>OZ037785.1:22681303-22683803 GCA_964035525.1 Porites cylindrica
CAGTACAAGCAGTTATAGCTACGATTTCTTGGCCGATTTTATAAGGAAAGCATATAATGGCAAACAAAGAAACCGCAGTAATTTTAAAAACCTGCTGATATTTCACTTTGGTCTTTTTGGTCCGATAAATCTTTGCTTGTAAATTGGCTCTCGACAAAGCATAGCGTACAAATACTGAGGTCTTAACACTGTTAGTGACAAAAAGCATTCATTAAACTATTCATTATATCAATCAATTGCAAAACTCACATCACACGATTCATTACCCAGGAAGATGGGTATAGGAAAGTTACGATGGGTTTGGTCTTGCTTCCAAGCTTCGCCACAGGTTAACACGGCATTTTTTAGCCAAAAATTCTCTCGAAAATGAAAAATCTCACAAGATCTTTGCTCTTTACATTTCAGATTGCTGCTTCCAAAGGTAATTAACGTTTTCGTGTGCTCAAAGTTATTTTTTCGTTTTTCGGCTGGCATATTTTGTAAGCTGTGGACGCGTGTGTGACCGTGTAGTTTTAACCACACGGCCACACACGACGGGCGAGGCTTGAACCCAAAACACCTCGAACTCCGGATCCAGAGGTCCGGGGTTCAAGCCTCGCCCGTCGCGTTGTTTCCTTAGACAAGGAACAAGGAACTTTACTCCACTTTGTCTCTCTTCACCCAGGTGTATAAATGGGTACCGGCAACATACTGCTGGGGGGCAACCCTGCGATGGACTAGCATCCCGTCCAGGGGGGAGTAAACCAAGCTCGTCTGCGCCTTTACCTTTACACTCTTTTTTTTCATAAAAATGTTGTTTTTCCGGCCCAGGCTGAATATTCTTATTTTTCTGCTGATTTTAGGCTGAAAATATTCTTGTATTATTCTTAAATAAAGCCTAGTGCTGTTTTTGTTTTCGCTAGGTTTTGTTATTTAAAAAGGAAAGAATTTGTCATAATACTTTTTTGCGGTTTAGTTTATGTCTTTTGTGCTGAATACTATACATATGTATTACATGTACCGTTCATCGAACTGTCATTAGCGTTGAACATTTTGCTATAGCTATTGCAGGTTTTTTCGTTTTGTTGGCTAGTTTCGCCGTTCAGAGAAAGGAATAATTTTATACGGTTAAGTTAAAAACATAAAATTGTATTGTATTTACAGATGTTTCAACACACAAAATTATATCTATCCTTTTCAAAATCTCAGCCTCGGCTTTATTCTTAAAATATTCTTAAAATTTCGCAAATTTCAGCCTCGATATTCTTATAAAATATATTCTTATAAAAAAAAAAGAGTGTACCTAAGTCTGTAAGCTGGAACTGGTCGCAGAGGTTTTCTTCCTATTTCAAACGAAACTCACGAGCCAGAAACATATGACCCACGTATTAAAAGAGGTAACTAACAATTATGTAATGGCAGGAGTAATGTAATGTGTAATGGGTATAAAAATTGCTTCAGAATAAACAGTCATACAGTTTTATCAAGGACCTATTGATTTTTTCCCTGTATGATTATAGCCAGCTGAGTTCCACAGTGCTCTGCACTGTAAGCAGCACTTATTTAGCCCTTGTTATTTATTTATTTACTTATTTATTTATTTTGATATCAGGTTGTGTCGCTGGAGACTTGAGATACAAAGAACATGACGGAACCTTCGTGGACTGTACGGACAAAACTTCGGTTTGTTAAATTGCTCCCTTTCACCGCTTGAAACTAATTGATGTGCAGGGGAGGAGGGGGTCATGCCCTGCATGGTGTTGCGCTAATTAATGCCGTTTTGTTTCGGTCACTGTTGCCGGGTGTTTATGTCTCGTATGGTTTGTTACACTCTGAATTCTGACATGGTTTCAGTTTTTTTTAACCTCTTCCTCCACAAAAATAAACATAAGCATCTTCTTCGTTAGCGTGTTGGAATTCATAGCTACAGGTTCAGCCAGGCTCCACTCGGAGCTGAGCATTTAGCAGGGTGTTTCCCAGGTAGTGTGCGTAACAATATTTGACCAATCAATCCTTAATTAATTAATAGCCCGTGGAAATTGTCGTGCGGCGTAATGGGACAAATCAACAGATAAAGCTGGGAATAATTGAACCTTTGGATGGACCGCCTATATAGTAAAACAAGGTTCATTGCTATGCTGCACCTCTATGGCACGCGCGGGGTAGTAAAGTATGAGCAAAAATAATTTCCACGTATGCGAAAAAAAGGAGCAGATACAGGTCTTCGTTGCTGAAGGGCGGAGAGTCGCCAGGGGCTATGAAAGACGAAAGTCTTAATAGACCACTTGGGGCACAAAAGTATACACTCTTTTTTTTATAAGAATATCAGTTTTATAAGAATATCGAGGCTGAAATTTGCGAAATTTTAAGAATATTTTGAGAATAAAGCCGAGGCTGAGATTTTGAAAAGGATAGATATAATTTTGTGTGTTGAAACATCTGTAAATACAATACAATTTTATGTTTTTAACTTAACCGTATAAAATTATTCCTTTCTCTGAACGGCGAAACTAGCCAACAA
>OZ037785.1:22686303-22741303 GCA_964035525.1 Porites cylindrica
GATTTTCTACTGCTCCCTTTTACGAGAACAGTGGTTATATCGTGTTATATCTTTATCATTTGCAGGAATTGAGATTCTAAGTGTGTATAAGTTTGGGTCTAAGGTATTGTTACATTTTACTGCGTTTCCTCATCATTAACTTAGCCTGATGCATTCTATCTTAATTAAATACTACGTAACCGATTGATGTAGATTTTAAATAGTGAAGAAAAGCGACTTTATTCTTGCAGGCTTTGTCATTTGACGCGCACAGTTTGACAGTTCCTGTTATTAAGTGGCTTGGAGTGTTGCCAAGTGATATCAACAGGTATTACAAAGTTTTTTTAAAAGGGTCTCAAGTCACTTTTGTCATCACTTTAGTTTTTCGATGCTTCGCTTTGCTATTGGCCAAAAAACCCGGACCACTGTTTCAGCAAGTCTTTTTTTGGCCTTTGAAAACACACCTTCAGGGTCTCTGACCTATTGTTTGGTTACCTAACAACCGGTTTTGATAACTTCGTGGTGGCCCCCGGGCGGCCGTGCATGGGCCAAGCGCTGAAAAACGCGCGCGTGTCCACGCGTCAGGATTATTTTGGTTCTCTGATTCTGATTCTCTATCTGAATTTTTAGAAGACTCGGTTTTATGAACCATTCTTGCAATGCAGTAACGCCGCAACCGAGTCGTCTCAGTCTTATCAGTTATATGGGGGGAAAGAAGGGTGGCTATTCTTATTCCCTTTCCTCTGCGTCTATCCGAAGACGACTTGGAACGAATTAAAAGTCGCAGGCACGAAATGAGGTCACAATCTTTATATTCTTTTGAAACTGGCGTGATAATAAATGGCTAATAGAGACCTTAAGCAACTACGATGACGACGATCACGAAAACGTCATAAAAGCAATAGGTTTAGTAAGCAAAACAACAACTCTTCAAGTGCATCACGCTTTTTGGTAGATTTCTTTGGCTTCTTTGACGTCCAAAGGACGATCACAACCATGCTATATGGAGGACGTGAACACTACCTTTTCCGTTTTAGAACTTGGATGCGGGCTTATTCAAGAGTTCACCTGCATTTTACAAAATGATCGCAACTAAATAAACGTGATAAGGTTTGAAAAAACGCGAAGGCATTTGCCGTCGCCATCCTGGTTTCTAAAGAGGTCTGTAAAGCTCCCTATTGTCATCTCATATAACACGATAAACCATCCCGACTGCGAAAAGTACTGTACTGAAAATACTGATCAGAAATAGGCTAAGCGCAGGCTGAAGATTATATGCATATTTTTATTCAATTTTCATTCTTATTATCTTTAAATTCAGCCTTAAAAATTTAAACGTTTTTTGTTTCAAGGCTGTCTATTCCCCACGACAAGCGCATACCGCTGACCGACCGAGACAAGAGTAAGGCGCGTGATCTTCTGGAGAGACCTTACATAAAATCACAAGAGGCCTGGGTACAAGAGGTATTTTGTGTAACATATTGCAGTATGATTGAGACATGTTCCGAAAGGTTAATATTGTCAGTATCGGTAGCAATGCAAAGTATAAACTCCCGTGCCAGTGGAAACTGTCCGCTGTAGTGACTGACGGCAATAATCAAATGGTAGAATCTAGGCATCTTCCAATTATTTCAGCGCCAGCTAGTTATTATTGGATTATAGGCGATTAGAAACGGAGGAATATTCAGCTGGAGTGAAATAATTGATTTTATGGCAGGCCGAGTTAATGGGGAAATGTTCTGTCTGGGAACCGGTCGTTTCGAGTCGTTTCGATAGGAACTCAAGCAGTGAAACTGCACAAAAATTTCGTTCACTTCAAGTATAGTTTGCGCGTAAACAAGAAAAACATTTTGAGTGAATATTCTTCGTTCTTTAAGCCATGCAACGGACGTGAAACTAGTACACCTGGACCGGTGACAACCTTCTGTCTCCTGTAATCTTCGCCCAAGTTCAATTGAGTCGAAGGTCTTGTTACCACAGTTTTTAAAGATCTTCCATTTCATCGCCAGCACTTTCTTTCTCATTGAAGCTCCTGGCCTTATGGTGGTACCAAAGTTATGAACTTTTGTGAGTTTTGAAAGTTTGCACAGACCAGTCAGATATGTCCCATCGGTATTGTGTTGGCTGAGCAAGACTAGCAGACCATGACTGTTTTTACGCGATGACAACTGTAACGTTTATTGGTGCATCGTATTAGTGCGTAGACAGTCCATCACAATAGTTACTTGATCGCAGCTGCTGCAGCTAGATAAGACTGAAATTCCAAACTCCGCATTGTGTATATTTGTATGTTTAATAAACTTTGTCTTTCTTTGTCGTTCTGTTTTTCTCTCGGCTTTGAGTTCTCTCAGTTTGGTTTCAAAGAAAGGTTCATAACACCGCAAAGATCAACCAACACCCAAATCCACGACTAGCGTGAAACCGTCAATTATATAAACCATGCAGGTGAAGGATACCGTAAACTGCTGCTTGTAATCTCCCCTACTTATAACCCCCTCCCCACCCACCCACTCAGGTATAGGCCCATCTACCTGTAAACAAAAAATTCTCTCCGATTATAAGCGGCCTTGGATATAAGCCCCCCTCGTACTTTTATTGAAATGAATTCGATTTATTATGACGTTTTGAAGCTTAATAAAAAAAACTAGGAAACGCAAAACATATTTTGATCAGCACTGCTATAACTTGTTTCAAAGCGCTTTTTCTATTGCGGTTATAAGCCCCCCTGGATATAAGCCGCTCCGTTTATAAGCCGTCCTCCTAAAACCCCTTACAGGGTTCGCACGCACCTTGAAAGGAAAGTCCTTGAAATTTGAAATAAAAAGTTCAAGGCCTTGAAAGTCCTTGAAAACTGCAGTCGGTGCTGGAAAGTCCTTGAATTTCGGTGCTAACTTTATCCAACCCAGATTCTCAAGTGCCTAATATGAAAGACCTTCAGGATAAAATTGCTCATGTTGTGGAAGAACTAAAAAAGACATAGACTCAAATCTCTTTTTTGCACTGAATGGAGTCTTTGAAAAATGCGAAATGTGTCCTTGACAGTCCTTGAAAAGTCCTTGAAGTTTTTGTTCAAAAAAGGGTACGAATCCTGCCCTTACGAAGATGTATAAGCCTAGGGCTTATGAGCAGCAGTTTACGGTCACAGTAATGCAGATCAAAAAAATGTTATATCATATTTTGCTTCTTTTTGGTTTCAGATCAAGGCCATGTTATCCTTGGGATACAAGGCAGAAATTCAGGCTCTTTCTTCCATTTCTTTTGAGTTTCTTACGGATACTTACCTTCCTGTCAAGATTAAACACGGCAGATGGATCTGACGCTTTATAAAACCACTTGTTGTTGACAAAATAAACATAAAAGGAAAGGAGTAAAACAAACCTTTCTCGCGTTAATTGTTGAATAGTACCTTAGCATTTTCTGCGGAGACCTAAAGAGAATTGCAACCCGCAGAATCAGCTAGAGTAGAGGGCCCATACTCCAAGTCTGTACCAGGCTCTGAGAGTGTGGGGAGGTCGGGGAGGTCGCAAGTTCGTTGCCAGGGTTCTCCCCTACCCTCCCCTGTCGAGCGAGAGAGGGGCGGGTAAGAGAGAACCTTGGGAACGACGATGGAGAAAAGCGAAAACAAAACTCGCGTGACCACCGCCTTCGTATCAGTTTCCATGACTTCTACACATTACTATCTTGGAGCCTGAAACAGGATACCATACCCACGGAGCCTCCGTCTCTCATATAAGCCCTGGCCTGATGGGTCACAGCGTAAACACAGCCTAGCTATTTACAGATTCAAAGCCAGTGTTAGTCATTCAGAGAAGAGTAAGATTTCTTGCAAAGGAATAGCGATCGCGAGTGGGTCAGTGTCAATCAGAATGCAGTTTAACCAATTCATCGGAGAGGTTTAAGTTCACCTTCGAGTCGATAGAATCATCTAAATGACCACATTTATCGTTCCCCTCAGCAGAAGCTAAATCAGATTAGAGGATGCATCAGTCCTACATGCCTTCTTTCAAGAATAATTCTACCCTGATGTGCATTTCTCTCTCACAACTCCCGAGGAGTTTTCGGTCCCAGAAAGTGTTTTTCTCTTGGATAGTAGGCCTCTTGGATGTTGCTCGTTTCAGAATATCCTGACAAATCCCACAATTTCACAAATTAACACCTTACTCTTACCATATTTCGGGCACTTTCCATTCAACAAAAATTCCGGTTTCAGGCTTCTTCTTTCCAATTACTTAAATTGGAAAATTTACTGCGATGATCATTCTTCACTTTCATCTACAACCGCAGTTCAAAAATGAATTATTTCATATACTTCACATTAACAAGGATCAATTGATTAAACACGCGACTAATAATTGCTAGCAATAAAATCAGACACGTTTCTCAAGTCACAAGAAATCAACTTTATGACCCTTTATTAAAATAATTGCAAAAAGATTAGATTAACGATTCTATTAAAATAGTCAAAGAAAGCTAGCCATCTTCTTTTACTACAGTTTCCCTCCTCAATTTTTTTTATTCCCTCCTCCACAATTTTAATATTTTCCCTCAATTTTTTTTTATTTTCTTTCCTACTCCTCATCTTTATATACATTTTTCATCCATGACCACATCGACCCTACATCAACCCCATATCGACCCTACATCGACCCTACATCGACCTTACATCGACCCTACATCGACCCCACATTGACCCTCCCTGAGTTTTAGCGCTAAATAAGATATAGTCAACCGTTTCTCGCGTTGCCAGGTGATCGCTTCTCTTATTCCTATTTTCCTTTTAATAGACGTTCCGATAAACCGGGCTCAAGTTACTTAACGGGCAAGTCTAGGCAAGCCTATTGTGCCTAAAGAAAAGAAACGACTATCCACTTAATTATATATGGAGGAAAACACTTATTACGTATGGAGGAATCCACTTTTTGCGAGGGAATCCTGCATATGTAATGAAGGGAATCCACTTTTGGTGAGGGAATCCAAAGGGAATCCACCAACGAGGCAAAATTTTGCTGAAGCATAACTACTAGCTTAATTGATAAATTGCTTTAGTTAAATATCGTCGACAGGTTGCAGACAAATAATACGCTGATTCTCACCTACTTTTATACAATTGTAGCTTGATTACACACACTTTTTTCACCTACGTGTCGTGTTGCGTCAGTTATTTGACACTGTTAATGGCAAATATCAAAAATCGAAAAAAATTGCAACTGATTCAAACTATTTGAGATGTCATGCTTTACTCACAGCACTTCACTTTCCATTGGAAACTACTTGGTCTTGTAAGCAGGATACAAAAGTGCGGTACTGGGGAGAACAATTTTGGCAAATGGAAAGGGACATTTCGGTCCGACCGACCGAAATGACCAGACCGGTCACAGTGAACCACCTTCAAAGCTGGGGCGCTTTCCATTCAACCCAAAATTCCGGTAATTTCGGTCGGTACATCAAATGGAACGGACCATTTCGGTTTGGTCCGACCGGAATATTCCGGACCAGCTTTGAAGGTGGTCCACCGTGACCGGTGTGGTCATTTCGGTCGGTCGGACTGAAATGTCCCTTTCCATTTGCCAAAATTGTTGTCCCCGGTACCGCTCTTTTCTATCCTGCTTACAAGACCAAGTAGTTTCCAATGGAAAGTGAAGTGCTGCCAAAGCCTGGCTGAATACAAATTGGCTAAAACACCGAATTTATTTACCGTACAGTTCCAGGAACTGCTTCGAATCGTTCGAATATTCTGAGAAACGTATCGCTTCGATTCACAAGAATTTTTTACCTTCACTTGCATTCATAGGCTTTCTACTCGAAATAGGATTCCTCCGCCTTTAGTTTTCCACCGCCCCTTTTCGACAGTCGAGTGTTCTTTAGGATATAAACAGTATTTACTTTTCTCTTTTAGAGCGTAATTATGAGTGTGCTGCGAAGCCACAATAACAAAACGCGTGGTGGCTTGGGTCGGATCTGTGCAACCGGAATGTACCGTTCCACTGAGCGCGTGAAGTTTCCGAAATTTCAAACCGAAATTTTTGTTGAATGGAAAGCGCCCCTGGTCCCGAATGACCAGTCGGACCAAACCGAAATGGTCCGTTCCATTTGATGAACCAACCGAAATTTCCGAACTTTTGGGTTGAATTGAAAGCGCCCTTCATTTCTTACTATTCCTCTGCATTCACATATCCACAACCACAACGCCGAAGTGTACGCTCCGTAGCGTCTTGTTCAATCTAACCTCACCCCACCCATGCTATCAAAAAGCTATTTTTGGTTTGCATGTTATTACTTGCTCACGTTACGAGCGGCCTGGATCGAATGCTGAGAAGCGTTGCATGGGAATATTAAATTCTTGAGAAGCACGTTTTAATATCGCGTACTTGTTGAAAACATTTTCTCCACGCTTTCATTTCTTTCTCACACTCGGAGTAAGGTTTGTGTATGGGACAGAGGACTAAAGACGCAGATAGAATGGCACAGAACAACACAAGCGTCTCTGATTTACACCCGTCGATATTATGCTGAGTAAATATCACTGATTCCAGGTAAGACAACTTGTTTCTTTGCCGCTTGAAATGATATTGCAAAGCTAAAATTTACTGGAAATAGTATTTTTCTCTTGAATTGTGTTAAATATAAACGGCGAGATTAGCGATGGGGAAAAATAAGACACGCAAGTTAATGCAATGACGGAAATGGATAAATAGAGAAAAATCGCATTCTAGTTTTTTTATTTTCAAGCTTTTGTGGATGCATTTCTAGTAGTTATCACCATTTTTTATGTACATGTAAAGCTGCACTAAAAGCGAATTTAGAATCAGTAGCGCGTAATCATCGTTTCAACTAACACTCCATAATAGCACCATCAGAAATGTAATAACACAGTTTACGCCCTCTAGCTCGCTGAAACATTCGTGGGATTTTCTTTAGGGAGTAGTTTAGGAATATATGACGTTCGAAAACCATTAATAATATAAACGGTCAGTCAAGCAACACTTCGGTGTTCAACTCATTTCTTCTCTCCGGCCTTTCGATGGCTGCCTTACGATCGCTTTAATAGTTCATTGTAACTTTTGTAAACTTGTCAGTTAAATATTAACCCTTGCTACAAAGACAAAATAGGGCCATTTATACGAGGAACAATAAGACGCGTCTAGACGCGAACTTTCTGTATAAACGGCACATTTCATCTAAAATAAGACGCGGCTTAGCTAAGACGCGTCTTATTAGATAGAGCGGTTTTCACTTGACTGTCGAAAGGGATTGGTTTTGGTTTTGGTTTTGGTTTTACTACGCCCTTTGGTTGGCTAGCGTATTTACTTTGGTTTTGGTTTTATGACAGTCAAGTGAAAACCGCTCTAAGACATGCTCGTATAAATGGTACAGTTCGTGTCTTATTTAAGACACGTCTTATTTTTCCTCGTATAAATGGCCCTAATGTCTCGGCCCGACGTATAAAACTAGAAATACGTAAATCGCAGGACCTCGCGAATGACTTAACCCTTGCTAAAAAGACAAAATGTCTCGGCCCGACGTATAAATGATCTGCGCAGTCTTCTGCGACTTATTGATGCAAAGGAATTAAAAAATATGTAGAATAGTACTTCACCGATCGAGGATTACGACGAGAAATCGATGTGTCTTAATTTACTCTCAAAGGACTGATATTTTAACCATCTCGATGCGGTCATCAGATTTTTATTTTTACTTTTATTTATTTTTATTTTCAGCCAGCAGTATTTATTCTCAGGCAAAATAAATGCTTAATCTTTATTTTTACAGCAATTTTGTGAAAACATTCCTCTTTTCCCTACAAAGCATATAAAATAATACATCATCCCATTACATCGCAAAAAATTTGTTATTTGCTGCAGTTCTAAGAGTAGCAGCAAATTATTGTTTTCCCGGTTCTAGCTTATTGACAGCTGTCACAGAGACTCAAGTATAAAAGAGTGGAATTTTACTGAGGTTATCATTCTAAGCTGACATCGCTGCCTGAGTTTTGAGTTTCGTTTGTAAATGCTTTTTTCTTTTTGTGATTTCATTGTTTTCACTGTTCACCGTTTCAGCGATAGGGAATAGGGAAAACAGGAAGCGTTATATAAACCGACCAAGCACTAAGTGAAAATGCCACTTAGAGCGTCAGTTAACATCCTGTCAAACTCCACCATGTTTTTTTATCATCGCTTAGTTTGTTTTGGCCTTTACGTGGAGGTGGGGGACCCCAGGTAGGTGAGGTGAAACCTCCCACGCAGCAACGTTCTTCGGGCTTCGTCACTCGTTTTTTTCTCCACGAAGGAAGGAATGCGTGACGAAGCCCTGAGAACGTGGGAGGCTACAATAGCTCAGGTGGGCCAGCACTCGTTAACATCCGTTGAAAGGCCCTCTCATCTTCGTCGGATTTCGTAAACGTATGACGTCACGCTCGCCTCAAAGTTTAATATGCGATCCCATCCATCTACACTTCGATCGTCTATATCCTACTTGTTTGATTTTTGGTGAGAGGTTTTGTCCCATTTTTTCGATCATTCCTCGATTGATTCCAGTCAATTCAAACAAGAAGATGCCACTGCCTCCGTTTAAAGGATGTTTTGATGTTTCAAGCCTCTTCTTACTCCGTGGGGAAAAGGACCTTTCAGTGGATGTTTATACTGAATAACATCCGTTGAATGGCCCCAGATCACCAGGCTGTGTATCTAGGTGACAATTATAAATTATCACTTTCCTTATTGAATACATGTACAGTGTAAAAATCACCATACTTATATTTCACACTTGAGGAGAAGGATCAATATCATTATTACGTTATGTTATTCATTTATTATGTCATTTTACCATATAAGTTATAATAATAATATTATTTAATAATATTTCTGTTCGATTTCATTAAAATTACTGGTCACTGGATAGCCCAGGGACTGCCCTAACAGTGGGTGGGTGGATCAGGCGTGGAGGCCAAAATTAGTGGGGTAGGGAGTGGGCTATTTTGACACAACCCCTTCAGTAAGCAGCAGTGTTCACTAGAGGCTTTGACTGGCAAGTACCTTGTTCTTAATTTGCCCTAGCCTCTGAGCTGAATCAGGCCTGTGCTGAGAATGATAATGTTAATAGCCTTAGTCTCTATTTTTATATTTTGCACGCATTGTCCTACCTCGAATATCCTTGCTAGCTGTAGGCAATACCACTTCTGTAAGTTTATTTGTTTATTAATGAAGTTTTGTTGTTGTTGTTTTTGTTGTTGTTGATAATTGTAGAGCTCAGTGGGAGGCACAGACAGTCACCCATTGTCCTGGGTGGGGAGGATCAAAGTCTTGGTACGAAGGACACACTTAGAATAGGACCTGTAGACACTCACTGAAGCCATGTTTACATAATTTCTGTCAGATTTATTTATTTATTTAGGCTTACTTATTTTATGCTTTGTAATTAAGGTTGCAAATGAAAATGTACTTAAACTGTGCATTTTGGTTCAAAGCCATTGATACTATGAAGTCTTGATCTACATGATATCTTCAAGTTATTCCTTGGGAAAGGTTGCCTATCGGGTCAATGGGTTTGTTCAAGATTTTTTTATTATACGTTTCTTTAACAGTACATCGAAAGGAATGAATGGGGGAATCAATATTTTTAATTCAACTTAAGTAATCCCTCAGAGTTTTGACTTGGCTTCTTGTTGTTTCGTCAATGTAATGTCCTGTAAAAACTGAAAGGGGAGGGTCCAAAGAATTTGGAAATATTATCTTCCCATCTGCATTAGCCCTTCCCTCTCTGTAAATAATCCCCACTCCCTGATTTCTTTGAGGTCTTGCTTGAATATTAGTTTATAAGTGCACCTTAAAGCCTCATCTGCTGTAATTGTTCCTTCAACTTCTTTTGCAGCAAAGGCATGTCATTCTAGAAAAAAAGAAAATGCTCTGTCATTCAATCAAGTAGAGCAGATGCTATTTAATTTTATGAAGCTAAAACATACATGGAAAAGTAATTATTCAACAATAAGATTGTTTTTCCTTGTTTGATCATCATTAAACTTCCCTTCAGTTTTCTTGTGCATTAAGTAATTATTGACTGTGTGATTTGACTGGTGAATTGATTTTTGGTGCACTCTCGATCCTCCTTTTTCCCTCTATATGTTAATTTGTTTTCTTATTCAGTGTTAAAGTGTTGACCAAATTACTCCAGAATTATGCTGCTTGTGAAAGGCATCTGTTCAACCGAAGTGCCCCATAGAGAGAGGAGTATTTACTAGCTTTGGTCTAGAATTTTAGGTCTGATTTGACAGATCTATTTGGATGTTTGTTACCAAGAAAAGATGTCTTTACTTACAATAGTTTGGATTAATGCAGATTTTTAACATAGAAATTAATTGCTGTGAACCCAGATTATGTCTGTTAGTGAGAGGTGCATGTAAGCTTATAGGAGGTGTTGGTTAACAGGGGTTCTTGTACGGTACCTGATGAAAATTGGGATTTTTTCCCTTGCTCAAGTTCTGTGCAAGCTAAATGTTATACATGTTAATGCTACCATTTACAACAGTAGTTTAAGAACATGAGTGATGTTCAGAATACTGAAAGTTTAAAAATATTACTTTGTCGAACAATGTAAATTATAATAATTATTTAATCATGACTATTACATTATTATTGTATCAATTTATTACAATATTATAGTCACTGCTATTACAATTTTTGGCAATACTATGCAAAATATGCTTACCATGCAGTCATAGCTGTTTGCTTGAAAGGGAATTGCCTTTAATGTAAATAGTAGGGGGGGGGGGGGGGGGCTTGCCCCCAACCCCCTTTCCTACCACCACTGCAGCCATGTTTCTCGACCCAAAATTGGTCAAGTGTAAATGTTAAGATTTTATTGAACACCAGTTGTAGCATCAAGGGTGCACGTTCTCTACCCTCCGATGACTCAAGAAGCACCATGAAGCAGGATTGTGTTAGCCTTTGTTTGAACAACTGCCTACTTATGCAAACCCGCCCAACTGTTGATTACGGACACTGTTAAGATCTCAAAGAGGTTTGCTTGTGCCAACAAACTAAGCAATTAATGACATTTTGGGAAATTGGAGTAGGGCTATGGTCAACAGCCCACTTTGGTTATAACAGTGGCGGATCTAGGGAAGAAGCCTAGCGGGCCGAGCCCCCCTCTTATTTTTAGACCAAACTGAGGCCCAAAGGGCGGAAAAAATATTTTTGGAGACTGCCCCCCTCCCCCTTATCTCAGGGTCTGGATGACCAGGCACCCCCCCCCCCTCCTTATCTGACAGTCTGGATCCGCCATTGTATAATAATATAGCTACTACTCACCTGTGCCTCCAAATCCTTTGCTTGCCTTGTAGTCCTCGTAGTAGGAATATTTTACGGTATTTCGAGTCTCAAAATCTTTGATTAGCTTTGTGCTTCTTCAGTGGATGAAACAGAATATAAATTATCAGACAACTTAGTGTGAGCTTTGGCTTTCCGTTGTTTAATACTGGTATACTTAGCTTTCTTTTGCTGTCTTTTTTTTTCTACTAGTTTTTTTTTTTTTTTTTTGTGAATGTTTTGTGTAGCTGTGTGTGGTGTGTGGTACCTGACCCTTTAATATAATCATTTATTAATAACCCAAGTAAGGCTGCCCTATCTTTTTAGCCCTCAATGGTTATTATCGGCAGCCTGTACTCTCTCTATATTTTCATCTAATTTTTTTGTATCATGTAAATCAATGCAGGGTACAGCTGGGTACAAATAAAGTTGTTTTGTTGCAAGCATTCATTATTATTTAACAGAGACAGACATTACACACATGGATCATTCTCTATTTTTTATATTCCTTCCAATATTTGAAAAAGTTGTTAAATGGGGCAGCGGTTCATTTGAGTTTAATTTGCTTGTTCGTGTAATTCTGCATGAACGCCATTCGATCCGGGGCCATTAAGGGATGTTACTCAGTAACATCTGCTGAAAGGACACCTTCTTGATGTGCTAAGAGGCTTGATCGAGGCGAAACATTAAAACATCTTTTCCAAACAGCGGCATCTTCTTGTTTGAATCAATCGAGGGATGATCGAAAAAGCAAGACAAGACATCGAAACAAACATCAGATCATCAGACAAATCAGAGTGGAAGATCGAAGCGAAGCTTACATGAGTCACAGGGGGAACCACGAGGCGAGCGTGACGTCATACGTTTACGAAATCCGACCGAAGATGAGAGGGCCTTTCGACGGATGTTAACGAGTGCTGACCGCTCAGGTGGGGTTAGCCTGTTCCAGGCTCAGAGATAGTTGGGCCTGCATGCCTTTTACTTTCGCGTCTTCCCTACTATCTGAGAGCCTGGAACAGGCTAAGGTGGGGTAAACCTCGCTTACCGGAAATTTTACAAGCTCGCCATCCCGGGCTGTACTTTCTCAAGATTATTACATGGTCGCAATGCATGTTATTAAACAAAACAGAAAGGCGAACAAATGACTTGTTTTGGTGGTTAATGCTCTCTACCCTCAGTTGCTGCAACCGTTCAGTCACTTAAAATAATGCAAAGCTTCCGCTGAAGGCAGTTAGTTGTTCAGTCAACGAATTTGATGTAAACATGAATCCAACCCCGGTTAGGCGATTACCCCACCTTGAAAGGTTTAATATAAGACATTACTTCGTCTTTCTTTTACAAGAACGTCTTATATGATGATGCTTTGTATTTTGTGCGAGAATATATCTTCGTTTCATGCCATTACAAATAATCCTTCCATCCCAATAAATATGTGAGATAATACCCTTTAACACTACACTTCAAATGACCGATTAATTAGTCCAAGGCAGATAAGAGGAGAGAAGGCAATGGGTTTGTTTAAGGTAGTGTTTTGAGTTATCCACTGATGATGAGTTATCCAGAATGTTTTAGTGTACTTTCAATACCAGAACTAGTGGGCAAGGGTTTCAGTAAATTCCCCGCAGTAAGAACAGAATTCTGCTTGTTTAAGGCCGGTTTTAAAGAGGAAGTAGTTTGTTGCTATTTGTCTGTGAAGGAACATGAATTGGAACACTCGTAACGTTTTTTTCTGTTGTACTCAGAAAAGGGAGGCGGCATGTATTCTCCCAGTTCACGTTCACATTTCCTATTATATTTTCCTTAAACAGCCATTTTCCCTGGCTTTTAAGAGGGGTGGTGGCCTTTTTTCGATAATTGATTTGTAAACGGTTTTACAGGCTTTTTCTATAAATCTTGCCAAGATTTATAGAAAAATGTTTTAAAGACATTTTCGATACGGACGGAAATTTTATATTAAGTTATACTACAATTATTGGCTTATAGTGGCTGATAAATTGAAACTTGAATTAACGTTACATTTTGTTGAGTGTACTCAACTGTTCTCAATTTAGTCCCCAGGGCCGGGTTGTTCAAAGGTAGGTTAAGATAATCCAGGGTTAGTGCGAAATTTGAATTCAGATATGAAAGCTTAAAGGGCAAATTCAGTTTAATTCTTTTTGTCTACAATTTGATGATTGGCTACTCTAGAAAGGTTAGAGAAAATTGTCCAAGAAAATGCATTTGATGATGAGAAAAAGAGATCCGGGTTAAAATTTACCCCTGGTTTAGCGCTAACCGGCCTTCGAACAACAGGGCCCAGAACGCCGGAAATGGCATTTTAGGGCTTTTCAATTTCAAACTTTTCTGGGAGACCCCCATAAAACTGAGAAGGAGACTAACGCTGGGTCTCTTAATACAGTCAGTGACTCTATTCAAACCTGCCAGCTACTTCAATAGTTACTGAAACCCCTGGGCCGTTTTTTTCAAACTTGAAAAATGCACAACAATAAAGAAACATTAAGAAAAGATGCCTTGGTGCAATGGGGGTATAAACATCTTGAGCAATTGATTTCAGAGCTAACTGTGAGCGACTCGTGTGGTTAAATCTAAGCCAGTGTATTTCAAGACAAAAATTTACATGCCAAAAAAATTGCTGCATGGAAAATAAGTGTTGGATTTTAGAAAGTAAGAAAGTGCGCACCTTGTTTCCTAAAATTATTAGGGTAACTTCTGATCAACTCCATCATATGAAGGCCATTAATTTTGATATCCCATATCATGTTGACCCATAGGGTTGATAAAGGAACTAAAATCCTCTTGATGCGAGTGACTCTCACAACCAAATACGTCTTAAGATTAAACACTATTATATTTTAACCTTTATTATGAGGAGACTTACTCTCCTCACAGTATTATTCTTCTGTTAACTTCTAAGCTTTCTTCTTCAACTTAACCCTCATTGATCTTCAACAGTTCTGTATATATTTCTCTCTTTCTCTTCTCTTTCTCTCTCTATAACTGCATACTGAACCTGTTTCTTAGCAGCTCGCTATATATTTCCTTGGTCATTGATAATAGGTGTACATAAATAATAATGCGTAGGATGTATCTGCCAACAAAAACTAGTCATAAAACTTATGCTTCCTTAGCTAATTACTAAAACGGTCGAAATGTCCATTAATTTAAAAGATAAGTATCTTCCGAGGGACGTCGAGTTTGAAGACAATCTGTCCCACTCTCAAAAACCACACTGTTAATATCTGTTTCTGCGTGAAAAGCCTATTAGTAAATTGGTTATTAAATCTTTAAAATCGGGGACGGAGATTAGTCCTGTGACAGGGTCCTTTGACTTGTTACCATTAGCTTCTTTGACTTACACGAATTCTTTTCCTTTCATATGCAAAAAAGATCTAGTTCAGGACTCGGAGAAAGCTGGACGATGAGACTGACGACAAAAAGATATATTATCTGGCTTTGTGTCATCCTGCTAGGAACTTACATCATTTGTTTGCAGATATGTCAATACTGCAAGAGAAATAGAAAGGTGGGTCAGGAGAGCTCTTTGGTCCCCCAGTGGTTTCTCTAAAGGAAGTATTAACTGGCAGTTTTGTAAAACTTGGCGACAAAACGGAATGATGCCTGCTCTTCTTTAAGAGTCTTTAAAGCTGTAAATATTTTTTCGCGTCAAAGGACATATGTCTAGCCATGGCCAAGTCATTATTGATCGGACAAAACAAAAATGCGGTCTGACTTAATTGGGCTCACGTACAGTATGCCTCTTAATCAACAGACCATTTTCGAGTTCCTAAGTGCAAACGCTTTCTTGTGAAAATGAGTTTTATTTGCATGAAACTAATGAATCACTTTTATATTAATAGCTTCGCACATCCCCTCGATTTGAAACAGAGGTTTGTAGAAATTCGGAATTGTATATTTTTGCATAGCTGATGCGGGATTTGATTGGCAAGCGTTGAGGCCGGTGCTCTTGTTGGTTTTTTTGTATAAAAGTATTTGGTCTACTTTAGAAAGTGACCAAATGATTTGGAAAAAACCTCCTAGATTTTTTAAAGGGAACCTCCACTTCAACAAAAAGATAACTTTAAATCACAGGAAATAACTGTTACAGTCAAGTCAATCTAAAATATTTTTAAAGAAAGCGTTTGTATCCGAAAGAAATAACTTTTAGATTCGCCTATTTTTGTTTTCAAATTTTGCGGGCGTCGCCATCTTGAATAATTGTGACGTGTAATGGTTGCCCTATTGTTATTAAACAAAAACTCTTTGTGTCAGAACAATAGAGCAACCGTAACACGTCACAATTATTCAAGATGGCGGCGCCCGCGAAATTTGAAAGTGAAAATAAGCGATTTTAAAATTCTCTTTTCCTGATATAAACACTTTTTTTAAGACAAATTTCTAACAAATTTGTTTATCAACATAATTTATTCGATTTAAACTTATTCTGTACTAAGAGTGGAGGTTCCCTTTAAAACAAAATGATATTCTTCAGATGAATCGTCGTTTTATATGACCATCGTTGAAAAGCTACAAGGCGATAAAAAGGGTTATAATGCGTAGTCTGAAATGTCAGTAGTCTCCTTTCTCTAACCCGTGGGAATGCAGGGGAGAGAGACTCAGGGCATCTAAATTTCACATTTCCCCGGGGGATCAAGCGCTCGAACCCCCTTAGTATGCTCACGCTTAACACAGGTTTGGACTAACACCCTCCCCTACCCTCTCAGTCTTGCTCCGCGGTCCCTGTAAGAAAGTGTATGTCAATAAAGAAAAGTAAAGAATGCATCAAAGGATGAGCGCATCCCAAGGGTGAGGGGGGAGGAGATGGCTTATATTTCAGACTATACAATGCGCAATTTTTTGTCGGAAATTTCGTGTCTTAAGTGAACTGCACCTTCTCAAGAGGCACCTCAATGCATGCCAATTAAGTCCCTATTTCTCGCAATAGGTTAAAGCAATCCACATGATCTTCTCATAAACGTTTCTTTTTTTTTAAAGGAATGAAACTACTAAGAAGTGAAATTGCATTTCAAAAGCCCTTCGTTTTTTATGAAATAACAGCCGATCAATCAAGATTTTCCAATTTTTACTGCGGAATTTATTAATGTTTTAAAACTTCATCCCAAAATAACTCGATAACGCTCTCATAGATTTTCCTCAAAGTTCACTCTGCAGCTTGCCATTCTCATGGTACAAAACAGTCCACAAAAGAGGCACTGGGACAAGACAAATAAAGGAAGGTACCATTTAAAATTACGTATGCCTTTTGTTGGTCTTGCCCCAGTGCGACTTTTGCGTCCCAGCATGCCGGTTTTGTACCACGTGAATGGCAAGCTGCAAAGGGCCTTTTAGAGGAAGAAGCTCCCTTGAACTTAGTGCCGAGAAATACGGCCGCGAGGTAAAAATGGTAATAAAGTCATTACGTGGCATAATACTGGTCACAGCAAATCTTCATTTTTATCTAATACTCCAGTGGTGGTCATTTTCCGTATCTTTGTTAATGGCAACGTATTCAGTGCAAAAACATGAGAGGTATTGACCCTGAAAAATCCAATCGAGCCACCTTAAGGTCCCTTATGTTTCACTACTGACTACTTCTGTGCTTGTAGGAACCCAAAACATGGTCAGAGTGTCAGGTGACCGTTGCCAAAGGTTCCTTCTGCTTTTCATCGTTTTTAGAGGACTGGATTTGCGTCAGTGAGAAGCCCCGAGATGAGGACGTATTTTCCAACTACATTGGAAAAGACTGTGAAGATATACGAAAGAAGCAATTTCCTCACCCTACCCCTACACAAGAAGAAAAGGACTTTCCAATCGCTTACGCTATGGTTGCATTCACTAACGCGAATTTGGCAGAGAAAGTTTTACAATCCATTTACATGCCGCATAATATTTACTGCATTCACGTAGATGTAAAATCCTCTGAGGCATTTCGCTATGCAATGTGGGCCATGAGTAGTTGCCTTGACAACGTTTTTCTGACCACGAAAACGGTAGACCTTATATGGGCACACGTCAGTACCCTATATGCACAGCGAAACTGCTTAAGTGACTTAATGGAAAGCCCAGTACAGTGGAAATATTTTATGCATATATCTGGACAGGAGTTGCCACTTTACGAGAACGCCGAAATTGTGCGCGCTCTTGCCAATCTGAATGGGTTTAATAACATTGAAAGCTTTGCCATACCTAAAGGCAACTGGCCTCGAATGTTGTACTCACATAGGGTAGAGGTTGTTAAAGGTGCAGATTTTCATAGCAGATACAAGTGGTCTCGGACTGATATTGCGAAAAGTCCCGCCCCTTGGGGAATTCAGCTAAAGAAGGGCTCTAACTTTGTGGCTCTCACTCGTGAAGCTGCCAACTTTATCCTTCATAATAAAGTAGCGATCGACTTTCTGTCATGGCTGAATGACACTGAATCTCCAGACGAAGCATTCTATTCTTCGCTTCAGCAACACCCTGGTTTCCCAGGAGGCATCAGGGGTGAGCAACCTGAGTGGATCTTACGTGCGGTTAGCTGGGAAGATGAGAACACGTGTTACGGAAGATGGGTCCGAAACGTTTGCTGGGTCACAACACGTGATCTGAGTTGGATATTGGGTTCATATTTTCGTAATAGAATCTTCGTTACTAAGATCCCGTTTGATTACAGAGAGGAACTTGTCAAGTGCTTAGCAATCGCAAGATCAACAAGGAAATATGGTCAAGTGTTTAATTTCTCTTTGAACTAGTAGGTGATATTAATAATTATAATAGTTATAATAATAACGTAAAATAAATAGAAGCATATCTGTCATTGAAAATTGACTATCTTAAAAATCAACTAGTCTATAAAATAGATAATATAATTATGGTGATGATGATGATAATAATAATAATAATAATAATGATCGAACATATTTTATTGATAACACACTAATAAAGGATTAAATTAACTGCAAAAACCGTGGACGAAGATCCTGCTAGTTGTAAACGTTGGATCTCTAGAAAAGAGATCTAATCAGCCAAAATATAAAGAACCAAAAACGAGAAGTCCAAAGACTACTGCAAAGCTGATTCGTAACAACAGGTATTGTTTTCTTACAACAATATTTCGGCTGGCCATACCAGCCTTCTTCAGGTTTACAGATGTTACTGAACTTATGTAGCAACCTTCTCCATCTATATAATATTGTAATTGCTACATAAGTTCAGTAACATCTGTAAACCTGAAGAAGGCTGGTAGGGCCAGCCGAAATATTGTTATAAGAAAACAATACACGTTGTTATGAATCAGCTCAGCTGTCAGCTTTGCAGTAGTCTTTGGACTTCTCATTTTTGATAACATACTAACTATTAAAATCCTATTTACAATTAATTCACTTTAGAAAAAACTATTTCGTCAAAACAGTATTTACAATTCCTTTCGTTTAAAAAAAAACACTTAGTTAAATTAAGAACATTTCATTTCAAGTAAAACAATTAATAATAATAATAATAATAATAATAATAATAATAATAATAATTCACCCTCTTAGTAGATGAAGTAATGCTCCTAAGGCTTTGTACTGTAAAAGAAACCGGGACAACCTCCATTCATGTGATGCCGATAGGGACCTTACTAAACTACGACGGTGACGGCAACGAGGACGCCTAAAACACAACCTGCTTAGGAAGACCGCCTCAAACAACAGAGTCAGTTTACAAAGTAAATTTTGGGGATGTTATCATATTGCTGTTGTTCCCTGAGCTAATATAGTCATTTTAAACTAATATTTAATTTGTATTTTGAGATCGGGAATGAAAGACATTACAAACATATTTTTAAAAGATAGATTCTTAATGATTTAAAAATTAGCTGATATGAAATAATATTGAAATTCAATAAAGCTGTAGTTTATCAATTTAAGTTCTGTGTATTTATTCAAGTCACTGTCATTTTCCCTATCTCAGTCCTGGCAAGACAAGCGACGAATTCTGAACAACCCATAACCCAAAAGGTCTTTTAGAAAGTCTGGTAGGCGACCAGCCTGGTACCCTCTTGATTCCCAGAGGCCGAGGCTGCGGAGAGAACCCGGGGAGAGGAGAGGAGAAAATTAAGAAAGCGCCCGGGGGACAAAGCTATGCTTGCAAACTCAACTCGCATGCATACTTTCTAGTTGTTGCCTTTCAGGAGGGAATGTCTCTGGGAGATGCTCCTTTTAGAGGGAAAACTTCCCTCGCATTATAGTACAGCAACATTCATGGGGTTTGGGCTGGATAACAATTGACAATAACAACATTTAAGGTAGCCTGGGACCAGGCTCATCGCAGTGGGGAAAAAGGCGAAAAGAAAAATCGACTCGCTCGCTTTGTTTATTTGTTTGGTTGGGTTTTTTTAGTGTGTGTGCTGTTTTACGTCGTTTTTTGCCTTTTCCCCCACTTCGGAGCCTGGTCTCAGGCTACATTAAAGGACCTGCGTGAAGAGTCAAGGAAATCTCAGGCTGTCCCCTGCTGAAATGCCGAAAGGAAAATTAAAAATGTAATAAGCCAAAAAGGAATTAATTACACTTACTGGTAAATAACTAAAGGGTGCATTCATTTGCACAGCCGTCACAATTGCATGATTTGCCTTTAATGCACCATACAAAGACCTTTTTCCTTTTTTATTTTCCGTTTTAGCATTTTTCTAAGACAACGTTATTGTAATTAGGTACATGTCGAAGAAAGACAAAATAGAGGACGCCTAACCCAAAAGGCGTTACGTTAGTGTCCAGTCCCTCACCGTTTGGAACCGGATCATTTGACTTTTGAGGGGAGGAGGGGGAAAGCCATTTCAGATGTTAACAAACAGACTCCGAACGAAAACAAAATTCTGACTTATTCTGGTATTCGGCAGTACCCCTGAAGTTAAGTAAGTGACCATGCACAAAAAAATTCCAGCAAAAATTTGTCTTAAAAAAATAGGCACTTACTAATAACATTTTAAAGCTTTAGTTTATTACCATGGACTCCTGACCAAGGCTAGAATTGTTATAGTGGGGAACAAATGTGGCAACACATGACAAATTTTCACGTAAGCGCGAAAGGTATTTCATAAACTTTTATCTTAGAGAGTCACATGGAGAGTCTATTTTAGTTACTCAGAACTATTTTTTTACTAGACGATCACACAGTCATACAACTTCAAATAACAGTATATCTCTATCTGTTAGTAGCTATACACTCAAAATGGAGAAAGCGTAATTATTTGCAAATTATTAGACCACTACATCGGTCTTGCAGGGCACGAAAGTCGTAACACAACTCGTCCCAAACTGAGAAGAATGCTGCTCGGCCTGAATACCTGGGGACGACGAGGACGTTAGACGACTAAATTATGCCCTAACATGAAGTACTTTCGAAAATTACGTTGTGTAAGAAGCTCTAAATCAGGAAACTGATGCACCCACGTCCCGTCAGGCAAATAGCAAACGGGGAAAAAACATACGCTGAACGAACGTTTTGAGTTGGAAATGTTTGCCGGCATATCAGGAACGCAGCCCTCTCAACAAGGTTTGTGCTCGCTTTCCTTGGGTGCATAGATGTAAGATATAAGCTTAAGTTGTAACAAGAAAACAACGTTTCGTTTAGTACTTGAGTCGTACACAATTTCTCGTTTTCTCTGTATTAAATTACGCAGAAGCATATACGGCCTGAAGGTTATATACTTCTGCTTAAAGGTTATATAGGCTATTTAACTCGATGTTTATATTGTTAATGTCTTTTTACCTTGCAGCGATGAGGCCAGAGTTATATGAGGTAAAGATCTACTTGTACTGTATTGAGCTTAAATGATAGAACGTTCTTTTCTTAATAATGCAATAGTCATTTGAAATCCTTGGACCCCCCCTCCACCTCGGGGATGACCCACGTTATGCAGGTCCTTTTAGTTTATAGTCACTTCATTTTTTTTCCAGTGTGCAGGGGCCGGATATGCTAACAATCAAGTTCTCTGACTCCAAGACCAGGGAATAAGCCGGGCAGTCACTTTTTAATGGCAAGAAAGACACTTGTAATGATTGAGAATTTTCTAAAAACTCCAAAAGATTACCAAACATGATTTGTATTTTTGGTTATCTTGCATTTTGTGACTTCAAGTTTAAAGTCTTCAAATACATGTAGTTGTCATTTTCCTTCTCCATCAAGGGTTTGCCAGTGTTGCGATAGCTGCTCTGAAATCCATGTGCTCTTTCACAGCATGTATCATTTGTCATCCTTTGTTGCTCTTGGCGATAAAAAGATTAGTAGACAGTTTTAAAAGAGGGAGTCTGTGTGTGTGGGACATACAGGGGCAGGGTAGTTCACCATTCACTTTAGCCCCAGGGAGCAGAAAATTTACTTGCCTCCACTTGCATAAAAAGTGAATGCCCTGGTCATCCCAGGTCTGAATTTGAAACATGTCTGGAGTTGAAAGATTTTCCAGCCAGACAGAATCAACTTTACACGATTTTATATATTGCATTAGTCAGTATCATGGGTTGTAGTTTCAAGGATTTGATAGTACATGTACATAATGCAAGCCAGTGGTAATGAATCTGTTACATGTGTACATTATTTTATATGGCCTGTTGCCCTGCATAATTTTATTGATCATTTCTCACACTGCGCACAGCCCCATTCATTTATATGCATGTATAATGCTTGTGAGATTTCTCAGACTTGAAACATTAGCCAGAAAATACAGCCATCTCTCCTTTCTCTTCACTGCTTAGGGCGTTTTGTGGGAGAAATCCCAGACATCTGCAACATTTCAATGACAGAAATTCCATACTTATGACATAATTACTTTGATAATCATCGGGTTCCAAATGTAAATTTTTTTGAGTTTATGTTTACTTCTGGTCTATTGTCGTAATGCTTTGGGTAATTCTGCAAAGAGCAGCAGCAAAACTCAGTTATTTCTTCTTGTGAAGAATATTATTTTATTCCATGAATACTCAACTGACTGTTTTGCAGAAGATTTTTTTTTTATATAATCACATTAACATAATTAACATTGTCTTTTGTCTGCTGTTTGTAAACAATAGCTAAAATAATAAAATTATCTGTGCTACATTGGTTGTACGTTCACCAACCAGAGTCCCTGACCTGATTCTGGACAGAGATGGCATTAGTGTTGTTGAGGCCCAGATTTCTCTTCTCCTTTGAAACATCCCTAGCAAAAAAGGGCGTAGAGAGACCGGTTTACTCGCAGGCTATCAAAACATGTATGCATAATAAATTTATAGCTGCATGGGCTGTGAAGAAATCTTACCCTATACGGTTTCTGAAGGTTACTACAGTGTGCAGAAGTTAGAACTCTTCAATCATTGAGGCATGCAATCTCTTCATCGGGCTTCTCCGATCTCTTGTGCCTTACTTTGACTTACTTACCACTTACACATGTGACTCCCTTCCTCTTACCATTTTCAAATAGAAAGCTTGCTTATAGGCTAGCCATACATTGAATCAATGTGGTGACAATTTGTTTACCTGTATATACTTAAATGCATGCATGTACTTTCTGTTTAGGAGGTGAAGCTTTATAAGAATGCAAGAGAAAGGGAGACGTAAGTTTATACACAAGTAATATGTGCTTATTCTTGATACTTAAGTCTCTGACACTAATAATTTTATTACAGGTCCTGGACTAATATTATAACGAAAATTAAAATTCTCTAATCTGTTTGGCTATAAGCTCCCCTAATTTCTGAATTCAATGGTTCATGTACAGCCTATTTCCTACAGACCCTTCCACTTACCTCATGATTTCTTATAACACTTTAATAAATTTTGTTATGTTCTTACAGCTATGACAACATGGCAGATCTTTTCTCCATCATTAATACCCTTCAGTGTTTAGAGAAGGCATATATCAGAGATGTTGTAACACCAAGAGAGTAAGTACATATCGTCATTGTTGTCATACGGAATTCTTTGGTAGATGCTTAGACCCTTTAATCCCTAAGACAGTTTAAGTAGTATCTACAGTCATGTGATAATAATGAACTTTTTCACAATGTGAAATATTTTGACAGAGACTACAAACTTTTCTGCAGCATGAAATATTTCACGTTGCCTGTGACTTTATCACAGCATGTTCATTGTGTTAGAGAAATAATAATATAATTCATCTTCTTTTCACAGCCAGGACCGTAAAAGTATACATATGCGTGAAATTTGGATAAGCCTCCAAATTGCTTGTAGGGTCACATTTAACATTAGCAAAAAAAACAACTTTGGACGTCCCACAAACATTTGGTTCATTTCTATGCTCTCGCTACACATCTAATTTGTGAAACTGCCTAATTTTATGTTATATTGAGAATGTACACTGTGCATAATCCTGTAAACAAATGAACGCGGAAATTTTCCTTTGGAATTCAACTCCAGGAGAGTTCACCTACAAGTTGGGATAATCAAGCTGAAGTTTCAAAGATTTAATTGAAGATTTTCCCTATGTCACCTTAGTGTACTGTAATCTTGAACTTCCTAAATATAATGTTTTGGCTCAATAAATAGTTTACCTTTTCTCCTTACAGTCAAAGGAATTTCACTTAAGATATCCTGATGAGCCGCAAGTAACATGAAACATACAAAATGACTCCATTTGCAAACTATCAGTTCATTGTCCATGTCTTGTATGCATAATCTGATCACTCTTTTTAATATACTTAAATAATATAGGTACACAGCTGCCTGTTCTAAGTTACTGGTTCAGTATAAGGTAAGATCTGTACATGATCTTGAAGAACCTTGCATTTTGGCCTGGTATATGAAAGCTATTATACAACTTTCCTTGAAGGGGAGATGAATAGTGGTGGATATACTGAGATGCAAAGCGTCGAGGTATATATCTAGTGCTATTAACTGACCCTGAGAGGAATAGTTGTTTTAGTATCAATTTTACCAAATCAGGTGGATAAAAATCAAAAAGGAACTTTCTGTAAATAAAAGATGTCACTTAGTTAGAGTTTGTTTATGTTGCATTATTGACAGTGGCTCGGGAATCATTTTTGACAATTTTGTTGTATATTCATTAAGAAAATTTTTTCCTACCGACCAGTAAACGCCGACAAGCCAAATTTTGTCTCCCTTTTGGTAATTACTGGTGCAGCTGCTTCATTTACCTCTAAAATTTTATCTTTTGAAACTGTCGCGAAACGAGGAGCCATTTTGAATCCCAAAACAGTGAATATCCAAGGATATTCCGAGTTAAGGGAGCCAATCAGAACACACGTAAATCGCTATCCACTGATTTGGTGAATACTAATAGTGGACAACCTCTTCACATTGTATAATGAAGCATTTTTATGTACAAGTACATTGGAATCCCAAGTTTATGAATCTTCTGATTATATAAGATCAAAAATGATTTTCTTGTCCCAAGCAGATTAAAAATATTGGAATGCCACATTGCGTGATGAATTTCTTGTGAGGGGTTGGTGCTAGGTCTCCTCAGGTTAACGCCTCACCTTGGTTCATGACTTCATTAATTTTTTACATTTTTTGTTGTACATGTGGAATACTTTGATCACCAGTATATAATTCTCTTTTATTGTAGGCGGCTTTCAAGCTTGTACAATCAGCAGACTACCCTACAGTGGAAGCCTTTATGAAGAAATTTAGAGTGAGTTTACTTTTAGATACTAAGCTGTACTGACGTATGCCCAATCATGAAAGTTTTCTTGTCATATGGGGCCTCAAAGTTTTGCAGTACAGTAGTTTCTCAAAGACTTGAAAAAATCCACATGCTTGAGTAAAATGAGTCAAGATATTTTCTTTCATAAATATGAAAATTTAGTTGGCAATCAATGATTGTTTTTGGCCAATATTCTTGAAGTGCTGATTTGGAATATTATAATACTTCTGCTATTTTGTGAGTTATGAAAGAGGCTGAATACAATGCTCTGAGCCCTCAAGTGACTAGTGGTGTAACGATTAATTGAATTCTCGATTAATCACAATTATGACAGTTTGGTTCGATTCTCGATTCCTTGCTTCCACATTTCAATTTTGCTTCGTTTTTTGCCTACCTTTTCCAGGGTGCCCTCAGTGAGTTATTATATTGTAAAATCAGAATCCAGAACTCTTTAAAATGTGCGGTTTTGATTGACGAGAAAAGACAATAGCAGTTCGTGCGCCATTTTGTGTTGCCTGGTAAAAATGCTGTCCTTCAACCACCCCTTGACAATTTCCAAATAAGGCAAACCATCTTTGTCAGGATCTCAAACATGGCAACGAATCAAGCGACTGTGAATCCTACTGTCCCTGTTACTGTTCTCAAATTGAGGGTTTAGGGTTGCATGTCAGTTGTTAACATTACACGTTATGTTATAACAATTAAGAAACATTTACATAATCAAATCGAAATAATCAAAACCGAAAGACAATAATTGAAATCGAATTGAATCGTAAGGAATATGAATCATTCCACCCCTACAAGTGACAAGCACCTCATAAGAAGCTTTAGATTTAAGTAATTGTAAAGAACAGCTCCCAACAACCAACAGTCAACCAACTGTCAACTAACAGTTAACTGACAATGTCAACAGTGGCTGATTGTTGACCAAAAGTCAGTCAACAGTCAGCTGACAATCTACAGAGCCTGCTTCTTACTCAATAATAACTTATCTTGCGAGCAGAATTAGGTTTGCCCATGCTAGCCTGTTTTTTTCCGAATTTAAGAAAATCAATTTTTTAATGTGTGAACGATAAAAATGTTATCATCAGAGACTTCTGGATATTTCGGGATTGTTTTTAGTCATTAATGATTTGATGTATATTTCCCGACGTTTAGCTGGATTGCCCTGCTGCATTAGAAAGAATAAAGGAAGGTAGACCGATCACCATTAAAGATGATAAGGGGAACACAAGTAAAGCTATAGCAGACACAGTTTCAGTGAGTAAAAAGCTTGTTTTTTTCCAGTTACATGTACATTATGTCAGGGAATGGCTGGGGTATTTGAGTTGTTCTTTTTTTTTGTCAACTTTATTCACACTAACTCACTTTATACTTACAATAAACAACATTGCTACAGAAACAAATAAATATTATACTTACATACACATTGCTAACATTGAGGGATAGCTTATAAATTAAGAAAAGTGAAACTAGCAAGTTATAATAATCAGCTACAAATTTAGTAAACTGTACACTCAGACTGTCTCTGAGTGTATGGTGTAACACAATATTGCTGTGTACTGGAGTTTCTTATGGTATATCATTATGGTATTATATCTTTTACCCAAAATAAATAATAAATGAATTAATAACTAATAAATAAAATTCATAATTTCAAGTACAGTATATTATTTTGGATATTTTGAAGGAACCTTTGGAGAATTTTGGGTGCTTCAACTGTTTTTGGAGTCATAGAAGTAGATCAGGAGTCATTTAAGAGTATTTTCACACACCCTTGACTTTGTATCACCTGTGTTTGCAGGTGCCTAGTCTTAAGTCATTGGTCGTTTTCTCTTTGTGGTCTGCTTTCTTTTCATGTTTCTTTACTGTTAGCATTCCAAGTTAAGAAATCTCCATCTACATGTACTGCTATCCCTAATGACATCATTAGGTGACCTAATGACATCATTAACATGAGAGCGGAAAATGCAGATACAAAGCCTCCTTCTGAATCCAATGGGACTACTAGTTAGAGTGTTAGTAAAATACATGTTTTGCAATAACTGAGCAATTTATCACATGCTGTTTGGTCGAGAGCTATTTTTGATGAGATTATAGTGCATTGAAATGACGTATTAATGTTATTATTATTATTACTATTATATAGTACAGATTATAAAATATTTATTATCCATACCCCCTTACTTCGTATATTTGTTAAGCTGTGTGGGTGGTCTCATTGCAAGAAAAAATTTAATATAATTTTGTTGTTGTTGTGGTTACTTTCCGCTTAGTCTCCCACGCAGCATGACAACACTAAAAAAAACTAAAACAGCCGCAAGGGAGACTATTTTCCACCTAACATGAAAGTTTTATTGCAGCTTTTTATAACTATAATGGACAAGCTGCGACTTCAAATCAGAGCAATGGATGAGGTATGCTTATGCAGTTTAATCCCAATATTACTGGGCCCAAGTTTCCAGGCCCACAGCCGCAGTATAGTAATCCTTAAAAGCTAATTTATGATTTTAGAATACTTTGTACAGAAAATGTTTGTTTCTGTACGGTACATGTATATGTATAATTTATGTCTGGTATTGTTAATGTATGGTAAGGTTTCTTTCAGCTGAGGGCCATTTTTCCAAATCCTCAAGCTCACTGACAAAGTTATTGCACAATCAGTCCGTGAATGGTCAGAAATGCAAACAACCTGGATTCAAAATAATACTCAAGTTGCATTGAAAAGAAAGTCTTAAATTTAGTGATTACCTCAAATTGCAGAGTAGACTTCTCAAAAGAGGATTGCTGTGCATAATAACATTAATTTTCTAGACTTGAAATTCTTCCAGGAAAGAGACCGGGGTGCTCATATGAAATTTAGAATTAAACCCTTAAAGGAGACCAATTTTGGCGTGGTTTAAGCTTCATATGACCCCTAGAGGAGAAAGTTACCCCGCTAACCGATCAAGTCGCCCGAAAGTCATCTCACCCGAAGTTACAGTGTACATCGCCCGAAACCAGAGTCATGTCGCCCGAAATTTTTAGTCAAGTCGCCCGAAATGTAATATATATCTCGTTCTTTAAGCGATAATGAGACAAAACAAGCGGGAAAATTGTGTAATTAAGTCTCGTTCCTTAAGCAATAATGCTATGGTGAGACGAAACAAGCGGGATGAATGTGTATCATAACCCTTGTTTATGCGATTAAGAGACGAAACAAGCGAGATGAATGCGTAACATATCTCGTTCTTTTAGCTTTGGTGAAGCAAGCACGTCAAATGAGTAACAGAGGTAGAGTAAAGATTTGATGAAACGAAGCAAGCGCGATTAAGATGTTAGGATGTTGTTCGGCATGATAAAATTTCAGGCGACTTGGCTAAACATTTTGGGCGACATAACTTTGGGCGTGATGACTTTCGGGCGATTTGACCGTAAACCGTTACTGCAACACACTATGATGGCTCGATGCCTTAATAGCCCACTTTCGATATATTAAAATTCTAACATGACTCCGAGGCTTTCTGGTCATTTTTTCATGTTGGTTTGGTTTTCTTTGTGCTCAAGTCTTTTGTGGGAATTGCGAGACAATAGTCGTAAAAAATGTGCAATTTTGACCCTAAAGCCTCGGAATCTTGTTACAATTTTGATATATGGAACGTGGGCTATTGGTAATATTGTCTTTTCATGACCCGGACACCCTAAGTGAGACCAAAATCTACTATTTCTACCCCTAAGGTAGACGACGAACATCCTCATCACTTTCATACGTCATTTCATTGCTGGGAACGAGGTTGTCCCTCCGGGAACATAGAGTCAAACCTTGATATAACGATCCTCTATAACGAAAACCTTAGCCTGGGACCAGGCTCCGTAGTGGGTGAAAAAGGAAAAAAACGGGGTCAAATAGGAAAATATCGGGGAGCGAAGCTAGCCGAGCGGTATCCTGGGGAGGGGGAAAGGGCGCCACCCTTTCCCCCTCCCCAGGCTACCTATCGGCTCGCTTCGCTCCACATTTTTTTCTTTGGGCAACGCCGATTTTTCTCCTTTTTCGCACAATGCGGAGCCTGGTCCCAGGCTACGAAGACCTCGATATAAGGAAACCTCTTTATAGCGAACCAATTTAGCCAGTCTCCTGGACCTTCGTTATGTCGAGGTTCCAACATTTTACGCACTTCATATAATCTTTAATAGACAAAGCCCGTGTGAGCTTTATTTAGAAAACAACCTGGCAATTAGAATGTGAGTTCAGGTTTCACCCTGATAATGCAAGTTCTTCATTTCGAGTGGCGCAAGAAGCAAACCTGCGGGAGAACACGCCAGCGGGCGGCAAAGGCGCGTCTCTCGCACGTGACTTCTTGCGATGTCCCCAAAAATGGAATGCTTTCTCTCAGGCTAACACTCTGAACAGTGCTAGTGGCCGTGTATTTTAATTATAGATTCATCCAGATCTGAGAGACCTGATGGATACCATGAATAGCCTTAGTTCTCTTCCCGAAGATTTTGATGGAAAGGTGAAAGTTAACCATTGGTAAGTGTCCTTCATAACTAGGTCCAAGATTTGGTGGTGTCTGATTAGTTATCGGGCCTAAAGGTCAGAGAAATTTTTTCGAGTCGTGACGCAAAAACCATCGCGTGATAGCTCAAACAACAGTCACTCTTTCCCAGTCAAGGCAGGGGACGGCAGGGTCGGGAGGCAATCTTGACCGCGCTCAAACTTAACACATGTACATCTACAAGAAACGTTAAGCAAGGCACTTCAAAGCTACGGTTGTCATTTTCACTGTTTGAAGTTATAACTGTTACTAAACTTTGTGAAAGTTTACTCTAAGAAGTTTTAAACTGCAGAACTGTTGGTGACATTTGTGAACTGTCCAGCTTGGTTGCACAGCGTTTTTATGGACGAAAAGAGTTCTTTAACTTGAGAAAAAAAAAATAGTTATATCAATGAACTGAGCTAAACATCCTTGCCCAGTTTTTTCGCTTAATGGTGGAAAAACCATTATTCCAAATGAAGCGAAGGTTTTTGAGACTGAGAAACAACACTCCCTTTCGTGAAAAGGAGGGCATTGACAGGGTGATTGAGCCGCTTGCTATGAGCAATGGGATAATAATTTCCCAGAAAAGTGCAACTTAAAACCTCTACAGGTCGAACGCTTTAGCCACTCAGTGACAGTTGCGAGCTTGGTCATTATATAAGCTAGATTCATAAATCGTGAGGCAAATGAAAATCTGTGTCTTCAGCGGGAGTTGAAGCCACCACACTGCACGAGCGAGGTCTTGTGGGACAGGCAACCTGCAACTGTAGAATTGGCAATGTCAGAAGTCAAAATCTCGTGAAGAGAAAGATGAAGAAAGCAGCCAAAAACAAGCTTAATACTGAGCTTTTGAAGAGTCAAGACTGAAAAACGACTGGGAAGAAAAAAATCCTCTTATAGAACCAAGTCAAATGTCAGAGATTACCACGAGTCTCCCAGTAGCTGGGTGGCATACTCGAGACAACCTCCATCTTTTCTGTCCTGTTTCTTCTCAACCGCGGCACTGGATTTATTTAGCTCAGTCGGTAGAGCGCTTGACTACAGAGCGGGAGGTCCTGGGTTCCATTCCCGGGGCCAGACCAATACTCAGGGTCTTAAAACAACTGAGAAAAATCAAGGTACTGCCTTTGCCCAGCAAACGACTAGAACTTCGTGTGGCTTGGATGACCACGTAAAATGGTGGTCCCGTCTCTAGTACAGGCATGAAAGCAGTGTCCCCAATTAGTACTTCGGTGCTGATTACATTGACACTCAAATAAAGTGCCCTTTTTTCTCCGAGCGTTAAAGTGGCTTCATCTTGATTAATCTCATCCCTATTTACTTACTCAAAAAAATGACAGGGTAGTTATCGCCTTTTTTATTGCTTTTGATCTAAAATTTAACTGTTGCATGATTTCCAGGTATGAGACCTTGAGCAGTATGAAAGCCAGCGATGAACTGACAGATGAGCAAGTGAGACAGATGTTGTTTGATTTGGAACAAGCTTACAACTCATTTAACAGATCATTGCAACATACTTAGGAAATAAAGTCACTGTAAAAGGAACACGATTAAAATCCACGGTAGACACAATTTAACTCGTATTAACTGGAATTGAAAATGATGATAACGCGTCTACTATAAATACAGTCATGTAGACCATGAAAGCAAAGCAAGAAACAAGTTAAATAAAGTTCTGTTGTAAATAGCTTTATGCATGTGCCAGCAGTCTTGAATAAACCTTTTTCAGAGACCAAATACTTTGCGACATTTTTATGTTTGTGAAAGGTTTGCACCCAGTGATCATTTCATAAGTAGATTGAGTACGATCGTCCCGGGGTAAACATAGTCCTGAATAGAATAGGCCACTTCTGAGCTCCAAAAACCCTCACTTTCAAAATGAGGCTAGGTACACAACCTTTCTTGTGAAAATGAGTTTTATATGCATAAGAGTGAAAAATGATTTCCATATCAAAGGCTGAGCACCTACCCTCGTTTTGAAACAGAGGCCTGGGGGGATTGGGATATGGCCTGTTGTTGTTGATAGCGACTGACGTTTCGAAAACCTGTGCGGTAGTCATTTTCAGAGTCAAAGTGAGTTGTTAATTGTGTCACGTCAGTTGATGGTATTAAACGCTGATTATTGACCTGACTGGTCAATTAAGTCGCCATGTTATTGGTCGTTTGTCAATTAAGCCGTGATGTTATTGGCTATGAAGACTCGTAATGTCATTGGTGCGTTTCGATCCGTCTATTGCCACAGTTAAACAGTCGTTTATTGTTAGTCAAATTGTCAGTTGTCCAGTCGTTCTCTCGTAGTTAGTTTTGCAACTGACGTGATACAACTCACTTTGAGTCTGAAGATGACTACCGCAAGCGTTGTCGAAACGTCCGTCATTGCCAACAACAACAGTCCTATTCAGGACTACGTTCACCCGGACGATCATTACTCAACCTGTTTTTATGTTCATAGCTGTATTTCTTTTCCTGTGTTGAACGTTGGGTGTTGCGTGTTCTCTAGTACTGTGAGAACGCGTCTGAGGGCTGAGGGCTTAAAACTTCGACTATCTATACAAGAAAGCCAAACTTAGCCTCCCCGCAGACGTCCTTTGGGGTTCGTTCGTCACGCATTCATTTCTAGGGGGTCAAATGAATGCGTGACGAACGAAACCCAAAGGACGTCTGCGGCGAGGCTAAGCCAAACCCTAATGTTAAATCTCTTCAGAAAGAGAACGACTCGACTACTTCTTTTTTTCTTCCTAGTGAATGTGTACCTTCACCGCCTCGATTAGCTCAGCTACTTGCGAACAGATGATATGTAAAGTTTGTTTTCATGTAGAAATATGAATGAATAAATAGATTTTAAAAAAACACAAAAAAATGTTTTTTCCATAGGAATAGTTGAGCGAGTGAAATACGCGAACGCTCGTAAAGATCGCTGCGTGCGAGGAGAGGCGAGACGTGGGAAATGCGTGTGACCTTCCTCGATGGTGTGATTTTCACTCGCGCTCCCGTATCTCATTTGCTGTATCTTCCCTTGCGGGGGAAACTGACCGAGGGGCGACTACTCGTAGTCTTCTCCTTTTGCTATTGAATGTAAATACTGAATAGTGATGAGTCGTAACGCCAGCTGATTGTATTACAACAGAGGCAGAAAGTATTTGAAAATCGCCACCTATATGCGATCGGGGAAGTGACACGGGGGTGGGGGGAGGGGACAAAGAGGCTGTGCAAAATGCAAGACGTTCAACTGACTCAGGACAACGTAGAATTGGCGGTCGCGTCTCCAATACAGGAATTTAAATAAGAGTCCTCAATTTCATCGTTCCTTATGCAAAATACGATTAAACAGTTACATATTTTCGTGCACTCTATTTTATTTTGTCAATAAAATAAATAAAAATAAAAGCAAATACCATTCAAATTATTTACAATTCACAAATACAAAAAGGCAAAATTGATTTCATCTATCTCCTCTCGAAGAACACGTCTCGTATTCGGCGTGTTTCCACCGATGACTTCGCTAGCGGTTCTGCCTTCATGGTTCTGTAAACTTTGTTTGCGTAAGCGATAGCTTTTTCCTCGTTTGCTGTTTTAGCCTCCCTGAAAGAGGATTTACAACATCAAGTCTGTTATTTTCTCTCTTGAAAAATTCCTAAGGCCTTGAGCCAGATTTGCGAATAGTTTGATGACAAAAGGCTGCAGTTTTAAGGAACAATTTTTATCGTGTCCATGATTTTGATATGATCTGGAACACGATCATGACGTAGAAGGGCAAAGGCGTTATTGAAAGCGCTCAAGCGGGTTTTTGGGTGCATGTGTCGCACTACGCCTTCGCGCCCAAAAACCCTACCTGCCAAACCTGCGCACACCTGGGGGCGCCTTAAAACCCCTGAAGGGGTTTGTATCGAAAGACACCGTAGCGTTAGGGGGTTGGGGGAGGTGGTGAAATACAAGGTTTTTCTTATTAAGTCAATAGGGTAGATTGGCCTTGGTGTATATATGGAGATATGAGATTCAACTTCGTCCTTAGCGCTTTTCCCTTTTGCCCTGTGCTAAACCTTCATCAGAGCGAGCTAGGAGATTGTGGTTATGTGCGGTTTTTTCACCGGGGGTCTGTGATCGTTATAATAAAGATCGCGTTTACGGCAAACGGATACTTACACTGGAATTCTGTGGCATTTGGTGTTATGAAATATTTTTGGTAAAATAAATATCCTCACTGGTGGAACTGTTTCTGTTTTGTCTCGGTAATGTTCACGATACTGTTGAGCAGCCTGCAATAAAAATAAATCAGTATCTACAGTACCTGGTTTGGAAACGCCCTATACACACAGATCCTCCAATGTGTGTTTTTTTTTTTTTTTTTTTTTTTATTATCATTTAGGTATTTCCATTCAAACACTGTCCATGGCATTACAAAATAAACTGTAAGGAAAATTTCGCGTTCCTACCTTCACTTAAACGTCATTTCTGAACGACAGGCCTGGAGCAAAGTTTAACCTGTTCTTTTTTTTTTGTATACCTTATTGAAACTGCGGCCTCTGTTATCCCTATATTCTTGCGGGCCGCGAAAATTAAAACGCAAGAATACGGGTATCAATAAAAAAAAGGCATTGATCTTTTTCATCAAAATGGTTTTAATCATAACTGACGTGATTTTGTGCGTTTTGCTCTGACTACCGCCCGAAAAGTCAGCCGGCTTTTGAACCATTTTATAACGGCGTGTGGCTACTTTACCAGCCAGGATAATATCAACTTTCAATCTTCACTCCTCTAGCGGTACGACACCATTTTTTAGATTTGATTCAGTTGATTGATTGATCGATTTGACATAAACCTCTTTTTGCTCACCCTTAAAGAGCCGGGAAAACTCGGCAGAAGGCACCTATACTAAATCCACCTATGTCAATAATGTACGATTACCAGGAATGGCTGACCTGGAAACGAAAGGAAGAAGAGAAAGAAAGACCAACCCAATTCCCTTCTATTCTCCTTCCCCCCCCCCCCCCCCCCCCCACCCCTCCCCACGTCCTTCAACACATTCACTGTCGGAAAAATGTATGGAGACATGTCAATGGAAGATATTCATACTTTTTTAGTCTATGGGCGAAATCGTACCTCAGAGCCCAAGTGGTTCAAATGTTGGTTAGGGCTATTCACCGGATAAATCATTATCCTGGGGATAAGTATAGGAAAACCTTCATTGCGCTATACGCTGGTAGTGGATAGCTATATCCACCTTTTGAACAGCTGGGATTAGATGTTTGAACAGGGAGCCCACCTTGTCGTATTTTTTGATGGCGGTATCTCTGTCGTCTAAGTTCAAAAGCTTATACTTCGGTGCGGCAAGCCAACGATCTCTTGAGTTCGTACGTGCGCCAAGCACGTGATCTGGGTTATTTGTGTAGTACGTTGGAAAGGGTAGAAACTTATCTCCACCCCTCCCCATACGTTCTTTACTTGTGTTGAGCTGTGAGGCCCGGTAGTCTTGAAACCAGCGGGCAGTTGTGTTACCATACGTTTCTCCATAAGTAAACTTGATACGCGGTGTGTATCCAAGGTAGCTAAAGATGGTGGAAATTACAAAGGATTTTGATATACACTCGTATATATCCTACCCCTAAAGCTTTACTTCCTGTTCTCATAGTTTCTGACAAATGCTGACCCTCCCTCCCTTCCCCTACCCCATTTCGCCTTTCCTGAGCCATTTCATCATATGAAACTATAAAATGAAAGCCTTAAAAAGTGGTCTGTCTTGTCATTAGTGTTCCCAGGCCATCGAAGCTTTCACTGAACGCCGTCCGATATAAGTTATAATAGAAGAATTATGAACTCGAAACTGTTTTATTTTTCGCAAAACAACTCCCCATATCTATATTTTAAGGTAACGTACATGCAAGTTAACTCACGCGCCGGCTTCACGCTCACGCTCGCTTCCTTAGCAAAGCAGAAACTTTCACGCACGGCGCGATTTTTGTGCCACGTTTTGTGATCTTAAGTGGACGTAGCGCACGCGATGACTAATGAATCATAGAAGATTTTATCTGGCCTAGACAGTGCAGTACAGTATCTACTTTGACGAAATTTGATACTCAAACCTGAATGACATTCGTTTACAAGAAAACTCAGTTTACCCTATCCAAACAGTAAGAAACTAAAAGAAATTCCCTCAAGTAAAAGAAATCATAAGAAAGAACCAGTGAAAGAACCATAACGAGTGCATTTCTATTTGATTCCTCCAAAACATCGAAACATTGCTTTTAATACAAGCTGTTCGAGCTATTAAAGTTTAAACGTGACTCGGATTGCAGGAAATTTTTAAAAACTAAGAAATTAAGCTCAATACTCGAAACAATTTAACAGACTGGCTGATGGAAACTCGGCCGGCGTAAGGATATTGTACGTGTGGTAATTAATTTGACCCTGGTTTGTTATGTCAGTAAAATTTCAATGTTGATACTTCACCAGCGAGCGGGTCTGTTCACTGCTTACCCAGGTACATGTCGTGGATGCCGATAAATATCCATGTTAGTCGTGAGTAAAGTCATTTTCTCCATCTTAATTGGCAAGTTACCTCTTTTTTCTTCATAGACTAAGTTGCTGCGTGTACAGTGAAAGTCAGAAGTCTTCAAGTTACTCGAGTAAATTGGTAGTCAGAGAGGCCCAGCGTTGCTAGCAACAACATGTGAGAATTTGCAATTCAATGACCAATAAAGCGCGAAATGTCAATTGTCTGAAATTAATTTCATTATAAACGTCCAGTCCTGTTTCTGCATAAATTAACTTAATTGATTACCCCGGTCAAAGTCCGGCTGCCTAAAATCACATAATTTTACGCAATTTGCCTTTGTCTTAAAAAATATACCGGGGCATAAATTTGCCTGTGTTTATTAAATCTCCTCTCCTCTTATTAATTTCTTTTTATTTGACTCATTTGACTTCTATTGTTTTGTGATATGCGGTGAAGGTAATGGCGCCGTAAGTATGCTGTCGAAACAAATTTGTTGGAGTAAGTCGCTTCCTCATCTTAAGGGTGATGATATGTACAATCTTTCATGGTTGGATTATTCAGTGGTGTAAACCTTCCAAATTTAGGGAAGGACCATTAGAAAAGTGAAGGGAATAGGAGAGTTTCTCCTTTGCCTTTCAGTTCTTTTCGGCTCGCAAATTTCGCGAAGTGTGCAAAGTGAGCATATGCATATTTTTTATTAAGCTTCGATGGCCCAAGAACAAAAGTCTTTGTGTGCATATACTGTTGTTGCTGTTTTTTTCCTTGGCTGTTATATATTTTTTCGGATTAATGCTCTTTGATTTGCTTTGCTTGCTTGTTTGTTTGTTTTTTTTTTACACGTGTTTTTGTTTTTTTATATTTATTCATGGACTTTCCCCCCACCCCTCTCCCCCTTCATTACTTTAAAGGCAGTCATAAGTGTGCTGATCAGTATAAGCACAAGACAAGAGCGGCAGGGATATAGATGTTCTATGTTCCCCCATGTTAGGTAAGGGCAAGAGAAAATGATATAAGAGAGCGAATCCCCCATACATGACCCTCTTCCCATGAAAATTATTTTCAATCTATTTTTGGCTCTGTGTCATACTGCGTGGTTATTTTAAGGGCGCCACCTTATTGGTCGGTTAGAGTGGTGTCATGTAATTTTAAACTTGGCGGGTAATTCATTTCACTGCCGATCACGCACAGCAAGCGATATGACGTGCAAACTTGGTATTACTTTTGTCGACGAGTCAAAAGATTTATACGTGGAATAATCTGGCCAGAGTAGCTGACGAAAAGCAAAACGGTCCTGGCTTGTGGGAGTTCGCCGGAGAAAGCGGCAAACTGCTTATTGAGGTCTTCGCTACATCAGTATATAAATAACCAACATCCTATTGTTAAAAACCAGGGGCACCCAACGACCGTTTTCGGGGAAATATCTGTTCGGAGCCCTCTAGAATGGCTAAAATTTTCAGGAACCCAAGAACAGCTAAAAATTTCGAAAATGTTTCGTGGTGACTGTTTGTTGGGCTCAGAGTTTCGGGATTTGTGTGGTTTGTTCACCTAAGCATTTCGGATTTTGTAGTAATCTCTAGATCACCTAGAAATTTCGTAGCTTTCGTAAACTAAGAATAGAGCAAAATTTTTAAACCCGGCAGTCTCATTAGCGAAAATTTCACACAACTGATTTAAAACCCAACGACCCTTTTCTGAGGGTACCAGGCTTACCGGTTACGAGTACTCGGGACAGTATCGCAGCAGGACTACGGAGGGAGGGATCGGTGGGATAACCCAGACAACGCTATTGTAGCACTGTTCTCGGCAGCGCACGTATCTGATCTACCGAATTTTAATAAAGTCACATTTCTGACATTTGCAGTTACAGTTAACTGTGTAAAAAAAAGGTAACTTTCAGCGTTTCAGTGAACTTAAGCCCGCGAAAACAGACGTTTTTTCACTGTTTTTTTTCTTTGCTCGCTCATCGCCACCTGGGGGGTGTGTGGGGAGGGGGATGGGGGCGAGGAGCGAGGACAAACTACTGCTGGCAACTTTAATTTTTGGTTGTTCGGTGACCGTAATGTGCAGGGTGATGAGTGGGTGATACAGACCCGTTATCGGCGTTACATACAGGCTTTCTGGGGCTGCATTGGGGATAATATATTCAGCTGGCAGCTGTGCTGTATATTCTGTATATTGACCAAGACGAAGTCACGGGTCGGTTCACGGTCCTGCTGATTCCCTGAGCTGATTGTCGACAACAAAAAAATCACTCGGATGTCAAAATCCAGCTCACCGGAGTAATCAGCTTGTTAACAGCAGCTGGCAGTTTAGCGGCAGTTACCCTCGCCACCTATCAGTGACCTATCAGACCTATACCACGCGAGTAACCTAACCTCGAGTAGCCAATCAAAATACAGCCCCAAATCACAACAATCCGGATCAGAAATCATCCTCACTTGTTAATCGAGTCTGTTATTTTTTGCAATGACGTTATCGGCATTTAGCTAAGGGTGGAATTTCCATTTATGGGTGGTCATGAGTCTGATGAGTCGTTTACACAGCTAGGAAACGTAGAGCTCTATGACAGCTGAAAGTAGGAAAAATTTCTGAACGTAAATTTCTCTGATTTCGCAAATGATGCGCCCCATGTAATGATGGCAGTTCTCGGCCGTGAACAAACTAATTTTACTTTTTTTTGTTTTGAATGGCAGTTCCCGGCCGTGAACAAATTATTTTTACTTTTGCTTTTATTCACTTTTATTTTTATCTTGATTTCATAATAAAAATATTTTGTTTTGTTTTGAAAATAACAATAAAAAAGAATCTATTTCCAGTTCAATAAAAAACAAAATGTTTTTACATTGTACTTTCACTTTATTTCCAATACAAAATAATTAAAGTTCGATCTAAACTTAACAAATTTATGTGCTTTTGACGAATGGCAGTTATCGGCCACCATAATGTTGCTTTCGTGGTCTTGTTCGTGTCGCTGAATTAAATTATCAAAGAATCCGAGGAGTCTGGGTACGAGATTGTAAACAAACGCGAGCGACGCACTCCCGCCAAAAGTCTGATTTCTTTATTTTTGAATGGCAGTTCCCGGCCATGAACATATTTATTTTACTTTTTTCTGATTTGAATGGCAGTTCCCGGCCATAAACATATTAATTTTACTTTTTTTTGTTTTGAATGGCAGTTACCGGCCATGAACAAATTATTTTTACTTTTGCTTTTATTCACTTTTATTTTTATCTTGATTTCATAATAAAAATATTTTGTTTTGTTTTGAAAATAATAATAAAAAAGAATCTATTTCCAGTTCAATAAAAAACAAAATGTTTTTACATTGTACTTTCACTTCATTTCCAATACAAAATAATTAAAGTTCGATCTAAAATTAACAAATTTATGTGCTTTTGAAGAATGGCAGTTATCGGCCATTCGTCAAAAGCACTCCCGCCAAAAGTCTCATTTCTTTATTTTTGAATGGCAGTTCCCGGCCATGAACATATTTATTTTACTTTTTTCTGATTTGAATGGCAGTTCCCGGCCATTAACATATTAATTTTACTTTTTTTTGTTTTAAATGGCAGTTACCGGCCATGAACAAATTAATTTTACTTTTTTTTGTTTTGAATGGCAGTTCCCGGCCGTGAACAAATTATTTTTACTTTTGCTTTTATTCACTTTCATTTTTATCTTGATTTCATAATAAAAATATTTTGTTTTGTTTTGAAAATAATAATAAAAAAGAATCTATTTCCAGTTCAATAAAAAACAAAATGTTTTTACATTGTACTTTCACTTTATTTCCAATACAAAATAATTAAAGTTCGATCTAAAATTAACAAATTTAGGTGCTTTTGACGAATGGCAGTTATCGGCCACCATAACAGCTCACACATGCGCACTATCGTGACACAGTCCTTTAAATTAAGTACTGATAGTTAGTCAAGCGAGTCGTCGATATCGTACGCCGACACATAGCACCGCTCTCGGTGGTTAAAGATTGTTGATTGAAATCAGGTCTCAAGCAAAAACAATGGGAAATTCTAACAACAAACCGATCGCGATGGATGATGAAAAAATTGAAAAATCTAAGGCCAACGAAACTGTCGTTCGATACAGTACGACCGCCGATGGATTGAACATGAAGTTCGTCTCTCTCGCCAGCCACAAAATGGTTCCATCCAAGTTCAAAGATTGCTTTAAGAAAGACGGAAAGCAGGCTAAACAGTTAGCCATAGAGTATACAGCAGAAAAGGCTTTCTCCATCATCGCAGACGGCAGAAAAGAGCACGAAACAAGCGCTCCGCGGCCCACAAAAATTGTTTCAGCATTGGGTTCAGAAGAGGAAGTTTATTCAGTCGGTGCTGACTGTGGTATGTTTGCAGCCGTTTGTACAGCCTATTCTCATCACTATAGGCTTAGGACATCGCCAGATGATTGGTGGTTCTGTGTTATCAAGAGGGTTGCCTGTGCTATTGATCAAAACTCGTCGAAAGCCTCAGTGCGCAACTTGTTTGTCGATCATGAAGGAAAGAAAACAATCGAAGTACAGGTTGACGATCCCACCATCTACACCGTGGATTACAACTTTCTGTTCGATCAAATAACAAAACAGTTAAAAGAAAACTTAAAAGTGCCCGAGTTTGTTGATGGAGTCACCGCAGATTTTGGAACCACCTCAGCTGTACAGAAGATCGTCTCGCAGATTACGCTGATGTATTCTGTTAACCAATATTTCGACTGTGGAATAATGACCAAGTGTGGAATACCAGCGGTGGAGATGCTTGGCAGTGAAGAAGACTGGATGAAATTGAGTTCTAAGCTGAAAGTTTTAAGAACACTCTTAGAACCTATAGAGAATGATCTTGGCCTTCGATCAAAATGGTGGGATCTGGTTCAGAAAGTGTTCTTGAATCTGCAAACCACCTATCAGGGACACCCAGATGAAGATTGGTGGAGTCATATTATGAGCTATCAAGAAGCTCATGAGTCGGGTATGTATTGTTCTATCAATTTATACGATTGTAATACAAAAGGCAAAAAAAAACTACCGAAGTTGTTAAAAGTATCAAAACCACATGAAAAGCTTACATAACGCTAAGGAAGCAAGAATTTATGCTGGCTACGAAACTGGTAGAGAATTGTCCGTAGACTCAGGCCAAACGCTGATGCGCCTGTAAACGGCTTGTTTTACACAAAAAGGATTGACCGTTTTCATTATTGTAGTCTTTTTATGCACAAATGATATATACTATTGGTTCAACTAGGGATTAACAGGTGTTTACCAAAACATATCACAGCTCAGTAAGCTGATCACAAGCAGCAGTTTCTAGAACGTCGAAAAGGTTCTTTAATGGAAATTCATCATTATTTTGGAAGAACGTTCTTTATGAAGAGTTCGTATAATCACAGTCAGCGCGAGCAGGCTATCCAAAGCTCTTTTATTTGAGATTGTAAGTCAGGTTTAATGAAGTCTGTCCTAGTTTACAGTCAATTCTTGCCTTGCGTACACCTCGCTACAATGGACCGTCCCGATAATAGGGACAGCGGCTAAATCCCCGGCAAAAACAAATTTCAGACTTTTGGCCTAAATAAACTCTCATTATTACGGACTCTCGCTTATGAGGACACTAACTTGAGGTCCCCGCAGTGTCCGCAATATGAGGGTGTTGACTGTACTTCGTCTGATCTAGGGAGTACATATTCACGAAATTAAGCAAACAAAAATAATTTACCGATTTTGTTTTTGTTTCTCAGGAACTCCCGCTGGCGGTATCAAAGGATGGATCACAGATTTCTTAGAGGGACCGCGATATGTAAGGGCGCTGTGGGGGCCTGGTGACTTTACAAGTGGCGTAGTGGCCGTTCCTTTCACTATCAAGGACCGGCCTTCTGGTGTCCAGGATACCGCGGCATTGGTGGCAGGAATGCTGGGCTTCACTGTTCATAGGATACCCAACTGTGATGAGGTGTCTGTACAACCATTCCAAGGATGGTCTCTTATGTTGTCCGACGACTCGCCTTTTTGCAAATTCTGAAGAAACCACTGACATTGGCTTTATAAGGGACTGGTCAAAAATTATAGGCGGGGGTGGGCCGGAGCAGAGAGGGGGTGGGTCATGAGGTTTTGAGCCTTGTGCAAGGGGTGGGTCGTGCAATTTGCGGCTACCCTTAGGGGGTGGGTCACCCTATTTTATTACATAGATAAGCACTAACTACTAACAAGACAGTTGACCACACTTGTTATATAAAACACAGCCAGCTGGAATTAATCCACATATGTGAATGTTAACTTTTAACGTTGTCCTGGGGTACCAGGGCCTACTATTCTGAGACTTCTCGTGATTTTTTTTAAAGTTTTTTTTTTTTTTTTCAATCCGACCGACCGACCGACCCAATATCAGGAAACGCATTCGACGGTAAACGAAGAGAAAAAAGGGGATGGCCTTAGAGGAAACCAAACATCCATGTTTTAACTAGGGGGTGGGTCATGCAATTTCCAACCTTGCTTTAGGGGTGGGTCAGTCATTTTTGTGCCGATAGGAGGGGGTGGGTCATGTGTTTTTTATCAACCACATTTCCAAATGCTCCGGCCCACCCCCCCCCCCCCCCCCCCTATACTTACGTAGAAACGTAGCTAGTGAAAATAGCAGCCATTTAAGTGAAAGCCGCGCAAGCCAAAATGCAGGTTTCTTGAGCGCGAAAAAAGCCCCAAAATCACACTACACAGAAGAAAAAGGAAAAGAAAATAAAAAGAAAGCAAAGAGAAACGAAGGTGAAAAACGTAATAGTCCCTGTCTTGGTTTTTTTGTTTTCTGTTTTTGTTTTTGCTTTGTGTTTTTTGTTTTTGTTTTTTTTCATTGCCTATACTTTGGAGACGGTTTTCACCACAGTGGGCCAACAATGATTCGCACTATTTCGTGGGAAAGTCAGACTGGAATTCCTAAAATTCGGCCTTTGAAAATCAGTAGTCATTTGACCAAACTGCGGCCAAATCACGAGATTATTTTAGTCTGAAAAGCCCGACAGGATAGCAAATATCGAGTGATGAGAAAAGAAGGAGAAGAGAGAAAGAGGAAAACAAAAAAATCAGTGTTGCACTCTTTGTTTTTATATTGTCTACTTTGAGGATAGTGTTTCAACGAAAAAATCTGCTTAAGCGAAAAAATTCAGCTGAGAATGCATGCGTAATTTAAACTACTTGCAGGCATTTCCTCTTTCCTTTGAGAGGCTTTTGAAAGTTTTTGTGGCACATTCTGTTTATGACAAATAAACTCAGCTTAAATAATATTAATATTTAAAACAATTAGTTAATAGCGGCTAGAGCAGTCAAGAAGTAGGGAGAAACACTCGACTACATTGCGAGTTTGCCCGTATATTTCCTTCATGCTCTAGCCGTTTCCTGCGTGCTTTACAACTTAGTCAACAAACAGAACAGAGCACAGACAGTCAAGGTTTATTTATTTGTTAAACTTTTCGTATTACTCATTACTTTCCGAATTAACGCGTCATTAAAGTTAGTTAATGTCTCTGTTCCTTCGCGATGCATGTTAAACGCATAACTAAATTATAAAAACAAATTATGACAAGTTGGCGTTAATGGGGGAGCACTGCCTTGCACTAGGTTAGCCTAATGCGACTTCCGGCGATGGCGTGACCAAAGAACCTCACTTATCTCCCCAGCACTACGAGCTGGGTGCAATACAGCACGTGCTGGATCGGACAAGAGTATCGGTTTGCAACGAGGCCAACAAGCTTGGGGGAAGTCGCTGCGCAGACTTAACCGCACGGCGCAGGAGTGTCCCTAGTTTATTTCACCACATAGCACAAAACAAAGCCCAAACCTCGTCTCCAAAGGGAGGGAGGAAGGGAAAAATTTTACAAGAATCGTATACTGAGCGCTAACCTTGCTGAATAACAGAAGCCAAGTGAACTCTGAACACTTGTTCTGGGCTTTTATAGCTAGACAAACGTCTGCTGGCATAGCCAGTAGAAAAGGCTGTACTACAAGACAGCTCAGCGTTGCACGTGCAAACTCTTAGCCATGAATAGTGCATTGAAAAAGTTGGCCAATGCTGTGGATCGTACTAGCATGCTAAATACAACAAGGCCGTAAAGTTCTACGCTAGAATACAATGTATCTTAGAGCTTGCTGACCTTGGCAGCTTGACTACACAACTGCTTTATTGAAAAGGAACCGCCATGAAAGGGTTACTGATAACTGGCGTCACGTTCCATTAACTACATTTTACTTGCGTGACAGTAAAATAGCTTTAATTATCGCGAAAGCTTTTCATAACAGAGATTAAGTCACAGTTCAACTGGGGTATCACAATGCTGGTCGTAAATACAGCTGATCGCTTACTAAAAAGCAAATTCGCACTGTTTCAAACTTCATCGATCTTGTTATTCAATTTCATTTAATTTGTCAAATGTTGGAGAAATTTTCCGGTGTTGAATCCGAAAAAACCCTATCTAAATTTAGAAAAAGAAAAAGAGAATTTTTTTTGTTTTGTTCAACTACTTCATAAAGCGGGCGCGTGAAGTTAGTAAGTTTCATGTCACAGTCGTGCAAAGACGGCTACGAAATGTACAAAAAAGTGTGATGGACGTGCAAAACAACCTATTGTTTTTTTGCCTTTTTTGTAGCCGTCGCCGTCCTCGTTGCTAAAGCTCCCTATCGTTCTTGATCCAGATATTTTACGACCATGGTAACGTCGATAACGTGACGTCAGCCTTTGCAAAAAGCGCATTATCTTATGGTATCACTAAGATCCGATATTCAAACTAACGTTACGGTATGATTTTCTTTGTTTTTTCTTTATGAATTATGAATACTTGTGCATTCTTATGCAGTCTATTACAGTTTTAATTAAAAACAGCTGACTCTGAGTGTTTTTAATAGCACCTCCCCTTTTCCTCTTCGGTATCACTGACGCGAATGTTTTGAGAAGTTTCCTCATTGTCCGTGTGGACAGTTTCTTCTCAAGCATTTTTTCAGCTAGGTTGTATAAGGCTTCCTTGATGTTGATATTCTCTTCGGCACTTACTTCAAAGAACTGGGCACCGTGCTCTTTAGCCAACTAAAGCAAAAAAGGAAGCAAAGAAAAAAACAGCTATTAAAACTCGTCTCCACATTTTCATTACTATATATTGTGGTACTTTATTTAGGTTTCTACGAATGGCATCTGCTTATTATCCCAACATCACAACTGACATGGGCACCCAGAGGTAAGTACTATAAGGATTAACAAAGACATGGCAATGTCCAGGCCCCAGTTGCTTTAAAAGTTGGATATAGCGCTATCCAATGGATAAGTATTAAAGGGAAACCAATTGCGTTATCCACTGGTTAGAGATTTAGCCGGTGGATTGCGTTACCCACCTTTTGAACAACTGGGGCCAGGACTGGAAAAAGAAACAAGGGGAATGTGCCTGAGATTCAGAAAATGCAGCGAAGAAGTAAATGTGTTGAAACAACTTGATTGCTGGTCCTGTTCTCAACAAGGGCAAACAATGATTATGATAATGATGATGGTATTTACCTGTAACCAGGTTTCACTCTACCCTTTTTTCCTCCAGAAAGCCCAAGATTAGCATTTAGGGGACCACAGATTTGTTGCATCTGATTTGGTGGACTTACTGTGAAGTGTCTTACACTTCAGTCAACTCACCTGCTCCCCGTTTTCCTTTCTGACAATTCTTCTATCTTCCATATGACATTTGCTACCAAGGATCATCTTTTCTACATCTTCATTTGCATGCTAAAATAGAGTGGGGAAAAAGAATTAACCCTTTGAGTCCCAATAGTGACAAACATCAAGTTTCTCCTAACAATATCCATATGTTGCCAAGAGAAAAGGTTATGAGAGTTAATAAAACTGTCACTAAAGAGAAAATGCTTTGATCTTTTATCAAACTCTCCCAACTAATTCTTTAAGGAAATGTATAGAGATCAGTTTGGAGAATTTGTAAGTGGATATCGGGGCTTAAAGGGTTAAAGAGTGATCCTGAAAACATTCTCTGTCCCATAAAAACAATTGTGTGCTTAACAGAATAAATAAAATTTGCAACACTTAGGTTTTATTGCGTTTGACGTTTGGACAACGCAACTCCCTATGTGGTACTTGGGTATCGTGTGGTACTAAGGGGTGACCTTGTGATGTCGTACATACGGAGTTATTTGAGTTCGGCGAGGGAATAAAATGTGCAGCTGTTTTCGAACTGGGTTTTATCGCTGAGCTGGCGATTCTGTCTTTCCTTTCTCTGTGTCACTTCATGCTTTTCGAAGGGGCATGTTTAACTTTTTACAAAATAAAGCTTTCTAGGATCTACCTCTCATCTATCAGGATCTGATAATTGACCATACTCGAGGGTGGATAAAGACATTTCTCACATGATTTTGAAATATACAGTTTGGAAGTAAAGATAAGAAAACTAGTGAGGTTGTTATCACCAGAGAGATATTCATAGTGACTGCAAGCTGAGATTCTATAATGTCCCAGCGTCTACAAGCGAAAATTGTACTGCAAGCAAAGCTCCGGGTTACAATCTATTATAGAAAGATCTTCAAATGCAACCAAACGTCAAGAACGCCCACAGGACCGAAGCAACCCTGAAAGACGATGGCTCTCACAGAGCCCAGTTTTGGCCAAGTCTTATATTTTGTACTTTCTGGAGCTGAGAGTTATCAAGAAGAACACTGGAGACCTATGTGGCAGTGTGCGTGTTTCGGTTGAGACGATCAAATTTATATGACAAGACCGTCAAAAGAAGAAAGAAGAATTGAGATCTGTTGTAAAAGAAGTATTTTGAAACTGGAAGAAGACCTAGATTTCATCAGTGATGGCAAGCTATCAAACATTGACGATGAGCTATATCAAGCTTGGGATGTTTGTGCAATATTGTTAAGTCCTATATGATATAAAATCTACCTATCGTAGCCCTTATTATTGCTTTAACTTAACTCATTTATGTAGCCGTATGCAAATAGTACATGAGTCTTCCGACCCACATTTTTAAACGAGTTTACAATTACTAATGATGATCATGGGATTGTTAGTCGATTGACAAAATTCAGGTGGTACGAAAAGATAAAATGCTTAGAAAAACGAGCATTATTGATAACTTTCCCCCATTTTGGCGAAAAAAACGATTAATTTTTCCTGTAGATTCGACTGAGATCATTCTTTGCAAATTGCTCCGCGGAAGTGTCTTTAATTTGATACTCTTTAAGGGAACCCCAAATAATTTCTTTTTTTTTTCCATCAAATTCTTAGAGTTTAGTTATATTATTTCTGTCGTATGTTGGGAATAGGAAAATGAAATTTGTGATATTTCTTGTACTACCTACAATGGAATGAAACAAAAAAATGAAACGAGAATGAAAACTCTTATGGATTGCCAAGGTTACGAGAGCCTTTACTGTACCTCTTCTATGTTCCGTAGCCAGTTTGAAATGTTTTCAAATGTCTTCTCCTGGGTTATATCGTATACAAGTATAATGCCCTGCAAAAATCAAAAACATGTTTTTAAATGATGACTGATGCTGAATTGAAAGGGTATTAAATTAATATGTTTTAAGTAAGTTACGGTGAGACTGATGTTCTTTTTATTCTAACTTCTGAGTTTTGAATGATTCTATAAGGTAAGGTGTTTCTTGGAGCAAAAGAAACTGAATATCTCACAAAGTAAATAATTCCACTAACCATCGCTCCTCTATAATATCCCGTTGTTATTTCATCGAGGCGTTCTTGGCCAGCTGTATCCCTACAACAACAACAACACTGCCTTCTCAACACGGGGCAAATAAGGTTTTCAGAAAAAAAAAAGGACTGAAACATAGGCAGCAAGGAGGACGTTTTGGTGGTGGTGTACTAATTGCCACCAAAGGATGCAATAAGGCTTCCCCGAAGGAAGACGTCACCTGCGAATCTAAATTATTGTTTATCAATGTATGAACTACGAATTACAGGAAAATAACTATCGGAGTATTTTACCGGCCGCCCAATAGTAACCTAAAAGTTTTGCAAGAACTCTAAAATTCCTCTCAGTAACATCACCACAGACATGATATTAATCAGAGATTTTAATTTAAGTGAATTTAACTGGGCCCACCGAATCGATCACTGGCTGGTGCTCGGAGCAACATACACTACTCTTGCACATATATAATTCAGGACAACTTCTTGCATGTAGTGGACGAACCTACGAGGGATCAAAACATACTGGACCTTGTTTTAACTACTAACGTTGACTTGTTGATGGACAATGTTGTGGTAGGTGAACCCTTTTCTGATCACAATTCCATGTATCACCTTCACCCTAAAGAGTGCGCCCTACATGTCTGAAAAAAAAGGTGGGAAGAGGCAATTTTGAGGGGTTTTCAAGCCCGCAAAAGTGTTTTATCGGGCTTCTGATGAAAGATCGTAGTTAAACAAACCGTTTCCCAGCTTTTCGGAATGTTTTGAACGTGTTTGAAGAATTCACTCGAAACGGATAAAATACACCAGAAATTGTGGCATCTTTCGAAGGACAACATAACTTTAAACCAGACTCACGTCTGAAAACAGATACTTAACAAGGGAAGCAACGAGTTACTAACATTATGCATGGTGTACATAGCAAGAATTTCGGAAGACCAAAGAGCTAGAGTCGTGGATATACGACAAAGCGGGAGGTGCTTTACCTGGTATGAACGTTACTCAGAGATGTCAACATTACAGTCGCCATTACTCAATATCAGCACCACGAATGTCAAAAAATCCAGTAGGCTTGATAGAGAAAATAACAACGTTTTCCAAAAGATAGAACGGCGATGTGAATAGCCGTCCCTGTCATTTGTACGGTTTAGTGGATAATGCGGGACCGGGGTGCGGGGTGCGGGGTGCGGGGTGCGGGGTTCCGGGGTCCCGGGGTCCCGGGGTCCCGGGGGTCTATGGAAAAGACGGGGTCCCGGGGTTTATGGAAAAGACGGGGTCGCGAGGTCTGTGAAATAACACGGGGTCCCGGGGCCTGTTGGGTTTTGCGAAAAATAAAGACTGCAGTCTGAGGTGAAGGTAAAACGCACGCAAGGTGTAGAATGAAGACTAGGAGGTAAAATGCAGACTCAGCAAACGTAAACTGTACACGCGGAGGGGTAAAGACCAAAACCCTGCAATTAATAACACTTCCTGGTGATCTGTTTTTGGTCATTTTTTCACTCAAATGACTTTTCTGGAGCGTTTTATTTTAATGTTTACGATATGGAAAAATAACGGTCATCTTGACGTTTTGGAGAGACATCCTATCTCTCAGGGCCGCCTTGTATTAAAACTAACTTCGCACGCTCGAAGAGAAGCAGAGACAAGTCGATCTTCGTGCTTCAAAGACAATTTCTCTAGACTTCTCAATCCGTCATAAGTCCAGAACCGCAAGATCGTGTACGTAAATAGAGTAAACTTTATGTCAATTTTACAAATTTTGCCGAGAATGTGAGTCACTGATTGGTAAACGAAAGTGTAACATATAAGTAGCCTAATTTTACTCAAAACATCTAGTGATTGCTTAGTCGATACAATGGTAAGCCTTCCGCTTCGGGAGCAGTGAATGTCCGAATTCGAAACCTCGCCGCGATAGCTTGAGTAAGTCTGACACTTGATGGTCAATACCAAATAGCGTAAAATCAAAGCATTCATACTCCATCATAATGGCAAGTGGCTTAGAACAAACACGTAGAAATTCGGCTATTTTAGGGTGCCTTGACCTTTCAAGCATTTTCGCTTCCTTTTTCACGTTCTTGAAATTTGCTTTCCCTGCAGGCCGTCAACCAAACCAGGATCAGGTCGCTTCGATCTGGGATCGGACTGCGGATTGGATCGGACTCCGGATCGGATCGGATCGGATCGGACTGGTATTTTCGCTTTTACTGCAGAAGAACTATTTTGAGAAAAGCTGTTTTTAATAATGCCACAGGTGGCTCGGAATAGGAAATCGGAGCTCTCACAAAAGGAGTCTAACCTATGACTACCCGTAGTCCAGACACGTTTGGACTAGTAACCAGTTCGACTCAGACTTTTTCTTCCGAGCCGCCTTACTCATTCCCGCGATGTTCTCAATCGTCTCCTGTGAGAGATACTTACCTCTCTCTCCGCCATCTTCGATTCGGGGGATGTCACGTGACCAAGCCTCTTTTTGGAATTGTAATCGTATGAAGTTATGCAACAGAAAATTTCCCACTGCTGTTCAGTTGAAAATAATTATTTGCGATAATTTTCAAGCTGATGGTGAATTTTAAGCCTGGTGATACATGAGAAACGACTTTTCTTATTAGTTAGACAATATTCTATTGTTAATTACCAGGAGCCTAGCCTGGCACTTACTCACTTTACGAAAACTCACTAGATGACAATATTGACTTCTTTGGTCATGCGCAGTAGTCACAAAAACGACAGACCCCGTGTTTTCCACAGACCCCGTGACCCCGTCTTTTCCATAGATCCCGGGACCCCGTCGCCCCGGCACACCGCACCCCGGCCCTGTATTATCCACTAAACCTGTTTTTTTATATCTCAGGGATGGTGAGAGAAAATTTATCTGTAGATACATCTTTTGACGGTTTTATTTACAGCGAAAACGCAATTTTTAGCTCTTTAGTCACAGTACTCACTTTGAAATGGAGGGAAAGAAGAACAAGATATTTTTTCCTTACTGGATCAAGTGAGTACTGTTGTATCCACTTTGCGGAATGGCCTTTTTGACGGATATTATTTCAAATACAATTCACTTGTGGTTGAAATCATACCTTAACCGTGTTTCTCTAGTTAATTTGTAACGAATATTGATAATACACTGTGTTTTTGCGACCGAGTACCGTGCGTGATGCTCAACATCGTGCCTGACCAACTTCCGCCGTACTCGGCTCCAGCTTAGGGGAATGGGCCCGATATGGCTAATGAGGGAATTACCTTGTAAAAACTTGCTATGTTGAGAAAACAGCTTCAAAGGTCATTATTATTGCATGTTATCACCTACTTGTCTTCAAAATGCGTAAAAAGCGTAGGAAAAATGAAGAAAACAGACTTCTTTCCCAAAACCAGGATTCAGAAATTCCTGGACAAAAGTCCTTGGGACAGTCACTGCAATATTCATATGTTTCTGTCATTTCTCGTTTCCCTCTTAAAACGGTGCATCCTTTTCGAAAATTTCTCGCAGTTCTCCCTCCCCTCACCCTATACAAAGTCGAAACTCGAAAAAAAATTCTGGATATACGCGTCCAACATTGTTTGTGGGGAGGGGGGGGGGGGTCGGACCTGTGTGGATTGGAAAACGCCCCAGAAAAGCAAAAGTGTCCCAAGACTTTTGTCCATGATTGTAGGCAGGCGAAGATGTTAATGACAATTGGACAGCATATAAAGACATTTTCTTCGCCAAAGTTGATGATTGCATTCCAAATTACAGGCAAAAGAAGCGACTTACAGCACCATGGATAACTAAAGATCTTTTAAAATTTATAGGAAGAAAAAACGTCTGTACAAGAAAGCAAAACCGTCAGGAAGAGATATAACATAGACAGCTTATCGAGCTCTAAATAACTTACTGAAAAAGAAATGAAAAACTGAAAACAGGCAACAATGCTAAACCATTCTGGAACTATATAAAATCGAAACGAAAAGGAACAAACGACTTCGTGCTTTTGAAAGAAGATGGAAAGGACATTACGGAAGATGAAAGTATCGCTCAAGAAATAAACGTGTATTTTTCAGTCATCTGTATTCACATAAGAACAAAGTAATTTACCCCGAATTTTGCAACATAATAAACGATAGATTGAGCAGAAAAATACCTGAAAACACTGAATGCTCACAAGTCCCCACAGGGCCCGATCTGATCCCACCTCGCATCTTGAAAGAATGTGCACATGAATTGTCAACTCCTTTGTGTGCATTTATAAAAATATTCATTTACCACTGGGTTGTTGCCAACAGACTGGAAGACATGTGAAGTAAATGTGTAGCTTCATAGCTCAGTTGGTAGAGCAACGCACCGGTAACGCGGAGGTCACGGGTTCGAATCCCGATGAAGCCCTTATTTTTTCAGGCTTCTTCTTTCCAATTCCTTAAATCGGAAAATGTACTGCGATTATCATTCTTCACTTTCAGACTGGAAGACAGCCAACATTACACCAATCTCTTTAACCTCTGTTGTTTTCAAAGTGGCGGAGAATACACCGTAATTTTTAGGGAGTTATTATAACTCCAAAAATGGAGTAAAAATTTTAGGTACAGGATAACCCCTTTTTTGGGGTTATTTTAACTCCTAATTTAACTCCAAATTTGGGGTCATTTTTACTCCTGAAAAAGAGTTCTTTTTACTGCCAGTCTGGAGTTAAAATAACTTTTAAAAATGGGTTGTTTTTACACTTTTTGGAGTTAATTTAACTCTGAAAGTGGAGTAAAAATTTTAGGTACAGGATAACTCCTTTTTGGGGGTTATTTTAACTCCTCAATATCTGGAGTCACTTTTACTCCTGAAAAAGAGTTCTTTAAACTCCTTTTTGGAGTTAAAATAACTCCCCAAAAAATAACTCCACTGTAAGGAGTTAAATTAGCCTCACTAGAGGAGTTATTATAACTCCTTGAAAATTACTGTGTATATAGTACGATTCTGGTCAGATCACCAGGTCTTAAACCCAAATCAGTTTGGTTACTTAAAAGGGAAATCTTCGCTTGCAGAACTGCTAAGTTGTTCAGTATCACCACTGGTGCTTAACAAGAAATAGCTCGAAAGCAACAGGTGTCATTTTTCTGGACCTATCATTTGACAGCGTGCCTCACAAGCGTCTACTGCTTAAGCTCAACCGACATGGTATTGATGGCCATCCGTTGCTATGGTTCAGAAAATTTCTGACAAATAGACAAAAGAGAGCCGCAATACGTGGAACGCTCTCGAATTGGTCCCCAGTGACATCGGGTGTTCCCCAGGGCACAATCCTCGGGCCCACCTCGTTCTTAGTTTAGGTAAACAACACACCAAATGTTGTTACTTCTTCTGTTAAAATGTTTGCTAAAGATACAAAGATTTACCATGAAATTAATAATGCTGAGGATACATTAGCACTACCGTCGGATCTGGATTGCCTGGAATACTGGACAAGAAACTGGCAAGTTACATTTAATCCTCAGAAATGCGAGGTGATGAGAATAACGCATAAGCAAGACAAAAGTAAACATCCTTATCACTTGTCGAACACAGAATTAGAATCAGTTAACTCATGCAAGGACCTGGGTCTACTAAAACGTACAGTTGGTAGCAAGAACAGGGAAATTTTCTCTATGCTCTATAAGTCCTCAATTAGACCAATCCTAGAATATGCATGACCGGTATGGTCGCCCTGTTTAGTTAAAGATAAGTTGGCAATCGTTCTATCTGTCTTCTTCGGACGGCGGATAGAACGTCTGAAGATCGCGGTCCGGGCCCGCGGGGGGGGGGGGGGGTACTCAACAAATTTTTGTAAGGGGAGGCTCCGCCCCGAGGTCCAACCTCTTACCCTTTTATATACCACTTTTCACGAAAAAGGTAGCCCTTTCGTATACCTTCTATTGACAAATGGTACCAATTTCACAGACCTTGTTTAGAACTTTAGTCAATTGAAACTAGCATACCACAACTGCAACTTAATCTTCTTTCCCTGAAGCTCAAGAGTTTTTATCTGAAAGTTGACACCTAAAGAGAAATAAAACAGAAAATAACGAAGCTGTATGCGAAAACTGTAGCTATATGCAAATATCTGAGAACCGTTTGAATTCTCACACCAGCATCATGCAACGGGGCACAGCCAGAAATTCATAAGTTTATGAGTCAATAGTTTCTGGCACAGCTATGCCGAAGGACGGGCGGTCCAACACATTCATTGGCACTTGCTTTAAACATCGATTCGGTTAATTAACAGTGCAATCAACCTCTAAATAGCCAACATCCCTGATGAAGCTCAATAGAGCTTGCTGAGATCTCCTGCCATTATATTGCATTGTTATAGCAGATAACAAGAAATAAATGAACAGTTGTGAAAATGTAATGTATAATGGACAAATAAAACTGACGATGATGATGAACATTCAGATTAACAAAGAAGCGTTACCAGGTCTCAGAGCATGAAAAAAGATTCGAGCAATGAAGCTATCTCACGTGGCGGGACAAGAGCCCTTGGAAGATTTATAACACGTTTCAGTACGGACGGTGAAGGCGATGAGAAGCAAGTTGATATTAAAATTAGTAGTAGTGAGAATTTTGATATTTTTCTTAGCTCAATACCTATAAAAATAGCTAAAAATCTGAAAAATAACGGGTGCGTGACCCAATGCCAGTTTTCAGTCTCGACAAATAATAACAGAAAGCTTTAGTCATTTATTTATTTATTTAAAATAAGCGTCTAGCATTGCATACAATTGCAACTTTGTAAGATCTAAAATATCAGTGAACCGAACATTGACAGAACTTGGCCCTAAAATTGTTTCTCTCATATTTGTTTATCCCCCCCCCCCCCCCTCCCCCCACCTCCCCCACTTTGGAATGCATTAATATTTCATTTTGCCTTCTCCCCGTGTTCTTGAAAAGTATTACAGCATGGTATTTACTTCCGTTTCTCATCGTCTCAGAAAGATATGCAAGACGTGGAAATGTGGAATTTTCTTAAAATTCCGAGTTTTTGTTAAAAACGTTTTGTGTTTACAGTGCAGATGTAAACTGAGATACCGTAAAGTTTACGTTACGTACGACCCTCGGCTTTACATTCAGGTCTGAATTACGCTTACATTTGCGGAAAAGTAGGAGTCACATATTCTTATATTTTGAAACATCACTTGTCTTACCTATCGTCGAAATAAAAGTCGAACAAACGCTTTGTCGGAGAAGCGAAAAAAAATCTCGGTCTTTCCAAAGCCTGAATCCCCTATAAGGAGTACCTTGAAGAGGTAGTCATAACTCTTCTTCGCCGCCATTGCTTCCATCTACAGCAAATTTGTCCCCGGTCTTACTTGATAAACGAGCCGAGTTTAGAATAAGTGGCATCTTATGACAGTCTTGTGATGTACGTGGCCTCTTTAAGGTAATCCAGGGTCGCACA
>OZ037785.1:22743803-22771303 GCA_964035525.1 Porites cylindrica
ACGATGTTGCTGTCTATAGTAATTCCCTCTACATGTGTTCTGCCGGGCTATTTCTCTCTCCCAGCACATGCAGAACGTGACGACGTAATCGACCACTTCTTTCATCTAGATCTGGGTTACAGCGAGATCTTGATGTGTTTGTTTCTTTTGCACGGCATTTGCTTAAGTATTCGTCAACTAAAGCGAATACTGAGATGTCGTGGTCTTGGAAGAAGAGCTAATAGGACTGATCCACGGCAGGTTTCCGAAGCTATCGAGGAGGAACTACGAGGCAGTGGTAGCACTATTGGGTATAGGCAAATGACTCAGAGGCTGGTAGTTGATCACGGGCTAGTTGTTGGCAAAGAGACAGTTAGAGAATTGGTGAAGATATTAAAAAAATCAGTACGACCCACTTGTAATTTTTTCGTACTGTAATCTTAGTAACGGAAGTTACAACCTTAACTGTTCACCCTAAATCCTGCTATTGTGAGAGGGAATTTCTTTCCACAGGCTTTTGCTCTTCATTTTCTGTATTGCGTATCAAAAAGAGCAAACTTAAGTAATATTTACCCGATGTAAATCATTCGCAGTATTTATTTCTAGGCCACTTGTGATCTGCTCTCAGATCGGTAACGGAAGTTTCATAAAAATAGCGGACACCAGTTCACTGTAGTTAAATGCAACAAAACTGACCTGCAGTGAGAAATGATCATGTAAGACTTTAGTTTAGGTCCCTTCCGAGACATTGGATTGATCAGTTTCCACAGGAGCCCATGTTATGGGCTCCTGGTTTCCATAGTATAAGGCGACAAGCACAAATATACCGTAACCTTCTATACCCACCCTCTCTGTGGACATAGCAAAATTGCATTTTTTGGACACTTTTGGCCTTGATTCCCTCAAAGTTACTGTCTACAGGAGCACAAAGGGGTACTGTCGCTATTTATTTGGGCATATTTTAAGTATTTTTCAGTGAAATGATTATAGGAAAACAATTTGAGTCCCCAAAACTTGTCATGGACACCAAAAAATGGTAATTTACCCACTTAACGTGGAATGAGTGGTTGTTCCTATTCCCCACGTGCCGAAATGAACCATTGACGCATGTATGTGTGATCAGTGGTGGAAAAAAAAGTCGGGAAAAAAGTCGTGAAAAAAGTCGAGAAAATAGTCGGGAAAAAAGTTGGGAAAAAAGTCGAGAAAAAAGTCGAGAAAAAAGTCGGGAAAAAAGTCGGGAAAAAAGTCGAGAAAAAAGTCGGGAAAAAAGTCGAGAAAAAGGTCGAGAAAAAAGTCGAGAAAAAAGTCGAGAAAAAGGTCGAGAAAAAAGTCGGGAAAAAAGTCGGGAAAAAAGTCGAGAAAAAAGTCGGGAAAAAAGTCGAGAAAAAAGTCGAGAAAAAAGTCGGGAAAAAAGTCGAGAAAAAAGTCGAGAAAAAAGTCGAGAAAAAAGTCGGGAAAAAAACTTAAAGGCGAGAAAAAGGTCGAGACAGAAAAAATTGAGCACAAAATTTGAATGGCACTTACTGGGCTCCGTAGGAAACTCAGCAGCATTTTTGTAACCACTACTTTAAAATGCCAACTCGGCAACGAGCTAAAATAAAATTATCTATATAAAGCTGTTTCAAATGTTGGAGTGTCTCTCACATTTCAAACAATAAGCTAAATACAATATAGTTTTAGAGGATTAAAACCCTACATCGAACTGACGCAATATCAAACACAACACGCTTATTTCATCCGATGTAAGTCAAGACACCGACAAGTGGGTGCATGGCGTAGTCGAGTTTCGCGGTGTCTGGATAATCGGGTGAAACAATGAGTGAAGTATTTCGTATAGCTTCTTAAATGAACAATAATTTTTGAAGAAATTCAAAGTTACAGTTCGCAAAATCGTATGGAATTATTAAGATCCGAAATCCAAATTTTCGTCATGGTATGACTATATTATTCTTTGTTTTCTCTTTATGAATTATGAATACTCATGCACTCTCAAGCAGTCCAGTCAACTGAAGGCCCCGTCCACCAGGGTATTTTTGAATCTGCAACTTTTTATTTGCAGATTCGGCTTCCGTCGACACGTGATCCGGCATACAAATCCGCACATTTTTTAATGTGCTCTCCAGAGTGGAAATTTTTGAATACGTTATGAATCCGGCCGGAATCATGTGAACGCTAAATCCCGGGGGGGGGAGTACTGCCATATATGGGCTATATAGGTATGTGCCGCTGTGAAGGGTATGGTTCTCAAGTAGTTTACTCTAGGATAGGGTATACAAATCAGAGCGTTTGGGTCTAGAATAGGTTATCATTTTTCAGGAAACTGATCAGTTGGTTGAAGATTTTATCTAGACTAGGGATTGTGGTATAAGGTTTTGTTTTGGCTAGACTGTGCTAGTGACCTCATTAGTTTCTGGAAAACAGCTACTCTAGGATAGGGGGGATTTGGGGAGTTTACTCTAGTACAGGGTAGCAAAATTCAGCTGAAGTAGCTCTGGCATAGGTTAAGGGTTATAGGGTCCCAGCGGCACATCCCCACCCAGAAATTCCTAAAGTACCCCCCCGGGGCTAAATCTGGATCCATCCAGCCCTGTTATTTCCCGTGAATGCATCTATTCCAAGAAGGTACCGTGCGCAATGTTAACACTTCCTTACTTCTTGGACTTCAGTTTCAAGTCTTATAACGAGTGTGTAGTTACACCTAGATATTATTACTGTACACTTCAATTATGCCAAACGGCGGCTCGATATACTGAGCCTTCTCTCCATTTCGGACGGACGAATTGGACGCCATAAACGAGTTAAACAGGTAAACTGGTACATGTGGAACAATTGTGTCAACGAAACAGTTATTGATGAAGAATGGCCAGAAAATTTTCGCATGAGCCGTACTGATCGTTTCAAAAATTTGCTGAAGAACTGAGAGTGAATCCGGATACATGTGGAAGGGCAAATTCGATTTGAATACGCTAAGTGAGAAGGAGGAACGATTTTTGAATCCGCAAAGAAAGATATGCGAATTCAAAAATATCCGGATACTAGTGAACGGGGGCGGGCCTGAGTGTTTTTAATAACACCTCCCTTTTTTCTCTTCGGTATCACTGACGCGTATGTTTTGAGAAGTTTCCTCAATGTCCATGGACAGTCTCTTGTTAAGCATATTTTCAGCTAGGTTGAATAAGGCTTCCTCGATGTTGATGTTCTCTTCGGCACTTACTTCAAAGAACCGGGCGCCGTCCTCTTCGCTAAAGCAAAGAAGGAAAAAAAAACAGGTATCAAAACTTTTCTCCACATTTTTTATTACTATTAAATTATGGTTACTTCGGCTTTTAAGAATGACATCCACTTGTCATCCGAACATCACAATAACATGGGCACCCACAGGTAAGTACAATAAGGATGAATAAATACATGGAAAAAAACAGGAGAAAAGGAAACAATGAAGGGGAATGTATATGAGATTCAGAAACTGCAGCAAGGAAGTAAATGTGTCGAAACAAATTGACTGGTGGTCTTGATTGCCTTTCAGTTCGATAAAACGGGCAACAAAAAACGTGCAACTCGTTTTGCAACAATGATGCAAACTTAACACATGTACATCTACAAGAAACGTTAAGCAAGGCACTTCAAAGCTACGGTTGTCATTTTCACTGTTTGAAGTTATAACTGTTACTAAACTTTGTGAAATTTTACTCTAAGAAGTTTTAAACTGCAGAACTGTTGGTGACATTTGTGAACTGTCCAGCTTGGTTGCACAGCGTTTTTATGGACGAAAAGAGTTCTTTAACTTGAGAAAAAAAAAATAGTTATATCAATGAACTGAGCTAAACATCCTTGCCCAGTTTTTTCGCTTAATGGTGGAAAAACCATTATTCCAAATGAAGCGAAGGTTTTTGAGACTGAGAAACAACACTCCCTTTCGTGAAAAGGAGGGCATTGACAGGGTGATTGAGCCGCTTGCTATGAGCAATGGGATAATAATTTCCCAGAAAAGTGCAACTTAAAACCTCTACAGGTCGAACGCTTTAGCCACTCAGTGACAGTTGCGAGCTTGGTCATTATATAAGCTAGATTCATAAATCGTGAGGCAAATGAAAATCTGTGTCTTCAGCGGGAGTTGAAGCCACCACACTGCACGAGCGAGGTCTTGTGGGACAGGCAACCTGCAACTGTAGAATTGGCAATGTCAGAAGTCAAAATCTCGTGAAGAGAAAGATGAAGAAAGCAGCCAAAAACAAGCTTAATACTGAGCTTTTGAAGAGTCAAGACTGAAAAACGACTGGGAAGAAAAAAATCCTCTTATAGAACCAAGTCAAATGTCAGAGCTTACCACGAGTCTCCCAGTAGGTGGTTGGCATACTTGAGACAACCTCCATCTTTTCTGTCCTGTTTCTTCTCAACCGCGGCACTGGATTTATTTAGCTCAGTCGGTAGAGCGCTTGACTGCAGAGCGGGAGGTCCTGGGTTCCATTCCCGGGGCCAGACCAATACTCAGGGTCTTAAAACAACTGAGAAAAATCAAGGTACTGCCTTTGCCCAGCAAACGACTAGAACTTCGTGTGGCTTGGATGACCACGTAAAATGGTGGTCCCGTCTCTAGTACAGGCATGAAAGCAGTGTCCCCAATTAGTACTTCGGTGCTGATTACATTGACACTCAAATAAAGTGCCCTTTTTTTTCCTAGCGTAAAAGTGGCTTCATCTTGATTAATCTCACCCCTGTTTACCTACTCAAAAAAAGTGTCAGGGTAGTTATCGCCTTTTTTATTGCTTTCGATCTAAAATTTAACTGTTGCATGATTTCCAGGTACGAGACCTTGAGCAGTATGAAAGCCAGCGATGAACTGACAGATGAACAAGTGCGACAGATGTTGTTTGATTTGGAACAAGCTTACAACTCATTTAACAGATCATTGCAACATACTTAGGAAATAAAGTCACTGTAAAAGGAACACGATTAAAATCCATGGTAGACACGATTTAACTCGTATTAACTGGAATTGAAAATGATGATAATGCGTTACTATAAATAAGGTCATGTAGACCATGAAAGCAAAGCAAGAAACAAGTTAAATAAAGTTCTGTTGTAAATAGCTTTATACATGTGCCAGCAGTCTTGAATAAACCTTTTTCAGTTTTTCAGAGACCAAATACTTGGCGACACTTTTATGTTTGTGCAAGGTTTGCACCCGGGAGTCATTTCATAAGTAGGTTGAGTACGATCGTCCCGGGGTGAACATAGTCCTGAATAGAATTGTTGTTGTTGACAGTGACTGGCGTTTCGACAACCTGTGCGGTAGTCATTTTCGGAGTCAAAGTGACTTGAAACACGTCAGTTGATGGTATTAAACGCTGATTAATGACCACATTAGTCAATTTAAAGTCGTGATGTTATTGGTCGTTTGTCAGTTAAGCCGTGATGTTATTGGCTATGAAGACTCGTAATGTCATTGGTGCGTTTCGATCTGTCTATTGTCACAGTTAAAGAGTCGTTTATTGTCAGTTGTCCAGTCGTTCTCTCGTAGTTAGTTTTGCTGGAAACCAGAGTTTAATAACATCAACTGACGTGATACAACTCACTCTGACTCTGAAGATGATTACCGCACTCGTTTTCGAAACGTTAGTCATTGTCAACAACAACAGTCCTATTCATGCCAGGACTACGTTCACCCGGACGATCATACTCAACCTGTTTTATAGCTGTATATCTTTTCCTGTGTTGAACATTGGGTGTTGCGTGTTCTCTAGTACTGTGAGAACGCGTCTGAGGACTGAGGACATAAAACTTCGACTATCTATAATTATGACAAGAAAGCGAAACCCTATTGTTAAATCTCTTCAGCAAGAGAACGACTCGATTGCTTCTTTTTTTTCTTCTTTGTGAATGTGTACCTTCACCGCCTCGATTAGCTCAGCTACTTGCGAACAGATGATATGTAAAGTTTGTTTTCATGTAGAAATATGAATGAATAAATAGATTTTAAAAAAACACACAAAAAAATGTTTTTTCCATAGGAATAGTTGAGCGAGTGAAATACGCGAACGCTCGTGAACATCGCTGCGTGCGAGGAGAGGCGAGACGAGGGAAATGCGTGTGACCTTCCTCAATGGTGTGATTTTCACTCGCGCTGTCGTATTTCTTTTACTGTATCTTCCCTTGCAGGGAAACTGACCGAGGGGCGACTACTCTTAGTCTTCTCCTTTTGCTATTGAATGTAAATACTGAATAGTGATGAGTCGTAACGCCAGCTGATTGTATTACAACAGAGGCAGAAAGTATCTGAAAATCGCCACCTATATGCGATCGGGGAAATGACACGGGGGGTGGGGGGGGGGGGGGGACAAAGAGGCTGTGCAAAATGCAAGACGTTCAACTGACTCAGGACTACGTAGAATTGGCGGTCGCGTCTCCAATACAGGAATTTAAATAAGAGTCCTCAATTTCATCGTTCCTTGCGCAAAATACGTTTAAACAGTTACATATTTCCGTGCACTCTATTTTATTTTGTCAATAAAATAAATAAAAATAAAAGCAAATACCATTCAAATTATTTACAATTCACAAATACAAAAAGGCAAAATTGATTTCATCTATCTCCTCTCGAAGAACACGTCTCGTATTCGGCGTGTTTCCACCGATGACTTCGCTAGCGGTTCTGCCTTCATGGTTCTGTAAACTTTGTTTGCGTAAGCGATAGCTTTTTCTTCGTTTGCTGTTTTAGCCTCCCTGAAAGAGGATTTACAACATCAAATCTGTTATTTTCTCTCTTGAAGAATTCCTAAGGCCTTGAGCCAGATTTGCGAATAGTTTGATGACAAAAGGCTGCAGTTTTAAGGAACAATTTTTATCCTGTCCCTGATTTTGATATGATCTGGAACACGATCATGACGTAGAAGGGCAACAGGCGTTATTGAAAGCGTTCAAGCGGGTTTTTGGGTGCATGTCTCGCACTACGCCTTCGCGCCCAAAAACCCTACCTGCCAAACCTGCGCACACCTGGGGGCGCCTTAAAACCCCTGAAGGGGTTTGTATCGAAAGACACCGTAGCGTTAGGTGGTTGGGGGAGGTGGTGAAATACAAGGTTTTTCTTATTAAGTCAATAGGGTAGATTGGCCTTGGTGTATATATGGAGGAGATTCAACTTCGTCTTTAGCGCTTTTCCCTTTTGCCCTGCCTTGTTTTTTTAAGGGAAGACCCCTGGGGACGAGGTCGATGGAGAAAATGAAGTTTCAAGTGCTAAACCTTCATCAGAGCGAGTTAGGAGAGTGTGGTTATGTGCGGTTTTTTCACCGGGGGTCTGTGATAGTTACAATAAAGATCGCGTTTACGGCAAACGGATACTTACACTGGAATTCTGTGGCATTTGGTGTTATGAAATATTTTTGGTAAAATAAATATCCTCACTGGTGGAACTGTTTCTGTTTTGTCTCGGTAATGTTCACGATGCTGTTGAGCAGCCTGTAATAAAAATAAATCAGTATCTACAGTACCTGGTTTGGAAACGCCCTGTACACACAGATCCTCCAATGTGTGTGGTTTTTTTATTATCATTTAGGTATTTCCATTCAAACACTGTCCATGGCATTACAAAATAAACTGTAAGGAAAATTTCGCGTTCCTACCTTCACTTAAACGCCATTTCTGAACGTCAGGCCTGGAGCAAAGTTTGACCTGTTTTTTTTTTTTTTTGTATACCTTATTGAAACTTCTGCCTCAGTTATCCCTACATTCTTGCGGGCCGCGAAAATTAAAACGCGAGAATACGGGTTTCAATGAAAAAAAGTCATTGATCTTTTTCATCAAAATGGTTTTTATCATAACTGACGTGATTTTGTGCGTTTTGCTCTGACTACCGCCCGAAACGTCAGCCGGCTTTTAAACCATTTTATAACGGCGTGTGGCTACTTTACCAGCCAAGACAATATCAACGTTCAATCTTCACTCCTCTAGCTGTACGACACCATTTTTTTAGATTTGATTCAGTTGATTGATTGATCGATTTGACATAAACCTCTTTTTGCTCACCCTTAAAGAGCCGGTATAACTCGGCAGAAGGCACCTGTACTAAATCCACCTATGTCAATAATGTACGATTACCAGGAATGGCTGACCTGGAAAGGAAAGGAAGGAGAGAAAGAAAGACCAACGAAATTCCCTTCTATTCTCCTCCCCCCCCCCCCCCCCCCCCCCCCCACCCCTCCCCACCTTTTTCAACACATTCACTGTCAGAAAAATTTATGGTGACATGTCAATGGAAGATATTCATACTTTTTTAGTCTATGGGCGAAATCCTACCTCAGAGCCCAAGTGGTTCAAATGTTGGTTAGGGCTATTCACCGGATAAATCATTATCCTGGGGATAAGTATAGGAAAACCTTCATTGCGCTATCCGCTGGTAGTGGATAGCTATATCCACCTTTTGAACAGCTGGGATTAGATGTTTGAACAGGGCGCCCACCTTGTCGTATTTTTTGATGGCTGTATCTCTGTCGTCTAAGTTCAAAAGCTTGTACTTCGGTGCGGCAAGCCAACGATCTCTTGAGCTCGTGCGTGCGCCAACCACGTGATCTGGGTTATTTGTGTAGTACGTTGGAAAGGGTAGAAACTTATCTCCACCCCTCCCCATACGTTCTTTACTTGTGTTGAGCTGTGAGGCCCGGTAGTCTTGAAACCAGCGGGCAGTTGTGTTACCATACGTTTCTCCATAAGTAAACTTGATACGCGGTGTGTATCCAAGGTAGCTAAAGATGGTAGAAATTACAAAGGATTTTGATATACACTCGTATATATCCTACCCCTAAAGCTTTACTTCCTGTTCTCATAGTTTCTGACAAATGCTGACCCTCCCTCCCTTCCCCTACCCCATTTCTCCTTTCCTGAGCCATTTCATCATATGAAACTATTAAAATGAAAGCCTTAAAAAGTGGTCTGTCTTGTCATTAGTGTTCCCAGGCCATCGAAGCTTTCACTGAACGCCGTCCGATATAAGCTATAATAGAAGAATTATGAACTCGAAACTGTTTTATTTTTCGCAAAACAACTCCCCATATCTAAATTTTAAGGTAACGTACATGCAAGTTAACTCACGCGCCGGCTTCACGCTCACGCTCGCTTCCTTAGCAAAGCAGAAACTTTCACGCAAGGCGCGATTTTTGTGCCACGTTTTGTGATCTTAAGTGGACGTAGCGCACGCGATGACTAATGAATCATAGAAGATTTTATCTGGCCTAGACAGTGCAGTACAGTATCTACTTTGACGAAATTTGATACTCAAACCTGAATGACATTCGTTTACAAGAAAACTCAGTTTACCCTATCCAAACAGTAAGAAACTAAAAGAAATTCCCTCAAGTAAAAGAAATCATAAGAAAGAACCAGTGAAAGAACCATAACGAGTGCATTTCTATTTGATTCCTCCAAAACATCGAAACATTGCTTTTAATACAAGCTGTTCGAGCTATTAAAGTTTAAACGTGACTCGGATTGCAGGAAATTTTTAAAAACTAAGAAATTAAGCTCAATACTCGAAACAATTTAACAGACTGGCTGATGGAAACTCGGCCGGCGTAAGGATATTGTACGTGTGGTAATTAATTTGACCCTGGTTTGTTATGTCAGTAAAATTTCAATGTTGATACTTCACCAGCGAGCGGGTCTGTTCACTGCTTACCCAGGTACATGTCGTGGATGCCGATAAATATCCATGTTAGTCGTGAGTAAAGTCATTTTCTCCATCTTAATTGGCAAGTTACCTCTTTTTTCTTCATAGACTAAGTTGCTGCGTGTACAGTGAAAGTCAGAAGTCTTCAAGTTACTCGGGTAAATTGGTAGTCAGAGAGGCCCAGCGTTGCTAGCAACAACATGTGAGAATTTGCAATTCAATGACCAATAAAGCGCGAAATGTCAATTGTCTGAAATTAATTTCATTATAAACGTCCAGTCCTGTTTGTGCATAAATTAACTTAATTGATTACCCCGGTCAAAGTCCGGCTGCCTAAAATCACATAATTTTACGCAATTTGCCTTTGTCTTAAAAAATATACCGGGGCATAAATTTGCCTGTGTTTATTAAATCTCCTCTCCTCTTATTAATTTCTTTTTATTTGACTTATTTGACTTCTATTGTTTTGTGATATGCGGTGAAGGTAATGGCGCCGTAAGTATGCTGTCGAAACAAATTTATTGGAGTAAGTCGCTTCCTGATCTTAAGGGTGATGATATGTACAATCTTTGATGGTTGGATTATTCAGTGGTGTAAACCTTCCAAATTTAGGGAAGGACCATTAGAAAAGTGAAGGGAATAGGAGAGTTTCTCCTTTGCCTTTCAGTTCTTTTCGGCTCGCAAATTTCGCGAAATGTGCAAAGTGAGCATATGCATATCTTTTATTAAGCTTCGATGGCCCAAGAGCAAAAGTCTTCGTGTACATATACTGTTGTTGCTGTTTTTTTCCTTGGCTGTTATATATTTTTTCGGATTAATGCTCTTTGATTTGCTTTGCTAGCTTGTTTGTTTGTTTTTTTTTTTACACGTGTTTTTGTTTTTTTTATATTTATTCATGGACTTTCCCCCCACCCCTCTCCCCCTTCATTACTTTAAAGGCAGTCATAAGTGTGCTGATCAGTATAAGCACAAGACAAGAGCGGCAGGGATATAGATGTTCTATGTTCCCCCATGTTAGGTAAGGGCAAGAGAAAATGATATAAGAGAGCGAATCCCCCATACATGACCCTCTTCCCATGAAAATTATTTTCAATCTATTTTTGGCTCTGTGTCATACTGCGTGGTTATTTTAAGGGCGCCACCTTATTGGTCGGTTAGAGTGGTGTCATGTAATTTTAAACTTGGAGGGTAATTCATTTCACTGCCGATCACGCACAGCAAGCGATATGACGTGCAAACTTGGTATTACTTTTGTCGACGAGTCAAAAGATTTATACGTGGAATAATCTGGCCAGAGTAGCTGACGAAAAGCAAAACGGTCCTGGCTTGTGGGAGTTCGCCGGAGAAAGCGGCAAACTGCTTATTGAGGTCTTCGCTACATCAGTATATAAATAACCAACATCCTATTGTTAAAAACCAGGGGCACCCAACGACCGTTTTCGGGGAAATATCTGTTCGGAGCCCTCTAGAATGGCTAAAATTTTCAGGAACCCAAGAACAGCTAAAAATTTCGAAAATGTTTCGTGGTGACTGTTTGTTGGGCTCAGAGTTTCGGGATTTGTGTGGTTTGTTCACCCAAGCATTTCGGATTTTGTAGTAATCTCTAGATCACCTAGAAATTTCGTAGCTTTCGTAAACTAAGAATAGAGCAAAATTTTTAAACCCGGCAGTCTCATTAGCGAAAATTTCACACAACTGATTTAAAACCCAACGACCCTTTTCTGAGGGTACCAGGCTTACCGGTTACGAGTACTCGGGACAGTATCGCAGCAGGACTACGGAGGGAGGGATCGGTGGGATAACCCAGACAACGCTATTGTAGCACTGTTCTCGGCAGCGCACGTATCTGATCTACCGAATTTTAATAAAGTCACATTTCTGACATTTGCAGTTACAGTTAACTGTGTAAAAAAAAGGTAACTTTCAGCGTTTCAGTGAACTTAAGCCCGCGAAAACAGACGTTTTTTCACTGTTTTTTTTCTTTGCTCGCTCATCGCCACCTGGGGGGTGTGTGGGGAGGGGGATGGGGGCGAGGAGCGAGGACAAACTACTGCTGGCAACTTTAATTTTTGGTTGTTCGGTGACCGTAATGTGCAGGGTGATGAGTGGGTGATACAGACCCGTTATCGGCGTTACATACAGGCTTTCTGGGGCTGCATTGGGGATAATATATTCAGCTGGCAGCTGTGCTGTATATTCTGTATATTGACCAAGACGAAGTCACGGGTCGGTTCACGGTCCTGCTGATTCCCTGAGCTGATTGTCGACAACAAAAAAATCACTCGGATGTCAAAATCCAGCTCACCGGAGTAATCAGCTTGTTAACAGCAGCTGGCAGTTTAGCGGCAGTTACCCTCGCCACCTATCAGTGACCTATCAGACCTATACCAAGCGAGTAACCTAACCTCGAGTAGCCAATCAAAATACAGCCCCAAATCACAACAATCCGGATCAGAAATCATCCTCACTTGTTAATCGAGTCTGTTATTTTTTGCAATGACGTTATCGGCATTTAGCTAAGAGTGGAATTTCCATTTATGGGTGGTCATGAGTCTGATGAGTCGTTTACACAGCTAGGAAACGTAGAGCTCTATGACAGCTGAAAGTAGGAAAAATTTCTGAACGTAAATTTCTCTGATTTCGCAAATGATGCGCCCCATGTAATGATAGCAGTTCTCGGCCGTGAACAAACTAATTTTACTTTTTTTTGTTTTGAATGGCAGTTCCCGGCCGTGAACAAATTATTTTTACTTTTGCTTTTATTCACTTTTATTTTTATCTTGATTTCATAATAAAAATTGTTTTGTTTTGAAAATAATAATAAAAAAGAATCTATTTCCAGTTCAATAAAAAACAAAATGTTTTTACATTGTACTTTCACTTTATTTCCAATACAAAATAATTAAAGTTCGATCTAAACTTAACAAATTTATGTGCTTTTGACGAATGGCAGTTATCGGCCACCATAATGTTGCTTTCGTGGTCTTGTTCGTGTCGCTGAATTAAATTATCAAAGAATCCGAGGAGTCTGGGTACGAGATTGTAAACAAACGCGAGCGACGCACTCCCGCCAAAAGTCTGATTTCTTTATTTTTGAATGACAGTTCCCGGCCATGAACATATTTATTTTACTTTTTTCTGATTTGAATGGCAGTTCCCGGCCATAAACATATTAATTTTACTTTTTTTTGTTTTGAATGGCAGTTACCGGCCATGAACAAATTATTTTTACTTTTGCTTTTATTCACTTTTATTTTTATCTTGATTTCATAATAAAAATATTTTGTTTTGTTTTGAAAATAATAATAAAAAAGAATCTATTTCCACTTCAATAAAAAACAAAATGTTTTTACATTGTACTTTCACTTCATTTCCAATACAAAATAATTAAAGTTCGATCTAAAATTAACAAATTTATGTGCTTTTGACGAATGGCAGTTATCGGCCATTCGTCAAAAGCACTCCCGCCAAAAGTCTCATTTCTTTATTTTTGAATGGCAGTTCCCGGCCATGAACATATTTATTTTACTTTTTTCTGATTTGAATGGCAGTTCCCGGCCATTAACATATTAATTTTACTTTTTTTTGTTTTAAATGGCAGTTACCGGCCATGAACAAATTAATTTTACTTTTTTTTGTTTTGAATGGCAGTTCCCGGCCGTGAACAAATTATTTTTACTTTTGCTTTTATTCACTTTTATTTTTATCTTGATTTCATAATAAAAATATTTTGTTTTGTTTTGAAAATAATAATAAAAAAGAATCTATTTCCAGTTCAATAAAAAACAAAGTGTTTTTACATTGTACTTTCACTTTATTTCCAATACAAAATAATTAAAGTTCGATCTAAAATTAACAAATTTAGGTGCTTTTGACGAATGGCAGTTATCGGCCACCATAACAGCTCACACATGCGCACTATCGTGACACAGTCCTTTAAGTATTGATAGTTAGTCAAGCGAGTCGTCGATATCGTACGCCGACACATAGCACCGCTCTCGGTGGTTAAAGATTGTTGATTGAAATCAGGTCTCAAGCAAAAACAATGGGAAATTCTAACAACAAACCGATCGCGATGGATGATGAAAAAATTGAAAAATCTAAGGCCAACGAAACTGTCGTTCGATACAGTACGACCGCCGATGGATTGAACATGAAGTTCGTCTCTCTCGCCAGCCACAAAATGGTTCCATCCAAGTTCAAAGATTGCTTTAAGAAAGACGGAAAGCAGGCTAAACAGTTAGCCATAGAGTATACAGCAGAAAAGGCTTTCTCCATCATCGCAGACGGCAGAAAAGAGCACGAAACAAGCGCTCCGCGGCCCACAAAAATTGTTTCAGCATTGGGTTCAGAAGAGGAAGTTTATTCAGTCGGTGCTGACTGTGGTATGTTTGCAGCCGTTTGTACAGCCTATTCTCATCACTATAGGCTTAGGACATCGCCAGATGATTGGTGGTTCTGTGTTATCAAGAGGGTTGCCTGTGCTATTGATCAAAACTCGTCGAAAGCCTCAGTGCGCAACTTGTTTGTCGATCATGAAGGAAAGAAAACAATCGAAGTACAGGTTGACGATCCCACCATCTACACCGTGGATTACAACTTTCTGTTCGATCAAATAACAAAACAGTTAAAAGAAAACTTAAAAGTGCCCGAGTTTGTTGATGGAGTCACCGCAGATTTTGGAACCACCTCAGCTGTACAGAAGATCGTCTCGCAGATTACGCTGATGTATTCTGTTAACCAATATTTCGACTGTGGAATAATGACCAAGTGTGGAATACCAGCGGTGGAGATGCTTGGCAGTGAAGAAGACTGGATGAAATTGAGTTCTAAGCTGAAAGTTTTAAGAACACTCTTAGAACCTATAGAGAATGATCTTGGCCTTCGATCAAAATGGTGGGATCTGGTTCAGAAAGTGTTCTTGAATCTGCAAACCACCTATCAGGGACACCCAGATGAAGATTGGTGGAGTCATATTATGAGCTATCAAGAAGCTCATGAGTCGGGTATGTATTGTTCTATCAATTTATACGATTGTAATACAAAAGGCAAAAAAAAACTACCGAAGTTGTTAAAAGTATCAAAACCACATGAAAAGCTTACATAACGCTAAGGAAGCAAGAATTTATGCTGGCTACGAAACTGGTAGAGAATTGTCCGTAGACTCAGGCCAAACGCTGATGCGCCTGTAAACGGCTTGTTTTACACAAAAAGGATTGACCGTTTTCATTATTGTAGTCTTTTTATGCACAAATGATATATACTATTGGTTCAACTAGGGATTAACAGGTGTTTACCAAAACATATCACAGCTCAGTAAGCTGATCACAAGCAGCAGTTTCTAGAACGTCGAAAAGGTTCTTTAATGGAAATTCATCATTATTTTGGAAGAACGTTCTTTATGAAGAGTTCGTATAATCACAGTCAGCGCGAGCAGGCTATCCAAAGCTCTTTTATTTGAGATTGTAAGTCAGGTTTAATGAAGTCTGTCCTAGTTTACAGTCAACTCTTGCCTTGCGTACACCTCGCTACAATGGACCGTCCCGATAATAGGGACAGCGGCTAAATCCCCGGCAAAAACAAATTTCAGACTTTTGGCCTAAATAAACTCTCATTATTACGGACTCTCGCTTATGAGGACACTAACTTGAGGTCCCCGCAGTGTCCGCAATATGAGGGTGTTGACTGTACTTCGTCTGATCTAGGGAGTACATATTCACGAAATTAAGCAAACAAAAATAATTTACCGATTTTGTTTTTGTTTCTCAGGAACTCCCGCTGGCGGTATCAAAGGATGGATCACAGATTTCTTAGAGGGACCGCGATATGTAAGGGCGCTGTGGGGGCCTGGTGACTTTACAAGTGGCGTAGTGGCCGTTCCTTTCACTATCAAGGACCGGCCTTCTGGTGTCCAGGATACCGCGGCATTGGTGGCAGGAATGCTGGGCTTCACTGTTCATAGGATACCCAACTGTGATGAGGTGTCTGTACAACCATTCCAAGGATGGTCTCTTATGTTGTCCGACGACTCGCCTTTTTGCAAATTCTGAAGAAACCACTGACATTGGCTTTATAAGGGACTGGTCAAAAAGTATAGGCGGGGGTGGGCCGGAGCAGAGAGGGGGTGGGTCATGAGGTTTTGAGCCTTGTGCAAGGGGTGGGTCGTGCAATTTGCGGCTACCCTTAGGGGGTGGGTCACCCTATTTTATTACATAGATAAGCACTAACTACTAACAAGACAGTTGACCACACTTGTTATATAAAACACAGCCAGCTGGAATTAATCCACATATGTGAATATTAACTTTTAACGTTGTCCTGGGGTACCAGGGCCTACTATTCTGAGACTTCTCGTGATTTTTTTTAAAGTTTTTTTTTTTTTTTTTCAATCCGACCGACCGACCCAATATTAGGAAACGCATTCGACGGTAAACGAAGAGAAAAAAGGGGATGGCCTTAGAGGAAACCAAACATCCACGTTTTAACTAGGGGGTGGGTCATGCAATTTCCAACCTTGCTTTAGGGGTGGGTCAGTCATTTTTGTGCCGATAGGAGGGGGTGGGTCATGTGTTTTTTATCAACCACATTTCCAAATGCTCCGGCCCACCCCCCCCCCCCCCCCCTATACTTTTTGACCAGTCCCTAAATTAGTTTAGAAATAATACTTAACTGCAAGGAAAGTTAAAAGTGTTTCAGTACTGTAAAATAACGCATTTAGCATGTTTTTCATTCAAATGTGGGCTCGATATTTTTTTTAGAAACGTAGCTAGTGAAAATAGCAGCCATTTAAGTGAAAGCCGCGCAAGCCAAAATGCAGGTTTCTTGAGCGCGAAAAAAGCCCCAAAATCACACTACACAGAAGAAAAAGGAAAATAAAATAAAAAGAAAGCAAAGAGAAACGAAGGTGAAAAACGTAATAGTCCCTGTCTTGGTTTTTTTGTTTTCTGTTTTTGTTTTTGCTTTGTGTTTTTTGTTTTTGTTTTTTTTCATTGCCTATACTTTGGAGACGGTTTTCACCACAGTGGGCCAACAATGATTCGCACTATTTCGTGGGAAAGTCAGACTGGAATTCCTAAAATTCGGCCTTTGAAAATCAGTAGTCATTTGACCAAACTGCGGCCAAATCACGAGATTATTTTAGTCTGAAAAGCCCGACAGGATAGCAAATATCGAGTGATGAGAAAAGAAGGAGAAGAGAGAAAGAGGAAAACAAAAAAATCAGTGTTGCACTCTTTGTTTTTATATTGTCTACTTTGAGGATAGTGTTTCAACGAAAAAATCTGCTTAAGCGAAAAAATTCAGCTGAGAATGCATGCGTAATTTAAACTACTTGCAGGCATTTCCTCTTTCCTTTGAGAGGCTTTTGAAAGTTTTTGTGGCACATTCTGTTTATGACAAATAAACTCAGCTTAAATAATATTAATATTTACAACAATTAGTTAATAGCGGCTAGAGCAGTCAAGAAGTAGGGAGAAACACTCGACTACATTGCGAGTTTGCCCGTATATTTCCTTCATGCTCTAGCCGTTTCCTGCGTGCTTTACAACTTAGTCAACAAACAGAACAGACTGACAGACAGTCAAGGTTTATTTATTTGTTAAACTTTTCGTATTACTCATTACTTTCCGAATTAACGCGTCATTAAAGTTAGTTAATGTCTCTGTTCCTTCGCGATGCATGTTAAACGCATAACTAAATTATAAAAACAAATAATGACAAGTTGGCGTTAATGGGGGAGCACTGCCTTGCACTAGGTTAGCCTAATGCGACTTCCGGCGATGGCGTGACCAAAGAACCTCACTTATCTCCCCAGCACTACGAGCTGAGTGCAATACAGCACGTGCTGGATCGGACAAGAGTATCGGTTTGCAACGCGGCCAACAAGCTTGGGGGAAGTCGCTGCGCAGACTTAACCGCACGGCGCAGGAGTGTCCCTAGTTTATTTCACCGCATAGCACAAAACAAAGCCCAAACCTCGTCTCCAAAGGGAGGGAGGAAGGGAAAAATTTTACAAGAATCGTATACTGAGCGCTAACCTTGCTGAATAACAGAAGCCAAGTGAACTCTGAACACTTGTTCTAGGCTTTTATAGCTAGACAAACGTCTGCTGGCATAGCCAGTAGAAAAGGCTGTACTACAAGACAGCTCAGCGTTGCACGTGCAAACTCTTAGCCATGAATAGTGCATTGAAAAAGTTGGCCAATGCTGTGGATCGTACTAGCATGCTAAATACAACAAGGCCGTAAAGTTCTACGCTAGAATACAATGTATCTTAGAGCTTGCTGACCTTGGCAGCTTGACTACACAACTGCTTTATTGAAAAGGAACCGCCATGAAAGGGTTACTGATAACTGGCGTCACGTTCCATTAACTACATTTTACTTGCGTGACAGTAAAATAGCTTTAATTATCACGAGAGCTTTTCATAACAGAGATTAAGTCACAGTTCAACTGGGGTATCACAATGCTGGTCGTAAATACAGCTGATCGCTTACTAAAAAGCAAATTCGCACTGTTTCAAACTTCATCGATCTTATTATTCAATTTCATTTAATTTGTCAAATGTTGGAGAAATTTTCCGGTGTTAATGTTGAATCCGAAAAAACCATATCTAAATTTAGAAAAAGAAAAAGAGAATTTTTGTGTTTTGTTCAACTACTTCATTAAGCGGGCGCGTGAAGTTAGGAAGTTTCATGTCACAGTCGTGCAACGACGGCTACGAAATGTTCAAAAAAGTGTGATGGACGTGCAAAACAACCTAAAGGTTTTTTTGCCTTTTTTGTAGCCGTCGCCGTCGTCGTTGCTAAAGCTCCCTATCGTCCTTGATCCAGATATTTTACGACCATGGTAACGTGACGTCAGCCTTTGCAAAAAGCGCATTATCTTATGGTATCATTAAGATTCGATATTCAAACTAACGTTACGGTATGATTTTCTTTGCTTTTTCTTTATGAATTATGAATACTTGTGCATTCTTATGCAGTCTATTACAGTTTTAATTAAAAACAGCTGACTCTGAGTGTTTTTAATAGCACCTCCCTTTTTTCTCTTCGGTATCACTGACGCGAATGTTTTGAGAAGTTTACTCATTGTCCGTGGACAGTTTCTTCTCGAGCATTTTTTCAGCTAGGTTGTAAAAGGCTTCCTCAATGTTGATATTCCATTCGGCACTTACTTCAAAGAACTGGACACCGTGCTTTTTGGCCAACTAAAGCAAAAAAGGAAGCAAAGAAAAAACAGCTATTAAAACATTTCTCCACATTTTTATTACTATATATTGTGGTACTTTATTTAGGTTTCTACGAATGGCATCCGCTTATTATCCCAACATCACAACTGACATGGGCACCCACAGGTAAGTACAATAAACAATTATTGGATGAGGTTGAGCATGATATCATGAATGATCAAAACCGAGGTCTGTGTTATCTGCCGAAGCCGAAGGCTGAGGCAGATAATACAGACACGAGGTTTTAATAATTCATGATATCATGCGAAAACCGAATTCAATAATTGTTTTATTTTCCATTTTTCATAATTCATCCTCAGAAACATAAGCGAAGCGTTCAGCCATTCTGTTTCTGAGGAGAACACTCCAAGGAGCTTGGTAACCAGGCAGACGTTGAACTTGACATGATAAATGCAATATCTGCGGCAGATATTGCATTTATCATGTCAAGTTCACAAGCTACTGTGAATTGATTAAATGCTCTCGACTAATCAGATTTTTCATAGTGAGTCTGATGTATAATAATAAGGGTTAACAAAGACATGGCAATGTCCAGGCCCCAGTTGCTTTAAAAGTTGGAAATAGCGCTATCCAGTGGATAAGTATTAAAGGGAAACCAATTGCGTTATCCACCGGTTAGAGATTTAGCCGGTGGATAGCGTTACCCACCTTTTGAATAACTGGGGCCAGGACTGGAAAAAGAAACAAGGGGAATGTGCCTGAGATTCAGAAAATGCAGCGAAGAAGTAAATGTGTTGAAACAACTTGATTGCTGGTCCTGTTCTCAACAAGGGCAAACAATGATTATGATAATGATGATGGTATTTACCTGTAACCAGGTTTCACTCTACCCTTTTTTCCTCCAGAAAGCCCAAGATTAGCATTTAGGGGACCACAGATTTGTTGCATCTGATTTGGTGGACTTACTGTGAAGTGTCTTACACTTCAGTCAACTCACCTGCTCCCCGTTTTCCTTTCTGACAATTCTTCTATCTTCCATATGACATTTGCTACCAAGGATCATCTTTTCTACATCTTCATTTGCATGCTAAAATAGAGTGGGGAAAAAGAATTAACCCTTTGAGTCCCAATAGTGACAAACATCAAGTTTCTCCTAACAATATCCATATGTTGCCAAGAGAAAAGGTTATGAGAGTTAATAAAACTGTCACTAAAGAGAAAATGCTTTGATCTTTTATCAAACTCTCCCAACTAATTCTTTAAGGAAATGTATAGAGATCAGTTTGGAGAATTTGTAAGTGGATATCGGGGCTTAAAGGGTTAAAGAGTGATCCTGAAAACATTCTCTGTCCCATAAAAACAATTGTGTGCTTAACAGAATAAATAAAATTTGCAACACTTAGGTTTTATTGCGTTTGACGTTTGGACAACGCAACTCCCTATGTGGTACTTGGGTATCGTGTGGTACTAAGGGGTGACCTTGTGATGTCGTACATACGGAGTTATTTGAGTTCGACGAGGGAATAAAATGTGCAGCTGTTTTCGAACTGGGTTTTATCGCTGAGCTGGCGATTCTGTCTTTCCTTTCTCTGTGTCACTTCATGCTTTTCGAAGGGGCATGTTTAACTTTTTACAAAATAAAGCTTTCTAGGATCTACCTCTCATCTATCAGGATCTGATAATTGACCATACTCGAAGGTGGATAAAGACATTTCTCACATGATTTTGAAATATACAGTTTGGAAGTAAAGATAAGAAAACTAGTGAGGTTGTTATCACCAGAGAGATATTCATAGTGACTGCAAGCTGAGATTCTATAATGTCCCAGCGTCTACAAGCGAAAATTGTACTGCAAGCAAAGCTCCGGGTTACAATCTATTATAGAAAGATCTTCAAATGCAACCAAACGTCAAGAACGCCCACAGGACCGAAGCAACCCTGAAAGACGATGGCTCTCACAGAGCCCAGTTTTGGCCAAGTCTTATATTTTGTACTTTCTGGAGCTGAGAGTTATCAAGAAGAACACTGGAGACCTATGTGGCAGTGTGCGTGTTTCGGTTGAGACGATCAAATTTATATGACAAGACCGTCAAAAGAAGAAAGAAGAATTGAGATCTGTTGTAAAAGAAGTATTTTGAAACTGGAAGAAGACCTAGATTTCATCAGTGATGGCAAGCTATCAAACATTGACGATGAGCTATATCAAGCTTGGGATGTTTGTGCAATATTGTTAAGTCCTATATGATATAAAATCTACCTATCGTAGCCCTTATTATTGCTTTAACTTAACTCATTTATGTAGCCGTATGCAAATAGTACATGAGTCTTCCGACCCACATTTTTAAACGAGTTTACAATTACTAATGATGATCATGGGATTGTTAGTCGATTGACAAAATTCAGGTGGTACGAAAAGATAAAATGCTTAGAAAAACGAGCATTATTGATAACTTTCCCCCATTTTGGCGAAAAAAACGATTAATTTTTCCTGTAGATTCGACTGAGATCATTCTTTGCAAATTGCTCCGCGGAAGTGTCTTTAATTTGATACTCTTTAAGGGAACCCCAAATAATTTCTTTTTTTTTTCCATCAAATTCTTAGAGTTTAGTTATATTATTTCTGTCGTATGTTGGGAATAGGAAAATGAAATTTGTGATATTTCTTGTACTACCTACAATGGAATGAAACAAAAAAATGAAACGAGAATGAAAACTCTTATGGATTGCCAAGGTTACGAGAGCCTTTACTGTACCTCTTCTATGTTCCGTAGCCAGTTTGAAATGTTTTCAAATGTCTTCTCCTGGGTTATATCGTATACAAGTATAATGCCCTGCAAAAATCAAAAACATGTTTTTAAATGATGACTGATGCTGAATTGAAAGGGTATTAAATTAATATGTTTTAAGTAAGTTACGGTGAGACTGATGTTCTTTTTATTCTAACTTCTGAGTTTTGAATGATTCTATAAGGTAAGGTGTTTCTTGGAGCAAAAGAAACTGAATATCTCACAAAGTAAATAATTCCACTAACCATCGCTCCTCTATAATATCCCGTTGTTATTTCATCGAGGCGTTCTTGGCCAGCTGTATCCCTACAACAACAACAACACTGCCTTCTCAACACGGGGCAAATAAGGTTTTCAGAAAAAAAAAAGGACTGAAACATAGGCAGCAAGGAGGACGTTTTGGTGGTGGTGTACTAATTGCCACCAAAGGATGCAATAAGGCTTCCCCGAAGGAAGACGTCACCTGCGAATCTAAATTATTGTTTATCAATGTATGAAATACGAATTACAGGAAAATAACTATCGGAGTATTTTACCGGCCGCCCAATAGTAACCTAAAAGTTTTGCAAGAACTCTAAAATTCCTCTCAGTAACATCACCACAGACATGATATTAATCGGAGATTTTAATTTAAGTGAATTTAACTGGGCCCACCGAATCGATCACTGGCTGGTGCTCGGAGCAACATACACTACTCTTGCACATATATAATTCAGGACAACTTCTTGCATGTAGTGGACGAACCTACGAGGGATCAAAACATACTGGACCTTGTTTTAACTACTAACGTTGACTTGTTGATGGACAATGTTGTGGTAGGTGAACCCTTTTCTGATCACAATTCCATGTATCACCTTCACCCTAAAGAGTGCGCCCTACATGTCTGAAAAAAAAGGTGGGAAGAGGCAATTTTGAGGGGTTTTCAAGCCCGCAAAAGTGTTTTATCGGGCTTCTGATGAAAGATCGTAGTTAAACAAACCGTTTCCCAGCTTTTCGGAATGTTTTGAACGTGTTTGAAGAATTCACTCGAAACGGATAAAATACACCAGAAATTGTGGCATCTTTCGAAGGACAACATAACTTTAAACCAGACTCACGTCTGAAAACAGATACTTAACAAGGGAAGCAACGAGTTACTAACATTATGCATGGTGTACATAGCAAGAATTTCGGCAGACCAAAGAGCTAGAGTCGTGGATATACGACAAAGCGGGAGGTGCTTTACCTGGTATGAACGTTACTCAGAGATGTCAACATTACAGTCGCCATTACTCAATATCAGCACCACGAATGTCAAAAAATCCAGTAGGCTTGGTAGAGAAAATAACAACGTTTTCCAAAAGATAGAACGGCGATGTGAATAGCCGTCCCTGTCATTTGTACGGTTTAGTGGATAATGCGGGACCGGGGTGCGGGGTGCGGGGTGCGGGGTTCCGGGGTCCCGGGGTCCCGGGGGTCTATGGAAAAGACGGGGTCCCGGGGTTTATGGAAAAGACGGGGTCGCGAGGTCTGTGAAATAACACGGGGTCCCGGGGCCTGTTGGGTTTTGCGAAAAATAAAGACTGCAGTCTGAGGTGAAGGTAAAACGCACGCAAGGTGTAGAATGAAGACTAGGAGGTAAAATGCAGACTCAGCAAACGTAAACTGTACACGCGGAGGGGTAAAGACCAAAACCCTGCAATTAATAACACTTCCTGGTGATCTGTTTTTGGTCATTTTTTCACTCAAATGACTTTTCTGGAGCGTTTTATTTTAATGTTTACGATATGGAAAAATAACGGTCATCTTGACGTTTTGGAGAGACATCCTATCTCTCAGGGCCGCCTTGTATTAAAACTAACTTCGCACGCTCGAAGAGAAGCAGAGACAAGTCGATCTTCGTGCTTCAAAGACAATTTCTCTAGACTTCTCAATCCGTCATAAGTCCAGAACCGCAAGATCGTGTACGTAAATAGAGTAAACTTTATGTCAATTTTACAAATTTTGCCGAGAATGTGAGTCACTGATTGGTAAACGAAAGTGTAACATATAAGTAGCCTAATTTTACTCAAAACATACAGTGATTGCTTGGTCGATACAATGGTAAGCCTTCCGCTTCGGGAGCAGTGAATGTCCGAATTCGAAACCTCGCCGCGATAGCTTGAGTAAGTCTGACACTTGATGGTCAATACCAAATAGCGTAAAATCAAAGCATTCATACTCCATCATAATGGCAAGTGGCTTAGAACAAACACGTAGAAATTCGGCTATTTTAGGGTGCCTTAACCTTTCAAGCATTTTCGCTTCCTTTTTCACGTTCTTGAAATTTGCTTTCCCTGCAGGCCGTCAACCAAACCAGGATCAGGTCGCTTCGATCTGGGATCGGACTGCGGATTGGATCGGACTCCGGATCGGATCGGATCGGATCGGACTGGTATTTTCGCTTTTACTGCAGAAGAACTATTTTGAGAAAAGCTGTTTTTAATAATGACACAGGTGGCTCGGAATAGGAAATCGGAGCTCTCACAAAAGGAGTCTAACCTATGACTACCCGTAGTCCAGACACGTTTGGACTAGTAACCAGTTCGACTCAGACTTTTTCTTCCGAGCCGCCTTACTCATTCCCGCGATGTTCTCAATCGTCTCCTGTGAGAGATACTTACCTCTCTCTCCGCCATCTTCGATTCGGGGGATGTCACGTGACCAAGCCTCTTTTTGGAATTGTAATCGTATGAAGTTATGCAACAGAAAATTTCCCAGTGCTGTTCAGTTGAAAATAATTATTTGCGATAATTTTCAAGCTGGTGGTGAATTTTAAGCCTGGTGATGCATGAGAAACGACTTTTCTTATTAGTTAGACAATATTCTATTGTTAATTACCAGGAGCCTAGCCTGGCACTTACTCACTTTACGAAAACTCACTAGATGACAATATTGACTTCTTTGGTCATGCGCAGTAGTCACAAAAACGACAGACCCCGTGTTTTCCACAGACCCCGTGACCCCGTCTTTTCCATAGATCCCGGGACCCCGTCGCCCCGGCACACCGCACCCCGGCCCTGTATTATCCACTAAACCTGTTTTTTTATATCTCAGGGATGGTGAGAGAAAATTTATCTGTAGATACATCCTTTGACGGTTTTATTTACAGCGAAAACGCAATTTTTAGCTCTTTAGTCACAGTACTCACTTTGAAATGGAGGGAAAGAAGAACAAGATATTTTTTCCTTACTGGATCAAGTGAGTACTGTTGTATCCACTTTGCGGAATGGCCTTTTTGACGGATATTATTTCAAATACAATTCACTTGTGGTTGAAACCATACCTTAACCGTGTTTCTCTAGTTAATTTGTAACGAATATTGATAATACACTGTGTTTTTGCGACCGAGTACCGTGCGTGATGCTCAACATCGTGCCTGACCAACTTCCGCCGTACTCGGCTCCAGCTTAGGGGAATGGGCCCGATATGGCTAATGAGGGAATTACCTTGTAAAAACTTGCTATGTTGAGAAAACAGCTTCAAAGGTCATTATTATTGCATGTTATCACCTACTTGTCTTCAAAATGCGTAAAAAGCGTAGGAAAAATGAAGAAAACAGACTTCTCTCCCAAAACCAGGATTCAGAAATTCCTGGACAAAAGTCCTTGGGACAGTCACTGCAATATTCGTATGTTTCTGTCATTTCTCGTTTCCCTCTTAAAACGGTGCATCCTTTTCGAAAATTTCTCGCAGTTCTCCCTCCCCTCACCCTATACAAAGTCGAAACTCGAAAAAAAATTCTGGATATACGCGTCCAACATTGTTTGTGGGGAGGGGGGGGGGGGGGGTCGGACCTGTGTGGATTGGAAAACGCCCCAGAAAAGCAAAAGTGTCCCAAGACTTTTGTCCATGATTGTAGGCAGGCGAAGGTGTTAATGACAATTGGACAGCATATAAAGACATTTTCTTCGCCAAAGTTGATGATTGCATTCCAAATTACAGGCAAAAGAAGCGACTTACAGCACCATGGATAACTAAAGATCTTTTAAAATTTATAGGAAGAAAAAACGTCTGTACAAGAAAGCAAAACCGTCAGGAAGAGATATAACATAGACAGCTTATCGAGCTCTAAATAACTTACTGAAAAAGAAATGAAAAACTGAAAACAGGCAACAATGCTAAACCATTCTGGAACTATATAAAATCGAAACGAAAAGGAACAAACGACTTCGTGCTTTTGAAAGAAGATGGAAAGGACATTACGGAAGATGAAAGTATCGCTCAAGAAATAAACTTGTATTTTTCAGTCATCTGTATTCACATAAGAACAAAGTAATTTACCCCAAATTTTGCAACATAATAAACGATAGATTGAGCAGAAAAATACCTGAAAACACTGAATGCTCACAAGTCCCCACAGGGCCCGATCTGATCCCACCTCGCATCTTGAAAGAATGTGCACATGAATTGTCAACTCCTTTGTGTGCATTTATAAAAATATTCATTTACCACTGGGTTGTTGCCAACAGACTGGAAGACATGTGAAGTAAATGTGTAGCTTCATAGCTCAGTTGGTAGAGCAACGCACCGGTAACGCGGAGGTCACGGGTTCGAATCCCGATGAAGCCCTTATTTTTTCAGGCTTCTTCTTTCCAATTCCTTAAATCGGAAAATGTACTGCGATTATCATTCTTCACTTTCAGACTGGAAGACAGCCAACATTACACCAATCTCTTTAACCTCTGTTGTTTTCAAAGTGGCGGAGGATACACCGTAATTTTTAGGGAGTTATTATAACTCCAAAAATGGAGTAAAAATTTTAGGTACAGGATAACCCCTTTTTTGGGGTTATTTTAACTCCTAATTTAACTCCAAATTTGGGGTCATTTTTACTCCTGAAAAAGAGTTCTTTTTACTGCCAGTCTGGAGTTAAAATAACTTTTAAAAATGGGTTGTTTTTACACTTTTTGGAGTTAATTTAACTCTGAAAGTGGAGTAAAAATTTTAGGTACAGGATAACTCCTTTTTGGGGGTTATTTTAACTCCTCAATATCTGGAGTCACTTTTACTCCTGAAAAAGAGTTCTTTAAACTCCTTTTTGGAGTTAAAATAACTCCCCAAAAAATAACTCCACTGTAAGGAGTTAAATTAGCCTCACTAGAGGAGTTATTATGACTCCTTGAAAATTACTGTGTATATAGTACGATTCTGGTCAGATCACCAGGTCTTAAACCCAAATCAGTTTGGTTACTTAAAAGGGAAATCTTCGCTTGCAGAACTGCTAAGTTGTTCAGTATCACCACTGGTGCTTAACAAGAAATAGCTCGAAAGCAACAGGTGTCATTTTTCTAGACCTATCATTTGACAGCGTGCCTCACAAGCGTCTACTGCTTAAGCTCAACCGACATGGTATTGATGGCCATCCGTTGCTATGGTTCAGAAAATTTCTAACAAATAGACAAAAGAGAGCCGCAATACGTGGAACGCTCTCGAATTGGTCCCCAGTGACATCGGGTGTTCCCCAGGGCACAATCCTCGGGCCCACCTCGTTCTTAGTTTAGGTAAACAACACACCAAATGTTGTTACTTCTTCTGTTAAAATGTTTGCTAAAGATACAAAGATTTACCATGAAATTAATAATGCTGAGGATACATTAGCACTACCGTCGGATCTGGATTGCCTGGAATACTGGACAAGAAACTGGCAAGTTACATTTAATCCTCAGAAATGCGAGGTGATGAGAATAACGCATAAGCAAGACAAAAGTAAACATCCTTATCACTTGTCGAACACAGAATTAGAATCAGTTAACTCATGCAAGGACCTGGGTCTACTAAAACGTACAGTTGGTAGCAAGAACAGGGAAATTTTCTCTATGCTCTATAAGTCCTCAATTAGACCAATCCTAGAATATGCATGACCGGT
>OZ037785.1:22776303-22798803 GCA_964035525.1 Porites cylindrica
GGTTTCCATAGTATAAGGCGACAAGCACAAATATACCGTAACCTTCTATACCCACCCTCTCTGTGGACATAGCAAAATTGCATTTTTTGGACACTTTTGGCCTTGATTCCCTCAAAGTTACTGTCTACAGGAGCACAAAGGGGTACTGTCGCTATTTATTTGGGCATATTTTAAGTATTTTTCAGTGAAATGATTATAGGAAAACAATTTGAGTCCCCAAAACTTGTCATGGACACCAAAAAATGGTAATTTACCCACTTAACGTGGAATGAGTGGTTGTTCCTATTCCCCACGTGCCGAAATGAACCATTGACGCATGTATGTGTGATCAGTGGTGGAAAAAAAAGTCGGGAAAAAAGTCGTGAAAAAAGTCGAGAAAATAGTCGGGAAAAAAGTCGGGAAAAAAGTCGAGAAAAAAGTCGAGAAAAAAGTCGGGAAAAAAGTCGAGAAAAAAGTCGAGAAAAAAGTCGGGAAAAAAGTCGGGAAAAAAGTCGAGAAAAAAGTCGGGAAAAAAGTCGAGAAAAAGGTCGAGAAAAAAGTCGAGAAAAAAGTCGAGAAAAAGGTCGAGAAAAAAGTCGGGAAAAAAGTCGGGAAAAAAGTCGAGAAAAAAGTCGGGAAAAAAGTCGAGAAAAAAGTCGAGAAAAAAGTCGGGAAAAAAGTCGAGAAAAAAGTCGAGAAAAAAGTCGAGAAAAAAGTCGGGAAAAAAACTTAAAGGCGAGAAAAAGGTCGAGACAGAAAAAATTGAGCACAAAATTTGAATGGCACTTACTGGGCTCCGTAGGAAACTCAGCAGCATTTTTGTAACCACTACTTTAAAATGCCAACTCGGCAACGAGCTAAAATAAAATTATCTATATAAAGCTGTTTCAAATGTTGGAGTGTCTCTCACATTTCAAACAATAAGCTAAATACAATATAGTTTTAGAGGATTAAAACCCTACATCGAACTGACGCAATATCAAACACAACACGCTTATTTCATCCGATGTAAGTCAAGACACCGACAAGTGGGTGCATGGCGTAGTCGAGTTTCGCGGTGTCTGGATAATCGGGTGAAACAATGAGTGAAGTATTTCGTATAGCTTCTTAAATGAACAATAATTTTTGAAGAAATTCAAAGTTACAGTTCGCAAAATCGTATGGAATTATTAAGATCCGAAATCCAAATTTTCGTCATGGTATGACTATATTATTCTTTGTTTTCTCTTTATGAATTATGAATACTCATGCACTCTCAAGCAGTCCAGTCAACTGAAGGCCCCGTCCACCAGGGTATTTTTGAATCTGCAACTTTTTATTTGCAGATTCGGCTTCCGTCGACACGTGATCCGGCATACAAATCCGCACATTTTTTAATGTGCTCTCCAGAGTGGAAATTTTTGAATACGTTATGAATCCGGCCGGAATCATGTGAACGCTAAATCCCGGGGGGGGGGGAGTACTGCCATATATGGGCTATATAGGTATGTGCCGCTGTGAAGGGTATGGTTCTCAAGTAGTTTACTCTAGGATAGGGTATACAAATCAGAGCGTTTGGGTCTAGAATAGGTTATCATTTTTCAGGAAACTGATCAGTTGGTTGAAGATTTTATCTAGACTAGGGATTGTGGTATAAGGTTTTGTTTTGGCTAGACTGTGCTAGTGACCTCATTAGTTTCTGGAAAACAGCTACTCTAGGATAGGGGGGATTTGGGGAGTTTACTCTAGTACAGGGTAGCAAAATTCAGCTGAAGTAGCTCTGGCATAGGTTAAGGGTTATAGGGTCCCAGCGGCACATCCCCACCCAGAAATTCCTAAAGTACCCCCCCGGGGCTAAATCTGGATCCATTCAGCCCTGTTATTTCCCGTGAATGCATCTATTCCAAGAAGGTACCGTGCGCAATGTTAACACTTCCTTACTTCTTGGACTTCAGTTTCAAGTCTTATAACGAGTGTGTAGTTACACCTAGATATTATTACTGTACACTTCAATTATGCCAAACGGCGGCTCGATATACTGAGCCTTCTCTCCATTTCGGACGGACGAATTGGACGCCATAAACGAGTTAAACAGGTAAACTGGTACATGTGGAACAATTGTGTCAACGAAACAGTTATTGATGAAGAATGGCCAGAAAATTTTCGCATGAGCCGTACTGATCGTTTCAAAAATTTGCTGAAGAACTGAGAGTGAATCCGGATACATGTGGAAGGGCAAATTCGATTTGAATACGCTAAGTGAGAAGGAGGAACGATTTTTGAATCCGCAAAGAAAGATATGCGAATTCAAAAATATCCGGATACTAGTGAACGGGGGCGGGCCTGAGTGTTTTTAATAACACCTCCCTTTTTTCTCTTCGGTATCACTGACGCGTATGTTTTGAGAAGTTTCCTCAATGTCCATGGACAGTCTCTTGTTAAGCATATTTTCAGCTAGGTTGAATAAGGCTTCCTCGATGTTGATGTTCTCTTCGGCACTTACTTCAAAGAACCGGGCGCCGTCCTCTTCGCTAAAGCAAAGAAGGAAAAAAAAACAGGTATCAAAACTTTTCTCCACATTTTTTATTACTATTAAATTATGGTTACTTCGGCTTTTAAGAATGACATCCACTTGTCATCCGAACATCACAATAACATGGGCACCCACAGGTAAGTACAATAAGGATGAATAAATACATGGAAAAAAACAGGAGAAAAGGAAACAATGAAGGGGAATGTATATGAGATTCAGAAACTGCAGCAAGGAAGTAAATGTGTCGAAACAAATTGACTGGTGGTCTTGATTGCCTTTCAGTTCGATAAAACGGGCAACAAAAAACGTGCAACTCGTTTTGCAACAATGATGCAAACTTAACACATGTACATCTACAAGAAACGTTAAGCAAGGCACTTCAAAGCTACGGTTGTCATTTTCACTGTTTGAAGTTATAACTGTTACTAAACTTTGTGAAATTTTACTCTAAGAAGTTTTAAACTGCAGAACTGTTGGTGACATTTGTGAACTGTCCAGCTTGGTTGCACAGCGTTTTTATGGACGAAAAGAGTTCTTTAACTTGAGAAAAAAAAAATAGTTATATCAATGAACTGAGCTAAACATCCTTGCCCAGTTTTTTCGCTTAATGGTGGAAAAACCATTATTCCAAATGAAGCGAAGGTTTTTGAGACTGAGAAACAACACTCCCTTTCGTGAAAAGGAGGGCATTGACAGGGTGATTGAGCCGCTTGCTATGAGCAATGGGATAATAATTTCCCAGAAAAGTGCAACTTAAAACCTCTACAGGTCGAACGCTTTAGCCACTCAGTGACAGTTGCGAGCTTGGTCATTATATAAGCTAGATTCATAAATCGTGAGGCAAATGAAAATCTGTGTCTTCAGCGGGAGTTGAAGCCACCACACTGCACGAGCGAGGTCTTGTGGGACAGGCAACCTGCAACTGTAGAATTGGCAATGTCAGAAGTCAAAATCTCGTGAAGAGAAAGATGAAGAAAGCAGCCAAAAACAAGCTTAATACTGAGCTTTTGAAGAGTCAAGACTGAAAAACGACTGGGAAGAAAAAAATCCTCTTATAGAACCAAGTCAAATGTCAGAGCTTACCACGAGTCTCCCAGTAGGTGGTTGGCATACTTGAGACAACCTCCATCTTTTCTGTCCTGTTTCTTCTCAACCGCGGCACTGGATTTATTTAGCTCAGTCGGTAGAGCGCTTGACTGCAGAGCGGGAGGTCCTGGGTTCCATTCCCGGGGCCAGACCAATACTCAGGGTCTTAAAACAACTGAGAAAAATCAAGGTACTGCCTTTGCCCAGCAAACGACTAGAACTTCGTGTGGCTTGGATGACCACGTAAAATGGTGGTCCCGTCTCTAGTACAGGCATGAAAGCAGTGTCCCCAATTAGTACTTCGGTGCTGATTACATTGACACTCAAATAAAGTGCCCTTTTTTTTCCTAGCGTAAAAGTGGCTTCATCTTGATTAATCTCACCCCTGTTTACCTACTCAAAAAAAGTGTCAGGGTAGTTATCGCCTTTTTTATTGCTTTTGATCTAAAATTTAACTGTTGCATGATTTCCAGGTACGAGACCTTGAGCAGTATGAAAGCCAGCGATGAACTGACAGATGAACAAGTGCGACAGATGTTGTTTGATTTGGAACAAGCTTACAACTCATTTAACAGATCATTGCAACATACTTAGGAAATAAAGTCACTGTAAAAGGAACACGATTAAAATCCATGGTAGACACGATTTAACTCGTATTAACTGGAATTGAAAATGATGATAACGCGTTACTATAAATAAGGTCATGTAGACCATGAAAGCAAAGCAAGAAACAAGTTAAATAAAGTTCTGTTGTAAATAGCTTTATACATGTGCCAGCAGTCTTGAATAAACCTTTTTCAGTTTTTCAGAGACCAAATACTTGGCGACACTTTTATGTTTGTGCAAGGTTTGCACCCGGGAGTCATTTCATAAGTAGGTTGAGTACGATCGTCCCGGGGTGAACATAGTCCTGAATAGAATTGTTGTTGTTGACAGTGACTGGCGTTTCGACAACCTGTGCGGTAGTCATTTTCGGAGTCAAAGTGACTTGAAACACGTCAGTTGATGGTATTAAACGCTGATTAATGACCACATTAGTCAATTTAAAGTCGTGATGTTATTGGTCGTTTGTCAGTTAAGCCGTGATGTTATTGGCTATGAAGACTCGTAATGTCATTGGTGCGTTTCGATCTGTCTATTGTCACAGTTAAAGAGTCGTTTATTGTCAGTTGTCCAGTCGTTCTCTCGTAGTTAGTTTTGCTGGAAACCAGAGTTTAATAACATCAACTGACGTGATACAACTCACTCTGACTCTGAAGATGATTACCGCACTCGTTTTCGAAACGTTAGTCATTGTCAACAACAACAGTCCTATTCATGCCAGGACTACGTTCACCCGGACGATCATACTCAACCTGTTTTATAGCTGTATATCTTTTCCTGTGTTGAACATTGGGTGTTGCGTGTTCTCTAGTACTGTGAGAACGCGTCTGAGGACTGAGGACATAAAACTTCGACTATCTATAATTATGACAAGAAAGCGAAACCCTATTGTTAAATCTCTTCAGCAAGAGAACGACTCGATTGCTTCTTTTTTTTCTTCTTTGTGAATGTGTACCTTCACCGCCTCGATTAGCTCAGCTACTTGCGAACAGATGATATGTAAAGTTTGTTTTCATGTAGAAATATGAATGAATAAATAGATTTTAAAAAAACACACAAAAAAATGTTTTTTCCATAGGAATAGTTGAGCGAGTGAAATACGCGAACGCTCGTGAACATCGCTGCGTGCGAGGAGAGGCGAGACGAGGGAAATGCGTGTGACCTTCCTCAATGGTGTGATTTTCACTCGCGCTGTCGTATTTCTTTTACTGTATCTTCCCTTGCAGGGAAACTGACCGAGGGGCGACTACTCTTAGTCTTCTCCTTTTGCTATTGAATGTAAATACTGAATAGTGATGAGTCGTAACGCCAGCTGATTGTATTACAACAGAGGCAGAAAGTATCTGAAAATCGCCACCTATATGCGATCGGGGAAATGACACGGGGGGTGGGGGGGGGGGGGACAAAGAGGCTGTGCAAAATGCAAGACGTTCAACTGACTCAGGACTACGTAGAATTGGCGGTCGCGTCTCCAATACAGGAATTTAAATAAGAGTCCTCAATTTCATCGTTCCTTGCGCAAAATACGTTTAAACAGTTACATATTTCCGTGCACTCTATTTTATTTTGTCAATAAAATAAATAAAAATAAAAGCAAATACCATTCAAATTATTTACAATTCACAAATACAAAAAGGCAAAATTGATTTCATCTATCTCCTCTCGAAGAACACGTCTCGTATTCGGCGTGTTTCCACCGATGACTTCGCTAGCGGTTCTGCCTTCATGGTTCTGTAAACTTTGTTTGCGTAAGCGATAGCTTTTTCTTCGTTTGCTGTTTTAGCCTCCCTGAAAGAGGATTTACAACATCAAATCTGTTATTTTCTCTCTTGAAGAATTCCTAAGGCCTTGAGCCAGATTTGCGAATAGTTTGATGACAAAAGGCTGCAGTTTTAAGGAACAATTTTTATCCTGTCCCTGATTTTGATATGATCTGGAACACGATCATGACGTAGAAGGGCAACAGGCGTTATTGAAAGCGTTCAAGCGGGTTTTTGGGTGCATGTCTCGCACTACGCCTTCGCGCCCAAAAACCCTACCTGCCAAACCTGCGCACACCTGGGGGCGCCTTAAAACCCCTGAAGGGGTTTGTATCGAAAGACACCGTAGCGTTAGGTGGTTGGGGGAGGTGGTGAAATACAAGGTTTTTCTTATTAAGTCAATAGGGTAGATTGGCCTTGGTGTATATATGGAGATATGAGATTCAACTTCGTCTTTAGCGCTTTTCCCTTTTGCCCTGCCTTGTTTTTTTAAGGGAAGACCCCTGGGGACGAGGTCGATAGAGAAAATGAAGTTTCAAGTGCTAAACCTTCATCAGAGCGAGTTAGGAGAGTGTGATTATGTGCGGTTTTTTCACTGGGGGTCTGTGATCGTTACAATAGGGAGCTTAAGCAACAGCGTTTTTGAGCGACGGACGTCAACCGGAAGTGGACTTTTTGCAGCATTGGGCTGTGGTTTGGTTGAAACCCTTGGGTAAATCGTCTTTATAGGAGAAAAGAAACTCAGCAATACAAATTTGGTAGTGTCCAGGCATATAAAAAGGGAGAAGGCCTCACTTCCGGTTGACGTGCGTCGCTCAAAAACGTCTTTGCTTAAGCTCCCTAATAAAGATCGCGTTTACGGCAAACGGATACTTACACTGGAATTCTGTGGCATTTGGTGTTATGAAATATTTTTGGTAAAATAAATATCCTCACTGGTGGAACTGTTTCTGTTTTGTCTCGGTAATGTTCACGATGCTGTTGAGCAGCCTGTAATAAAAATAAATCAGTATCTACAGTACCTGGTTTGGAAACGCCCTGTACACACAGATCCTCCAATGTGTGTGTGGTTTTTTTATTATCATTTAGGTATTTCCATTCAAACACTGTCCATGGCATTACAAAATAAACTGTAAGGAAAATTTCGCGTTCCTACCTTCACTTAAACGTCATTTCTGAACGACAGGCCTGGAGCAAAGTTTAACCTGTTCTTTTTTTTTTTTTTGTATACCTTATTGAAACTTCGGCCTCTGTTATCCCTATATTCTTGCGGGCCGCGAAAATTAAAACGCAAGAATACGGGTTTCAATAAAAAAAAAGGCATTGATCTTTTTCATCAAAATGGTTTTTATCATAACTGACGTGATTTTGTGCGTTTTGCTCTGACTACCGCCCGAAACGTCAGCCGGCTTTTGTTTTATAACGGCGTGTGGCTACTTTACCAGCCAAGACAATATCAACGTTCAATCTTCACTCCTCTAGCGGTACGACACCATTTTTTTAGATTTGATTCAGTTGATTGATTGATCGATTTGACATAAACCTCTTTTTGCTCACCCTTAAAGAGCCGGTATAACTCGGCAGAAGGCACCTGTACTAAATCCACCTATGTCAATAATGTACGATTATCAGAAATGGCTGACCTGGAAAGGAAAGGAAGGAGAGAAAGAAAGACCAACGAAATTCCCTTCTATGCTCCTCCCCACCCCTTCCCACCTTTTTCAACACAGTCACTGTCAGAAAAATTTATGGTGACATGTCAATGGAAGATATTCATACTTTTTTAGTCTATGGGCGAAATCCTACCTCAGAGCCCAAGTTGTTCAAATGTTAGTTAGGGCTATTCACCGGATAAATCATTATCCTGGGGATAAGTATAGGAAAACCTTCATTGCGCTATCCGCTGGTAGTGGATAGCTATATCCACCTTTTGAACAGCTGGGATTAGATGTTTGAACAGGGCGCCCACCTTGTCGTATTTTTTGATGGCTGTATCTCTGTCGTCTAAGTTCAAAAGCTTGTACTTCGGTGCGGCAAGCCAACGATCTCTTGAGCTCGTGCGTGCGCCAACCACGTGATCTGGGTTATTTGTGTAGTACGTTGGAAAGGGTAGAAACTTATCTCCACCCCTCCCCATACGTTCTTTACTTGTGTTGAGCTGTGAGGCCCGGTAGTCTTGAAACCAGCGGGCAGTTGTGCTACCATACGTTTCTCCGTAAGTAAACTTGATACGCGGTGTGTATCCAAGGTAGCTAAAGATGGTGGAAATTACAAAGGATTTTGATATACACTCGTATATATCCTACCCCTAAAGCTTTACTTCCTGTTCTCATAGTTTCTGACAAATGCTGACCCTCCCTCCCTTCCCCTACCCCATTTCGCCTTTCCTGAGCCATTTCATCATATGAAACTATTAAAATGAAAGCCTTAAAAAGTGGTCTGTCTTGTCATTAGTGTTCCCAGGCCATCGAAGCTTTCACTGAACGCCGTCCGATATAAGTTATAATAGAAGAATTATGAACTCGAAACTGTTTTATTTTTAGCAAAACAACTCCCCATATCTAAATTATAACGTACATGCAAGTTAACGTAACGTACATGCAAGTTAACTCACGCGCCGGCTTCACGCTCACGCTCGCTTCCTTAACAAAGCAGGCACTTTCACGCACGGCACGATTTTTGTGCCACGTTTTGGGATCTTAAGTGGACGTAGCGCACGCGATGACTAATGAATCATAGAAGATTTTATCTCGCCTAGACAGTGCAGTACAGTATCTACTTTGACGAAATTTGATACACAAACCTGAATGACATTCGTTTACAAGAAAACTCAGTTTACCCTATCCAAACAGTAAGAAACTAAAAGAAATTTCCCTCAAGTAAAAGAAATCATGAGAAAGAACCATAACGAGTGCCTTTCTATTTGATTCCTCCAAAACATCGAAAGATTGCTATTAATACAAGCTGTTCGAGCTATTAAAGTTTAAAATGTGACTCAGATTGCAGGAAATTTTTAAAAACTAAGAAATTAAGCTCAATACTCGAAACATTTTAACAGACTGGCTGATGGAAATTCGGCCGGCGTAAGGATATTGTACGTGTGGTAATTAATTTGACCCTGGTTTGTTATGTCAGTGAAATTTCAATGTTGACATTTCACCAGCGAACGGGTCTGTTCACTGCTTACCCAGGTACATGTCGTGGATGCCGATAAATATCCATGTTAGTCGTGAGTAAAGTCATTTTCTCCATCTTAATTGGCAAGTTACCTCTTCTTTCTTCACAGACTAAGTTGTTGCGTGTACAGTAAAAGCCAGAAGTCTTCAAGTTACTCGGGTAAATTGGTAGTCAGAGAGGCCCAGCGTTGCTAGCAACAACATGTAAGAATTTGCAATTCAATGACCAACGAAGCGCGAAATGTCAATTGTCTGAAATTAATTTCATTATAAACGTCCAGTCCTGTTTCTGCATAAATTAACTTAATTGATTACCCGGTCAAAGTCCGGCTGCCTACAATCACATAATTCTACGCAATTTGCCTTTGTCTTAAAAAATATACCGGGGCATAAATTTGCCTGTGTTTATTAAATCTCCTCTCCTCTTATTAATTTCTTTTTATTTGACTTATTTGACTTCTATTGTTTTGTGATATGTGGTGAAGGTAATTGCGCCGTAAGTATGCTGTCGAAACAAATTTATTGGAGTAAGTCGCTTCCTGATCTTAAGGGTGATGATATGTACAATCTTTGATGGTTGGATTATTCAGTGGTGTAAACCTTCCAAATTTAGGGAAGGACCATTAGAAAAGTGAAGGGAATAGGAGAGTTTCTCCTTTGCCTTTCAGTTCTTTTCGGCTCGCAAATTTCGCGAAGTGTGCAAAGTGAGCATATGTATATCTTTTATTAAGCTTCGATAGCCCAAGAACAAAAGTCTTCGTGTACATATATTGTTGCTGCTGTTTTTTTCCTTGGCTGTTATATATTTTTTCGGATTAATGCTCTTTGATTTGCTTTGCTTGTTTGTTTGTTTGTTTGTTTTTTTTTACAAGTGTTTTTATTTTTTTATATTTATTCATGGACTTTCCCCCCACCCCTCTCCCCCTTCATTTTTTTAAAGGCAGTCATAAGTGTGCTGATCAGTATAAGCACAAGACAAGAGCCTGAGGGATATAGATGTCCTATGTTCCCCCATGTTAGGTAAGGGACTGTCTCCTTGTGCTACCGGTGACTCGGCATGCAGGATTCCCAGTCAAACTTCAAACTTACAGGTACTAAAGTTTTGTTTTGTTTATTTTTTCAGTGACTCCCTCTTTATCATGCGCACTAAGACGTCACGTGAGATTTCAAAGCAATTTATCGCACAATAATAGGTTTAACAGTTTATTGTGATACGTAATAACTTTTACAGCTCAACATGTAAGCACATCGCTGGACAACTGACGGTGCTGTCTCAGTTTCTCTATCCAGTAACACTTAATAAATGAAGCAGCTGAGTGCCACCATGGTGTTTGTATAATCTTTGAGAGGGACGTTTTGTTATACTACTACATGAGAATTTTCTGCAATTTGATTTGCTTAGAGTAGTGGTATTTCCGCTTAATTTGAAATACCTACATGTGAAAATTACAAATCTTTTGTGGGTAGTTTTTCGAACTCCCGATAACTCGAACTTTTTTCGATTTCCCTTGAAGGTTCGAGTTATCGGCAGTCGACCGTAACCACATCACAACATGACAAGAGTACATTACGTCACTGTCAAACCTCAACGCCAATCTGACCAAACCACATAAGAACGTTAACGTTGTGACAAGGCAGAATGAGGAAGCTTAAGTATTGATAGTTAGTCAAGCGAGTCGTCGATATCGTTGCACGCCGACACATAGCACAGCTCTCGGTGGTTAAAGATTGCTGATTGAAATCAGTTCTCAAGCAAAAACAATGGGAAATTCTAACAACAAACCGATCGCGATGGATGATGAAAAAATTGAAAAAACTAAGGCCAACGAAACTGTCGTTCGATACAGTACGACCGCCGATGGATTGAACATGAAGTTTGTCTCTCTCTCCAGCCACAAAATGGTTCCATCCAGGTTCAAAGATTGCTTTAAGAAAGACGGAAAGCAGGCTAAACAGTTAGCCATAGAGTATAAAGCAGAAAAGGCTTTCTCCATCATCGCAGACGGCAGAAAAGAGCACGAAACAAGCGCTCCACGGCCCACAAAAATTGTTTCAGCATTGGGTTCAGATGAGAAAGTTTATTCAGTCGGTGCTGACTGTGGTATGTTTGCTGCCGTTTTCACTGCCTATTCTCATCACTATAGGCTTAGGACATCGCCAGATGATTGGTGGTTCTGTGTTATCAAGAGAGTTGCCTGTGCTATTGATCAAAACTCGTCGAAAGCCTCAGTGCGCAACTTGTTTGTCGATCATGAAGGAAAGAAAACAATCGAAGTACAGGTTGACGATCCCACCATCTACACCGTGGATTACAACTTTCTGTTCGATCAAATAACAAAACAGTTAAAAGAAAACTTAAAAGTGCCCGAGTTTGTTGATGGAGTCACCGCAGATTTTGGAACCACCTCAGCTGTACAGAAGATCGTCTCGCAGATTACGCTGATCTATTCTGTTAACCAATATTTCGACTGTGGAAGGATGACCTTTTGTGGAATACCAGCGGTGGAGATGATTGGCAGTGAAGAAGACTGGATGAAATTGAGTTCTAAGCTGAAAGTTTTAAGAACACTTTTAGAACCTATAGAGAATGATCTTGGCCTTCGATCAAAATGGTGGGATCTGGTTCAGAAAGTGTTCTGGAATCTGCAAACCACCTATCAGGGAAACCCCGATGAAGATTGGTGGAGTCATATTATGAGCTATAAAGAAGCTCATCAGTCGGGTATGTACATTGTTTAATCAATTCATACGATTGCAATACAAAAGACAAAAAAAAAAACTACTGAAGTTGTTAAAAGTATCAAAACCACATGAAAAGCTTACATAACGCTAAGGAAGCAAGAATTTATGCTGGCTACGAAACTGGTAGAAAAGTCTTGAGAGAATTGTCCGTAGACTTGCCAAACGCTGATGTGCCTGTAAACGGCTTGTTTTACACAAAAAGGATTGACCGTTTTCATTATTGTAGTCTTTTTATCCACAAATGATATATACTTCTGGTTCAACTAGGGATTAACAGGTGTTTACCAAAACATATCACAGCTCAGTAAGCTGATCACAAGCAGCAAGTTTCTAGAACGTCGAAAAAGTTCTTTAATGGAAATTCATCATTATCTTGGAACAACGTTCTTTATGAAGAGTTCGTATAATCACAGTCAGCGCGAGTAGGCTATCCAAAGCTCTTTTATTTGAGATTGTAAGTCAGGTTTAATGAAGTCTGTCCTAGTTTACGGTCAAGTCTTGCCTTGCATACACCCCGCTACAACGGACCGTCCCGATAATAGGGACAGCGGCTAAATCCCCGTCAAAAACAAATTTCAGACTCATTGGCCTAAATAAACTCTCATTATTACGGACTCTCGCTTATGAGGACACTAACTTGAGGTCCCCGCAGTGTCTGCAATATGAGGGAGTTGACTGTACTTCGTCTAATCTAGGGAGTACATATTCACGAAATTAAGCAAACAAATATAATTTACTGATTTTGTTTTGTCTCTCAGGAACTCCCGCTGGCGGTATCAAAGGATGGATCACAGATTTCTTGGAGGGACCGCGATATGCAAGGGCTTTGTGGGGGCCTGGTGACTTTACAAGTGGCGTAGTGGCCGTTCCTTTCACTATCAAGGACCGGCGTTCTGGTGTCCAGGATACCGCGGCATTGGTGGCAGGAATGCTGGGCTTCACTGTTCACAGGATACCCAACTGTGATGAGGTGTCTGTACAACCATTCCAAGGATGGTCTCTTATGTTGTCCGACGACTCGCCTTTTTGCAAATTCTGAACAAACCACTGACATTGGCTTTATAAATTAGTTTAGAAATAATACTTAACTGCAAGGAAAGTTAAAAGTGTTTCAGTACTGTAAAATAACGCATTTAGCATTTTTTTCATTCAAATGTGGGCTCGATATTTTTTTTAGAAACGTAGCTAGTGAAAATTGCAGTCATTTAAGAGAAAGCCGCGTTGGCCAAAATGCAGGTTTCGTGAGCGCGAAAAAAGCCCCGAAATCACACTACACAGAAGAAAAAGGAAAAGAAAATAGAAAGAAAGCAAAGAGAAATGAAGGTGAAAAACGAAATAGTTCCTGTCTTGGTTTTTTTGTTTTCTGTTTTTGTTTTTGCTTTGTTGTTTTCTTTGTTTGTTTTTTTCATTGCCGATACTTTGGAGACGGTTTTCACCACAGTTGGCCAACAATGATTCGCACTTTTTCGGTGGAAAAGTCAGACTGGAATTCCTAAAATTCGGCCTCTGAAAATCAGTAGTTATTTCACCAAACTGCGGCCAAATCACGAGATTATTTTAGTCTGAAAAGCCCGACAGGATAGGAAATATCGAGTGATGAGAAGAGAGAAAAACAAAAACAAAAAATCAGTGTTGCACTCTTTGTTTTTATATTGTCTACTTTGAGGATAGTGTTTCAACGAAAAAACTCTGCTTGACCGAAAAAATTTAAACTACTTTCAGGCATCTCCTCTTTCCGTTGAAAACTTTTGAAAGTTTTTGTGGCACAAGCTGTTTATGACAAATACACTCAGCTTAAATAATATTAATATTTACAACAATTAGTTATAATAGCGACTAGAGCAGTCAAGAAGTAGGGAGAAACCCTCGACTACATTGCGAGTTTGCCCGTACAATTCCTTCATACTCTAGCCGTTTCCTGCGTACTTTACAACTTAGTCAACAAACAGAACAGAGCACAGACAGTCAAGGTATTTGTTAAACTTTTCGTATTAGTCATTACTTTCGGAATTAACGGGTCATTAAAGTTAGTAATTATCACGAGAGCTTTTCATAACAGAGATTAAGTCACAGTTCAACTGGGGTATCACAATGCTGGTCGTAAATACAGCTGATCGCTTACTAAAAAGCGAATTCGTACTGTTTCAAACTTCATGGATCTTATTATTCAAAAAGAAAAAGAGAATTTTTGTGTTTTGTTCAACTACTCCATTAAGCGGGCGCGTGAAGTTAGTAAGTTTCATGTCACAGTCGTGCAAAGACGGCTACGAAATGTACAAAAAAGGGTGATGGACGTGCAAAACAACCAATTTTTTTTTTGCCTTTTTTGTAGCCGTCGCCGTCGTCGTTGCTAAAGCTCCCTATCGTCCTTGATCCAGATATTTTACGACCATGGTAACGTCGCTAACGTGACGTCAGCCTTTGCAAAAAGCGCATTATCTTATGGTATCATTAAGATTCGATATTCAAACTAACATTACGGTATTATTTTCTTTGTTTTTTCTTTATGGATTATGAATACTTGTGCATTCTTATGCAGTCTATTACAGTTTTAATTAAAAACAACTGACTCTGAGTGTTTTTAATAGCACCTCCCTTTTTTCTCTTCGGTATCACTGACGCGAATGTTTTGAGAAGTTTCCTCATTGTCCGTGGACAGTTTCTTCTCGAGCATTTTTTAAGCTAGGTTGTATAAGGCTTCCTTGATGTTGATATTCTCTTCGGCACTTACTTCAAAGAACTGGGCACCGTGCTCTTTAGCCAACTAAAGCAAAAAAGGAAGCAAAGAAAAAAACAGCTATTAAAACTTGTCTCCACATTTTCATTACTGTATATTGTGGTACTTTATTTAGGTTTCTACGAATGGCATCTGCTTATTATCCCAACATCACAACTGACATGGGCACCCACAGGTAAGTACCATAAGGGTTAACAAAGACATGGCAATGTCCAGGGGCCACGGTTTCTCGGAAGTCCCGGTAACTTTTCGGGCCCTAAGTCAAATATTCAAATCAAAATATAAAGAATAAGAGCGCCGGTCCTGGCTAGCAAACTACTCCATTTTGTTTCATTAACTGATAGTTTTGTCATGGTAGATGTAAAACTATTGAAACCTCGATCTCTAATGTAAACGGAGTCAGCTTACCGGGTCCGTTAATTATCGGGACTTTCGAGAAACGGACCCCAGGCCCCAGTTGCTTTAAAAGTTGGATATAGCGCTATCCAGTGGATAAGTGGTAAAGGGAAACCAATTGCGTTATCCGCTGGTTAGAGATTTAGCCGGTGGATAGCGTTACCCACCTTTTGAACAACTGGGGTCAAGACTGGAAAAAGAAACAAGGGGAATGTGCCTGGGATTCATAAAATGCAGCGAAGAAGTAAATGTGTTGAAACAACTTGATTGCTGGTCCTGTTCTCAACAAGGGCAAACAATGATTATGATAATGATGATGGTATTTACCTGTAACCAGGTTTCACTCTACCCTTTTTTCCTCCAGAAAGCCCAAGATTACCATTTAGGGGACCACAGATTTGTTGCATCTGATTTGGTGGACCTACTGTGAAGTGTCTTACACTTCAGTCAACTCACCTGCTCCCCGTTTTCCTTGCTGACCATTCTTCTATCTTCCATATGACATTTGCTAGCAAGGATCATCTTTTCTACACCTTCATCTGCATGCTAAAATAGAGTGGGGAAAAAGAATTAACCCTTTGAGTCCCAATAGTGACCAACATCAATTTTCTCCTAACAATATCCATATGTTGCAAGGAGAAAAGGTTATGAGAGTTAATAAAACTGTCACTAAAGAGAAAATGCTTTGATCTGTTATCAAACTCTCCCAACTAATTCTTTAAGGAAATGTATAGAGATCAGTTTGGAGAATTTGTAAGTGGATATCGGGGCGTAAAGGGTTAAAGAGTGATCCTGAAGACATTCTCTGTCCCATAAAAACAATTGTGTGCTTGACAGAATAAATAAAATTTGCAACACTCAGGTTTTATTGCGTTCGACGTTAGGACAACGCAACTCCCTATGTGGTACTTGGGTATCCCGTGGTACTAAGGGGTGACCTTGTGATGTCGTACGTACGGAGGTATTTGAGTTCGGCGAGGGAATAAAATGTGCAGCTGTTTTCGAACTGGGTTTTATCGCTGAGCTGGCGATTCTGTCCTTCCTTTCTCTGTGTCACTTCATGCTTTTCGAAGGGGCATGTTTAACTTTTTACAAAGTAAAGCTTTCTAGGATCTACCTCTCATCTATTAGGATCTGATAATTGACCATACTCGAGGGTGGATAAAGACATTTCTAACATGATTTTGAAATATACAGCTTGGAAGTAAAGATAAGAAAACTAGTGAGGTTGTTATCACCAGAGAGATATTCATAGTGATTGCAAGCTGAGATTCTATAATGTCCCAGCTTCTACAAGCGAAAATTGTACTGCAAGCAAAGCTCCGGGTTACACTCTATTATAGAAAGATCTTCAAATGCAACCAAACGTCAAGAACGCCCACAGGACCGAAGCAACCCTGAAAGACGATGGCTCTCACAGAGACCAATTTTGGCCAATTAAGTCTTATATTTTGTACTTCTGGAGCTGAGAGTTATCAAGAAGAACACTGGAGGCCTATTTGGCAGTGTGCGTGTTTCGGTTGAGACGATCTAATTTATATGACAAGACCGTCAAAAGAAGAAAGAATTGAAATCTGTTGTAAAAGAAGTGTTTTGAAACTGGAAGAAGACCTAGATTTCATCAGTGATGGCAAGCTATCAAACATTGACGGTGAGCTATATCAAGCTTGAGATGTTTGTGCAATATTGTTAAGTGCTATGTTATAAAATCTACCTATTGTAGCCCTTATTATTGATTTAACTTAACTCATTTATGTAGCCTTATGCAAATAGTACATGAGTCTTCCGACCCACATTTTTAAACGCCGGTTTACAATTACTAAAGATGATCATGGGATTGTTAGTCGATTGACAAAATTCAGGTGGTACGAAAAGATGAAATGCTTAGAAAAACGAGCATTATTGATAACTTTCCCCCATTTAGGCGAAAAAACGAGTAATTTTTCCTGTAGATTCGACTGAGATCATTGTTTGCAAATTGCTCCGCGGAAGTGTCTTTTTAAAATTTGATACTCTTTAAGGGAACCCCAAATAATTTCTTTTTTTTTTTCCATCAAATTCTTAGAGTTTAGTTATATTATTTCTGTCGTATGTTGGGAATAGGAAAATGAAATTTGTGATATTTCTTGTACTTCTTACAATGGAATGAAACAAAAAAATGAAACGAGAACGAAAAGTCTTATGGATTGCCAAGGTTATGAGAGCCTTAACTGTACCTCTTCTATGTTCCGTAGCCAGTTTGAAATGTTTTCAAATGGCTTCTCCTGGGTTATATCGTATACAAGTATAATGCCCTGAAAAAATCAAAAACATGTTTTTAAATGATGCCTGATGCTGAATTGAAAGGGTATTAAATTAATATGTTTTAAGTAAGTTACGGTGAGACTGATGTTCTTTTTATTCTAACTTCTGAGTTTTGAATGATTCTATAAAGTAAGGTGTTTCTTCGAGCAAAAGAAACTGAATATCTCACAAAGTAAATAATTCCACTAACCATTGCTCCTCTATAATACTCCGTTGTCATTTCATCGAAGCGTCCTTGGCCAGCTGTATCCCTACAACAACAACAACACTGCCTTCTCAACACGGGGCAAATAAGGTTTTCAGAAAAAAAAGGACTGAAACATAGGCAGCAAGGAGGACGTTTTGGTGGTGGTGTACTAATTGCCACCAAAGGATGTAATAAGGCTTCCCCGAAGGAAGACGTCGCCTGCGAATCTAAATTATTGTTTATCGATGTATGAACTACGAATTACAGGAAAATAACTATCGGAGTATTTTACCGGCCGCCCAATAGTAACCTAAAAGTTTTGCAAGAACTCCAAAATTCCTCTCAGTAACATCACCACAGACATGATATTAATCAGAGATTTTAATTTAAGTGAATTTAACTGGCCATGTGCCAACCGAATCGATCACTAGCTGGTGCTCGGAGCAACATACACTACTCTTGCACATATTATATAATTCAGGACAACCTCTTGCATGTAGTGGACGAACCTACGAGGGATCAAAACATACTGGACCTTGTTTTAACTACTAACGTTGACTTGTTGATGGGCAATGTTGTGGTAGGTGAACCCTTTTCTGCTCACAATTCCATGTATCACCTTCACCCTAAAGAGTGCGCCCTACATGTCTGAAAAAAAAGGTGGGAAGAGGCAATTTTGAGGGGTTTTCGAGCCTGTAAGAGTGTTTTATCGGGCTTCTGATGAAAGATCGTAGTTAAACAAACCGTTTCCCAGCTTTTAGGAGTGCGGTTTTGAACGTGTTTGAATAATTCGCTCGAAACGGATAAAATACACCAGAAATTGTGGCATCTTTCGAAGGATAACATAACTTTAAACAAGACTCACGTCTGAAAACAGTTAAGGGAAGCAACGAGCTCGAGAGGGACGTTTTGTTATACTACTACATGAGAAATTTCTGCAATTTGATTGGCTTAGAGCAGTGGTATTTCCGCTTAATTTGAAATACCTACATGTGAAAATTACAAATCTTTTGTTGGTAGTTTTTCCAACTCCCGATAACTCGAACTTTTTTCGATTTCCCTTGAAGGTTCGAGTTATCGGCAGTCGACCGTAACCACATCACAACATGACAAGAGCACATTACGTCACTGTGAAACCTCAACGCCAAACTGACCAAACCACATAAGAACGTTAACGTTGTGGCTTCCCATACGCATGATGGCAAGGCAGAATGAGGAAGCATTGATAGTTAGTCAGCCGAGTGGTCGATATCGTTGTACGCCGACATATAGCACCGCTCTCGGTGGTTAAAGATTGCTGATCGCAATCAGATCTCAAGCAAAAACAATGGGAAATTCTAACAACAAACCGATGGATGATGAAAAAATTGAAACATCTAAGGCCAACGAAATTGTCGTTCGATACAGTACGACCGCCGATGGATTGAACATGAAGTTTGTCTCTCTCGCCAGCCACAAACTGGTTCCATCCAAGTTTGAAGATTTGTTTAAGGAAGAGGGAAAGCAGGCTAAACAGTTTGCCATATAGAGTATACAGCAGAAAAGGCACTCTCCATCATCGCAGACGGCAGAAAAGAGCACGAAACAAGCGCTCCGCGGCCCACGAAAATTGTTTCCGCATTGGGTTCAGAGGAGGAAGTTTATTCAGTCTTTGCTGACTGTGGTATGTTTGCTGCCGTTTTCACTGCCTATTCTCATCACTATAGGCTTAGGACATCGCCAGATGATTGGTGGTTCTGTGTTATCAAGAGGGTTGCCTGTGCTATCGATGAAAACTCTTCGAAAGCCTCGGTGCGCAACTTGTTTGTCGATCATGAAGGAAAAAAAACAATCGAAGTACAGATTAAGGATCCCACTATCTACACCGTGGATTACAACTTTCTGTTCGATCAAATAGCAAAACAGTTAAAAGAAAACTTAAAAGTGCCCGAATTTGTTGATGGAGTCACCGCAGATTTTGGAACCACCTCAGCTGTACAGAAGATCGTCTCGCAGATTACGCTGATGTATTCTGTTAAACAATATTTCGACTATTTCGGAGACATTACCGAATGTGGAATACCAGCGGTGGAGATGCTTGGCAGTGAAGATGACTGGATGAAATTGAGTTCTAAGCTGAAAGTTTTAAGAACACTCTTAGAACCTATAGAGAATGATCTTGGCCTTTCATCAAAATGGTGGGATCTGGTTCAGAAAGTGTTCTGGAATCTGCAAACCACCCATCAGGGACACCCAGATGAAGATTGGTGGAGTCATATTATGAGCTATCAAGAAGCTTATGAGTCGGGTATGTATTGTTCAATCAATTTGTACGATTGCAATGCAAAAACCGAAAAAAAAAAAACTACCGAAGTTGTTAAAAGTATCAAAACCACATGAAAAGCTTAGATAACGCTAAGGAAGTAAGAATTTATGCTAGCTACGAAACTGGTAGAAAAGTCTTGAGAGAATTGTCCATAGACTTGCCAAACGCTGATGGGCTTGTAAACGGCTTGTTTTACACAAAAAGGATTGACTGTTTTCATTTTATTGTAGTCTTTTTATCCACAAACGATATATACTTCTGGTTCAACTAGGGATTAACAGGTGTTTACCAAAACATATCACAACTCAGTAAGCTGATCACAAGCAGCAGTTTCTAGAACGTCGAAAAAGTTCTTTAATGGAAATTTATCATTATTTTGGAAGAAAGGTCTTTGTGAAGAGTTCGTATAATCACAGTCAGCGCGAGTAGGCTATCCAAAGCTCTTTTATTTGAGATTGTAAGTCAGGCTTAATGAAGTTTGTCCTAGTTTACAGTCAACTCTTGCCTTGCATACACCCCGCTACAACAGACCTTCCCGATAATAGGAACAGCGGCTAAATCCCCGGCAAAAACAAATTTCAGTCTTTTGGTTTAAATAAACTCTCGTTATTACGGACTCTCGCTTATGAGGACACTAACTCGAGGTCCCCGCAGTGTCCGCAATACAAGGGAGTTGACTGTACTTCGTCTGATCTAGAGAGTACATATTCACGAAATTAAGCAAACAAAAATAATCTACTGATTTTGTTTTGTTTCTCAGGAACTCCCGCTGGCGGTATCAGGGGATGGATCACAGATTTCTTGGAGGGACTGCAATATGAAAGGGAACTGAGGGGGCCTGGTGACTTTACAAGTGGCTTAGTGGCCGTTCCTTTCACTATCAAGAACCCTTTTGATGTCCAGGATACCGCGGCATTGGTGGCAGGAATGCTGGGCTTCACTGTTCATAGGATACCCAACTGTGATGAAGTGTCTGTACAACCATTCCAAGGATGGTCTCTTATGTTGTCCGACGACTCGCCTTTTTGCAAATTCTGAACAAACCACTGACATTGGCTTTATAAATTAGATTAGAAATAATACTTAACTACAAGGAAAGTTAAAAGTGTTTCAGCACTGTAAAATAACGCATTTAGAATTTTTTTCATTCAAATGTGGGCTCGATATTTTTTTTAAAAACGTAGTTAGTGAAAATTGCAGTCATTTAAGTGAAAGCCGCGCAGGCCATAATACAGGTTTCGTGAGCGCGGAAAAGCCCCGGCCAAAATCACACTACACAGAAGAAAAAGGAAAAGAAAATGGAAAGAAAGCAAAGACAAAAGAAGGTGAAAAACATAATAGTCCCTGTCTTGGTTTTTTTTGTTTTCTGTTGTTGTTTTTGGTTTGTTTTTTTTTTGCTTTTTTCATTGCCTATACTTTGGAAACGGTTTTCACCACGGTTGGCCAACAATGATTCGCACTTTTTTGGTGGAAAAGTCAGACTGGAATTCCTAAAATTCGGCCTCTGAAAATCAGTAGTAATTTGACCAAATTGAGGCCAAATGACGAGATTATTTTAGTCCGAAAAGCCCGACAGGATAGGAAATATCGAGTGATGAGAAGAGAAGAAGGAAAAGAGAGAAAGAGGAAAACAAAAAATCAGTGTTGCACTCTTTGTTTTTATATTGTCTACTTTGAGGATAGTGTTTCAACGAAAAAATCTGCTTGAACGAAAAAATTCATCTGAGAATGCATGCGTAATTTAAACTACTTGCAGGCATCTCCTCTTTCCTTTGAAAACTCTTGAAAGTTTTTGTGGCACATGCTGTTTATGACAAATACACTCAGCTTAAATAATATTAATATTTACAACAATTAGTTAATAGCGGCTAGAGCAGTCAGGAAGTAGGGAGAAACACTCGACTACATTGCGATTTCATGCTCTAGCCGTTTCCCGCGTGCTTTACAACTTAGTCAACAAACAGAACAGAGCACAGACAGTCAAGTTTTCTTTATTTGTTGAACTTTTCGTATTACTCATTACTTTCGGAATTAACGGGTCATGAAAGTTAATAATTATCACGAGAGCTTTTCATAACAGAGATTAAGTCACAGTTCAACTAGGGTATCACAATGCTGGTCGTAAATACAGCTGATCGCTTACTAAAAAGTGAATTCGTACTTTTTCAAACTTCATCGATCTTATTATTCAATTTCATTTAATTTGTCAAATTTTGGAGCAATTTTCCGGTGTTGAATCCGAAAAAACCATATCTAAATTTAGAAAAAGAAAAAGAGAATTTTTGTGTTTTGTTCAACTACTCCATTAAGCGGGCGCGTGAAGTTAGTAAGTTTCATGTCACAGTCGTGCAAAGACGGCTACGAAATGTACGAAAAAGTGTGATGGACGTGCAAAACAACCTAAAGGTTTTTTTGCCTTTTTTGTAGCCGTCGCCGTCGTCGTTGCTAAAGTTCCCTATTGTTCTTGATCCAGATATTTTACGACCATGGTAACGTCGCTAACGTGACGCCAACCTTTGCAAAAATCGCATCATCTTATGGTATCATTAAGATCCGATACTAACGTTACAGTATGATTTTCTTTGTTTTTTCTTCATGAATTTTGAATACTTGTGCATTCTTATGCAGTCTATTACAGTCTTAATTAAAAACAGCTGACTCTGAGTGTTTTTAACAGCACCCCCCTTTTTTCTCTTCGGTATCACTGACGCGA
>OZ037785.1:22803803-22896303 GCA_964035525.1 Porites cylindrica
GCTAAATGCTATCTGCCATACTCTGTTCTTCGAGTAGAGATGATTCTAGAAAGTTAGGCGAAAGTTTATTTTAATCAATTCACGACTGGAAATAGCCCATTCCAGCTAGTGCAGTGCAGTATAGTGCCCAAGAAGAAAAAATGCAAATATGTAAATTACTCATCACATGCTAGGCAACCACTGTAATGTAACTGGATTATTACGCCGACTTCAGGTTACTTTTCAGGTCTTTAAAATAATTAAATAAACATGGAGACGTCTTTAAAAACTGGCTTTGCCCAAATTTTCTCTCGCTGCCCAAAAAATCTGACTTGCCCAAAATTTGGGGGGGCTGCAGCCCCCCTCGCCCCCCCGGCCCGTACGCCTATGCTACTTGTATCACGTTACTCCACTCAATACAGACAATACAACAGTATCTAATTATTGTGTCAACTAGCTTCTTTTAATTTTATTGCCTAACGCTACTGTTTCTACTTAAGTTACGCATCTTTACTAAATAAAATACGTTTCAGAAACTATAATACTTAGTATGCAGGAAGGATGTATCATGTTGTTCACTTATTATTCTTTTTTTGTTGTTGTTTTGCCAGAACGAAAAAGGTCTGTTGAACTTTGTAAGCGAGAGAATAATATTTTTAAAGCTTGTTTACAGGATTAACAATACTCGGTACAGCTTTCACAAAAATAAGCTGCCTTTTAAAACCGCAGTCTAAAACCACATTTTATAGGGCGCATACTTTCGAATTAAAGTCTATATCTAAATATCAATTATTGCTTTATTGGAAGAGCTTTGAAAATATATGATCTTTTATACTCTACCCAGTTGTAGCAGGTGAAACAGAACTCATACTGACGTGCGTTGTACCGATAACCGAATTAGGTCAGAAATGCCTTGAAGCAGCACCCATGCTAAAATATGAACCCTTAAACAGCTGCATCACTGTACACAGCGTTTGAATCATGAAGATATTTAATGTAATTCTTCCAAACACCAGTAGCCGCAATAAAAGACGAAAAAATTGTGAAGAATCAAGATGGCGGTCTCAAAGTGCCCTTGTTCGACCTTTACCAATGCCATGTTTAAATAGATGCCAAGATCTCATTGGTTCCTAAGCATCAACTCATAGTACCTTCAGCCTTATTGGCTCTTGCAACAAACATCCTAACATACAAAACCACAAAGATACATACTCTCACACCACTGACATATGAGCTATTTTTTCAAAATAGCTCAATAAGGGTTAACAAAGACATGGCAATGTCCAGGCCCCAGTTGCTTTAAAAGTTGGATATAGCGCTATCCAGTGGATAAGTGGTAAAGGGAAACCAATTGCGTTATCCGCTGGTTAGAGATTTAGCCGGTGGATAGCGTTACCCACCTTTTGAACAACTGGGGTCAAGACTGGAAAAAGAAACAAGGGGAATGTGCCTGGGATTCATAAAATGCAGCGAAGAAGTAAATGTGTTGAAACAACTTGATTGCTGGTCCTGTTCTCAACAAGGGCAAACAATGATTATGATAATGATGATGGTATTTACCTGTAACCAGGTTTCACTCTACCCTTTTTTCCTCCAGAAAGCCCAAGATTACCATTTAGGAGACCACAGATTTGTTGCATCTGATTTGGTGGACCTACTGTGAAGTGTCTTACACTTCGGTCAACTCACCTGCTCCCCGTTTTCCTTGCTGACAATTCTTCTATCTTCCATATGACATTTGCTAGCAAGGATCATCTTTTCTACACCTTCATCTGCATGCTAAAATAGAGTGGGGAAAAAGAATTAACCCTTTGAGTCCCAACAGTGACCAACATCAATTTTCTCCTAACAATATCCATATGTTGCCAGGAGAAAAGGTTATGAGAGTTAATAAAACTGTCACAACCAATCAGAACGCAGCATTGATAATAGACCACTAGTTGGATTTTACTAAAATTTAATCATTTTTTTCTATTTTTTCCATCAAATTCTTAGAGTTTAGTTATGTTATTTCTCTCGTATGTTGGGACTAGGAAAATGAAATTTGTGATATTTCTTGTACTACTTACAATGGAATGAAACAAAAAAATGAAATGAGAATGAAACTTTTATGGATTGCCAAGGTTACCATAGCCTTAATTGTACCTCTTCTATGTCACGTAGCCAATTTGAAATGTCTGCAAATGTCTTCTCCTGGGTTATATCGTATACAAGCATAATGCCCTGCAAAAATCAAAAACATGTTAATTTTTTTAATGATGACTGATGCTGAATTGAAAGGGTATTAAATTAATATGTTTTAAGTAAGTTACGGTAAGACTGATGTTCTTTTTATTCTAACTTCTGAGGTTTGAAATGATTCTATAAGGTAAGGTGTTTCTTGGCACAAAAGAAACTGAATACCTCTCAAAGTAAATAATTCCACTTACCATCGCTCCTCTATAGTATAACGTTGTCATTGAGTGGAAGCGTTCTTGGCCAGCTGTATCCCTACAAGAACAACAACACTGCCTTCTCAACACGGGGCAAAGACGGTTTTCCGAAAAAAAGGACTGAAACATAGGCAGCAAAGAGGACGTTTTGGTGGTGGTGTACTAAGTGCCACCAAAGGGTGTAATAAGGCTTCTCGAGGGAAGACCTCGCCTGCGAATCTGAGTTATTGTTTATCGATGTATGAAGTATTTTACCGGCCGCCCAATAGTAACCCAAAAGTTTTGCAATGACTCCAAAATTCCTATCAGTAACATCACCACAGACATGATATTAATCAGAGAGTTTATTTAAGTGAATTTGACTGGGTCAGGGGGGGCTGGCAGCGAGGTCTGGAGCCGAGTTTACATGATCGCCCCAGTTAAGAAATTTGGCCGAGTGAGACTGAGTACCAAATTTTCTTGACAACAAACACCTGAACAAATATGGCGGAGAATGCAGACATGGAAGGACGATGAGTTTTTGCTCGCTTTTACGTATTCCCGCGTCCAAACATCAATTAATGGAATTTTTGGACATCAGGAGGCATGATGTATCAACAGTTCAAGGGTGACTTCACTTTTCGTGATTCGGCATCTCGGCAAGTTATTCAGTTATGTTTAAGCTCCGTGAAATTTACGAGCGACTAGCCTGCTCCATCTCTTATATTTTTCCACATACAGCGGTATTAAGACTCTCTTCCTTATCCTAAACATGTGCTACGAGCACATTGCATTAGTATGAGTCTTGCAACAGTCATATGTGAATGTTCATTAAAACAATTTTCTAGTTCGCTGTTCGTAAGTTTGTTTGTACAGTGGGAGCCACAACAAATACTTACGAGCTTAAATACAGAATAAGGGCCAATTTAGTAAAAGCCAGGGTAAATGTTCCACTCACTTTCCTTCACATATACTGGATCTGTCAGTATAAGCTATTTTTAATACCAGAAGGCAGGGAGGGGTTTACTGAACCTTCAAAACCTTCACTGGAACATCATTGGAGTGATAGTCAACAAATATTTCCAACAGCAATACAGTATTTAGTAGTTTTATATTAGATAGTGACTTCGGTTTCGAGTATTTCCTTGAAATTGTTTGTACAAAAATTACCCTATTCTTCTGAATTGAACTTGAAATGATTATAACGGTTTAGTGTGGGACAAGAGGCTAATCCAGTTGCTAATAAGAGTGAGTACATCAGAGAGGGGTATGCGTTGAGGGAATCCCTCAAAGGACTGAAGTATAAGAAACAGAAAAAAGAAAATTGAATGTTTGCAAAGTTTATAAAGAGAATCAAAAGGAGCTTGAAAAATGTACAACTTTGCTTGTTTGTGTAAGTTATGAATCTTATTTACAACTAAAATAAACAACAAGGTAAAATTGATTTTTTTATCAACCATCAAAAGAAATTATTGTCCCTTGAGTACAATCCCCTTAGCAGTTCTTTCTATGATACTATGTGCTATGATGATGGCTATGTGCTGCTAATTTAGGGTGGTGACCATTTCACCCTTTAGAGTTTTGAACAGGTGTTTGGGCTGTAAAGGTTGACGAAGAGCAGTCTATAGTTACATTTTTTGTACCACCATTTTTTTCACCAAGTTTTTTCCATGTTTCTGAGTTTAAAAGCTAACTGAATTATTTTATAATCCTGATTTAGTTCATTTAGCATACATAATTTATGTATGCTAAATGAAATAAATCAGGATTATAAAATAAGGTCTCTTGGCTTGAAAAGGGTAGGGAAATGAACAATGTGTCCTACTAACCATACTCTCTTTCAGTGGAAACCCAGGGAGGTGATCTCACATTTTCATACCCTTTACCACTTGTTGTAACAGCAAAGTCAGCAAAGATTTATGGTCTCTGAGAAATGTTCTTGCCTGCCTCAACACAAGCTTCTAACTGTTATTGTTGACTAAAAATAATATTATCTTAATAATCATTTTACATTTTTTTGCCAAGGCATTCTATGGTGTTTTTCATATCCACTAGTACAAGGCAATTTTTAAGTTGAGAGGGTTTCATCATGAACTACAGTTTTATACAAAAACAAACTAACCTGGCACGTTGATGTCCAAAGGTGTAAAAAAATTACGTGCAACTGTATGGTAGAAACTGATCACAGTGGCCAAAGGAAAGGCAAAAATAGAAACGTAACCATTTTCCTGATTTTATAAATTTCCTTTGAAGCATATTTAGCCAGATGTGGTCCTTGTCAAAACATGCACACTTGAACATTTATTTTCTGAACTTAGTTAATCTTTTTAAACCACAATCTTGTTCCAAGGGGTAAATGTAATTTTTGGAATATATAATTTTTCCCTCTTTGTTGGCAACAAAACACACTTGAATGAGGACTCAAACTAAAGGCACTGTAATAACTGCTGTCATGAAAAGAGAATTCCAAACACCCAAAATAATTACTCTTCCATTTGCCTAAGCTTCATTTGTTGGAAACTACGGTACATTTTAAATTAAATCACATGAACATAAGAACTTTATAAGCATATCAAAATGTGCAAAATCAAGAGAGAAATGTGATCTATCAAGGCAAAATTTATTTAGGTTCTAGTACATAAAGAAATGTATGAACTACGAGATTTGACCATGTCACTCAATCGTCCAACGCAACTCTGCCAGGATACGTTCACAATCAAGGATGAAGAATTAAGGGAAAGTTCATTTAATATGACAAGGGGGGGGGGGGGGGGGGGGGTGAAGATATTGAAACTCGAAGCTTGAAATTTTAGCAGCCCCCCTCGCTAGCGGTTCAATTTTTTAGGAGCCCCCTCCTTGGTAGTCGAAAAAAATTCAGAGCCCCCCCCTTCCTCCTTCAATTCCTTTGCTCCCCTGAAAAAAGATCGCTAGACTGTATTAAATATATTTACCGTTATTGTCTTCAATGGTTTATACTATGACAAACTTGAGATACAGTTGTGATACAATTTTCTAAAGCATTTTTAGGATGAATAAGAGTGTCATAATTACTGAGACTACATTTGTTATATCTGTAAACCACGTGATATAACTGAGTTGCACAGGTCATTAAATTGTTGAGTTGAAAAAAACCATCCGATCTGTATGATGATGTCATGTGTTGGTTTTGAAGTATACAAATTTTCGGAGCCCCCCCTCCTAGCGCAACAATTTTTTCAGAGCCCCCCCCTTCGGGTGTCTAAAAATTTTCGGAGCCCCCCCTCAATATCTTCATCCTCCCCCCTTTGTCATATTAAATGAACTTTCCCTAAGAGTCTCAATCATCATTTCTTGACATTTTACAGTCAAACCAGGTCAAGCGTTCCCGTCGCTAACAAACTAATGAATTCATGAATGGAAAAATGATTTCGTTTGTTGATTCAATAATCCATTCATAAAATGAATAATCCAACGGTCAAATTGTACCTCGATTCAATAATCAAATGTTGATTTGGTTTATGAACAAAATCTACCTGTTCTTTATTCTTGTCTGTTGTGTTCAATCGTATTTGCTTCCCTTTTCCTGCCGTTTACGATTGCGTTTTTCATTGCCTTTAATCAAAATAACAGCTAGAATAGACAGACCGCAAACGCAAAGAAACTGACAAAGGCCGAGGATCGAAATCCACCAATCACCGCACATACACTGACCTCAGTTTGACCGTCGTGTTTTCTAAGAGGTCAGGCCTAGGTCTGTTGCACTGATTATTGGCAGCAAACTGGCGTACATGTAACAGTTTGTTTGGGTTTGAACTTCAGAACTCGCCAGCACTCGACTCTCAGAAAAAAAAGAGGAAAAAACAAAATTCTGAGGTCAACTTGTGGAAAGTGTAATTTTTCAAAAAACAGTAATCGAATCAACATTCGATTATGGAATCGAGGCTAAATATGACTATTGGATTGTTCATTTTATGAATGGATTATTGAATCAACAAACGAAATCATTTTTCCGTGAATGAATTCATTAGTTCGTTAGCGACGGGAACGCTTGACCTGGTTTGACTGTAAAGGTGTAGTAAAACCGTAAACAACTCTGACAACTCTTCTTCTCGACCACAGCCACCGCACTTTTTTAATATTACGAAAAATTAATTTTGGTCCTTTCAGTTGAAAATATGAACTCTTCTACATACGTATTGGAGGGCTGGCCCTTCTTTTAGTCTTGTGGGTCTTCTAAACAGAAACACAGCTTGACAGCCTACATTTGGAGAGGTGAAGCGAGTCAAAAGGTCGGGCATCGAGGAACAATAGGGAACTTAAGAACCACGACGAAGTTCACGACGACGACGTCTGTTGACTGGGAAAAGACTGGAACGAGAACGTCGATTTCGGCGAGCAAAAGGAAACTTAAGATGCAGTCGGTCGGTAGGTCGACGACGACGACACTGAATGTAAACACAGATGTAAAACTGTGACGTTCGTTCGCAACAAAGTTTTTTGCAATGGCGTCTTTCAAAACAACGTAAGATCTTATTTGTTCAAGCCGTACGTCTAATTTCATTGAGGATGAAAAATTTTTTGTGCTCTCTGACCTTTTCGAGTGGAAATACACCTACTTTCCGTACGAAATTATTCAACTTTCAACTTGAATGAGATGGCCGAGTCCGAGTGTCCGTCAGAGTTTAGATTTCGAAAAAGAGACATTCTGATATGATAGCTGTTTTCCATATAAAGTTTATTTCCTCTATATTAAAGATATATGATTTGCCTTACCTAAATACGTACAAATAAATTTATCACAATTCACTTACGAGTTCGCTCGCTCGGCCTCCTCAGCTGTTGCCATTCTTCAAAGTAAAATCAATTCATTAGTCGAATTTTCAATCAACATCGCTTGTTTGGAGAAAAAAGGAACGATACCTGGATTTAGGAGGACAAGAAAATGTAAAGGCCTTCAAAAATCGCTTAAAACAGTGGATTTATACCTGCCGAAGCTTGTGGATTGCAGGACGACGTGATTCTACTTTGTTTGGCGTCGTCGACGACACCACGACGACGAAATTTACTAGTCGCGCTTGCGCAGTACAGTGTAACTCACTTCCGGTCGTCGTCGACCAAGCCGTCGTCGTGGTTCTTAAGTTCCCTAATGTCTGTTTACGATCAATGTTCACTGGTCTCGTTCTTAGCGTAGTAAACCGCATGTAATGACAAACGCAAGACCAGAAGAAAGGAAAACTTAAGCTCCACATTACCGCCGAAAAAAAATTGGTTACAGCAAAGAAAGCAATGACCAACGGGACCAAAAGCGAATTCACTTCACACTGTCGAGTCGCTGCGAAGACAAACTTCTTGCTGTTTTTGTTTCCAGCCCGTTTCGCGCATGCTCGCTACAATTCTCGAATGATTGGAAAGCCAGAAAGCGGCAAGATCAGAGGCCGTTGCCGTGGTATCTTTCGAAGGATAACATAATTTTAAACTAGGGTATCTAAAAGATAGTAATGCTGCGGCACATTCTGTTGATACTGACATTAGGCAGTGAGACTTAAAAGAATAGAAAATGACATTGAATGTCCTATTTAGATGTTGGAAAGTAACAATTACTATTAGTCTACAGAAAGAACTCGTGGAAACGTTGTTTAGAAAATGATCAAGTGGTTATCAACTCTGGTTTGCCCACAGTAAACTGTAGAAAATGTGACTCTCCACAGGATTTTAATGCTAAAGGTGAAAGCACGCGCACGACACGCTTTCACTTTAAAACAAAAGAATTTATTTTAACACGCTTTACTACGCTAGCAATCTTGCCTCATTAGGAATTTCTTTTGTTTCAGAGGACACGCTTGAAACAATTGAGCGTGAGCAAGTCGAACAAAAGAGCGTGTTAAAGTTTTTCAAACAAAAGCCCCGTGCGAAAAAGAACAACAAGCTTTCAGTGTGCGCAAAGCACGCATGGAGTGTGATCTATAAGCTAAATAAATTTCCTCTACAAAAAGGAACCGTAAATGATTATGACCGGCACCATTTTTTTGGTAACTATCGAGAAAGAAAAAGTTCTACCTAAGCAATCGCAGCGATAGTATCTGACTGAAAAAACGTTGTCGCTTGAAAAGTATAAACAGGGAACGGTGGGACCTACTGGATTTATAGGTAGAACTTTATTAGCATTGCAAAATCAAAGTTCTTTCCAGAAATGTTTACTGACGAAACTGTCACATTCTTCTTGAAATATTACATCGCATATGCTTCAGTCTTATTGTCCAAATTCCGTAATCATCCTGTTGTCGTTCTTGTGACTGCCGTCTGTTTTACAACCATCTAAACAAACATTCGCGCTATGAAGTTACGGCGACCGATTTAGCGTCATCAGAAGTGTTACGGCCTACAATTATTTAAGTGTCTTAAGTAGTCTGCTACACGGCCGTTTTAGGCCCGGTTCAGACGCCGCTCCACTCATGTGCCGAACCTAACTGAGGTATTAAGTACGGCAAAAGAGCGGCGTCTGAATCAGTTTGGTACGGCAGTTTTGATTTGGTGCGGCAAAAACGTTAAGTTCGACAGGGTCTGTCGCATTATTCGACATTGGAGCGGCAGGTTATTCATACGGCGTTCTTCTCATGTGCCGAATCAATGCATACATTATGGTAATTTATAAATCTTCCCATAAGTCCCTACATGAAATAAAGATTATGTTCGACACACGGTGCGCCGTCTGAATCAGATGTCGCGCCAATGTCGCTTTTTAAAAGTCGAACCTAACTGCACATGAGTGGAGCCGCGTCTGAACCGGGCCTTAGTGTCGTCACGCAACGCTCCTTCCACTGAAAACGGCTGTGTAGCAGACTATTATTTAAGCAGCGCGAAAATAATTTTTTATTATGTCGCGCTAGTTTACTGCGTCTTTTAAATGCCTATTTTACGTTGATGCACGAGTGGATTTGTCACCCTCCTGAAACTTGGTAGTGCCTTGAGGACTAAATTAAAACAACATGAGGCCTAGCGTGTTAAATTTACCAAAACAAAGGCAAGTGTGTCTGTCTTTGTTTTTTCAATTTAATATGCGCATATCCGTGATCTACAGCACGCTAAGCGTGTCGTGCAAGCGTGTCGTGAGCGTGCTTTCACTTTTAGCATCAAATTCCCGTGGAGGGTCACAAATGATAGAAATTCAGATTGTTTATCCATGTATTTATTATAGGGTGTACTATCTTTTCTCAGAAAATACGATACTTGTTTATTGCACTTTATTAAATAACAGTTATTTAGGTACACCTAATTTCAATAACGTTGTCATAGAAAAAAGCAAAAAGCAAAAAGCCAAATAGGAATTAATTAGCCATGTGATTTACATTTGCGTATTTTAATAATATAACAATTATTTAAGAAGTCATTCACAATAACAAGAAATAATTCTGTAATTCCGCGCTGTAAGATTCCGCACATGAAACACTGATGTGTGTAACAAAAGGGTCTTGACAAACGAAGCTTGGTTTGTGGCGCGGGAGAGGAACTGGCAGAGGAACGGCTCACCCTCTCCGCGATGGAAAGTCCTGCCTACGCCCCTGATTTGTTGCTTGAAAATTGTGATCTGATGGTGTTGTGCACTACAAACCATATGCAGACTGACTTTTCTATTTAGCATTAAACGAAAAGACGCGTCGCGTTCCTGGAATTTACCCTAGGCTATATTTATTGAAAAAAAAATGGAGCCATTTTTTCTTTAGTAGTTATCCGATGTACGTTTGTAATTAGAGCACGTTTGAAATCCGCTAGATGAATCAGCCTCGAATTGCATTAGAATGACACCAAGAAACTGGTACAGATGATTTCTCTCATATTACGTGATTAATATTCAGCTATAAGCGTGTGTGTTGGGAATGTTGCAAGCACTGATAATTAAATGCTAATTAATTCCTATTTGGCTTTTTGCCTTTTGCTTTTTGCTTTTTGCTTTTTTCTATGACAACCTTATTGCAAATAGGTGTATATATTTATAGAAAACAATAACACAAAAAACGGGAAAAAAAAGAAAGAAGGAAAAAAAGAGTAGAGTAGGAGCCGAATCCGGCACCTAGGGCTCGACGTCACTACACCTAACCACTACACCACAGAGGCTAATTACGTAACTTAGGGGAAAAGTCTTTGATTTAGTCCCTTTTCCATGAAACTTCCGCCGGCAAGATGATCGCCAGCCGCATTAACCGAGCTATCAACAGTAAAAAGGCAATGTAAACGCATTTTCCATGGCAATGAATGAATGAAAGAACATAATTATCTTTTCAAAACGCCGATACACGTTCTCGACTGCAAAGTAGGACGCAAAATGTATGTTTTGTTATCTCGATTTCCGCTGTTATTTTTAAGCTAATGGTCAAAATCACATCCATCTTCGGCTCATGCAGGTTCTTAAGAATAGCATGGCATGACATTTTCGCACTTTCACATCACCTTCTAGCGAGCTGGAATTTGTATATCCCCCGTGTTGCGGAGTCGCAGAGCAAATGCTCATCGGGTTTTGCTAAAAGCAGGCCCGCAGCCCGGCGGCCCAGTCCTGATTTTCCACCGTTTTTTTTTGTCCAGCGGTAAATCCACGCGCATGCACAGATCTGCATCGGGTTTGGGCGTGCAAAATGGACGACGGTGAGTTTGAATTCGTTTACCATTTTAATCATTTGAATCTTTGTTTCTGCTTGTTGCATGTTGTTCAGATAAGAACGTTTTCATTCTCTGTTCATTCGTCTATTTACAGAAACCTATAGAGGACGTTCATTATCAAACGATGTAAGTTATTTTCAAACCATTATAATTTGAAAGTGAAAATATCATAAGTAATGGGATATGTGAACTGCGAATCTTTTCTAAACAGAAACATGTCGGTCTATTTACAGGAACCCCACCCCAAAAGGAGAGCCTGTTATCAAACATTGCTTTCCGTCGATGTAAATACCGTATTTATTCGAATACGGTAAGCGCCCTGGGCAAGGAAAGAAAGGATCGAAAAGGATTGAAATGATTATTAAAATGGTAAACGAATTCAAACTCACCGTCGTCCATTTTGCACGCCCAAACCCGATGCAGATCTGTGCATGCGCGTGGATTTACCGCTGGCCAAAAACTGTGGAAAATCAGGACTGGGCCACCGGGCCGCCGGGCTGCCGGGCCGCCGGGCCGCTGGGTCGTCGCGGGCCTACTTTTAGCAAAACCCAATGCTCATCTTCTCGTCAGGTTTAACGCCTGGACGAGTCAAAGCAAAATCCGAAAAGCAAAAGCAAAATCGGAGCAAAATCCGAAAACGAGATTTCCTTAAAACGAAGGCAATCTCCTCCAATAACCCGGCTATATGGGATCAATTTAGGTGTGCAAGAAACCAGGCAAATAACGCAATTAAACTCGCAAAAAAACTCTATGTTTCTGACAACTTGGAAGCCAACAAAGGTAATTTGCGCAAAACATGGAATGTTATCAACGAGCTAACTTCACGTAACAGTGGTAAGTCAACGAATATTTTGGAGATCAAGGTAGATAATAAAATAGCAAGTAACCCTATGGACATTGTGGAAACTATTAACGATCACTTTACAAACGTTGCGCAAGTATTAGCACAAGATATTCCTGTTGTCGATGCTAATCCTGAGTCTTATTTAGAGCCCACTGACCATTCGTTTTCTCTGCAAATTCGTTTTGTCGAAAATTGATGAAAAGAAAGCCACCGGTCTTGATATGATTCCTAGTAAATTGTTGAAAATGGCTGCTAATATCGTCGCACCCTCTCTTGCCTCATGCAATATTCTCAAAGTCTGCTCTCACTGGGATATATCCAAACGATTGGAAATTGGCCAAAGTGACTCCACTTTTTAAAAAGGGCATTAAATCGGACCCTAACAACTACAGGCCAATATCTGTAATCCCTATAATTTCGAACGTTTTTGAAAGAATTGTTTATTATCAACTTTTCCATTATCTAGATGATAATAAATTGCTACTAGGTTGCCAATCAGGGTTCCGTTCTCTACATAGTACGCTCACGGCTTTGCTTGAGGCAACAAATGCTTGGTCAGTAAACATCGACAATGGCCTTCTAAATGGCGTTGTCTTTATTGACCTTAATAAGGCATTCGATACCATTGATCATGAGATCATCTCGCGTAAGATGTCATACTTGGGTGTCGATCAGGCAGCCATAAAATGGTTCTAGTCGTACTTAAGTGGCCGAACCCAAAGATGTAATGTCAGTGGCAAACTATCATCTGCTCGTACCCTCAGTTGCGGCGTGCCGCAGGGTAGCATATTGGGTCCTTTGCTATTTTTAATTTACATTAATGATCTTCCCAACTCTCTGCAGGACGCCGTACCAAGAATGATTGCCGATGACACCAACCTTAAGTTATCTGCTAAGACGTTAACAGAGCTTAAGCTAGCTCTAACCCCTGAATTAAATAACCTTAGCTGTTGGCTGAAAGCTAACAAGCACAGTCTAAATGTTGCTAAAACAGAGCTAATGATTATTGGATCAAGACAAAGACTATCTGCCCAATGTGACGATGTAGAAATCAGAATTGATGACCAAATTATAAGGAGAGTCGATCATACCAAATCCTTGGGTCTTCCCATAGATGCTCAACTCTCTTGGGGTAAACACGTTGAAGAGATTTGCAAGAAAGTCTCTTCAGCTATAGGCGCCCTGAAACGTGTTGGGCCTTTTATATCCAAAGAAACTGCAATTCAAATTTATAACGCCTTAATTATGCCTCATTTTGATTACTGCAGCCCCGTCTGGGACTGTTTGAGTGGTTACTTGAGTGATATGCTCCAAAAATTACAGAATCGTGCAGTCAGAGTTATTACTAAATCACCCTTTCATGCGAGCTCAAACCACCTTCTCTCCACCCTCAGCTGGGAGAGGCTATCTCTTCGACGAAAGAAACAAAAAGCCTTAATGATGTATAAAACCATGAATGACCTTGCTCCGGAATATCTACAAAGTCTTTTCTCTCAGCGTCACTCTGCTTACAACTTAAGAAACTCTGAGGGAAGGCTGACCCTGTCCAAACCAAGCACCAATTATTTGAAACGAAGCTTCTCTTACAGCGGGGCCATGTTATGGAATAACTTGCCCAAAAACTTAAAAAATGCTGCATCCGTTGAGCATTTTAAGCGAAATAACAAGAAGGTAGCTGATATATCGGATTCCCACACGGCAATCATGTAAAGCAGTTGTAATTAGTTTTAGTTTTTAACTTAAGCTTAACTGATGATTTCCCGTGTTTAAATAAAGATTTACATACATACATACACACAAAGGCTCTTGAATTGAAATCCAATCCCCATGTTAACCATCGTACTCATCTGAAAGACTCCTGTGTGTCTTAAATTTGGTAAGACCTCTAACCGTGCTGTAGGAAATTTGCCACAAAGAAAACCCTAAATCTAGGCAGCGAACGATGCACTCTAACCCACCGAACTTCCCCGTGTTTATTTGAGTTGTTCGTGGCGCAATGCATTCTGGTAAAAAGGAGCGCAGAGCACTCTGGTTAAATGCAATGCATTGTGGTAAAAAGTGATGAATTCGAGAATTCGTACCAACTTATATATTTCCCTTAAATCCTGATTATGTTGCGGCCTGCTCCGTATGGTCGCTCCGCAGCAACAAGACTCACGTCCGAAAACAGTTAAGGGAAGCAACGAGTCACTAACATTATGGTGTACACACAGTAAGAATTTCGGCAGGCCAAAGAGCTAGAGTCGTGGATATACGACAAAGCACGAGGTGCTTTACCCGGTATAAAAATTACTCAGAGATGTCAACATAAGCACCACGAATGTCAAAAAACCCAGCAGGCTTGGTAGAAAAAATAACGTTTTCCAAAAGATAGAACGGCCGTGAAAAAATCTATATGAATAGCCGTCTCTGTCATTTGTACAACACAAAAATACGACAGGAGCTAATGCAACTGTGATGTAAGAAAAAAAGCGGTTGTTTCATAATACGCCTGATTCATAGCAAAATTAAACAGTTTTTCGCTGACTTCACGAGAATTGCACCGGATCTTTTTTTGGTTGAAAGTGTTGCTAACATTTATTTGTGTTTATTTGCTAACAAAAACTACGTTGCGTGATATTTGTCACGAACTAAGTAAACAACCAAGTTAGTTTACTTTGAACTGATTTGCAAAACTCGACGGAACTCACCAACAGTACTCACTCTAAAACCTTAATAATTTTTCTATAGAATCTTGTTGTCAAACTCAGAAAACCGTGAACACCTGAAAAATTTCAGGAATGTTGATTGGGCACTGGCCAATCACAGTAAAGTTCAGGATACGCAGGCAAACCTCAAAACCGCAAACTAATTACCGTTGCTGTTTGCGGTTTAGTTATTTTGCATCTTATTGGCTTATTTCTCGCAACACAATAACATTCCATAAATATTTCTGGTGTTCACGGTTTTGTGAGTTTCACAGTAACATCTCACGGAGAGTATGTCTAAATGTCGCGGGTAGAGGTCGCGGGTGCGGGTGCGGGTGCGGGTAAAGGTCGCGGGTGCGCGTAAGTGTCGCGGGTAAAAATAAATCACCAAATTTAACCAAAAGATAAAATAAACAACCAAACAAAAATTTCTTTTTTTAACTTTTCTAACGAAGACTAGTCAGCAGCGCAAAGGAAGACTTCTTGTAGTTGTCAGCTTTTTCGTTTATTTCCGACAGGTTTCGTCTCTTACTGAGACTTCTTCAGGGAATGAATACAACTAATAAAGAACTGTATATAACACACGTTTTCTGCGTAAGTAAAAATTCCGATAGAAGTGAATAATAACTTAATATGCTGTAAACGGACGTCATAAGAAACATCTTAATACATATGTTGTCATATTTGGGGGGCCATGCGATCAGCGCTAATCGTATGGCCCCCAAAAACGCTACGGAACTATCGACTCCATCAGGATGAAGAATCGATCGATCGAAGTAAAACTTGAAATATTCTTTCTTTTTGTCACTCTGTGAAATCAGAACTGTGAATGAGAGTTTTACCCACGTGCACGGGTATTGTTGCCGTGATCAAGCCGCCAGTAACGTGGGAAAAATTCGATTTACCAGGACGGCAAGTTCTTTCGTGCGGCCGCGCCAAAATTGAGCACGAACGACGAATGACAACTATCGATTCATACTTTTTGCTGACGAAGTAAGTACACGCAAGTCTCATAAAAAAAAATCAAAGCTGTATTTTCGATGAACCAAATTATGTCTTCATATATATACACAGAAAACCACTTCTTTTAAGTGGACATGTCATATAAGCTGACACTGCGGACGCTTATACTGAATAAAGAAGGGGTCAAGAAGGGGAGAGAAAACATAGTGGGTGGTCAAGAATGTAGTTCAAGGAGAGGGGAGATTGTTTTTGTCAAAAAAGTAACCACTTTTGTAAGATCTTGCTGGAGGACTTAATCATTTCTTCTAATTTAATTTTCAAGGGCTCGTTGTTGAAAAACAACAAAAGTTCTAATTGAAGTATTATATGGTCTTGTTAAATGTAACAGCTATTTCTAACTCTTTCATGTCTAACCTATCACAGCGCTAAACCCTGGTTTCACTTGCCATTTTCAGGTCTTGACCACGGGGGGGGGGGGGGGGGGGGGGGGATTCTTGACGAAATTTTGATTTTTCCATCACTCGAAAATGAAGAGAGAAATGTACTAGGCATGGAGGAAACATTATTTAAGGCTGATCACTCGCAACATGGTAATTATCAAAAACCAACAGGCAGATTACGCATTTATGACCCTAAAATAATTTTATTTGTCTTGGGTTGCAGAAAAATGAAAAAAAGAAGTATTAATTTAAGTAAGTTTTTCAGTCCGATGGGGTTTCGGTTGTTTAAAGCGGGCACTGAATTTTTACACACCCTTTTCAATTCACTTCGCTGCTTCATATAGGTAATATAGAGGTCAGCAAAGGGCCAACCATTGACTTTTGAAAAAGTCATGCAGTCTGCAAAACAGCTACATAAAATGACTACTTCAAGCTAAATTCAAGCTTTGGAGAGAACGTGAACCCGAAATACTTTCCTTTTCTCTATCAAAGCTTGAACCTCCTCCCCTACAAATCCCAAATGCAGGTATCTCGGTTACTTGGGGCAAATTTAACTAGCCAATGTAGTTTTAAGCATGTGGATTTTTCTTTAGTGACTTTTTCCTTTTCATCGCCCTTAGTCAGCTTTAAATAACTAGACTTCCTCGTTATGACCAGAGGACCAAAAAAAAAAGTATTGCAAATCTTCTTTGAAACATAATCAAATTTTCCTTTATTTTATTGATAATTTTATATTAAATTTGGTGATTTATGTTTACCCGCGACCTTTACCCGCACCCGCACCCGCACCCGCACCTGCGACCTCTACCCGCGAGTCGCGACCCGCGACATTTAGACAAACTCCCCCTCACCCTATACTCGAAAACAATTCTGGATATACGCGTCCAGCATTGTTTGCGGGGTGAGGGGAGGGGTTGGACCTGTGTGAATTGGAAAACGCCCTAGAAATGCATAGTGTCCCAAGACTTGTCCACTATTGTAGGCAGGCGAAGATATTAACGACGATTGGACAGCATGTAAAGACATTTTCTTCGCCATAGTTGATGATTGCATTCCAAAATACAGGCAAAAGAAGCGACTCACAGCACCATGGATAACTTAAAGATCTTTTTAAAATTTATAGGAAGAAAAGAAGTCTCTACAAGAAAGCAAATAGCTTACTAAAAAAGAAATGAAAAACTGAAAACAGACAACAATGCTAAACCATTCTGGAACTATATAAAATCGAAACGAAAACGAAGAAACGACTTGGTGCTTTTGAAAAAAGATGGAAAGGAAATTACGGAAGATGAAAGTATAGCTCAAGAAATGAACTTATATTTTTTATCTGTATTCACACAAGAACAAAGTAATTTACCCCGAATTTGGCAACATAATAAACGATAAATTGAGCATCATTCTCGGGGCTACCAGCGAAGTGGAAAAATACCTGAAAACACACTGAATGCTCACAAGTCCCCACAGGGCCAGATCTGATCCTACCTCGCATCTTGAAAGAATGTGCACATGAATTGTCAACTCCTTTGAGTGCATTTTTAAACAATTCATTTACCACTGGGTTGTTGTTGCCAACAGACTGGAAGATAGCCAGCATTACACCAATTCACAAAAAGGGACACAAGCACAAAAAAGAGAACTACCGTCAAATCTCTTTAACCTCTGTTGTTTGCAAAGTGGCGGAGTATTCTATAGTACGATCCAGAGTTACAGCTTTCTAGATCTGGTCAGATCGCCACGTCTTAAATCCAAATCAGTTTGGTTACTTAAAAGGGAAATCTTCGCTTGCAGAACTGCTAAGTTGTTATCACCAATGGTGCTTAACAAGAAATAGCTCGTAGGCAACAGGTGTCATTTTTCTAGACCTATCAAAAGCATTTGACAGCGTGCCTCTCGAGCGTCAAGTGCTTAAGCTCAACCGACATGGTATTGATGGCCATCCGTTGCTATGGTTCAGAAACTTTCTAAAAAATAGACAACAGAGAGTCGTAATAAGTGGAAGGTTCTCGATTTGGTCCCTAATGACATCTGGTGTTCCCCAAGGCACAATCCTCGGGCCCACCTTGTTCTTAGTTTACGTAAACAAAATACCAAATGTTGTTACTTCTTCTATTAAAATGTTTCCTGAAGATACAAGGATTTACCGTGAAATTAATAATGCTGAGGATACACCAGCACTACAATCGGATTTGGATTGCCTGGAAAACTGGACAAGAAAGTGGCAAATTAAATTTAATCCTCAGAAACGCGAAGTGATGCAAGACCAGCGCATTAGCAGGAAAAAAGTAAACATCCTTGTCACTTGTCGAATACAGAATTAGAATCAGTTACCTCATGCAAGGACCTGGGTGTTTGTGTCAAGAAACTGATCCTGGTCGAAGCAAGTGAATGCCATCGTAAATAAAGCAAACAAAGTGGTGGGCCTACTAAAGCGTACAGTTGGTCGCAAGAACAGAGAAATTTTCTCTGATTATGCTCTATAAGTCCTTGGTTAGACCAATACTAGAATACGCATGCCCGGTATGGTCGCCCTATTTAGTTAAAGAAAAGTTGGCAGTCGAAAAAGTACAACGAAGAGCATCGAGAATCGCTCTCGGTCAAAACCACGGGAGATGTCAAATGAAGAACGATGTATATTGCTAGACTGGAACGCACTTCAGCATCGAAGAGAATACCTGTCTGTAGTGGAATGCTACAAGACAGTGTTTGGTCTAAATGGCCTAGACTATAATGACGATTTCGAGTATTGAAGTAAAAACACTAGAGCCAACCATCTATACAAAATACAAACTAAATTAGCTAAAGTTAACTCATTTAAGTACTCCTTCTTTGTGAGAATCGTCAAAGACTGGGACAATTTGCCAAACCATCTCTTCACTGATGAAATTAACGTTAACAAATTTTAAAGAGGCTTAAAAAGATGGATGAAAATTATGTAATGTCCCAGTTAGCCGGGTTGGCTCGGTTGTCATGTAATCACAAAGTCACTTTTTGTTGCGCTTTTAGTCGCTTTTTGTTGCATTTAAGTATCGTGCCACGACTTGGCAACTGATGAGAGAGCCCTTAAAAATTAACTAATGGACAGTAAGTATCAGACAAAATGGTTGTCGTTTTGACAGTGTGGAAAGCAAGCATCTGTATTTTTACATGGACAGGTCATTTTGTCACCCACGAGTGCTGGAACTTGTAATGGCGAGGCTCTGGCGTCTGGGGTGCTGCAATTTTTTTTTTCTGACTAGGAATCAGGAAATGTGTTGCACTTGTGTCCATTGTATTTATCTTATAGGTAAGCCGGAACAAAGACCATTCAACGGCATTTTACATGCACACCTGATTAAAGCAAAAAGTTGTCACCTGAAAACTATAAACCATGACCGATGAGACCTAATGGATTTATGGGTGAACGTTTATTACCATTGCAAATTTCAAGTTATTTCTAGAAAATGCAAGCTTACATCATCTTGATCTTCTCGCACCGATGCATTCCAACAAGGTTCCAACGGTTTCCAGTTTTCTTAGGCCTAGGCCAAACGCCGGACTGTTCATGATATGAACCTACTTAGTGAGTGAAAGTCATGAAAAGTTCGACGTCTGGCTCAGTTAATTTTGTCTGGATGAGTTTGGATCGTCCAAGACGTTCTGTCCGTCTTCTACGGACGGCGGATAGAACGTCTGAAGATCGCGGCCCGGGGGGTACTCAACAAATTTTTGTCAGGGGAGGCTCCGCCCCGGGGTCCAACCTCTTACCCTCATATCTTGTTTAGAACTTTGCATCCCTTTTAACTACTGTAAATGCACTGTCATTTAAATAGCACTGGACGAAAAAACGGATTTACTAATGTTTGCGAAAGGTGCAAATATGTGGTAAATTTGGAGCTCCAAATTTGCATTACATTTGCGCTGTCGGCTAAAGTGTGGGCAAATACATATATTTGCTAGATAGGTATTGATACGCAAAAGTCAAGTAAATGTAATGGTTTGATACAAATTTGATACATATTTGCAGCATGGGCAAATCTTCAACATTTCTACCAATTTACTCAAATTTACATCCCTGGCAAAAATGACAGTTTTCACTGTACTTCAAATGCAAGCAAAAATATTGCAAAACCCCTAATTTGCAGTGGTGTTTGCTCTTGTTTTTCCAGGATACCAAAAGAATACTTTCGCTTGTGGTTTACTAGTATTTGCCTTAAGAGCATTTAAGACATTTGGCTCTATCATAAATTTGCACATTTGCATCATAATTATCCATATTTGCAAGGGGAGCAAATATAGTGAACTGCATAACATTTGCTGACAGTCAAAGGTGATGTGCATGTGACATTTCCTATATGTTTGATTCGTTTTGTGACTAAAGTAAAATTCCAATCTCAACTGTAACATTGCATTGTTACAATAAAATTTTGTACACGTTGTGAGACTCCGCCCAGAGGTCCAACCCCTTACATGCATCTTTCCTGTTAACTGTTTTATATGCACTGTCATTTTAATATAAAGGAATCAGAAACCAGTTAATTTTTTTGACAATTTTACAGTCACAAATTTCTTCTGTTAGTCTTTTTACAGAACGAAATGACAGATAGTCTACCCTCTCATATACTTTTCTCTACTTTACAAAGCCATAAAATTTATCTGTTAGCCCTTTGGGCCCTTTCATGACCCAAAAGACATTTTTTCCTACCCTTCCGTATATTTCAATGAGTAAAATCCCTACCCTCTCATATACCTGATGCCTGACAATGGTACCGTACCCCTTTCGGGCGGAGCCTCCCCGTATAGGCCATCATAGGGAGTAACCCCCCCCCCCCCCCCCCCCCCCCCCACCCCGCGAGTCTGGGACAAACATAGACCTTCACATGCGATGAACTAAACTAACAAATTAAAAATTTGTATGATAATGCATATTTAGCCTCGTTCAGGAGAAAATTTTGTAACTTAACGTAGACTTGAAAATCATAAGATGAGATCGAATAGTTTTCTGAATGAGCTAAAAAGAAGCTGGCATATCTCAAACAAAGTAAACCTGGGATCTATATTTGCACGAGAAGCTCGTGATAATCAGGATAATATATAAGCTCTTCTAGAAAAAGTTTTGAATTTGTTTTGCTAATACCCGCCCAGAAATCCTTGAAGCCTTGTAGTTCACAGTTTATAGTTTTCAATCAAAAACGTTTTTTCCAACAGGTATATGCAGGCATTTAGAATTGGCCCACGAGGGAATGCTCCTCTTTAAATTGTAGATGGCCCTTTCCTGGAAAGGAAACGCATAGTATGAAACTTCAAACGTGAGGCAACAAAAACCCCCTTCCCCGGAAGCCTCAGTAGTTTATTTCCAAGCTTTTACAGTATGCTCCAACAGGAGCCCATCATTACTCACTTCTTCCCGAGATTCCCGGTTAGCAGATTCCCGTTTAGCAGTTTCCATGGTATTCAGCAAGAGATAATAGCGAGCTTAAGCAACAACGTTTTTGAGCGACGCACGTCAACCGGAAGTGGCCTTTTTTCATTTTTTGACGGTGGTTTCGCGCAAATTTTCAGTCAAATCGCCTCTATAACAGTAAAGAAACTAAGGAATACAAATTTTATGTCATCAAGGCATGTTAAGAGGGAAAATACCTCACTTCCGGTTGACGTGCGTCGCTCAAAAACGTTGCTGCTTAAGCTCCCTAATGAATGAGCTCATTCTCTCTTGTATTCGGTGGGCTTCCCGCCACTGCCCCCACTCACCCCCCGCAAAATACCAAGGAACTAACAGGGAACTCCCAAGGTTGTTTTGCTTTAAAAGTATAACGAATAAAAGTCTATTCCTATTCAACTGTTTATAACAAAGGAAATTACTTTTGTTAACTGTAATGGTAAAGTCAAAAGAATAACCCACCGTTAGCGGTAAAAAAGCCCGCACAACTTAAGCCGACAGCCATAAAACAGGAACTTGTAAAAGCCAGTATAAAAAGATCAATTGAAAACTAGCATACCACAACTGCAATTTAATCTTCTTTCCCTGAAGCTCAATAGCTTTTACCCGAACGTCCACTCCTAGAGACAAAAAAACAGAAAATAACGAATACTGTAAGCGAAAATTGTAGCTATGCAAATGTCTGAGAACATCAGCATCATGCAACGGGGCACAGTCAAAAACTCATAAGTTTATGAGTCAACACTTTCTGGTATAGCTTTATGCCGAAGGACGGGGGTCCAACACATTCATTGACACTTCCTTTAAACATCGATTCGGTTACAGCGAAATTCGTTGTATTGCGCTGCGCGTTTTGAAAACTTAGAAGGGATTTTAGGTTTTTCTGTTCCGTCAATCATATTAGTGAAGGCGGGGTTAATGCAAATCATAATGTAACTTGCTCGCCCAGCTTGGCTAATGACTTTAGACTGCTCAAGAATAGCGAAGGAAATCCCGATTGTGAGTGGATTTTTTGTCGAAGGAAGGAGGCAGACGTTGCTTTATCCTTACAAGTGGCAAGAATGAGAAAGGTCATAAAAATGTGCGAAGCAAATTTAACTAGTCGATTATTGCCCGAAACAGGACGATCACAAAGCAACGAACCTTGAAACATGAAACGAACAAAACTAATCGAGATCTACCAATCACGAATCACAAACCATGACCTTTTGAACTCGTGCAAGTAAACATGTATTTCCTAAAAGGTCCGCTAAGATGATTGACGGAACAGAAAAACCCAAAATATGCAAAACGCACAGCGCGATACAGCGAATTTCGCTATAATTAACAGTGAAATTTCCCTGCTAGCAGAGGTCTCTCACGACGAGGCAAAAATGAGAGAAAGGAGAGAGAAAGTGTATCATAAAAAAAGGGGATAAAAATTCAGAACCGGTGTATGACATTTGCAGACTGCAGACCGCAGACAGTGCAGACCACAGATCGCAGATAGTAAATTAAAAGACACCAAAAATCTTCCTAATAAAGGTGACACCATAAAAAATATAACATCGTGTGAAAGTGAGAAAGTAGCCTGGGAACAAGGTTGATATTTTTGCGCAAAGTTATACATTGGCCTCATTTCCAAGATGCTGTTGGCTCAGTATTCTTCACCGACGCGACTCTTTATTGACTCATCCGGCATATCGATAATTGCGTTGATTCTTTATTCTTCTTTGATTATTGTGAATTGATAATGAGAGTTAGCAATGCTCACTAATGCCTGTCTAAATAGCAGTCTTCTGTAAAAAAGAGTTTTTAGATTGCGAGCACTTCGTCCTCACTACAGTTAAGTCGACAAAAATAACTAGGATAGATCACGGACATTGAACAAATTTAAATGACGTATTTCACCTTAGCAGTATTTAAGGATATGCTAAATAATGTAAACAATCGACAATGGCTTTTTTAACAGGCCAATCATTGCTCATACTCAAATCCTAGTACACAGGCGGGGCCCCCGTAGAATAAGGATTCCGGCGCTGTTTCACCAACTGACTTATATAACCAAAGTATAGTTTCGTCTGTGGTGCAGGCTAAATTGCTAGCCTGTTGCTATGGATTCATGAGCAAGTTTTTGACATCGGCAGACATTATTCTGCTCTAATTCAATACGAGAAGAGCAGCCAACAACTCCTTCAGGAATGAGGTCGGTGTAATTTGCGTGAAAAATATAAACTTCGCTTCTAGGCCTTACATGTACTTCTCGGAACAAGGTGATGTTGATGATGATGCCACCTTTATTACGACATTTTTGGTTTCATTCAATTTACAGTCGTGCTGCCTCATGCAGTCTGCAGTCTGCAGTCTGCAGTCTGCGGTCTGCAGTCTGCAGTCTGCGGTCTGCAGTCTGCGGTCTGCAGTCTGCAGTCTGCAAATGTCATACACCGCCTTTGTTTCCTCATAGTGTTCAACTATTTCCCGTTTACTGTCTTCAATATCCTTGCTTCGTTTATATATGGCTTCAATGCGTCGAAAGCACTTTTTACACAGGCGAGTCGATTCTCGATCAAAGTCAGGCGTCTTCTCCAACAGCCGACAAACTATGTCTCTAAGCTCTTTGTTTTGAGGGATCTCCAAGTGTTTTGCCCGCTTATTTTAAAATCTAAACCACACAAAAGGCAGGCCCTGCTGGTTTAATGGGCGTCCGAGGTGACGCGCTTTCCCCAAATCTGCGAGATTGTGGAGTTCCCGGCATCGTTTCACATTGCGAAGAATTCTCCACAACACACCCGCGCCTTCAGCTGACGTTTTGCGCGCAAACCGGTTCTGTGGGTTGTGTGTCGCACGTGAGGAAAACGTCACTGGTTGTTAAGGAAACGACAGCGCATGCGTGATAGGAAACGCGTAGGAAGCCGGCAGAGGTCTTTCTCCTTTCTCTCATTTTTGCCTCGTCGTGAGAGACCTCTGCTAGCAGGGAACAGTGAAATCAACCTCTAAATAGCCAACATCCCTGGTGAAGCTCAATAGAGCTTGCTGAGATCTCCTGCCATTACATTGCATTGTTATAGCAGATAACAAGAAATAAGAACAGTTGTAAAAATGTAATTTATAATGGACAAATAAAACTGATGATGATGATGAACGTTCAGATTAACAAAGAAGCGTTACCAGGTCTCAGAGCGGGAAAAAGATTCGAGCAATGAAGCTATCTCAAGTGGCGGGACAATGCTATGGTATCAAAGGCCAGATTTTAAATTGGTTCAGGGATTTTCTCACGTCAAGGAAACAGCGTGTAGTGATTGAGGGTCAAGCATCTGACTGGTTAAGTGTTACATCTGGTGTGCCCCAAGGCAGTATACTTGGGCCTTTGCTGTTCCTTGCATACATCAACGATCTTCCTTACTCAGTAACGTGCAATTCAGATTTGCTTGCTGACGATACTGTCCTTCATCGACACATAGAAAATAGATCGGATTGCGATCTACTTCAAGAGGATTTGACATCTGCCTCTGAATGGTGCAAGAGTTGGCTTGTTACTCTTAAGACCGAGAAGTGCGAAGTCCTACACATTACACGGAAGAATGATCCAATAAGATGTCAATATTCGTTGAATAACATCTTACTACCGGAAGTGGACCACCACAAACACCTGGGACTTTGGTTGGAGTCGTCCTTATCATGGGATTATCACATTAACTCAATTTGTGCTAAAGCTAACAAGGTGTTGGGCTTGATTAAAAGGACATTTGGTTATTCAAACAAGACTGGTATCAAGACAGCTTTCAAGGCGCTAGTGATACCTATCCTCGAGTACGCCTGCCCAGTCTGGAATCCTTATCTGGTGAAACACACCAAGGCAATCGAAGCAATTCAGAGAAGAGCGTCCCGACTAATATGTGGCCCCGACAAAGAATATCCTGAAAGACTTTTAGAGTTAAAATGGGACTCTTTAGAACTGAGACGGAAATATCTTAGCCTAGTTCAAACGTATAAGATTATATTTGGTTACTGTGATATCAATTGCCATCATTACTTTGATATTATTGGAATAACTCGAACTAGAAGTAAGCATGAGTATAAAATAAGGCCTAAAGTTGCCCGTACAAATTATTTTAAATATTCATTTTTTCATAGATATATTAATGATTGGAACTCTTTGCCTTCTGAAGTAATGTCATCTCCTAGCCTTCAGTCTTTTAAAGTTTCACTGATTAAGTACCTTCGCTCATAATTTACCTTAAAATATTAGGCATAGTGTCTTTAATATAAGTTTATGCATTATTATTAGGCATCTAGGTTTATAATTTATAGTCTAATTTATAGTCTTTTAATATATGTTTATATATTAATTAATTATTTTTTTCTTTTTTCTTTTTTGGAAGGTATGTCTTAGCATGGGAATTTGGTTTCCCCCTACTACCGTCCTGTTAACCATTTTTGTATTTTTGTTCGATTGTATATGTTAGTATTAGTTCATTTGTATCAGTTATGTATGGTTACGAACTGTGATTAAAGATTAAAGATTAAAGATTAAAGAGCCCTTGGAAGATTACAACACGTTTTAGTACGGACGGTGAAGGTGGTGAGAAGAAAGTTGATATTAAAATTAGTAGTAGTGAGAATGTTGGAATTTTTTTCGCTCAATACCTATAAAAAATAGCTAAAAATCTGAAAAATAACGGGTGCGTGACCCATTGCCAGTTTTCAGTCTCGACAAATAATAACAGAAAGCTTTATTCATTTAGTATAGTTAGTTATTTATTTAACATATAAGCGTCTAGCGTTGCATACAATTGCAACGTAAAGTGAATTGTTATCACATTAATTGTAAGATCTAAAATATCAGTGAACCGGACATTGACAGAACTTGGCTCTAAAATTGTTTCTCTCATATTTGTTTATCCCCCCTCCCCCTCCCCCTCCCCCTCCCCCACTTTGAAATACATTGCCATTTTATTTTGCCTTCTCCCCGTGTTCTTGAAAAGTATTACAGCATGGTATTTACTTCCGTTTCTCATCGACTCAGAAAGACATGCAAAACGTGGAAACGTGAAATTTTCTCAAAATTCCGAGTTTTTGTTGAAAATGTTTTGTGTTTACAGTGCAGATGTAAACTGAGATACCGTAAAGTTCCGAAAGTAACGTTACGTACGACCCTCGGATTAAGCGGCCTTCTCTTACCGCCTGATCCTATCGCTCCTTTCGGAAGGTTGCTGGTTTACGGGGATCGCTACTTTCGGGTGGCTAAAACGTGTCTGGTATACTGTACATGGGCCGTTCAAAGTTACGGTATTACTAGGGAGCTTAAGCAACGACGACGGCGACCGTAACGAGAACGGCAAAAAAAGTGATAGGTTAATTAATAGATTAGAAAAACAACAATTTTGCACGTGCATGACGCTTTTTTGGTACATTTCTTCACAGGAACCTCAAGCTCACGAGTGAGTTGCGTAACAGAAATATTATAAGAGTTTGTATGAAACGTTTATCGATTATTATGCACCTATCAATGTAAAGCCGGCGGGGGGGGGGGTAGGGAGGCAGGGTATGGGGTGGGGATTTGATTGTCTTTGTTGGCCCTGGGGTAGGGCATTTGACCGATCTTGTTATCTCGGGAGAGGGAATATTTGAATCTTTCTTCGCCCGACGTGGGACCGACGTGGGGATACTTGACTGCCGACTCGGACGAAAGAGACTGAGACCGAAAATAGGTTTCCCCTCTTCCACGCTTCACGCACGCGACGTACGGTCTGGAAGAGTCTGGAAATCATGGAAGCCAACGAGAACAAGCCAAAGGTGAGTGGATTTCATTGTATTGATCAATTGAACCTTTTAAGATACTGTGGTATCAAAGTAAACGGAAGTAAAGAGAAACCAAGTCGATCTTTGCAAGTATGTACAATTGATCAGTTTATGACTGACATTCGCTACACTCACTGTATAAAGCTTATAAAACTGACTTTCTTTGTACCCTTTACTAAAAATGGTATATTCAAACTTACAAAATGTGGACTTTCTCCTAAAGGTTTCTGTATTCTTCGCAGTGTATCAAAACACGGATTGAATGGTTAAAACGTATAATTGCAGCTATAATAAGAACATGTATCTTTGGTGATGCAGCAACGTTTATAAATAAAGATTGCAGAGTTTTATTTGGAGATATCTTTATTGTGCCTTTCTTGGGTCCAGCCTTGGGATTGACCGCAATGTGCAGCCCGGGGTGGGGAAATTTGGTTGCAATTGACTGGAATGATTTGCCCGCGGGGAGGGAATTTGACGGCAAATTTTTGAAAAATGTCAAATCCTTACCCCATGCCCTCCCCCCCCCCCCTTCCCCGCCGGCTTAGCAAAATACGTATTGGACTGCTATAAGAAAAGAAGATCATTAGTTGTTTAGGTTAACATTGATTATAGTTCCACTAGTGTGCAATTTGTGTTATAATTTTAAATTATTTGGATAAAGTCGATATACATAGGACTGTGTAAGACTCCAAATAAAACATTGTCTTGTCTTGTCTTGTCTTGAGAGGTGCATTATTGAGGACATTAAAATAGAAATAAAAATACATCAAAACTTCCTACCTTGTCTGCTTGTCTTGTTTGTCGTATTTTTTTAGCATTTCTGGCCGTTTCAGCGCGATTTTATCGAGTGTTAGTCCGGGTTTTACTTCTACCGTTGCTCTCCCTATATAATTATATAGAGAGAGCAACGGGTATCTAGTGGGAAAATTTTTGTGCATTTGACTGGAATGATCGATTTCCCCGTGAGCAGGAAATCTCACGGCAAATTTTTGAAAAATGTCAAATCCCCACCCCATGCTTTGCCCCCTTACCACCCCCCCCCCCCCCCCCCCCCCGCCCGCTCGCCGGCTTTACATTCAGGTCTGAATCAATGGGGTTAACTGATAGGCGTAAAACGGCCACAAATTTAGTCGATAGCCGTAAAAATTGACAAATTTTAACCGTTAGCGGTAAATAGGGTAAAAAAGAGTTAACCGTAAACTTGTTCCCTATGATTTGTTAATTTTAAGGGAGGTGCTAAACTCACTTGTGGTTGCGTTATTTATTTCCCGGCTACTTTGACTCCGGACGCACGTTAGGCCAAGTGTCTTTTAGTTGTGACCTAGACCTAAACTCCATTTCTGCGGCTCTCTCGGGGAACTAATTTTTTCCATAGCAAAAATCTGACTTCTCCCTGGGGATTAAAATTTGCGATTTTCAGGAGGTCGTTCCCCGTTCCCTCGAAATACTAGTGAAACAACACCTAGAGATGTCACTGTTTGTAAAACACGTTGCCGATAAACCACAATGCCCTGTTCTTCTCTGACGCTAAGGTAGACATTGCCATGCCTAGTCCCTATTCGGCGTCTTCCCACTCAATCTCGGGGAAGGCATTTCGGTGGCGTATCTGAGAAAAAAAACTCGCTCCGACCACGTGACCCGAAACGCATTAGCCGGGCGGAATAATGAGGCCTATGGACAAGGCAACGACAGACAATATTTCTGTACAGTCCTTCACTATCATTAAAAACACTGGACACGGTAATTTTGTTGTTGACCGTTTTCAAACTAGAGCTAGAAATGGATTATCCGTCTGAGACTGGCCTGTGTACCGTCGCTCCCTCCCCCACAGACACCCCTTCTCCGATTTTTTTCTGAGGGTGTAATGAAATCAGTACATCAACAGTAAATTATGTACGTGTAATTAGTCATCATTATGTACGTCACTAATCAGATATTCTAAGCCTTGGCTGAATGTAATAAACACAAGATCATACACAGATCAGTGTGACTAATATCTCCGAAACTGGTGCCGAGACCCTTGTAAAAATGTCTAAAGAGGAAGTGAAACACCACAAGGCAGTCAGAGGGGCATACAGAGGACACTGCAATCAAGACATCAAACGCGCGCAACGACTTATGGCTGATACTGAAGTTATAAACAACACAGAACTGAAAGCAATTGCAGGGCGGCTCTCAAGACGATTGGACGAAATAAAAGCTATGGATTGCACGATCTTGAACGCACTTGGAAAGGACGAAGAAATAAGCGAACAGACGGATCAAGCATTGACGTTCCAAGACGATATCTATTATTGGATTCTGAAAATTAAAGATTTTGTAACAGACGAACATCATCCGGTGAGTACATTCCAAACCAAACCAACACCTAGAGTCCACATCAACCTTCCAAAACTACATATCCAACCATTCGACGGAAACCCACTCGAATGGCTTACGTTTTGGCATAGTTATAGTAACGCAGTACACAACAATCATGAACTGAACAATATTGACAAAATGAACTATTTGAAAGGATTGATAACCAGCAACGCAGCGCGCGCGATCTCCCAATGACATCACAAAACTATGAAAAAGCCATTGAAATGCTGAAAGAACGCTTCGGAAGAAAACAAGTTCTAATCAACGCGCATATGGAATCGCTTTCAAAAATCAGCGCACCCTCAACTGATGTGCAGCAATTACGAAAATTTCACGACAGCTGCGAGAGCAATATTCGTGCCTTAGAAACACTGGGAGTCCAGACAGATTCATATGGAAGTCTGCTAATCCAAATACTACTAAAGAAATTACCAGAACAATTACGTTGTACAATATTAAGAACAAATCCTCTCGCAGATTGTTCCCTAAATGATTTACGAACAGCACTTTGTCATGAAATAGACACAAGGGAAAAAAGTCAACTTACGCAAGAAAACGACACAAGCTCAGACGTTGACGACGTTCTCGTACCCACAGTTGGCGCCTTACTCACAAACACTCAACCGCGCCTAATACACCCCTCGCCAAAAAGCTTCAATACGAAGGGAAGATTCGAGCCAAAACCATGCATATATTGCAACGGGAAACACCGTCACGACAAATGCTCCAAAGTAAAAACAACAAAAGAGAGACGGACCATATTGGCGCAGAAAAATAAATGCTTTAACTGCCTCTGATCAGGCCACACAAGATATCAATGTCGCTCAAAAGGACGATGTCTAAATTGCGGACAAAAACACCATACGTCGATCTGTGAACCAAGCGAGCCTAATCGGGATTCAAGCAAAAAACATGAAAACCAAGAAGACCCACAAAAGAACAACATCGTCACATCCACAATGACAACCTTGGCAAGTACAACGACACATACAAATACATTAATGCAAACTGCACTGGTCACAGCAAGCGGACCAACTACGAGATACCAAGCGCGCATCCTTATCGATACCGGATCACAGAAGACATTCATTACGCAATGCCTGAAGGATACGCTACAGTTGAAAGCTGCTCGGAGCGAAATACTAGACGTAACCACATTTGGTTTAACCAGAGGTACTCCAAAATCCTACGAAGTCGTAACACTTACCGTAAACGCGGCAAATAAAGATGTCAAAATAACAGCCTTAGTCACGCCCATCATCTGCCCACCACTCTCAAGTACCCAACATACGGAAATTCCTGTTGAATTCAAAGCTCTCACTTTCGCCGATCCACTAAACGCGGAAGGTGAACGCACAATAGCTATACTCATCGGAAACGACCACTACGCCCAGATCATTGTGGGAAACACAAAGAAATCACAAGATGAGAGATGGATAGCCACACAAAGCAAGTTTGGATGGCTTCTCTCAGGACCGGTACCCAACAACGAATCCAGTACGGAAACTACACTAAGCACATTATGTCAAATGGTTGATGCACAGCCCACAAGAAACAAAGACCTCAACGCAACTCTCACTAAGTTCTGGGAAATAAGCAAAATCCCAGACGAATGCAACGACCCTGAGGCAACAGACGTCCGGAAACATTTTCAAGATACTATTGAATTCAACAAAGTTACCGGCAGATATAATGTAAGACTCCCATGTAAGGACAACAAGCAAAACCTACCAAAAAAACTTCACATTAACGAAAAAAGACTGAACAACCTGCAACATACCCTAAAAGGAAAACATCCAGAGCTTATTTACAAATACAACGACCAACTGCTTGATCAACTCAAGAGAGGATTTATAGAACAAGTCCTCGATCCGAACACACATCAAGGTGTCATTCACTACATACCCCATTTTCCAGTCTTCAAGGAAAGCAGCACAACGTACAGCTATGAGAATCGTTTACGACGCTTCAGCAAAAATATCATCTACGGCATTAAGCCTCAACGATTGCCTTCATATAGGGCCTAACCTCATACAAAGACTACAAAATATGTTACTCACCTTCAGATCACACAAGATAACCTTCACGGCGGATATCGAAAAGGCGTTCCTACAAATAGAGCTCAACACTCAAGACAAGGATGCTACGAGATTCCTTTGGCTCAAAGATGTAGACAAATCAGCGAATTATCCAGATAATTTAGTCGTCTACAGATTCTGTCGAGTACTTTTCGGAGCTGCGCCGTCTCCATACTTACTGAATGCCACAATACAGCATCACCTCATCAAGCAAGACAACTGGATATCAAAAGACTTACAACGTTCGATTTACATGGACAACGTCCTTATCGGAACAGACACTATACCTGAAGCCTTACAGTATTACACATCATCAAGAAACTGTTTCCAAAAGGCGGGTATGAATTTACGACAATGGACTAGCAACTCCCCTGCTTTAAACCGCCAAGCTCATGATGACGGAGTATACGCAGAACCAATGGTCAAAGTACTAGGACTCGATTGGAACACAAAGACAGATACTCTGTCACTATCATTAACAAAACTTATCAAGGAAACCAACAGCACAGACAAAATCTCCAAAAGATCAGTATTAAGCTTATTCTCAAAGCTATACGACCCATTGGGATTTGTGGAACCAGTGACAGTAAAAGCGAAAATAATGTTGCAGGAATTATGGAAACACAACCTAACATGGGACAAAGAACTTCCTGATGACTTTAAGGAGAACTGGGTCAGATGGCTGAATGAACTACAAAATCTGACCCCACTGGAAATACCCAGACAATACTTCAATAATGTTGACAGTGAAGTTCAACTACATGTGTTTTGTGACAGCAGCCAACTAGCATACGGAGCGGTGGCCTATCTGAGAGGAACCACCCCCAAAAGTGGGACAAAATGTACATTCGTAATGTCCAAAAGCAAAGTAGCACCCATAAAACCACAAACAATGCCACGATTGGAACTACTTGTAGCAGTGCTCGGAGCAGAATTATCTAAATACCTGTCAAATACCATACTTCCAAAGTTCCATACATCTCAAATTATATTGTGGAGTGACTCACAAATTGTGTTATCATGGATATCTTCATCAAAGCATCTACGACAACAGTTTATCCAAAATCGAGTACAACTGATTAGAGACATGACCTCACAGAGTACGTGGAAGAACTGCCCGGCCACATCCAATCCTGCAGACCTCATTACCAGGGGAATGGACGCTAAAGCTTTCATATCTAAACAGCAGTATTGGAACCAAGGGCCCTCAGACAGTCGTATTGGATACCGAAAGGCAGACAGCTGGTCAAAACGGAAATAAGGAAGTGTGTGACCTGTAGAAAAGTAGAAGGACCACCATTTCGCTCAGTTCACTCTCCTCCATTACCAGATATAAGAGTCACAGGGTCCCAACCCTTTCAAGTAACGGGAATTGACTATGCTGGACCACTATACGTACGTAACGCTAACAAAGAAGTCTGAAAAGGCTACTGTATTCACCTGCACAGCAATACGAGCAGTCCATCTTGAATTAGTAGAGGATCAAACAGCCAACGCATTTTTGAGAGCCTTCAAAAGATTTGCAAGTAGAAGAGGAATTCCAGAATGCATAATTTCAGATAACGCGAAAACATTCAAAGCAGGTTCACAAGATCTACAAGCCCTCAAAACACAAGTGATAGAAGCAGCCGAGTCTCAAAGGTTCCTCGCTAACCATGGCATCAAATGGAAATTTATAACAGAAAGAGCGCCCTGGTGGGGAGGCTTCTATGAGCGACTAATAGGACTAGTCAAAAGAAGGCTAAAAAAAAATGATTAGAAACACGTCACTGAATGCTATAGAATTACAAACCATACTTACAGAAATCGAAGCTACACTGAACAGTCGCCCACTTACTTATCCATATAAAGACATCAATGACGGTCCACCTCTTACCCCATCCCATTTCCTCTGCAGACACAGACTTCTAACACAACCAGATACAGAAGAAGACTCCAACTACATCCCTCAAGAGTCGGCCAAAGATTTATCAAGACGAGCGAAATACCACCAGAAAATAATGCAAGTAGACTGCAAAACAGTCGGTTTTTTTCTCAAAATCAGTAAAGAAATCGGTAAAGCGTGGCGTAAGAGTCTTACGCGCGCGGAGCGCGCGAGCCTCACACGCCCTACGGGCGTGTGACTTTTAGCGTCTCTCCCCAGTCTCGCTCTCTGTTTTCAGCCTCATTCCAGACCTTTTGTTTGACTGCTCGCGCGTACTTAAATACGCAAAAATACGGACTGTTTTGCAGTCTATCATATCAAAAGTTTATTTTCGTCTGCGGAGCAGGCTAGCCTGTTCCCAGACCTTCTCTTTTCTCAGTTAGGGAACGTCGAGCGCGCGTAAGAATAGCATAAATCCGCAAAAAAACTTTACTTTTTAAGGCTACGGTATTCCGTGAACCAGTTCGATATGTCTTGTTATCTATCATTATCTTTATTTCTTGCAAAAAATAAAATTACTTTTGTGGTCTCTACCATCAGAGGGTTGTCATTTTCGGAGGCGGCAATGTCACGCAACAAGCATTTGAAGTTATTTAAAAATATATCCTATCCCAAGCTTTGACACATTTATACTTGTACTTATACTTATTGACTATCCTGTACTCTATATTTGGTAGCTGATGTTTGACCTGTTGAGGCAGTAGCCGCTCCTGCTCGAGGCTATGGCATAATAGTTATTTTTGGAGTCAATAACTCTGCATATTTTGCGTTTGATAAAAGTGGGACGGCAAATATCAATGTACTGTATATCAAATCAGTGGCAGTACTGTGTTAAAACTATTGAATATGTTGCAATCTTCATTTCAGTGCTGTCATTTTGCCTAAGTTTGACGTACACGATAATTACAAGCAAAAATGCCATGGCTCGTTTCAGACAGATTATATTTCTTTGCCGCTGCGACTATCATCCTACCACAGCAGCAGCGAATAGTCAAGCAGTCAACCCCTGGAATCAACTGTTACGCTTGCATTTGCGGAAAAGCAGGGCTTACTTATTCCTATATCAACAACACTTTTCTTACCTATCGCCGAAATAATTTCGTTATTCGTCTCAAATTCAATGCTGTTCTTTCCGGAGCCTGAATCCCCTAGAAAAAGTACCTTGAAGATGTAGTCATAACTATTCTCCGCCGCCATTGCTTCCGCCTCGTTCTCTGCCGCAAATTTGTTTTCCGTCTTACCAGGACGACGATCGGATAGTATCCCATAATGCACTTCGTTTCATGTTATATTATCGCTGCGCACGTGACATATCATGATCAGTATTCTTCAGCACGCACGAAATGAACACCGCGGTGCTCGATGTGGTTTCCAAACATGTTTCGGTTCAGCAGTTTCTGCTTTTGAGAGAATATCGAGTTAGCTTATATCAAGAGCCATAATAGGACTCTTGCTTATATTCAATGTGCTTTAAAGGAGAATTTCAGTGTCACTTTGAAGGGTTTTGCACGTGTTTCACCGATCTGTCGAGAACTACTTGTGCGCTCAAGGTCTGGGTCTTACTCGATAAACGAGATTTAGAATAGGTAGTCATATGACAGTCTCGTGATGTGTGGGCTTTCAGAGGGTCGTAAAGGGGTATTTCCGTGATGCGTGTTTCCGTGAATCGTAGTAAATTATACTGAAAATATAGAATGAATTAGTCATTAGTAATAAATTATATAGAAGGTCTAACGTGCTCCGAGAAATACATGTACTCGAATTACTAATCGACAATCGCGATTTGATTACTTAATTTTGTCGCGATTTTTAATTTCGAGGCCTCCGGAAGATGAAAAAAGACTGAAAACATTGAACGAGACAATTATCCGAGCTCTAGCTTTGACGTGGGCTATAGGAAACGTGGGTTTCGACTAAATAAAGGTTAAATTAAATAAAGTTGAATTAATCACATTAAAGTAGTTCTGGTCAATTCTTGGTCAAATATTATTCTTGTAGAAAAACCTGGAAACACGGTTTGTTTTGATTCAGAAGTCGATCAGCATTTGGTAAGTCTCGCTCTCTTCTTGCCCAGTCCCTGTACGGCGTCTTTCCAGGCCCTCTCGGTCAATGCATTTCGGTGACGCATCCGAGACGAACGGCCGGGACCATGTGACCCGCAAAGCATCGGCCGCCCATAATAATGAGGCCTAGGGACTAGGCAAGCTCTCTTCTAATCCTGGAAAGTAACTGGGTGGGAAACACTTTGACGGTTGCTAAGAGATTCGAGGTATTGGCCAATCATAGAGCAGAGTAGACAAAAGCAATTGTTTTTCAAATTCGTGTTCAGCTGGTAAAATCAGGAGCCTTTCAAGCCCCTAGATAGGGCTAAAAATGTCACATTGGAAACACACACGGGTAGGGATATTTTAAAAAATATAGTTTCAACGTTTCAGATTTATGGTAGCCCAGGACTGCCATAACAAAAAAAAAACCCTACAGTAGAGTATAAGTGAATCTTGTTAAGGTGAATATTTTATATCAGGGACTGTACCCTAAATACCAAGAAGGGTATATTTAATTTACGTGATAGTTCTCTGTTTTATACTTGAAACAAGCAGAGTTTTTAATACCTTTCTGAAAAATTAAGGAAAATATGTGTTAACGATTATATTTCTGGTGAAGAACAGCACAAGGCGTGGCATTACTTTCAATACTGACAAACAGCCACTTGCTTGTTATGTGCACTTAAAAAAAATTGTAGTTAACCATTTTCAAGACTAAATCACCTCTCTTTATTATTATAAAAATCGTTTACACAGGTGATTACAATACTACTGTCCTAGCTGTTGAAAGAAATTTTGTTTTCCTCGCTGTGACAAAACAACCAACAGTAAAATATTCTGTAACCTGTAGTCACCGGTTTAAGGTGGACTTCTTTATTTTCTATTTTTCTTCCAATGTGACAAGTTGACTAGCATGTTTCAGGCATTTAGTTTGTGGGGACGAGACAAAGAGGAAGAGCAAGAACCCAGCAAGGAGGTGGAGTAGGAAGTGAGAGCGAATTCCCTGCTCTCTCTCCCCCCACCCCCTTACTTTTCTCCGCTCTCTGATTTTCCGCCGCACTCTACTTTCCCAACGTCTGAAGCAGGCTACAAGTTGATCAAAACTGGCAATGAAGAGGCCCAGTACCGTACTAGTTAATGGCTGGATTTTTTTTAAATTTGACTACTGCGTGTTACATTATTTACGTTAACTGGTATAAATGAAGGGCCATGTAACTATTCCTTCAGACGAAATAAGAAGGAAAGTATTTCCTGAAAACTAATTTCTACCTTGTAACACCTCATTGGCGAGTTAACACACTTTTGAGAGGAGACAGATCAGAACTACTTTCTCTTAACCCACCCACTCGCGATACAAACTTTTCTCGGTATCTAGTGCGCTGCCCGTGAGCGAATTATCGCAAGCAGGAGATTCTTTCGCGCGCAGCCCATTCTCCTCGCTGCTCCAAGCACTCTCGCGAGCAAAATCTGCAGTTGGGCGACATGGTTATACTCTTACAAAAATTTGTCAACTCGCAACGCAACATCGTTGCGCGACAACTTAAACGGTCTCATTTCTAGACTAAGGAAGTAAGAATAACAAAATATCCGATAAGTTACAGGATTATAATCATAATCTGAATACTGTCCTAGCCAATTCCTAGCCTGTGTGGCGGACGTTATCAGGAAAAGGGGAGGGGCGACATCGGGCGCGCGAGGAGGGGAAAAAGCGAACGTCTGCAACGACGGTATTGTTTTCTCCGTTTTCTACGCTCAGACCCTCCCCCCCCCATCTCCTCGCGCGCCCGAATTCCCTCTACCTCTTCTCCTTTAAAGACCTGCCACGAAGGCTTACGATGTCCTTGACATTACTTTAAAAAGAATAAAGCATCTTAGGTGTAAGCCTGGTGATTTGGCTACAGATGCATGTCAAGGTATGGGATTAATTCTGCTGTACCTACAAGTATTGCACGAAAACAAATCTTCACCCCTTTAAGCCCTGAGGTTTAAACTTTCTGTTAATACACGTAAACTTAAAGGTCAGGAGAAATTTATCCAACCAAATTCGCCTCCTTACCCATCAGAGTAATGTAAAACAGTATGCAGTGTTGACATTAAGGCTTAAAGGTTTTATTTGACAATCTTCTTGGACAGTATGATAAAAAGGACCATCAATAATGATCACATTCCATTTTTTAGTCAATTGCTATCTAGTCAGAACGCTCGCCATAAGCTAACCTGTTCACAGACGTTTTTCTTCTTTCTTTTTCTCCTACAATTTGGTGAGTGCAATTGCTTCGCTCGTGTGCAGCAGCAAGCATGGAGCACAAATATGAGCGGTGTTTAATTCATAGGTGTGCTCGATGATCTCTTAAGAGAAAATATAGGGTCTGTGGACAGGCTAACATCATACATGTGAAACCCAGTGGCAGTTCTGTAACCACAAATTTTAATACAAACACAGCAAGAAACTACATCCACCATTTAAAATCATCCACTAAGGGTGTGTGCATGTAATGCAGTCCTTAGTTAACACATTACAAAAAAGCACAAACAATAAACAATATTGTTTGGTGGATCTAACCCCTTACATGGACTTGACTGTACATTCTAGTAAAGTATTAAGCAAAAAAAGCTGCCTGACTCTTCTTAACAGCAACCCCCTTTCTTCTCTTGTGTATTGCTAACGTGAATGTTTTGAGAAGTTTCCTCATTGTCCTTGGTCAATTGTTTCTTAAGGATATCTTCAGCTAGGTTGTAAAAGGCTTGCTCGATGTTGATGTTGGTTTTGGCACTTGTTTCCAAGAACCTTATGCCATGCTCTCTGGCAATCTAAGGTGGAGAGGAACCAAAGAAACCAGCAATCAAAACCCTTTTTCTTCACAAATATACATACATGTTAAGTACGTACACTGTTTACAGGTAGCCATTATGGCACCTTAAAGGGGATCATCAGGTTATCTCTGTATTATGATCTCTCCTTACAGATAACCCACCTAGTCCAGGAAAGGTTGGCCACACCACACTCTTTTCGAACAGTCGTGTGGGTTCTTTTATGTCCCACAAGAATCAGATAAGTGAAAGTGTTGTGAGATGGGACCTACAGTTTTTCTTCCTTATCTGAGAAGACTAGAAAGTTTAACTGTTCGCAGACGTCATTACAAAGGCAGCACTTTCTTCTCAGTTATTTAAAAACCCCGAGCATTTGTCTGGCCAGGGGTTGAAGCTGTGACGTCCCACTCAACAAACCAGCGCTCTCCCACTGAAATACCAGGTGAGCTTTTGCATGGAAACATGATATCTTCACACATGAAAAGATCACCATTGCTACGGCTACATAATAAATTGCGCCTTCGGCAGCAAAGACATATTTAAGTGAAGTGGTTTGGTATTTCATTGGTCTTTACATAACAAATAGAACATTACATGGCTGCTTGGAGATACGAAAATTCTCTTCTTGTGTTAAAAAAAATACTTCACTTGATCACTGCGCTCACTCAAGAAAATTACTATTTTTCAACACTCAAAGAGAAATTTTGAATCTCTGTGCCGCCATGCGATATCGTCTGTCACCGTATGTAATGATGACAGGGATGTCACTAAGATTTCAAGTTGCAGGGTAAATACAACAAGTAGGCAGGGAATCAAACAGCTAGGGATTTCTTTTGGTTCTATTTTTCTTCTATTTTCCTATGAAAATAACCGGGGACCATGTTCATAGTAGCGGTGGGAAATCCCCGGCCCCCGCCTCTTAATGACAGCCCTGGATGATCATGACTATTCTAATGAAAAAAATAGAGGCTAATGTTTCATACAATCTTATTGTGTTTGCCACTTCTTTGCAAACTTTAATAACAGAACCATGCATTTTGACAGAAAAAGCCATGGTTCTCTTTAAGCGAGGAGAACCATTCGTGAACAAGTTTTGCATCTTATTTGGGGGAGTTACCATGGAAATCTTTTCCAGTTTGAACCTACCTGATCACCACGCTCCTTGCTGACAACTCTTCTATCATCCATATCACATTTGTTACCGAGGATCATCTTTTCTACATCTTCATTTGCATGCTGAAATAAAGTGCAAAAAATTACAATGACATTATTGAAGGTCAATCCATTGGGTTTAAAAAACGGTTTAAATTAGGTCTAAAATAGTTTCATGTAAGATCAAAGAAAACAAATTGCAACAAGGACAAGTTACATGTGTATAAAATAATGCACACTTTCCAAGTGAGGTACACAGCCCAAGCCTCGGAAGCAGGAAGGAACGGAAAACATGCAAGAGGAAGCGAAAATCTCTCTCTTCCTCCTCTTCAGTCTCCTGTTTGCCTTCAAGAGGAATTTCTTTCATGATGCTTTAACGAAACAGCTAGCTATGAAGGTTAAGTTTAACTGGAACTTCTCACAATACTGAGTGTTCAAAGATACAAAACCTTCAAAGGGGATGAAAAGAAATTTTATGCAACAATACAATTTTCCCTTGGTGATTATTGTAGTAGACTCCAGTGAATCATTTTAGTAAGTGCGGTATGTGGAAAAGTGATTTTCATTCACAACAAAAACGGAAAGTACCTCTTCAATGTTCCGTAGCCACTTTGAAATGTTGTCAAATGTCTTCTCTTGGGTTATATCGTACACAAGCATAATGCCCTGCAAATATCAAAAAAACTCAGACTGATGCTTAATTAGAACTGCATTAAGTATCATGTGCTTAATAACTTAGCATTAGTCCTTCTAGCTACATGTAGCTCCTATTATAAGTAATGGTGCAATGTTGCATCATATTAATGCTAAGGTGTGACAACTCCAATGAACTACTACAACAGTCCTTTTCCATTGTCTTTAGAATAACTTCTTGCTTCTGTTGAAAAGATGAGGTTAAAATAACTCACAAAGTTGCTTTCACTTACCATTGCTCTTCTATAATATGATGTTAAAAAGATAGAGTTAAATGCTTGTTTATATCTCAAAAAGTAAATAATTCCACTCACCATCGCTCCTCTATAATATGATGTTGTTATTGTGTGGAAGCGCTCTTGGCCAGCTGTATCCCTAGAAGAGCAACAACATTGTTTATTACCTGAAACCAGATCACTTAATTATTCAGCATTTTGTGCAGCAAAATCGATGATTTTAAGTTTTGTTTTAAGTATAGCAATTCCTTAATACTATATGTTTTATTTTAATTTTTTCATTTATATTTTTATTCTTATTTCTTAACTCTTCTTGATACATGTGTAAAGTGTTGAAGAGTAATGAAGTAGATGTGGATGTAGATGTCTTTTCAACACAGGGCAAGTAAGGTTCACATGCACATTCTACGTACATACATAATCTTTATTTAAACACGATAGCTATTGAGTTTACAAATTAAACTAACCTAATCTACATCAACACGTATAAAACAAATTATATATATCATATGGACACAGTGATCAGTAATGTATAAAATTCTTAAACAACAACATGCTTGCAACTACAGTACAAGGGGTCTACTAAGAAAACAAGCAATGGGCAAACTTGGAATCTGAGGGTTAGAACTTCTTAAATTTAGTTTTAATTCAGGACTTCTGAGTAGGGTAAATACCTCTCTAAAATGTACTCTTAGTGCTCAGTCCAAAGGTTGACTGTCTTGAAAGAGTTTATGTGCCAAGGTTAGTTTCATGGAGTAAAGTTCAGTTTTCTTTGTCATTTTAGTTTTTGTTGACTTAGAATCAAAAAGCAAAGTTGCTTGTCCAGTTATGTTGAACCAGAATGAGAACATTTCATAGCATTTTTAGACTGAACAATTTTTCATACATACACAACTCAAGTGAAATTAGCTTACCATATCTGCAGCTTAATCTTCTTTCCTTGAAGCTCAATAGTTTTAATCTTAAAGTCGATACCTAGAGAAAAAAAAATGGGAAATGAATTACTTAACCCAAATCCTGTAGTGACGCAAATATCTAGGAACCATTCCACTGGAGGACGTGTTCCAAACAAAAATTAATTTTGTGCTCTATAACTAGTTAATTGACAGTGATGGGAGCACAAGTAAAGATATCTGGGCCACAACATCAAAAATGAAAACAGCACAGCACATACCCAGCAGATGCTCATGGCTTCAGCAAGCCAAAAACAATGTAACCCAAAGCTTTTAGATCAGAATAAGCTGTGGCTTGGGCTAGCCATATATTGAATACGCCGTGAATGCAGATTTTGAACCATTTATTCAGGGTGTTAGCATCTTGGGTAAGCCATGGCTTATTTGCTCTCATATAAATGGCCCTATTGTCTGTTTCAAGTGAACAAAATCTGTTGGATTAAAAAGGAAATCTTGAACTTATTTTTCTGTAGAAACTTAAATTTGTGTGTGGGTGGCGAAAAACACTTGGCCACCAAGTTCCGGTAATCCTAAAGGCCAATTAGACCGCACGATTTTTGTTTGCTACAATCATGAACAACTAGCATACGTCATGACTTCACAACAGATCGTTTCTTGTAAATTAGTTTTTTTCACTATTTATGGGTAGGTGCTATTCAAATCATAACTATCTGTTAGTGTGTTGTTGTTGTTTTTAACTCTGAAGATATATCTTCAAGCAAAGGAAATTAAGTTCTTATTACTCACGATGGCGATTTACTCGATTCAATCTAGATTGAAGCAACTTTGGAAGAGGAGTGCCCTCAGAGAGTTGAAATTGGAAACAATTTGGTAAAATATTGACAATAAATCCTGTTTCATATTTTATTGCTGTATTTAGAAGAGCATTCTATGACAAACATTTTGATACATAGTTAATAGCCCTAGGAGTTATAGTATAGTAATATCTTTCATGACAGTATAGAAGTCTTTAGCATACTTTTCAAAAGGCAGCTGCAGCGATAAAATTTCCCCCCAAGATTTGCCAGTTAAAGGTTTAAAGCTGGGCATTTGATCAGAAACTTGTGTATCCAAAACGAAATTGAAGATATGACTTACAAACAAATTTACATCAAAGTGACATTCAAAGGCTATCTCCTTTCAATACTTCAGATGTAGTTAATCGATAAACCAATAATCGATAAATCGATATCAATCATCAATGAATATCGATTTCTGAAATCAATGGATAGAAATCGATAAAGAAAAAAAGTTGTGACTTCAATTAAAATATTAGTTTCCGATAGAAATTGATTGTTGTTGATTTGGATCAATTGTTATCAATTTTGTTAATTGATAATAATCAATAAATAATTTCTTATTTTTTCTGTAACTTCGACTTCTATCGATTTCCGATATCACTCGATATTAATTAGTGGATTAAATCGATTAATATCGATGATATCGATTGATTTGCGACATCGATTTCTATCCATTACCGGCAACTATGTCTGGAATATTATCTTTGAACGTTGGCTCACTTACTACACAAGCAACCCATGACTCATGCTTGGTCAAAATATTTTCAAAAGCTTCTTCTTATATGACTTCCTAGCTAGTTAAACAGTTAGTCAGTGCAGTCACTGACCAAATTTAACCAAAATTCTTATAAAATATTTGCAAGCAGGGGGCAATTCATTCAACTGATGACTTGGATAACAGCTTAGATGTATTGAAATTGAATAATTGAATAATTTTAAGTAGTAGTCAAAAAAAAGTAGAAACACAAGCCTTTTACAGACAAGTTTACACAAAGAATGTTCAAGTTAAAATGAATGACCATCTAACAATTCTATTTTACAAAAACAGCATAAAAACATAATTAGTGTAATTTGGTCAAAAACCCTCCTACTTAGTCACAAACAGCTGATAAATCCGGAAAAGATTTTGACAAGACTTGTAACAAAAACTAACGAATTCCGAAATTTATGCTACTATTGAGTAAACAAAGCCCATCTTTGGAAATCGAAGTGCAAATTTTAGGAATTTGCAAACGAGCCTCAAAATAGTAATGATCTTTTGGACTCGAAAATGTTGCAATCATCATTTTGTGAAAGGTTGGCCAAGTGCGTTAATTACATCCTCGAATTGACGTTGTGTAGTAATGCGAAATTGTGAACTTCAGTGGCAATATTTGGGTTTCATCATACTCTGTGTATTAGGCTCAGGTAAGGTGATGTCTATCTATCTACGATTGGACACGACATGCATAACACAGCGGGATGAAATTATGGCAAACTTCATTCTCTAAATATTTAAACGAAACTGCCATGGTTCGTTTCCGACAAATTTAAATTTCTTTATGGTGCGGCGGTTAGGTGGATGGGCTGCATTACCACACCACACAGTAAAAAGTCGACGGCTGACTTTAAAATGCTTGCATTTGCAGAGCGAAATTCCTAACTCGATCAGAGCTCACATATTCTAACATTTACCAGGTAAATAGCACAACACAATCGCTTTCTCTCACCTATCGTCGAGATAAACGTCGTGTTAAACGCATCGTCGGAGAAGCGGAATAAAATGCAGGTCTTTCCGACGCCTGAATCCCCTATAAGGAGTAACTTGAAAAGGTAGTCATAACTTTTCTTCGCCATTGCTTTCCGCCTACTTCGCGATTATCACATGCGTACTGCGAGTAGACAAGAGAGGGGATTGGCCACTAGTCTCGTTCCAGTTCCAGGCCAACAAACTCCAAACTCGGTACATTCGTGTTGCATGAAAGACACGCTTCACGACCATGCAAAGTACAGTCAAAAACCGCGCAAAAACGCAAAGATTCAGAAATAAGAAGGAAGTGTTCTCTTACGAGAACCAACCCACAGGGGTCCCTTCTTAGAAGAGGCCAGACCGGTTCTTTCCACTTCGGCAAAATTTTAAATCAATATTTTTAGGCACCGTCTTTTTTTGCAAGGTTTGCTTATCGTACCAGGCCCGCTAAACGATATATTGACGACTTAAAAGAGTTTATCATCATCATCATCATCATCATCATCATCATCATCATTATCATCATCTAAGTTTCCATGTTGCCGGACTAAAAAGTACATTGCATTGTGTTCTAAGAAGTGTAGTACATACAACAAACGTAGAGTTTTTTGTGTTTTGTTGTTTTGGATAGCTGGTCGCTTATGAGGGGTGGTCACTTACGAGATAGGGGGGTTTCGCGACTGTAAACAAGTGGCAGTGGCTGACTAGTGCCTTTTATTAGTTTTTAAAAATCTTTGCACCAAAACGCCTTTAAAGTTTATGACAAGAAATGTGGTCATGAACACAGTACTTACTGTCAAAATGTTAAAGAAAACCCGTGATTCCCTGAAATAGGACTGAGTCATTACTGGAATAAAGTAAGAATTTTTAAATTGTGTTAGAAGGAAAAGCCAATCAGGCATAAAAACACCCTCGATAAAAAAAAACCTGTCTTCATCCGACTTCATCATCTTCTGCTTGGAACCTGATTTGTCTGAAAACCAGCAAATAACATTTCATTTTTGCTTTGGTCATTTTGAAATGCCCTTTTATATATCATGTAAACAATCGTTTAATCAGTCTGACCTATAGGTGTCGTACTTCTGATATGCCTTGATTCTACGTAGTATGATCAGCTTTGCAGATCTCCTCTATGTGTTTACCAGACAAGAATCTTTTCGATTAATTTTTTTTTTTTTGAAGAAAAGCACGCTAATGTTAAAATCCTCTTTTCACAAAAAGCAGGCTCGGTTGTAGGGTCTAGGCTCCTGCCATCCTGCAGAACGTCATAAGAAATACATTTCTCAGTTGGTCTTGTCGGTCATGGGGCCTGTTTCTGGAAAGTCTCGTTAACTTTTTGGGCTCGGAAAGCTGTTGGTTTTGCATTCAATTTCAAAGTTTCAATAATTTTGAAAATGATACAATGAAACTGTCAGTTAAAGAAGCAAAATTGATTAGTTTTGTGGGCTATACCTACAATCATGGACAAAAGTCTTGGGACACTTTTGCCTCTCTGGGGCGTTTTCCAATTCACACAGGTCCAGCCCCTCCCCTCACCCCACAAACAATGTTGGACGAGGTCAGGGTGATGGGCTCCTGACGAGGTGTATCCAAAATGTTTTCCGAGCCGTTCAACTTTGTATAGGGTAGGGGGAGGGAGAAGTGCAAGAAAGTTTCGAAAGGGATGCACTGTTTTAAGAGGGAACCGACAAATGACAGAAAAATATGAATCTCGCAGTACTGTCCCAAGGACTTTTGTCCAGGATTGCAATTGACCACTCCAGAAAATACCATAACATACCATAATGCTCTTTGTTTCTCAACCCAAAATTTTGCATGAGCATTGTCTTCAGTTTCTCTTGGGAGTTAAAATGGCCCCAAGAGAAAATGAAAACAATGCTTATGCAAAATTTTGGGGTGACAAACAAAGAGCATTATGGTATGTTATGGTATTTTCTGGCCGGAAGTCCAGAGATTCCGGAAGTGTGCTAGCATTCCCATCAACCACCCGTGCCTCAGTACACGTAAAGGGAAGCGGGGGTCGTAAAATGAACTGAAAGCAAACGACACGACATGGCCAGCCCGAGAACACGGCGAGTTTTGAAAGAAATAAAGCCGAAAGACGGCAACAGTGTAAGTAAACCAAGGAAATAACATTTAAATAAAGAAATACTTGTTATATTTTTTGGGAAAATGTGACAATTCCTTGGTTTCTTGTTCTTTCAGAGTTGTTTCGAATGCGGGGCTCATAACCCGCAGTGGGTCAGTGTGACCTATGGAATATGGATTTGTCTCGAGTGTTCCGGGAAACATCGTGGTTTAGGCGTTCATATAAGGTAAGATGTAAGATTGATCAATATTCTAGTATTCTGCCAATCTATAAGCGCTATTTTCATTCCCTGTAACGAAAGGGAAAATGATTTTTTTGCGATAAGCCGGTGTTAACAGCTTTAAGCTTACATGCAACCACTCTATTCACTCTTATTTGCTGACGGCAGTGATTGAGCAAGAATTTGGTTATTTCGTGGAAAGGTCTAAATTGCTTATGATTGTTTGATCATTGATGAGCAGAAACGTTTTGTCCCTTACGTCTAAATAATACCTACAAAATACCAAAGAATGCTTGGTATGAAAGCTTAAATGAGCTAACATTTCAAGAAGTTAAGCTTTCATGTATTCCTACAGACCATCTAATTTTATTTTATGACTGTTTCAACAAGTGGCCAAGATGAAGTGCATTCTGAGTTGTGATTGGCTACTCGTGCAGACAAGATGAACCTTACAATTTCCCACTGTCCCCGCAAAAGACCACTTTTTTTGGCCGTTTATCCTAATGAATCTATAGATATTGACCTACCCTGTGAGGAAAGTCTTCTTTTTTGTTCATTATTATTTTTTACTTTCTATTTTTTCAATGTTTTTTATGCTTATTGGCTTATGGCCAGTACGCATTTTGTCAATGTCTGGTTAAGTCGTTAAGTCTGACTCTATTGCTCTTGGCATTTATAAATATGCGTAAAGCAAAGGTGTGGGAAGATAATTACCCTTAGAGCTCACAAAATAAATTTGTAAGAAGTTAGTAAGTTACATTGTGTTTGAGATCCTCCTTTGATAACTGGTGGTGCTTTTTTCTTCAAGGACATTGCATAATTTTGTGTGTAAAAAAATTGTATTGAAAAAGTTCATGAGATGTCAAGATTGAACACCAAGAAGTAACGACAGTTTTAATAATTATTGTGAAATTTTCAAGAAAATTAGATAACAATTATTCACTGAAGTGGAGGTGGCTAGTAGTGGAAATTTACCGAGGACGCGAAGCGGCAAAGTAATTTTCCACTACTAGCCACCGACACTGATGTGAATAATTATTATTTTAGTATAATACTAAAACAGTGAGATAATTGAGCACAAAAATGTGATTTTTAACTCATTTACTGTTGCCAACGATTACAATTTTGGTGTGCGATGACCCAGTGGCCGCGGTCATCGCATTTTTTTAGCAACAAACAGGGCTCGAAACTGCGACTGATACGGTCGCCAATGCGACTAACTTTTTCTCCTTGGCGACTAAAAATTCTAGTTTAGTCGCCAAAGTGGCGACCAAATTTCTCTATGATTTAGATTTAAATTAAAAGAGTAAAATTAAAACAAACATTTCATCTTATCCTGCTTTGCATTCATCATAAAAAATGTGCCAAATCGAATAAACCAAGCCAGTTTACCTCCAAATTTATACCGACTTCTATCCACGATATTTTCAAATCTGATGCATCGCACCATACTATGCTGGGCTTCTGATAGGTCGCGGAAAAAAGTCAAATTTCGCGGGATTTTTAGGGGCAAATTCGCGTATAAATCGACCGATTTCGCAGGAAGTTTCTGAGCAAACTTAGCCGAAAATCAATCGGTCAAAAAAGGCCGATTTTGTGGTTATTTTCAGGGAAAACTTCGTTAGAGATCGATCGGTTTTGCGCTGACCAGACTTGCGTTTTTAATGTTTTTCTAACAGAGGTCATCATTTGCTCTTTCAACAACAATACGCTCCAGAACTGAACCAATGGCAAAGCCTTAAACATCATGGCTAGTGTCCAGTTTTTCACAACATAATCTACGCCTGGTAGTTTCAGAGTTTAGGGACGTTGTTTGCATTCTTTGCACGTTTCAGTGACGAAGTTTCACGATAAATTTACAAGTTTACGGCAAGTAAATAGCCCCAGTAGCTGAGAAAAGTTTTAAATATGTTGTACAGACATGTATTTGATAAGATTTCTACCGAATTTCGCGGTATTTTGCATGTTTTTGTGAATTTCGCTGCTTTGCGAAGTCGCAAAATATCAGAAGCCCTGACTATGAGCTGCGTCATTTCCATTACACAAACTGGCGACTAAAAATTTACATTTGGCGACTATATTTCTCCAGTTGGTCGCCAAAAGGCGACCTGAGGATTTTTTTAATTTCGAGCCCTGAACAAATAAAACTTTTGAAGGCGTTTGTTCAGATCTTGCGGGGAAGTTTCTTCAAAAGGAGTTGTGAACTCTTTTTGTATTTAAAATCAGTCTGTAAAAAAGATTATTAAATTTAGTTTTAAGTTCATTTATGAACAAGTCAACTAAATAAAATAACGCAAGACTTAAGCTTAATTTGCATTTGTAAACAAAAGACTTTTTCACCGGTTTTATCGATAAATTCAAGTCAAAAAGACAAAGCTTTACCTGTTAAAACTTCCAAACTGAACTTCGTCATCTTCTTCATGTATTTCAGGAATAGCTTGCTTGATTAGTTGTGAAATTTCTTAGTTTGTTACGGCAGCAACCCGGGAAGGCATTTTGCTCGCAACTTACGCGAGTTTGGCGTCGCTCGGAGGAGGAGCTGGAGGTGAATCAGTGAATAGCGCAGGATATTCACTGATTGAGTAGCCAATGTTTTAGTTTTAGTATATACTAATATGCATTATCCTGTTGTCTATAAAGTGTGCATGCACAATACTGATTATTATTGTTGTCGCAAAAGAACTAACTTACAAACAAAATACCAAGTATTCATTGCCAGTGAGCAGAAAGCACACACCCTCCAAGGCGACTATTTTCGGTGATTTGTTTTAATTACAAGAAGTAGCGTCTAATGACAACTGTCCATTCCCATTCAGGATTGTGTACTTTTAGCAACAAATAAAATATAAGACTGGTTTCTTATCAGCTCTAGACTCACCTAGCTTACAAGAATAGAAACAAGTTATGCCAAGTAAAGTGGGTGAAATATTCTTATTGCAGTTTTGTCAGATCTGTAACAATGGACAAATGGAAGGACATTGAGCTAGAGAAAATGAAGGTACGAAAAAGTTGTTTATGGTTAGCCAAATAAAGTCATTGTCACAATGTAATCTCAGTGATGGTATCAGGGATGTCAGGGGCTGGGAATTTCCCCTGGATACTATACAATACAATACAATACAAATTTTATTGTCAACTCCCCATGGGGGCTTTTCATAGACAAATATTAATAGTACAGGTAATCAAAAAACAAACAAGCAAACAAAAAATACTCAAGAATTGTCAATAAACAATTTCCCAGAAAATAGACCCCCAAAATACCTTAGCCCCGGTTTACAAGGAGGGAGGGTAACCCTTATGCTAGGGTTACCCTAGCAAGAGGGTTACCCCACCTGCCTTGTGAACGTTCAGCTAGGGATAATTCGCCTCCCGGTTCAATTTTCCGCCATGATGTGTGACCAGTAATTGTGCCAATTTGAATAGTATTATCCAATTTCTGAGCTTAATTATAAACATCTAAAAAATAAAAAGTTATTTTCTGTGTATGATGAAAATATTTTCCCTTCTTTTCATGAAATTAATGTGTTTTCTATAGAGAACTTCAAGATTATTTCAAATTTTGAACCATTACAAAGAATGTCATGCTTGTAAACCAGAGCTTAACCCACTTGCTAGGGTAACCTAGCACAAGGTTAACCCTCTCTCCTTGTAAACAGGCCCTTACAGGTGTTCAATTCCCTGTCTACTAATAATTATTGTATGCACCCATCTAGGAGAAATCTTAGTAACAGCCCTGAGAATTATGGGACTGAGGGAAAACTCTGTTTGTTATGATGGGATTGAAAAAGGCTATAGAGAGTTTTCACATGATGACACAGCTGCCCTGTTGGTGTTCTAAAACAATGAAATGGTGGCCATGTTGATGTTTCAACAAATCCTTTGGGAATTGGACTCTTTTCTTATCTAAACGCTTTCCTTTGTTTCAATGAATATGCATACTGTAGATGCTGTCTTTGTTAGTGAAAAAAGCTTTGTTGGGGCCCTCTTGACAATGATGCTGCAAGTAAATTGATCAGTAGTTGTATGAATCTGTTGTAAATTTACCATTTATTTTGTCGCTGGTGGAAATTCAATTTTTCCATTATTTTAAAATTATTGTTTAACTGTGTATTAATTATGGCAAATTTTACAGAAAGCAATATCCACTGCCCGCAGTTAGCAGATTAGCTGGTCGAGGCGAGCAGTGGTTACACATATGTAATATATATATACAGATAGATCACAAGAAAGACCAAAGAAAAAGAGTAGGAAAAAAAAAATTACTGCACATTTCTCTATGAGTCTAAAATGTTGTCTTCTTGCCCAAACTTTTATACTCATCATTACTTCTGATTGAAAAAAAGCTAAAAATGAAATGAAATAAAACAAGGAGGCAATAAAAATAAAAAAGCGTTTAAATTATAGAAGTCGAGTATTTTAAAAAGTAAAGTTTGTCTCACTATTCATTTAACTCTGCTTGTTTCGTTAAAATATGTCTTTCTAAAGTAACAAACTTTTTTTCCACACTCAAATGTTGGTTTCCAGGGAAGGGATGTGATTGACGAAATTGGATTAGAGAAAAGGCGGGGCAATGGTGTGCAGATATAATTACAGCAAACTGCAGGACATCGTTGTTGAAGTGACCATGCAGTTGACTGAATTCAAGCCCCAGAGCTGGGAACCTTGCATAAGACATCCTAAGATTTTGGGGACTCATTGTTTCAACTCAACAAGTTGTTGTTCCAGAACAATAGCTTAGAGTCTTCATATGTTAAGAACGTCTTGTTCATTTTCAACTTCATGTTACACTGTAGATTTGTTGTTATTCAATCCTGAAAAAATTATGCATATCTTCTCCCATGGCTGGTAGATGTATTTAAGTGAAAAATCTCAACTGCCTCTAATTTATTACTTCTTTTAAAGGTTGGTGGAAATAACAAGGCCAAAGCATTTTTCAAGTCCCGGCCAGATTTCCGAGCAGACATGAGCATAAATGAAAAGTATAACAGCAAAGCTGCAGCACTATACAGGGATAAGGTAAGATTTCTCAACCAAAGATGAAATTTTAATGATTTATAGTGTTATTAATGTAGCATTCTGTGAAAGTAACCAAAAAGTATTAGTATAGGTCCACAGTTTTGTTCTTTTACATGTAACTCACTACTCAAAATCTGTTTAGGGCAAACCATTTTCTCTATAAACTAGTATTGGTTGTTGGCCAGATCGTAGTGGTTGCTGAATTTCTTGACTCAGTTTCTTTAACCTTTTAAGTCTTCTGAGTGACTAACATCAATTTTCTCCTTAAAATATTAACACATAATCAAGAGAAAAGGTTATCAGAATCACTAAAATGATCACCAAAGAGAAAGCTTTGATCTTTTAATCAAATTCTTCCAGCTTACTTTTTAAGGAAATGTACAAATTATGGAGATCAGTCTGAACAATTTGTGTGTGGATATTAGGGCTTCATGGGTTGATTAAATCCTACCTTTTTATTGCAGATTTTAACTGAAGCTGAAGGGAGAACATGGTCAGAAGAGACATCTCCAGCGAGGAACTATGAACCACCGTTAGCTAGAAGCTCAAGCAGTGCTTCTGTTGGGCGCATGTCAAATGGTTCACGTTCCATGAGTTCCATGTCCTCTAGCAGCTCATCACCAGAGCTTATGTTAGGGATGTCTAAGTATGAATCACAAAGTTTGATCTCCTCATTAACTTTAGTGTCACCATAAAAATAATAAACAAGAAAAGTACTTTGCAGAACAAAGAGAAGATAGGCATTGCAACAAATTACATGTACACACATTTGTGAGGGGCAAGAAAAAATCGATCTTGCTATTCTAAAGAAGACATTTTTAACCATGCAACCAACCGTTTTTCCATTTATGATTGTTCATCCAGTTCCAGTTTGATCCTCCAAGCAGTTTTTTTGTTGCTACAGAGTGACGCATACATGGTCAGTCAATGCAGCAAAACCAACCCTATATTGTGCACACCTCATTGCTTGTTCACTAGAAGTCATCTTGAAGGAGCCTGAATTCTCCTAGTAGAATACCCAAATATGTGCTATGGCACTGATTTATTTAAATTCCTAGGTTGACTACAGTCTAGCTCCTACTATACTGTGGATTATAAATTAAGGTTTATTTTATAATTATGATTTTAATGAAATAATTGGTACTGGTTGATTTTCAGCCACAGGATGGATAGTTATTTTTTCTTTTCAACTATCATGGTGTTTATTTTGTAGGCAAGAGTTCAATGCTCAAAAAGAAGATTTCTTTAACAGAAGACAGATGGAAAATGCTGCAAGACCTGAGTAAGTTCACAACAGCCTTGATCATCTTGATCATCAAGATTTTAGAGGGCTTGTAACATTTTGCATGGCCCTACTGGAAATCTAATCTAATCTAATCTAATCTAATCTAATCTAATCTAATCTAAGCTAAGGCTTGATGTAATAAAATACTAAAAAAAATGGAATGCAAACTTGACCTAAAATAGAGAAACTTTTTAAATTTAATTATTATTATTATTAGCGACACTTGCTTGCTCACAGATGGATCCTGTGTACACATGCAAAAATAAAATAATATTCCTAAATTTGTTTACTTTTTATAGCAATCTTCCTCCAAGCCAGGGTGGGAGGTACACAGGTTTTGGCTCAGCACCAGTTGCCACAACAAACAACTCAGGTATGAACTGCTGAATTTTGGCAACATCTCCAAGCTGGACACTAAAAGTTTTACAGATGAGACAATTCAAGTTTTGAGCAAATAATATAATCATAATTTTGTTCACCTGGGCAGCAAATTTGCTCTGCATTTTGTTTTTTCTGTGAGAAAAAAAATATTGGACATTAAGTGGACTGTCAATAGAAGATTAAAAGAACACTAACTTATCCCAAATTACGCCTGAAAAAGTCATTGGTTTTTTGCAACAAAGATAAATAGAACTGTCACATTGAGGCGACAAGAGTTCCTGACAGACCACATGACTGGGGAAAATTAGAATAAAAGCCTTCAATAGGTAATATTATTTGCCCAGGTTCCTGCTAGCTTCACAAGTTAAAAAGACGTAAATAAAAAAGCAATCTCAAGCAAAGGGTGCATCAAAGAGGTTAGTTCATTTCATTTTCCTAACGGTGTACTAATTAATTGCAATCTTTCAACAGGTTGGGATGCAGCATTTTCATCTTTATCATCTGTAAGTCATGATTAAAGTTCCAGCCTCATGCAAGCAGATCGTTTGATAAAAATTAATGTCTCTTGATCATATTATAGTCAATCACATAGTTGAAGGTGAATTTATCCTGGACATCAAGCACAAAACTGTTATTACCTTTGCTGCTTCCATTGCCATTCGACACTCAAAGAGAAATTTTTTTATCACCACGTGGCCTTGTAATAAACTTTACACTTGACACTTCTTTTTGTATGACAGTTGACAGTGTAAGCACAAAAAGCTTACATGTGAGTACTGTTGAGAACTTGTTGAGGGCTTATTCATTCATTCATTCATCCATTTATTTTACCATTAACCACATAAGTACATCTACATTACACAATAAATTTACATATGTTTATATTAAAGATGTTAGACACTACTCTAAATAATTTATGTTAAAATTGTTCAAAATGGTAATTAAGCAACAAAGCCTATATAGAAGCTGGAGGCTTATTTTGAAAAGAATTTGCTATTTTTGAGGCAAGCACCTGACAGCAGGCATTTTTAAGCATGATTTGACCACAATAATGGAACATCTTGAGATCAGTAACACTTACTAATGATGTTCATGCATAACAGTAAGAGAGACTGAAAAGAAAGAAAATAAGAAATTCCTTCTGTTTTTAAAAGTGATTATTGGCTAAAATGCACTGATATAATCATATGATTCCATCATTTACTTTACAAGTCAGTGGCATTAAATAAAGGTGCCCAGTAACGACATTAACAATAAGGCAACAGCTCCCAATCCATGTTATTTTTCAAAACACATGCAAGGCCAGACGGAAGGATAAGCAGATTGATTGAAGGTGCTCAAGTGAAATTTAAGGATTTTTTACTAGCTTTGTTGGTGGTCAGAATAAGCCATTTTATTTTTGCCAGTATATTAATCTAAGCTCTACTTGTTACTCTCATAATATTTATATTTAACAAATCCTTCCAAACTACACTGTTGTTGTTTATAGGGTTGGAGTTCATTTGCCTCAAGTGCTGCCCAGTTTGCTTCAGTAGCCTCACAACAAGTAAGGTTTAACTCTTTCACAGGTGACAAAAAGATTGAAACTGGAAAAAATAAAGCTTTGAAGCAGCACCACAGAAAGTTATAGTACTTTACTGCAATAGTTTCCATAATACAGTACTTCAGTGAACAGCTTGTATAACTGTGCGTGTATAGTACCCATCTGTTAATTGTTTCTTGTTTAGCAATTATGTGATAGTTAACTTGAAATCATTGCTTTGTAGGCCGTCAAGCTTGGATCAACAGTCAATGAATCAGTCATCAAACCAACAGCAAATAAGGTATGTACAGTACAGCACAAACTTTTTCTCAAGATAACAGATTTGTTCAATACTGTAGTAAATTCAAGGTTGATAAAACCTTATTTAATTTATCAGGCAGTTGAACTGGGAACGACCATGAATGAAGGTGTAAAGAAGGTCTCAAATAGGGTATGTTTTCGTTTTTCTGATTTTGATGATACTTACATGTAGTCCAATTTAATTTTAAAGTGTTAGGATTCATCATAATTGTCTAAAAAAATTGGAATTGTTTTGCTTGATCAGCCCAGCTCATTGAATAGCGCAGTGAGAAAGATTTTTTTTTCTCTTTCGGTTTTACAGGGATTTTAAAAAGTTGGTTTTATGACTAACTGTATTTTTTATGTTAAGGTTCAGGAGGGCAAGCTTCTTGATGACATGACGACATCAATGTCCAACTTGTCAAGCAAGGTATATGTTGTCAAAAGTTGACATTTATGGTTAAGCAGGAAACACCCTTTATTTTTATCACTGTTATTACTGTCAGTCTGTTCCAGCTATCCTGAATTGTTCTAGGTAGAAAGAATTCTAAAAACACTTTTGTGATAGGTCAAAGATGCAAGTACCAAAGGCTGGACAAATCTTCAAAGTGCTAGTGTGAAAGGATGGGCAAATATTCAAACCCTTGTCAATCAAGGAGGGGATTATGGATCAAAGTCTCTGACAAGTGGCGCTAGCTCAGGGGGTGGATATGGATCTGTAAGTGGGACTTCAGCATTTAACAATGCTGCTTCAAATAATACAGACAACTGGGACTGGGATAACTATGCGGAATTAAATGGAGAAGAAGATGATGAAGGTATCAATATTAAAGCCAAAACAAAAGATGATGATCAGGAGGACAATGGTGAAATGGAGTCTTGGGCATGGGGCAGTGACTCTGAGAGCCCAAAACACAAATCCCAACCCACAACCAAGAATAATGCATCACGCAGCTCAAAGCAAATATCCAAGACAACAAGTAGTGGTAACACAAAGCCTGAGGCAGTTACAAGGCAAAGTAGTGATGGATGGGGAGATTTAATAAGCTGGGACAATGATGACTGGGGTGAATCTAGTGGCTGGAGTAACGAGGACTGGAAGAGTAATGGTGCAAACTCAAAAATGGCAACTGTTGGAGGAAAAGGGGAAAAGAAGGCTGATTGATCATGAATGACATCAAATAATTATTAATTGTTATAATTTCTTCATATTTATTGCCAACAACATCACAGTATGCACTGCAACAGGCCAACCTTATTCCCAGGGTTCTACCTGTTCCTCTCAGTCTTTTTCTCTGGAAATTGAGGTCATTCAAGGCCATTTCGATAGTGGTCGCTACTCTAGAACATTAAATGTAAATCTATAATATCATAAATTAAGTAGTTAATCTTGGTGGCAAGAATATGTACTTGTGCTTTTGCTGGACAAGAAATCAGACCAAAGTTAGGTGCTAGTTTTTCCGTGATCTGTACGTGTACGTAGTGACTTGAATTTCCCAAAACAACAAAGCCTCTACTTCCTTGCGGTCTGTTTATCATAATATATTATTTCACTGTATTGCTTTCGTAAGCTGTCTGTGAAACACTGTATAAAACAAGACGGTAATCTGATGAAGGTTAGTTGATGCATATGATTATACAAAGATATTAAAGTGTGATAAGCTTACTTGACATATTCTATTGCTGTAGTACGAAATTCATTTGGCTGCAATAATTTGGTTGAACAGGAATGTACCTGGCCTCATGATTTCACCAGAAAACTGCTTGTCTAGTCATGAAATTCATTGTTTAAATCTAAATTATGTTTTGATTTACTGATTTGAATCACCTGAGGTGTGGAATTTTCAGATTCATATCCATATTCAGATTTTGTAGTAAAAAAAAAAAAGTGTTTAATGTTCTCCCGTCCAGTGCCTCTAAAGATGGGGCAAAATCTGAGAAATTTACCACGGGGGAATGTAGAGAGACAAAATTTCTTTTGTTGGGGTCCTCCCCTTTCCACTTATAAATATTGACATATAATAGAAATACTTTCATTTATTTAAATATTGCTGCAATAAGAAAATTAATTTGTATTTTAATTAATAGTATTTAGATTTAAAATGTTCAAGGATGGTATGAGAAACTTTGGTTTTCATAGGATGGTCATTCTTTTATAAAACATCACAAAATGTATTTTTTGCATGGCTTTGGGACCTAGTGACTAAAATCTGATATCTCCCTTAAATAAAGGAACGCTGATGGAAGATTTATGTCTTGCTTTTGTGGAGAACAGTGTGGTGAACATGCACTTTGATTTTAGGACTCAAAAGAGTTCTAAGGAAACCTCATATTTCTCTTATAAATTATATGATAGCAGCAGTGGCCCATTTGTTTGAAGGCCAATAGGGGTTAAATTTTTATATGGGTTCCTGATTATTTTGTTCAAAAGCATTTTTCTTTGTCAATTTTAACTATTCATTTTAGAGTATCCAAGCATGTTAGAATGCAGGAATTTGCTTCATAAGCACTCATATTTGAATGCAATTTTTGTGCCAATTTTGGGTCATCTTAATCCTGCTGTGAACAACCCAGCCCTAGACTACAAGTAGTCCCCATTTTTCCTCAGGGATGGTAGAGTGAGTGAAAGGCGAGTGTGGGTACCACATCTCATCTTTCTGGCATGGAGTGATTTTCACACTCGCTCCCATTTCGCTGACTCTACTATCCCTGAGGAAAAATGGGGATTACTCATAGTCTAACCCAGCCCTGATTCTCAGGTGGTGTGCAAAATTGAGTGACATATTGGACAATCTGAGAACCAGGAAGTCTTGAGTGATAAATTAGGGCATTCTATGGGAATCACTCCTCTGTCTAATGCTACATTTCCCTCTCCCCTAGCTAGCTGCAGTTGAAGAAAAAGAGACCTTGGAAATAAGGTTGTAGCATGCAGTGGTGTTTTATAGCCCTTTAAGCCCCAATATCCACTTACAAAATCTCCAGCCTGATCTCCATCATTTCTTTCAAGTATTAGGTGAGAGAATTTGATGAAAGATGGAAGCATTTTCCCTTTTATTAGTTATCAGTGATGGATTGTGTAAATCTTTTTTCTTCATAATTATGTCAGGGTTGTCATTAAGAGCCGGGGGCCGGGGATTTTCCCCGGCTACTAAGACACTGGTCCCCGGCTACTTTTATTGGAAAATAGAAGAAAAATAGAACCAAAAGAAATCCCTAGCCATTTGATTCCCCGCCTACTTGATGTATTTACCCGGCAACTTGAAATCTTAGTGACAACCCTGTATGTTATTAATAATGTTTCATGAAAATTGATGCTAGGACTTCAGGGGTTAGAAAAGTTATTCCATTTTTAAAAAGTTTTGCAATTTTTATAGGCTTCGGGCCCCAGTTGTTCAAAAGAAATCTCTATCTAGTGGATAGCGCAGTTGATGTTCCTAAACTTGTCCACTGAATTGGAGGATAGCGCTATCCAATGTTTGAAAGGGCCAGTTGTCATTTCTGGAACTAGCCTGCAGTGCACGAGTATTTTGGGCAGGCGAAAGCTGCTTGTTTTATGTTCGTACTGTTGTAACTGCCATCTTTGTTATGACGGAGGAAGATTGGGGAGAGTAAAAATAGTAACCATAAGGGTAGGTGCTAGAGCAAAAGAAGGAAAGAGGGGAGGGGAGAAAGTGGATTTTTTGCAACTTGACCTGTGGTACTTTAAGAGATGGACCACTTTTTAATCAGTATTTCCAAATAGTTGCAGTTTATTTGACACTGTTCACGTATTTACAATGTTTGACAAAAGGTGCAAAGTCGAGACTGGTTTGCTGTACATTTTAAGGAGATTGAGAACAGCAAGTTTTTCAGTTTGGTCACTAGGGAAAAAGAAATCAATCAAAAGCACTCCCAAATACTCTATAACAGGACCAGGATAATACAGATTAAAATGAGATCATCTCATTTCAATCTGTATTATCCTGGTCCTGTTATAGAGTATTTGGAAGTGCAATATATCAAAATTAAATAAATTTTATCATAAAATTTATTTAATTTTGATATTGTTCTCAGCATGTAATTAACCTTGATGCCTTGAAAGACAGATGACAGATTTTTCCCCTACATCCCTTATGCAAAGTCAAAAAGCAAAACAGAGACATCTATAGGCTTTTGATTCATAATAACAAATAAAACAGATTACAATATTTTTTTTCCAATTTGTGAACAATAATATTTATTATAACCTGTAGAAAGTAACTACTTGGCTAATTAATATTTACATAACAAAGGTTGTTTCTGGGAGGGGGGGGTTCTGACATTAGTCATTTAAACTACATCAATAAAATTTTTCAGCCAGCTGTAAACGAGTGCACCATATTACTGATCAACACTCTCACTGAAATCTTAAACGAATCTGTACAAAAGGTGCTTCACAGTTCTCTCATTTTTACCAGTACAGTGTCTTGCTAAAGAAGCTAGTTACACTAGAAAACCAGCCATTTTCTTTATCTTCTCCTCCAACCTTGGTTAATGCCTGCAAAGAATTTTGGAAATGATAGGAATTAGGTGGTGCAAAAGCTGCTAACACTGTGCAATGCAGCAAATAAATTCCCACAATAATAAGTGTGTTTATAAATGAAGAACCCTCCCTTTGCCTGTTCATTACAGACACTAAATGAGTTGACGATCGATCTCTACATATTTTTCAATGCCATGTCTGAAAAGGAGACAAATATGGTGTGTTATTTCTTAGATAAAAACCTGTCTGAGTGTCTTTTTATATGTGGTGTTACCAGGCTGGCTGAGCTCATAACCTGTTTCCTTCATTCTATTTATGTGGGAAGGTGGGCTGCCCTCTTGCCGAGATTTCAGTTCAAGTAACTAAGACCTTGGTAAGCCGGCTGGGCATCTACTCAACGTAACAAAAATTCTATATGACTGACCAGGGAGCTGGGTCACCTCATATAAACAACTGGCCCTGAGAATTTTTTTATTTGGTTGCTGAGCCATAAAATAATGTTCACTGCATGGTACATATGAACTAATAAATTATTCTTGAAAGGGGCGTTCATCATTTTCTTTTGTTTTGCAATAGCCATTTTGTTACTGATGGTGATGTTTTCAATACTTACTGTTGGTCTTAATGAATGGGACAATGAGGCTGATTGATTGGGTGGAACCTTGTTGCTACAGTTTCTGTTCAGTAGTGATTGGTGCATTTGAAAAGAACTGCCTCACCTTATCAGATATAACTGGAACATCATCATCCTCTTCAGGCAGATAATCTGGTAATTTGCTGCTGTTACCTCTAGCACAGTTACTGACAGGAGCAGATCCAAATGACAGCATTACCTAATGTAATGAGAACAACAAGGGGTCCATATTACATCCTACTCTTATTAACTGAGAGTGAGGTCATTACAAGGAAATCTCAAATCTCAGCCTTGATGGCTGAGATTTCCCTGTAATGACTGAATGGACGAGGTTAAAAAGTTATTAATTACATGGCCTTTTCTTTACGGACCAGAGCCTTAACTGTTCCAAGAGCTAGCCATATTATAACAAAAACATTTATAGATACTAGCCATTATCTTAATGTTAGTGGTGCTTGGAAAGATTCAAAATAAATAGCTAGACACGGTTCTCATTAAGTTTTGAAGTAAAGAGCTAGGATGTAAAACTAGGCATGGCAAAAAGTAGGTGGCTGCTCAAAATTAGAAGTATATACAGCTGGTTATTTAATGAGAACCCACACTGATAGACCGTCTGTATGCTCATTGCAAAGAGGTGTGTTGGTCAGACTTGGGCTTTGTAGGTCAGGGCCAGGCTTTATTTTTGCCATCAATAAAAGTGGATGCAAGTTATACCTCTTCTCCATGTTCATTTTTTACCACTTGCTGGGCAGACAGGACTTTAGTTTTGTTGATTGCATCACAAAGTGCTTCTGGTGACAACTCTAGCTTACATCTGACCACACATCTAGACTTGTTCATGACAAATGTGAAACTGATGACTCCCTTGACTTTCAGCAGCTCTTCCTCACATAGTTTTCTAGTGACCTGTCAAATACAGAGTGCAGGAAAATTTGTTTACAATCTTCAAATCTGAATTATTTGTGAAGCTGAAATTTTTTTGCAGCTGTACGTTGACTTTTGTTGTTGAATTCTACTAACCTGATTTGCTAAGCCCTTGATTTGAAGAACTATTACTTTAGCCCTCTTGTTCAAGTTGCCAAGAAAGAAAGCCTGTGTTGTACCACTGGAAAAAGTGGAAGTTGGACAATGTTTAGCTGAGTAAAATAATAATAGTAATGATAATACAGTCGACTCTCTCTTAACGGACACCTCCCTAAAATGGACACCTAGAGTTGGTCCCTGCCTTTCTTTGCTCCCTTTATTTGACTCTCTATAAGACAGACATCTCTCTAAGACGGACACTTACTGCCGGTCCCAAAGGTGTCCTTCTGAGAGGGAGTTGACTGGAATAAGAAGAATAGTAATAATAATAATAATAATAATAATAATAATAATAATAATAATAATAATAATAATAATAATAATAATAACAATAATAATAATGATTATTATTATCATAATAAATGATATCTATAATAGTAATGATAACACTAGTCAGTGACATCTTCTGGGCGAATAAACAAGCATTCATAGCAACAATGTCTACCTCTACAGAGATGAGATTATCTGACGCATGTTGACTGCTGTGCTTAAATCAAGCAATAGAAAAAATATCAGCTCCACTCACCTTGTCCTTTGCCTTGGGGCTGTCGGCACATGGGCGTGAATATTCTTATAAACTTCCTTGGCTAATTGTCTTGCTTTAGCATTGTAGCCTTCTTTATTCACGATGCTTTTTAAGCTGATAACCATTCCTATTTCATCCCTCATTTTGGAACGATTTGGGTGAAATTCTGAGAGGAACTTTAAAGCCTGAAAATATCATGAAATCTTATTTTATGAAGTTCTTCTTCGCTGACATAAGAGAGATAAATGAAATGCATACCTCTAGTGCAGTTACTACAACGCTCACATCTTCGTTATCAAGAAATAAAACGAGTCCAGCCAAGCATCCTTGATCCTGAAAATAATGAAAAAAGGGATACGCTGTTATAAAACATGGCGGATCATAGAGCATTGAACATTCGTGTGTTTTAAAATTGATTTTCGTACTTTGACAATAGTTGCCCTGTTTTGTGGATCCGCAGCTAAATTTCTGAGGTGTTCTACTACCCCTAAAGCAGACATTACGCTGTTCAAATACAATTTTATAAGAAAAACTTGAGGAAAGTAAAAACGTTTAGTTCAATGCAAAATTGAAAAGCAGCAGATGTTCGATTTTCCACATGCGTACATTCAAACCCACCGCTCTTCAATCTGATTGGCTGAGTCTAAAAAATTCGGTATTTCGATTGGTCAATCGCAGATGCACGTAATTGACAACAAAATTTTTAAAAATCTCACCTGGTCTGGTTGACTTGCGTTTGAAGTCGTTCTCGTCTTATCGAAGCTTTTTTTATTTCGATTTTTCGCGACTGAGATATAAACAAGGCAATGGACACTGCTTTGGAAGTCGTGAGGTTAATCATGGAGTATTTTGGTTTGGAAAGAGACGCATTAATCGGAGTAAGTTTGTAACTGTTATCTTGAAATTCCATTGCACGTTTGAGTTACGAGCTAGTATTTTAATGCAATGAAACCGTTATATTTTTTATTTTAGGATTTACTTCTCAGAGGTGAAACAATGAGAGCACGCAGAAGAAGCATCGTCCGACAAATCGCTCGATTTCTGTCGAATTATCAGTTCTCCTTGTTCACCAAACGAAGCCTAATTCGCGAAATTGGCAGTCGTCTGCCGCTGAAGCCGTGTGAAAGACCGTATTTTGAGGTAAATCTTACGTAATAACAAAGTCAGTTTTATGTACAACTGAGCAGAAAATCCCTCGATTAAATGATACTTGGGCTTAATACCTTTGTTTTTATACACCATATATTTTACAATGTAAACTGGTCTCTACTACGACAGTATAATGTTAGCCTACGTATAACAAAGACAACAAAGTTCTTTTGTTTTCTTTGCGTAGCCCTATTAGCCGGCAATGGTTTAATATAGATTTGTTTTTTAGCTAATTCGCTTTTTCTTTTTGATACTCATTTTATTGCATAATCCCTGACATACGATGAAAACTTTTGCACTCCCTGAGATCCCCCTCCCCCACCCCTTTCCCGAGAAATTCTTCCCCCGTCGGAATTGAAAAGCAGGGCATGATGGCAGGAAGGAAGAGCACAATCTAGATAAAAAGTTGTCTGCTTTACGACCTTCGCCGCTCGTTGTTAGCCTGTGCACATCCGTCCTAAGAGTGCAAGGTCACTCTCATTTTTCGCCCCGTTGCCAGAGTGCCCAGGAGAGCTGGAGATTTTTCTATGGAGGACTGGAACGTAAAAGTGAAGATAAAAAAAGTTCTTGGCTAGGCAAGATTACTGCGGAACGATTAACAGGCAAGTGAATTGGTCATAGCCTTTATTAAAATTAGGTGGCTCTTAAAAGAGCCGTTGTTTTGTCTTGCTTCTTCTCCTCACTCTACTTGCTACTGGTGTACTTGGTCACGGCCTTCGTTCCCTCGCTCACAGCATGCTTGGACAGTTCACCGGGCAAAAGAAGTCGTACAGCCGTCTGAATTTCACGAGAACTGATGGTATTTCTCTTATTGTAGTGAGCTAGACGAGAGGCTTCCCCGGCAACTCGCTCGAAAACATCATTTACAAATGAGTTCATGATGCCCATGGCCTTGCTTGAGATGCCGGTATCAGGATGAACCTGTCGGAGAACTTTGTAGATGTAAATTGAGTAGCTCTCCTTTCGTCTTTTGGACCTCTTCTTCTTGTCACCCGAAGCTCTCTTTCCAGCTTTACTAGCTTTCTTCGCACCAGCTTTTGGGGGCATTCTCTTTTCACTTTCTTAGCTAAATCTTTTTGAAGGCGATCAAACTTGCAAAATCTACACGATTTGTGAAGCTGAATGTTCGATTTGCAAAAATTTATAGAAAAATAATGTATGGATCGAAAAATATCAGGATCGAAAATGACGCTCTCTGATTTGCTAGCACATTTTAGCTTGCCGCCTGAGGAAGCGTAAGTGATTTTCTCTCAAGTTGATTGGCTAGAATATTCTGTGATTGACAAGATTGTGAAAGCGATGGCAGCTCTCCCATTGGTTCTTTTCGATCCATCGAGGTGAATAAAGCAGCTTTAGAACCGCACTATTGTACCTGTAAGTTTTACAAGCTTGGTAGTTGTAGGTTGCATTCAAAGTTTTCTAAGGTTTTGCGATAATGACGGGCCGTGGTAAATCTGGTAAAAGTCGTAGCAAAGCAAAAAGTCGCTCTTCTCGAGCTGGTCTTCAGTTTCCAGTTGGCCGAGTTCATCGTCTTCTTCGCAAGGGGAATTACGCTCCGCGCATCGGTTCGGGAGCTCCGGTTTATCTAGCCGCAGTTCTTGAGTACTTGTCCGCTGAAATCCTTGAGCTCGCTGGCAACGCTGCTCGGGACAACAAGAAGACCAGAATTATCCCACGTCATCTTCAACTTGCTGTGAGAAACGATGAAGAGCTGAACAAGTTGCTCGCCGGTGTCACCATCGCTCAGGGTGGCGTTCTTCCCAACATCCAAGCTGTTCTCCTGCCAAAGAAATCAGAGAAGAAAAGCAAACAGTAAAACAAGTTCAAAAGTTCAAACAAAACGGCTCTTTTAAGAGCCACCAAAATCACGAAAGCGATGACTAATGAAACAAATTTTTGCGTTTTAAACTAACACATGTTGAAACTGGTGATAAGCCATGCCAAGAAATACGCCTATAATATTAGTTTCTATCAATATCCCTGGTATCCTTTCCCTCGAAGGAATCTTCTTTTCTCATAAAATTTGTAGACGCTAGAGGTTTCAAGGCGATGCCTCTGATCAGAAGCATTCGATCTTGGCAAGCAGCGAATTTTTATAGCCTCTCTTTCCTCTTCGTGCTGAATGTCATCTCTTCTAAAACGTAGTCAGTCAATAGACTATAAGGAAGAGTTCAAATTTGGTGCCCGAGCACGGACAAGTAAACAGACCCTATCTTGTACTCGGGCACTAAAGTGGGTACAGGGTCCCTGTATGCACACTATTTTTGTTAGTTACGGGGCAACCGCAATCCACCGCTTTGTAATCCCTCCTACGCCCACGTTTCTTTGAAAATGGCGTCTGACAAAAGCGACTACAAAGTAACGGGTGTCGTAACGGGTTCTCAAGGTGTGTGAACACAACATTGCACGGCCACTATTTCTCGGACACCAAGTGTGGTCAGCTCAAATAATCGGGTCTTGCTAAAAGCTGGCCCGCGACGGCCCGGCGGCCCGAAGGCCCAGTGGCCCGCGGCCCACGGCCCGCGGCCCATGGCCCGCGACGGCCCAGCGGCCCGGAGGCCCGGTGGCCCGGTCCTGATTTTCCACAGTTTTTTTTGTCCAGCGGTAAATCCACGGGCATGCACAGATCTGCATCGGGTTTGGGCGTGCAAAATGGACGACGGTGAGTTTGAATTCGTTTACCATTTTAATCATTTGAATCCTTGTTTCTGTTTGTTGCATGTTGTTCTGATAAGAACGTTTTCATTCTCTGTTCATTCGTCACTTTACAGAAACCGATAAAGGACTTTCATTATCGAAATTATTTTCAAACCATACACAAAGCATACACTTAGCAACATGCAAGGAAAGAAGGGATCGAAAAGGATTGAAATGATTATTAAAATGGTAAACGAATTCAAACTCACCGTCGTCCATTTTGCACGCCCAAACCCGATGCAGATCTGTGCATACGCGTGGATTTACCGCTGGACAAAAAAACTGTGGAAAATCAGAACTGGGCCACCGGGCTGCCGGGCTGCCGGGCCGCCGGGCCTCCGGGCTGCTGGACCGTCGCGGGCCGCTGGGCCTTCGGGCCTCCGGGCCGCTGAGCCGTCGCGGACCATGGGCCGCGGGCCTGCTTTTGCTTTTCCTGCTTTTTTGCAAAACCCCAAATAATCAGCCCGAACAGTAACTTGGGTGGTGGCTTACAATAATCATTACAATTAATTCCTATGAAACTCTTATAATTGGGCTTCGAGGAGTCTATTGTGAACCTGGGCACCCTGCGATGTTTGCAAAGTTATTTTTCTCCCCGCGATCTTTTCTTCTCCCGCAAAACATAATGATTACAGGTATACATTTCTATGGATAATTTCTTTTTGTTTTTTAGTTAAATATACCACGGAATGAACGGGAATATGATGGAAAGCCACTTTCTCAGATGTTTATGGCATCTTTAGCAGATGTTGGCTGGATAACGGAAGATGACGACTTATCGTCTGAAATTGTCATAGACGAGGAGGAATATTACGAAATCACGAGCCCAGAAAAGGAATTGCAACAACTGCCACTACCCAACCAATCAGGTGACGTGAAAAAGGAAAATATACCAGAGGAGGCCATGCAAAAGATTTCGGCTTTGGAGGATGAGTTACAGAAACTTCGAGCTCAAATTGCAATGATGGTTGTTGCTGTTCCCACAAATCAAATGTCTACTCCGTCAACTCCAATGGGGGCAGGAGCTCCCCCTCCCCCTCCCCCACCGCCACCCCCTCCACCAACGCCTATGTCGACACCGCTGAAGCCAGTCTCACAGATCATTAAAGAGGTTTGTGTACAAAATGAGCAAACTGCGATTTTAAAAAAGCCTGTGAATTCAGAGATCTCTTAGTCTAATGGCTGTATGTAACAACGGTTTCAGTAGAAATTATAGTTACAATTTTAGATAAAATTGTAGTTAAGTACATACCAAATTAATATGAATCTATACGAACCCTTGTTAGCTGCGTGAGTAATTAAAAGAAGCGGAGTACATACTAGACCCTGTATCACGAAACAGACTTCACTACACTCTAGCTTACAGTTTCCTTAGACTTGCAACTAGCCTGCGTAGCTGGCGTTTAATTTTTTTTAAATTTTTTTTTTAGCCCCTCGAAAGTTTCACTTAGAAAGCTTAACCGAGGTCGAAACAGAAAAAGATGGGGGGTGGGGTGAGGGGAAAAAGCAGCGACTGCTGTCTCCCCTGGCTCCCTCCCACATAGTTTTCTTTTTCGTCCTCTCTTCACGACCTCTAAGCGGGGGTTCTAAGCGAACGAAGCGACTGACCCTCACGCAAAAATACTTGTGCCGACAGTTTACATGCGGAAAAAGCGCCAAAAAAATTACTTTTTTACTTATTTACCAACAACAGAACAGAGCAAGACGATTGTCACTTGCACCAGGATCTTTAATAGGACCAGAACAGTCCACTGGACCCAGTTTACCAAATATGGCAGATGTTCTCAAGGGACTGGGAAAGGTGAAACTTCGGTCAGTTGAGAGGTATGTGCAAGAAAGTACTATCAGAGGGAGAAGTCTTGAAAGGTTTTGTAAACTTAGGATTTGCTCTTAAAATCTTTAGTCAAGGTCAGACGTCAACTTAACTTTAATCTTCTCTGGTAACAAATTAAATTTTCCCCACAAACTGTTGTAAAAGCAACGCCTTTTTATTTTGAGGGTAATAAGGAACAAGCAAAGTCGTTTTAGAAACGAGGGAAGGTCCAACTTGATCATTAATCAAATAGAAGCCAATACAGTTCTCAAATTGAAGTCTAATTTGAAATGAAGAAAACGACAAACACAATTCTTAGTGTTTTCCAACGCATCCTTCGTTCGGATTACGCAGTTGGGTAGGCAAAAATCTATAAATCAAGTCGAAGCAATTAAAGAACATTTCAAAAGAAAACTTTAGAAACCTACAAAGTATTCAAGGACTGCAGTAAAAAGCTGTAGCTAGTAAGCTTACTATAGTATTAATTTCAGATCACCAGGCGGAACACCCGTAAGGAAACCTCCTATCACTGCAGATGCTACTGATCCTGCCTCAATCATAGCACAGGCTCTAAAGAAAAAGTTTGCCCATCGAAGACGTCATGATACGAGCTCGCCAGGTAAACTACACCTCCCAAGATGTTGCGGGACAGCGGGAGCTGTGGGTCACTTTGTTTTCTGAACAGCGGCGGGCACGAGCCAGTGGGAATGGCACTAGTGGGCCGGGAAAGGGGCGGAAAATATCACTTAAAGTGTTCAAAGGGAAAAGTACCTATCTGAATGTTTCATCGAAAAGGCTGAAAATTTCGCTATCCTGTTCGCCTGCTACAAAATCAGATTTAATGAACATTCAATGCACGAAATCCGGGGGGTGGGGAAGGAGCTCATAATCGCATGTATTTTTTGTTTACAGGTAGGTCGGCCAATAACTGGGTGGCTTACAAGTTGCGGGGAGGAGGCTTAAAACGATAACGATATTTGTTCTGATTTTCTTTGTGGATCCTTTCTGGAAATTCAAGGGAAATTTCAAAATTTGGGCAGGATGCTTTGAAGGGGACCAAAGCGTAAAGCAATTTCAAGTTCATATATTGAATCATATTTTATTCATTAGATATCAATAAGGAAAACAGCAGTCCGGGCGGGTCTCCATTTGGTACCCCACCATCTAGCCCTGTCAAGCCAGCACCGGTAAGTATTCTGTGTCTGTTGTACTTGTTTAGGATTGGACCCTGAAATAAGAGAGTCAAGGCTCAAATTTAGATTATTAGCTTTTAGATTAAGTAGTTCTAGAAAGTATAGTTGACTGCAAGTAGCCTTTTTTTGTTTTTTCATCGAACTGAGTTACTGAATTAGGGCGCGAAATGGGCCGGAAACCGGAGAGACCAGAGACGAAGGCTTCGGCCAGAGCGCGCGTGTTTTGATCGACGACGTGATAGAAATGATGGACTACTTGTACAGATATAGTGTAATAGAAGATCCTTACTCACAGGCTACCATGTGATTGGGAGGCCGGCGCGAGTAAATCTCTCCATATCCTCTGAGAGGGGCCGTTTTCCCTTATTCGTGTTATACTCGACAAAAGGTGGGACTAAAGCTGCGCTCGAAGACTACCTCACTTCGCCCCTTCGCGTTCTTCTCCGCATAGGCCTCCACACGCACTTCAATTCCTTGAAAAGTGTCTGATCTGATTGATGACGCATTTTTCCAGGGAAGGGACTAACCCCATCGCCGAACCCCCAATCTGGAGGGCCAGGTATTGAATGATCCGTCTGGCTTTTCTCCCAAAACCTGCCCAGTATGGTTGAATCCACCAAGGATATAGGTCCCACCTGGTATAGTTTCCAGGATCACCAAGGTACTCAACCCTGCCCTACCATGTTAAGGAGCAACGCTTAGGGAGGTTCAAAGACTACCAATGTTGTAGTTGCAGAAAAGGGAGAAAGCTCTACGGGCCCTGAATGCCAGAGATCTTCTCCCTTACCATCCGTGCGCCCCAAAGAGAAAAAACCCTCTGGCACCCACTGTAAAGAAACAAGAGAAACACTCGATAATTCGTTCTCCAGCAACGAATTCTAACACAAATCAGCAGTTATATTCCTTTTTTTTTTTTTTCAGTTTGGACCTCACTTATTGAAGCCAACAAACGGGAAACGTCGTTCAAGTACTGGATTACAGAGAACAGCAACCAAACCAAGAAGTCCTTTGGTTGAAGTTTGCTGACTGAACTAAGAATTGGAATTTATTTTTATACAATCAAGCAATTTTCCTTGGAGTCACCAGGATTATGTCCCTATTGGTTTTTAAAAAGAAGACTTTTCTGACTGAGTTATTTTTACCTTTTTTGTCCAGACTTAATTGTGGATTTTGCTTGCTAGCCCAGGCTAGAAGTTTGGTGGAAATATATCAGTCAAGTCTAAAGATTTTCCTTTAGGGCAGGAACTTTTGTCTGTAAAACCAGCGCAAGATATATCGTCAGAAAAAAGCAGAACCAGTTTAGAACTTACTGACAGAATAGTTCACAAATCTGCTGTAAGGGTCTTAATGCATAGGAATAATGTAATTAATTATTGCCAAGAGTTACAATGATTTTAGAATTTTGGCACTGACGCCGGTGACTGTCATTGCATACACTCAGCTGATTTAAGCTTACAGCTAAAGTTCATGATGTATATATGTATACTTTATCCTCTCCCTCTAAATGAAAATGTTATTGTTAGGTCTTCAGAGAAGGTTCACCTACCAAATTCGGAGCCGTGAATATGAATTAAATATACGAAAGAAAGCTTTAGGAGTCTTATCGTTATTTACGCAGCGACAAATGCACAGTTGCTGAACGCATACGATTCAGAGTGCGATTTGTCTTAAACAGAAGTCTGGAAGTAAGAAGTATATCACATCCATTACGGCTCACGCAAGGAACCAATACTGACGCGACGTTGAGTTTCTTTATGCACAGAAAAAAAGCCTCATTCACGCCAAAGCTTAAACATATTTAAGGGGTGTTTAAAATTGTTTCCTTCATAAAAGCAGCTTACCGACTTAAGTTGACTGCAGGTTTAGTGCAATTTAAAAAACATGGAGTTTCATTTGAATCCTTTGTGAAAACTTGTGTTCCAGTTTTCGCGTTATAGTTTTATTTTTTAAAACCTGGTTTAATTGAACATGTTTAGTAGTTGTGAATGGGGGATAATGTAAGTCAATTCCAAAACTAGCCTACGAGCAAGCTCTCCTATTTGGACGAGCGCAGCGAGCCGCGCGAACTTTTTTTGATAAGTTCTGGTCAAATTCCCCGGGCGGTATTTTGGCAGTTTAGATGGTCAAATGCCCCACCGGGTAGCGCATCAAAAAGCGTCAAATTCCCCACTCACCAGCGACTATATATTCAAAAATTTTCCCACGCGTCAAATCGTTTATTCAAAAGTTAATATCCTAGTAAACACAACCTAAATATTTAAGTCTCGGAAAGCTGTCTTACAGAGGTTTGTTTATTTCAATAACATTGTTCATTTGAAAAAGCCCACATTTAATGGGCTTTTCTAAAGATTCTAGAATGCTCCAATAAAACAGTGAATATAGGAGCAATTAACGGTGAACAACGTGCACATGCTGAATGCGGAAAGAATTACGAAATCCAGCGATTTGACACGAAAGTCAAATGCCCGACTGGGCGGGCCTCAATTTGGGTCAAATTCTGTACGGAGCAAAACTCCAGTCAAATGCCGGGGTGGGGGGTATGCGGGATGCGGTTTTGGAATTGACTGGTACATAAAACTTGCCTACATCTAACAATGACAAGAGGACTTTCGTTGCATGCTGTGTTCTTACTTTCGCTCTGGTTACCTCTTTGAATCATTTACGGAGAGTAAATTGCCGCGGAACAACTCAAATCATGAAGGTCTCATTTTCTTTTAACCTTTTATTACTATAACTCCAAACATCATTTTACACTGTAATAAATAGAGCATGGACGTGACATGATTTGGCTCGACTTACTCGATATTATTTACACTGTTTTGACCTAAAAAGTATTCTAGAATTCTTCAAAAGGCATTCAAAACACGCCATATATTATATATATTATAGATGTACGATAGGATCCTTGATAACTTAATTTTCTGGATCGTAAGTTGGAAGGTGGCTAAGCTTCTCACAGATTATAAATAATGCAACTTATGCTCCTCCTATTTGTAAGCAAAGGCTAACGTTGAAGGCGAGAATGGAACAGGAAAGTGACGGCCCGGGGGGACCGCCTCCTTATTTTTAGACCAAACTGAGGACCGAAAACAATTGTTTGGAGACCGCCCCCTCCCCCCCTTTTTTTTGTCAAGGTCTGGATCCGTCACTAGGGAGCTTAAGCAACAACGTTTTTGAGCGACGCACGTCAACCGGAAGTGGCCTTTTTTCATTTTTTGACGGTGGTTTCGCGCAAATTTTCAGTCAAATCGCCTCTATAATAGTAAAGAAGCTAAGGAATACAAATTTTATATCATCAAGGCATGTTAAGAGGGAAAATACCTCACTTCCGGTTGACGTGCGTCGCTGCTTAAGCTCCCTAATGTCATGGGTAACTCGACTACGAGCTGTGTCTCTCAGTTTGGTAATTGGGAGCTTAAGCAACAGCGTTGTTGAGCGACGGACGTCAACCGGAAGTGGACCTTTTACATCATTGGGCAGTGGTTTGTTTGAAACTCTCGGATAAATCCTCTTTATAAGAGAAAAGAAACTTAGCAATACAAATTTGTTAGCGTCAAGGCATATAAAAAGGGAGAAAGGCTCACTTCCGGTTGACGTGCGTCCCTCAAAAACGTCTTTGCTTAAGCTCCCTATGAAGATGACGCTCGGTTCGATCGGTCATTTTCACAAGAACACAATAAACCGAAGGATTGCGGTTGTGCAGTCAAATGACAAGTGAAATGAAAAGTGCTTGCCAGGGCTTGTACGCTTTAGCATTTTGCCTGCGCGATTTTCGTAGGTGACAAGATGTGCATCAGCAAACACGTACGCTCTGACTTGGTTATGTCTTGCAGAAACATAGCTTCTCAAATCACTTCGTTTGAGCGTAGCTATATCCCACACGAAACACAATGTTTCATCACATTCCTCTAGGTGTTGTTACAATGGTGAAACACTCTGCCTCGTGTTTGATCTATTACGTAGAAAGCTTTATGTTGACATTAAGAGCAGTGTGATTTGGTGATATCCCACACGAATAGCGTTTTTTTTTCCAGAGCAACTGCATGTATTTAGGTTTGATATGTGTGAATAAAAGTTTTTTGTCTGTTAGTGATATGATGGCGACCATGACTGAACGACTGGATTGGATTAAAAAGGCCTACCTCTCCCTCTGGCTCTTATAGTCTGATTCTAGTGGTAGAATATTACTCCAGGGAAGGTCGGCTTTGTGGGGGTTGTATCTTATTTTCTTATAATCTCATATATTATTTCCGCTAACCAAGAGTGCGAGCTAGCATACATATCTTAAACAACACCACTTGATGAACTACAATTAACAATAAATTACATTAACACCTTTACGTTGAAAATAAAAACGTCATGGGACCAAGTCCAAACTATCTAAAAGGTTCCACATTATGAGCACAATCATAAGACGACCCACGGAAGTGTCCTCAGAGGATGAGTTTACGCTGAGTATCTATTGAATATCTATATTGGTTCGAAAGACGTTTCTGCTTCAAGCGACGCTTCTGACAATCTACTGGCGAGGGGAACAGGGTGACTGTGAAGAGAGAAAAAAAACGAGAAACGCACTTCAGTGCAATGACAAAGACATGCAACTGTTATTTATGATCCACTTCTCTACAACATTACCGCATGAAGAAATCCCAAAGGGGCTGTCTACATGGAGGAGGGAAGATCCTAGCACCAGGAAGATCTTAGAAAGCGGAACGACTTTTCGTTCGATCTACATGCACAAATTTCGGTCCGTGTGGTTAACAGTAGAAAAGGGAATAAAGATTAAAGATTACCCATTGAACGAATCGCCGCCATTTTGTTCTGTTTGTCTCTAATACTAGGATCTTCCTAGCGAAGGCAGTTTACTTGGCGCTAGGATCTTCCAACCTCTCAGCTGTGAAGATCCTAGCGCGAGGGGCAAGTATAACCCTTTGGATGTAAACTAAATCTAACATACGGCGTTAGGATGATCCGCCTTCTAGGATCTTCCTCCGTCCATGCAAAACAGCCCCTAAGAAGTTCGGCCACGTAGGCGACGTACTAAACCTTTTGTCTCCGTAAGTAGAGGATGATGATTATTGACTACGACGACACTTAATTTTAGGGGTATAGGTACTTCCAGAATCAAATAATTAATTACCCCACTGCGCTTTGACCCCTCGTAAACGATTACCGGCTCTCATAGGAGATCACTTAAGAAAGGCTTAACTACACCTGCGTACAACTCACAAGTCCACTTGGTAATATCAACTAGAAATAATAAAAACAAAAAATACAGACCCTCTCTCCAACCCAGGCTCTCTCTCTATCTCCTTTGGCAAGTTGGTTGGGAATCCAGACACGTGTCTAAGGGCCTATCATTTAACGTCTGTGGTATCACAAAGTCTCTCTAATCTGTATTACGAGTGCGCTCTTCCACGTCGAACGTACCGAACGTAACTACAATACTTTTACTGCGCAAATTAGCATGAAATAAGATGTAAATATTACCTTCTCTCGTCAATGAATCTCTGTAATACTTGATCCGGATCGCCTGATAAGCTCCCACGGCTACCTTGACCCGCCCCTCGCTGTTGTATCATCTCCAGTCTTCTCAGCCTTTCTTCATTCTTGGTTGCCACTTCGTCCACATTGAAACTTGTGACTGAATTTAGCGAAAAACCGCCAGGAGTTGGAGGTTTGTACGTGTCGTTAGACTAGAAAACACACAAAGTTTTAGAAAAAAACCACTAAGCACCAGTTTCTCAATTTATTCCTCCCATTACCGGATTTGGGACTTAACTTTTCCAAAAAACGCGAAGTAATGAAGCCTAACCCCTTAGGGAAATAATGAATCTGCGACGTGTTCACATTACGATCCTGAAGTGTCCACAGGGACATTTTTCAACCCGTGCCACGATCAGAATTCTTCGTGCCAATGAAGAGTACCGTAAACTTTCAGCACCAAAAAACCTGATCAGTTTTATTGTCTGAGCGAGATTAATTCAGGGCTCGAAATTAACGCTCGCAAACTCGCAAAATGCGAGTGATTTTGATAATCTGCGAGTAAGAAAAATATCCACTAGCAAACGATTGCGAGTTAGAATTATCCATGTCTCCCAAACAAAGGGAAATAATTTGCTTGTGGTCTCACCAGTTTGCTAGCGGAAAAAAATCTTGGTAGCAAAACTTTGCAAGTGCACTAAAAAGATAACTTCGAGCCCTGTTAATTGTTCAACTTTATCGTCGCTTCGCACACCCGTTAGAACAGCCCTTTAAACAATTTCATCACAACACTATTCAAGTAGTTTGCAACTCAGTCTAGGAAAACTAAAGAGTTTTACCTTAGGATTTCTCGCCATTTCTTCAAGTTGTTTCCATCGCCTTCTTTCTCTAGCTGAAGACTGCTTTGGTCTCAGTGACATTTGCTCTATTGGCAACATCTGCGTGGGGTCATTAACAGCCAGGAACTGACTTTCCGATTCTAAAAGCGAGTCACGGCTTATAGGACGTCTTGAAACCTTGGAAAAGGGGGAGAATTGAGTCTTAAACGAACTTAACAAACAGCCAGCTGAGCTGGGGATTTGCGACATTTCCAAAAATAAATAAGTGCATGGATTGACTGAGGACAGTACATGCATTTGTCTCAGTGAACCAACTAATCATAATACGAAGCTCTCTGACTTTTCTCTGTAGTATAACTATCATACTGACCCGATCCCTAATCATGTCATTCATATAAGAGTGGCCGAATGCGGAAGTAAATCATCTAGCTAAGTCACAAAAAGGACCAAATTTGCCTTATGGAGAATAAAACGCGTGACACAATTCTTAATCTTAAATACCTGAAAAGGTTGTCCGCCGCCTTGAGGCTGTTTCGTGCCTCTGTTAGATTCTGTAACAGAACGAAATAAATTATTAAGGCGGGGCGCTTTAACTCTCATCGACTTTGCTCTAGTCGTAAATAAAAGATAAATTAAATAGCTATAATATCCACTCACTTAATGCTGCCAATTTGTCTTCTTGTTCCCTATAACATGAACAATACAATAGCTTCTTTTAGCCTAAGCCTAAATAAAAACCGTCTTCCCACCCATTGGATCAATTTTCCACTTACACAGATTTCGTGTTCATTAAACCCATGCGTAACTTGCGGCATTGCAAAACTTTCGCAGTTCTTTCATGTTTCAGTCAACTGAACTATTACTGTTACCAGCTTACACGTGCACATTGGCAGTCAAATTTGTCCTATCATCTTAGGCATCTGGGTACTCAAAAAGGTCCTCATAAACCCGCGCGCATGAAGCAGGGTAAACTGGCCGGTTTTTAAAAGAAACCTTGATTCTTCAAACAGAAAATTGTGAGGAATAATCAGTTTTTGTTTACTGAATTTACAGAATCGTAAATTTACAAAATCACAATTTACAGAATCTCAAATCAATTAACGTCAACAGAAATTTCATTTCTTAACTAAAATCAAACCCCGGGGCTCTAATTTTTACCCGACCAAGAAGAAAGAAAAAAAATTAAAAATAATGAAAGAGTTCTCACGTGAGGTAGGCCTGCTGTTGCAGATCCAATATACTGCCGGTGGATACTGGGTCTGGAAACTTGCTTCGGAATTCCCCCGCCAGAGACGAAGTTTCTGAGGAAAGTATACGAAGATATTGAATAGACCTCTTTAGCTTGTATGTTTTGTTTTCCTAATAGAGGTCCCAGGGGAACTCGACCCTTTGTCTTTTCATAAATTATGCGTACATATGCACGTGAATGAAACGAAACTTGAAAGAAACAGTTCTTTAGAGTATTATCACGTGACCCGTATTGGGAAAACAAAAAAGAGCACTTCTAATTGCCGGGGCCGTCAAAGTCTTTTATGTCAGCTTCCCCTTAAAATCCGCTTACCTTCATACTTTATCCTGTTAAATTCGTCTGCTGCTGAAAATTCCTGAAATAAAAGAAAATGATAACCAAGTAAACAGAGAGAAAGAACGAACACAGGCAGATTAATTTCTCAAAAATTTTTAAAAAAACTTATGATTTTACCTCTCCCTCTTTCTTCACCACAGCTGTTTTATTGGCCAGTGCTCTTTCAAACACTTGCACATCCCTCCTACTTCTAGAATAAAATAAAATAAAAGGCCAAGACATTAGATTACCTTTAGAGAAACTAACTGAAGAGAATTTGGTTGTGTTATTTTCTTTCAAAAGAGTAAGAAACAAATACTAAAATATAGTGTTTATAGAAGTGGAAAAATGAAGTTAGAAGACTATAGTGAGCTCTTCACTATAGACTACGATCAGTCTCTCTTTCCCCTTCGTTTCGCGATTTTTTATTTATTTTTATTTATTAATTTTTGAATATGCCTGAAATTTAATTGTGCCATGTTGTAACGTGCGTTTCAATAAAAAAATCTTTCAGTTGAATCGTGATATTGCTACGACAAACGTTGCTGATGACAAAAAAATCACTGCACGAGGAACTCTACCTTCTACTTCCAAGGTCTTCAGGAGCACGCTGCATATCAGAATATCTCGTCTAGAGGAAGAAAGAGAAGAAGAGTGCACATTAGTTTCCATCAAACACTCTTATAACCATCTGTCGTCAGGATTCGTTAAAAAACAAAATCAGGTTATGATTTACTCTAACTAATCCCAAGAGACGCAGACGATGTAAGGGACCAATCAGAACTCAAAACAGATCAGTGAAGCGCGGGAAAACACGTGCCGAGTCATGCGCGTCGCTGGTTTTATTCCTGATTGATTAAATAAGTGAAGCGGAATTACCGATCTTTAGCCGATTAATCGCCTTGTCCAAGTAAAACCAATTCATTTGAAGACCATTACAATTTCTAATCAACAGCGACTTAATTAGCCTACGTAGCAGGCGTCAAAGGGAATAGGGGATTAGGAGGAAGGGGAAACGGGAGTTGGGGAGAGAGAGAGGGTTTTTCCCTTTCGCGCTCTTCTCCCCCTCCCCCTCCCCCTACCCCTACCCCTCCCCTAGTTTTTGCACCTGCCACGTTGGCCAAGACTTCATAAAAACCATCAAGTGCTCTTTCATCTCTTTCTGTTTTTATAGCAAAGCCGAAAATGAAAATTACGCATAGCAAACCTTTCAAAAATTTACTGAAAACTGTTATCAATAATGAAAATACCAACCGCAGCAGTTGTATGACTCATTTGTTGTTGGACTCGTTTTTCTTCATTTTTGAGTTGCTGTCTGAGCGCCGTCAGTTGACTCAGCACGTCTTGATCAGCTGCAGCGTTTCTTGTGGGCTCTTAAACACAACAAACAAAGAAAAATTAAATCGGCCTTTCGCAAACAAACAGAAGTTTTTAGTCAATGCAGTCGACGTACGTACACTGTACGATTTTTTCGTTCGTAAATAAAACCTGGACGGGTTAAAAATCATGTAAAAATTCCCTACCAGATTCGCGTGCAGGCCGGACAGAGGGCAGAGGTGGAGACGGGGCAACAGGACCTAAAGCACAATGGAAGAGTTCAAAACCTTGGCATCAGTAAGAAATTAGGAGTACCAGGACTAACATTCAAGCGACTCATAACAGAGCTAATATTTTGTCTATCTTGAAAGGACATATGTCCGGTATATTCACCATTTTGGTCGGACAAAACAAAAATGTCATGGGACTCAATCAGGGACGCCTTACGAATCCACAACGAAAATTGTACATAGTTCGACTCGGGATTCGCAAGTAGATTGATTACTGCCTTTAAATATTCACTGCAAATTGTTCTTTCGTTGGTAAGACAATTCACATGAGCTCAAGGTAGATTTTATTTATCTACAAAATGCAAATTTTTCGTATTAACTACGTCCCCACATGTCTGACCACAGTTTAGACTGCTCTGCCTTAAGCTATTTCGCTGACACAAGGGGTCAACAAGCTCTGGCACAGCATGGCCATCCTTTGTACCTACAACAAGGGGAAACACCGGCGTAAATAGTGCCATAGACTTCGTTCTCACCTTGAGTAGTTTGTTTGTTTGCTACTGTAGGAATAGGAGGTGAAGACGATCTGAAGTCAGTCATATCTTGACCAGCCTCCTGAAAAAGCATTTAAAGTAGTTTAAAATCTCATTGGAAAATACTAAAGGGCTGCATGAAACACAGACAGCACGCCTACCTCCATTTTTTTGCGCACAGTGGGAATGGGCGGCGAATTAGTTCTTGCTTGAGTAGAAGGACCCTAAAATAAGAGAGAAGATACTCATTTCAGACTTCTGGAAATCGTTTATTCTCACTCGTTTCGGTTGTGAAAATTTCTGCCTTCTTTCGTGTCTACATCTCCAGGGGAAAATTTGACCCCGCAGCAGTGGTTTCTCCACAAATAGCGACAATTTAAATTCCCCTGAGGATATTTCCGACTTACCGCCTTGCAGATGAAATGCTGAGGTATGACCAAATGAAAGTTTGAACGTAGACATGGAATATTTAAATTTAGCGCCCTAATTCGGTACTTTAGCGTTCTAAAAAGGCAAAACTTTCTTCTTACTTCACCAGCAGTTTTCTGGGCAGCTAATTCAGCGTCCAGTTTCCTCTTCAGTTCAGCTTGCCTCTGTTCTTCCATCTCCTTCTTTTTCTTTTCGGCTTCTCTTTTCTTGGTTTCCTGAGCTTCTTTGATCTGTTCATTCTTCAACCTTGCCTAGTGAAGAGATAGATGTACAGCAAGTTTATTTAATTTTGCTAATAATGCCAATTATACCTCCTTATTTGCTAGGGAACTTGAAAAACTACTTGTGACTGACAAAATCACAGTTTTGTGTGAAACAAAAATACGTCTCCAAAGTATTATATCAAACTTTACAAACAACAAATATGAACTTTGAGTAAGTGTCAGGCTAACGAGTTTTCAAAAACCACAAATTATCGTCTTCTAGCCTGTTCTAAGCGTTCAGATAGTGGAGAGCGATGCGAAGTAAAGAAAGGGATGAAAGTAGAGGGGGACTGGGGAGAGAGGTGCTCCTCCTCCCTCGCCGTTATTTTTTCGCGCACCTTTTTACTTCTCCGCTCCCTACTATCTGAACGCCTGGAAAAGGCTAATCGTCTTCATGTTTGTCCATCCGTGCCTCCTACTGTATTTACTGTGCTATTTATACTTTTTTGGTCATGTTTTGATCGGTTATTTTTAGTTTTCGCTCAATTTGGTAGCGGTTTCGGTTTGAATTTTGGTAATGTTCGTGACGCAGCTCCTTTAAGTGTAGTTTCCTTAGACAAGAGACTTTTTACTCTTCCCCTTGGTGTATAAATTAGCACTGGTAGATTGAAGTAGATTGAGGTCGCTGGGAGTAGCGCAAACGTAGGACAGCGTTATCCAGCGGATTTGGGAAACCAATTGCATTATCTACTAGATAAAGGTTTCGTCAGTGGAAAGCGTTATCAACTTTCGAACAAATGAACCGTGGAATTTATTTTGCATTCTCATTAAGGGTGGAAAGGGGAGCAGCAAGACTTTCCTTCAAGATACATTAAAGACGCTCGACTACGCTCCATGCAGCATGGGTGTCCTGTGGCACACAGTGTCCATATATTCACTTGCCATAAATTAAAACTTCACAGGAGTCTAACAAATTTCACTTAACCCATTCGCCCCTGAACCGCCCGTAACCGCCCGTTCGGATCCAGGTCCTTTCTACCCTTTGTGACGTCATCAGTTTTAACGGTCAAGGACAACTTTCTTCGCACACGTGTGCAGAATGAAGAGATCTTTCAAACCATACCAGAATGAGCACAATTCAGTCAAGGACACAGGAGAAAGAAGCAAAAAACCACGTGACAAGGACCTGAAAATCTCCATGAAAATCTTGTTCCATTACCCACCTACAGGAGCCCATCAAATGGAGCCTCCATCTCCCATACAAGCCCTTGGAGTCAACCCTTTCCCGAGTAGATTTATAATTAGAACGGTTCCCAGGGGAGACTTCGCGCGCCGACGGTGGGAAGAGCCAATCACAACCACGAAATGACACTGCTATTGTACTTAATCAAACAGCAGGAAATCCGGTGCTGACAGGCCAAACACAATCATGAGCTAGTGAAACGTGACTTAAGCGTTTTCATCCCTCAGAGATTTTCCTTTTTTTCTTTCTAGCGGGTAGATTATACTGTGGAAAGTTTTACACTCTGACTATGTTAATCTTAATTTTGGTCAAATTTCTAGGTTTTTTTTCCGAACTGCGTTTATCTGAATAAATACTTGTAGTCCTTGTGGTTGTTTTGTCCGTCAGCTAGTGTGATGATTCCCCGCTATGTTTTGTGCCTCCGGGCCCAGCCATTGTTTTCTCGCAAAAAAGTGATCTACAGATGCGAATTCGAAGGAAGGAATTGAGCCTAAACTTCTACATTAACTGCTGAAAATTGTCCTGTTAGTCAGTCATAATTCTTTTGGCGCAGATACAATCCATTTTGTTTTTCTTGAGATAAGTGGATCTTTGGACTGGAGCGCGATGTCACAAATTCCTCCGTTAGCAAATTACGGTTGAGTTAACTTCACGGTCCAGCAACTGTTGTCTTCTGTTCAAATTTTCAAGCGCTTGTTTTATCAGGCAACTCTCATGGTGATACAAGTCAGTTGTAAAGGAAAACTGCAATTTAGGAAATTTCGGAACTGAAGCATTCCTCGTTACTTGCTACTTAGGTCATCGCTTTTGCACGCGGTGCTTAACTGGCGAAATCCACTCCTCGGTGATGACAAAAATCATATGATCCTGGCACTTTTTCGTCGCTGGTCATCGAAAAGTTTCAAGTCGTCCACAGAACGTTTCATCGTCGACTCTTTTCAAGGTGCATGCTTAAATGTGGGATGTATGACGGCAAAAAAAAAAACACTCCCAAAGATAACCTTTCCGTGATCCTCAGTTCGCTGCCTTTGTCCCATCGCTTCATGCTCAGTCTCAGTCGGGTAATTCATTAACTCATTGTCATGATACCCAGATCCCAGCGGCTGTAAAATTGTAAAAACGGACGTAAAGGAATAAAGGAAAACGGTCGAAAGACGGGCTTCTGAGTTCGACTTCATCCAATTTTATTTTTTCACGGTGACATACGAGACTCACGGAAATATGACACTTTTCGCGGGAAACTAGCCGTTCTATTTATAAATCTACTCGGGAAAGGGTTGACTCAAGAAATTAATGGAGATGGAGGCTCCATTTGATGGGCTCCTGCCACCTACCTTTCCTTTCACCTAATCCTAAGATCCTAAAAACTTTCCTAAAAACTCTTCCCACCAAAATGAAGCCTACTAAATGCCCAGCAAGAGAAAAAAAAAATGAGGCAAGAAAAGCGCAGAAAGAAGGGAGGAGAGAAAGCGAAAAGTAAAAGTCAAGACTGCTGTGTCACTTTTAAACGCAAAAACTATGTCGAAATTTTGCTTTCTGCGCATGCCCGAACTTCGCAAGCTGATATTTTGCATCTGGATCAGAAGGCTGCCAAGTGTACGACCTGTAAACCGGTTTGTGGTAAGTTTTAGCTCTTTATAGCACGACAGTGACCAGAAAACCACTCGACTAGCTTCAAAACGCGTTTTTCGGCAAAATCTCCAGGAGCGAATGGGTTAAAGTAACTGAAAATACGCATTACCTCTTCTTCCTTCTTTCTGTTTTTCTCCTGTTCTTCTTCGAAATCCTTCTGCATCTTTAATCTATCCTCTTTAATTCTTCTTTCCTGAGGAAAAATCAAAAGTGAAAGACGTTACCAGCAAGCAAACATTTTGATAAACGAGAAAAAACCTCAAGCCCAAAAAGGTAGGACTATTACTCACCAATTCCTCCTCTTCTCTTTTTACTCTTTCAAGTTCTTCCTTTTTCTTCTTCTCTTTTTCTTCAACCTGAAAAATAAGAGTGCAATAAACGATTTTGAGTACTAGTTCATATCTGATTTGTTTTAAAAGACTCTTAAGATTGTTTCACATCTGTTCTTTTGCGGTTCGTTCACAGGTATGGAGGAGATTCGAAACGTTCTTGAAGTTTAATTGTTGACTCATTCACGTCCAAAGGAAGGTCGCCGACAAGACATACCGATGCAAAAACCACGTATTAAACAAAACTATAACTGCCGGTGGACAGCTGGTTTCGAGAAAGTCTCCGAGACAGTCCTCTACGACTGGTGTAATTATAATTAAATTTCGACCCTGCTCGTGAGTTTGATTCTCATCTGGGGCTTGGAATTTTTTCTGAGCTATCTGTTGTTTGATTTCTTCTTCTTCCAAGTTATAAAAATGATGTGCAAACCAACTGTGGCACAATTAAGCAAATTTGGTAGGCTTTAATATAACTGAATGTAGGAAACAATTTACGACATTCAAAGTTTGCAGCCACTAAGACTTTAAGCCCGGCTACAGGCAATGCTACACGTATGGTACATGACGCGTCCCATAGTTAAGGAGTAGTATATGACGTAAGCATAAATATTTGCTTTACCCAGCTTCAACAGAGAGTTTAAACTGCACCTGTTTTCGAAGGAACTCTTGATACTCCAGTTTAGCTGCTTTTTTAAGATCATCCTTTAAATTCAAATAGAAAAAGGAGCTATCAATCCAACGTTTATCTCTAGACACCAAGTTCAACTTCTTCAGACTTGATTTCTCCTAACTCAACAACTATAACTTCGTTTGCTTAAAAATCAAACCTGAATAATTTGCTTAAAAGTAGTTCTTATGTTATTAGTAAAACTCGTCTAGAATTTCACTGCAAATCTCTCATTTACTGGCTGGCGTAATTGCTATCTGTCAACCCATTTTTACTCAGAAAAAAAAAACTAAGAGAACCTGAGAGAATAATAACCTGTTAATAAAACGCTAGAAAGCGCCCTTATATTTGCGGCAGGAAAGAAACTAACTATTAGTCTTTTAACGAAACAATTATTATAAGCCTCACATCCGATTTCTATCGGCTTTCGCAGATTATGATCTTCGACCATTTGAAGACATCAGTGTTGAGTTCTCCTTCTAATATGGTTAATAACAATTACAATCAAATTGATAACTGATATCAGCTGTATTGGGTTACCTGTGGTTGAGCTTCTTTAAGTGGATCTGATCGTCCGAATGTCGACCTCCCTACATTTCCAGATAATTCTAAACACAAATTCACAACTTATCAATAACCTTGTCATGAATTTTAGGTTCACCTGCTCGAAATAAGATTGGTGTAAGAATAGTTTCTATCTTAAGCATGGGCTAAAGGCACTCTTAAAGTGAAAAAGTTAAGAAGAATTTCGCTTTCCTTCATATGGTCTGCGTCACAGTTAAGATCTACATATTGAATTTTATTCACGGTTTTACGGAGCGAAAGAGAACAGACAAACTAGTGAAATCCGATGGCGTGACCATTCTGTGAAAACACCTCTAACATTTCTTTCACATTCTAATATTTTTTTCAGCAGTTTATAACACGAATTTACATGATAGTTGGCATTTTTCATTTCAAATGAAATAAAAACGTTATAGATCTTACCTGCGGCTGCCCGCATCATTGGGCTTGCATTGCTAATGTTTCCTTGTCTGGGAGATAGGTAAGGTTCACTGGGTGCAGCGGCCTGGAATCTTGTGTCAACAGATGGAGGCTCATCTCTTGGACTCACTTTAACTCCTTGTTCATTGTACTGCCTTAAGGTTCTTAAGTTAGCTTCGAAAAGAGATGTAGAAAAAAATACTTAATTTTCACTGATCTCCCATGACCTTCGGTTTGAAAATAAGTTTTCCTAACTGTCTTACTTATCTGCCAAAAATAAGGAACACGAAGGCTTTGATTATTCTCTTGCTAAAACTATACGGCTAATGCAAATGAACTCTTTGGTCACACAAGGACGCAAACACGACGTTCCCGGACTGTCTGACTTGTTTCATTTGTCAGTTATTGAAAGGATCCAAACAAGCTTTTGATTTCTCGCTTTCCGTATGTTGGAAAAAAACGCACTTTATCTAAGTGTCGATGTATTTAGCACGAAAGTACTAACTGGGGATACTATTTTTTAATCTTCCAGTGGAGACGTGACAAGACCGCTATCTTATGTGGTCACCCGAGCCACGCGAAGGTCTAGCCGTTTGAAAGGCAGCTTTATTAAGTCCCTGAGTACCGGTGTTGGTATTGATACGGCCCCTGGGATCGAACCACACGACCTCCCGCTCTGCAGTCTGCCAAGCGCTCTACCGACCAAGCTAGTCCTCCCGCCGTAGAACAGTGAAAAGGTGCATTAAATACCGTCTCTCTTCAGCCCCTCTCGACAATTTCTGCGGCCTTGGGGCTCGGGCACTGCCCCTTGCATGATAATTATCAGGATAAAGAAACTAAACATGTTCTTAGTGTCCTTACCAACAAGATGCCCTGTTGAATCTCTGAGAGGTGCACCACCTCCGCCTTTACCCCAGGGGTTATAGCTGGCTGCTTCCTGTTCAATCTTTCTGTCATATCTACAAAACATTTCAACAACCGACTAGATTTAATAACAAAATAGCCTGCGTGACAGGTCGTTTGAAAGGAAAGGCGAAGAAGATTCCGGGCGCGCGAGAAGCGCGCTCCTTCCTCCCTCGCGTGCGGTCTCTCGCCCAAATTCCCTTCCCTTTCCCACGCAGGTTAATGACAAAAGTACAGACTGGGAGCAAAAATTCTTGAGTACCAATTTATTCAGGGCCTTCCAACCAAAGGTTGCCTTGGCTTTTAAAAAATGTGTCTGCCTCCCTAGAGGACTAAAATATATAATAATAGAGAATTTTAGAGTCAAGTGTGCGGCAATTTGTACCACGTGACCAAGTTTTACCTTTTCCTGTCGTTTACTGTTCATAACTTATGCACAAATATCAGTAGTTTCACACCAGTTTTGTCAAAAAGAATTGTTTTAGGCAGTTTTTATCTGCTCACTTTCTTTTTGGAGGAATTCTCAACTTGAATCTGACGTTGCCGTTTGCCGTAAACGTGACTCTAAACCTCTACTAATTTTAAACGCTGTCATCTCATCTTACCTTTCTTTCTCCTCTTTTTCTTTTCGTTTCTTTTCGTTTCTTTGTTCCATCTAAAGGTCAAACAAATTTGTTATAACTGAAGTTTTCTATAGAGGAACTCACTGTTAGCTATGCTTGCCAAATAACTAGATTTGCGTATAAGTTCATTACAGAATCAACGGTTGAATATAACTCCTAAAGACTCTCAAATACTAAATGAAGTTCTTAATTACGAATAAGCCTTTTATACCATGTTATGGGAAGATTATTTGTCATTCTAACATTTACATCGGTGGACAAAATCATTTAATGGTGCTACCATTCAAATGAATTTATTTTGCAGAACTATTGCATGGTGCTATTTATTTCTTGGGATTTCACACAAAGAAATTTAAATTTTTATGGTGAATTGTTTTTTTTGGCCACTGTTAAGAGAGAAAAGGATGAAGAACTTTCATGCAAAACAGCAGCAAAAGTTCAGGAATCTCTTCATGAGCTGGGGATAACACTATGATATTAAAGTGACGACTTTGATGAAAACAAGTCGTCCAAAAATGGCCTTATTTCCGCTAATGGTCGTTTTTTCAATCAACAAACAATCATTTTTTGACGCAATAGTTTCCTCTTAGTTTTGTGGGGGTGAGAATAAAACATAAAGCTGTATCAAGAATGCCAATTTGATAGCTTTATGCTTACCTGTCAGAAACACACACTGCAGTGTTTTTAGTTACTTCCTCTCGGATATCAACTACTTTAGGAAACTGATTGGCAAGCCAACGCAGGTTCAAGTTTTTACCTGTCTTTTCAGTTCTTCCTGATAAGCTTGTTGTGATGCTTTCTTCTTGTCAGATGAGGCAGGATCTGTGCCTGCTGCTCCAAGACTGCTGAACCCTCCAGGAGGCTGGAGGCCAGACCGAGGGCTGAGCGAGCCCCCTCCCTGCTGAGGGTAGGGTGCTGGAGTTGGTGTGGTGTACTCTGCCAGCAATAAAATATAACTGCTTAAAAATGTGTTGAAACATACTAAATAGCACAGGACTGAAATACAATAAAGAAAGTACAAATGAACAAAATTGAAGACGGTTTAAATAGGCTCCAATTAGAATTTTCATTGTTGTTGGTATCTTTGAAATAATTTATAGCACTCAGGAGACATAATTGTTTATCACAAAGTGGCAGGTTTGTTAATTACAACTTGCTAGAAGAAATTCTTTTGCTAATGTTAAGTTTCATGATAGTTATTAGCAGAACTAAACAAAATGAACTAGATGGCTGTGAAACCATCCTTTTTTGTTCGACGACTGTAAGGACGGTTCCACAATTCTAAAGAAAAATGTGCAGCCCACGTTATTTAAGTCAGATGCTCCATTATGTCCATTACCTTGGGTTCTTGACTGTGAATCTCTTTGTGACTGACGACCCGCAGAATTCAATCCATAACATTTTATTTGATCACAATTTACATTATCTACCATTACAAGTAATAGTAATTAAATTTTGTTATTTGATTGCTCAATTTTAAATAGTTTCTTTTCACCCTTTTTTTGTAACCTTTCAATGAGCAATAACTATGTAACATGAAATGCTGCTATTTGATCCCAAGTTCAAATACATAATTACATTTTATTTTAATCTGCAAGCCCAGCTCACTTAGTTTCGCATGTTACCTTTCGGCTCTTCATATACGAGCCATTATACGATGCTCTCCAAATAAGGTAACTGTACACGTCTGCTCAAAATTAAAAACAAGCTAAAAGTCGGTAGTTTTTACAAATAAAGTCAGGAAGAATTCTCGATATTTTGTGGGCGTTTTTAATAGAAGATTTATTCCACTCAGGCTTATTGGATATGAGATGATTATAGCCAACTCAGCGCTATGCGCCTCGTTGGCTATCTACCATCCCACATCCAATGCACACTCGGAGAATAATTGCTAATTACTCTTTTCTTGAACATACAGTGTCAGCCATACCTCCAGAAACATCACCATCCAATCTCAACCTTGGCACCATGTTTGCTTGACCAGTCCCCCTAGGGGAACTAATAGAATGCCCCTGGGTGGCACCCATCTCCAGTGCACCATAGTAGTAATATGGGTCATCATATGGATTGGAGTGAATGGCAGGATGAGGAGGAGGCCTGGAGCTAGGTCCATGATTGGCCAAGGAGACATCAAAGCCTTGCGACTGAGGAGGTTGATATGATCCCCTGCTTACATCTGGTGGTGTTCTGTCCAGCTAAAAGGAATTGCATTGAACTTAAATAAACCACTAAATTTTGAGTGAATTTGGCACAGTTCCACAGTGCTTTTTTTTAATGATCATTACTCAAGCCACCTTGTACTGACCCTTAAGGTGATGCTACACGAGACGATTCTTAACAATGATTTTTAGTGTAACACAGCATTGCAACATTGTTTCAACATGATTTGGAATGGTTACAACATTGTTTCAACAGTGCAACGCTGTGATCCTCTAAAAATCGTCGCTGGGAATCGTCCCGTGTAACATGAGCTTTACAGACGGCTGTTACAAAATATTACCACCCTGGTTCTTTTAAACAGATCAAGGGTGATCAAGTAAAAAATCCTTTGCTTTGTTATAAGTAAAAAATTACGGTAAGGGTTATTTACTGTAGGGTCTTATACTAGCTTTAAGCACAGGTTTCAAGAACCAGTACAAATTAAACCTTTCTAAAAAAATTTTCCAGAATTAGGTGTTTAAATTAAAAAGCTTTTTACCTGGGAGTTCAGTGGCCTACCACTAGTTGGATCATTTCCTAAATGAAGCATTTTCTCTCTGGCAAAGAACCAACAAACATGATCAGTAAAATCCTCCTTGTATAGATCATATTGAAAACATCAGTGCTCCAATGATTTTGTTACCTCTGCGTCCTGCATCAATGACGCATAAAAATCCCAAAAGACACAAAATAAATCATAGCATGCATCCCGTGGGACGCAAAGATCGGTGGATCGATACCTTTTCCTGATATCTGCTTGTTCTTGCATTTGCTGCTGAAGCTCTCTCTTGTACTGTTCTTGCTTTTGAACTTTGGCACTTCTGGATTCCTCCGAACCTAAGAGAGCAATTAAATTAAAAACAAAACTGAACTAAATCATTCAGAGGTGCTTTCCCTCCTCAACCTATCTACCCCATCCCACATCAGTTAACAATGAAAGACAACTAAATGTGAACACTAGTCAGATGTGATACAGCTCGATGATAACTCCTAGGATGTTCGACACTGTTCTGTTTCAACAGACGACCAACCTATCGACTGATCTAATACTATATAATAAGAAAGGCACCATACGTAGCACCCATCGACCTGTACAAGGCAATACCAACCTCCTATGATGCCAGCTCCCTCCACTGGGGCAGACTGTGATCTGATATTGCCGTCTGTTTTGCTCCTCTGAAATGAGTCTTCTTTGGGACCATCCCTGTGAACATAGTGAAACTCACTGTTATTTCTAATGAATGGTATATTAAACTTGACCCTTTTTACCCTACTACCTTCTGACTGACTTAATCAAAGGTATAGAAGGCAGTGAAGAGAAAATACCGCATTGGTACCTAATTTCGCATGTACTTAATTTCATGATCACTGGCACGACAGTATTTTACAGAGTTTTATTTTGCGATTTCAATCGGCAAATATGTAAATTTCGCGATTCAAGCGTTTTCGACTTCATTTTACTTTTCAAAAAGTCTGAACTCCTTAAAAATTCAAGACAAGGGACTTGTACTAATCTAACGATTCAGATAGAGAAGATAGGTAGATTCTCTACTCCATACATGAAATCTTTGCAAATTCTCATTTTTTCACGACAGAAGGTACAAAATGAAACTTTCTAGTAAAATAATTTCATTTTTTGGGTACATCCTGTACATTGCTTATTTCTGTGATTTGAATTTTCTGCATGGGCCTTACGTTACTTTTGCGATTTTTTTAACAATAATTCGAAAAACGCGAAATTAAAGACTCGTAAAATTAAGTATCAATAAGGAAGGTGTTGTTGTAAGAGTTTAAAGAGTAACTGAAGCAAAGGCACATGTTGAAGTGAACTGCTGAGTAAACACTACTAGGTATATATTCTGATGGAATACATTTAGAGTGTGATTTGTCATTTAATTAACTAAAGACAAAGAGATTAGTTGTGGTTGAGTGAGTGCCCTGTGACTATTGATGGATTGATCCACTGTTTGTAATAAATATTGAATTTAAGCTGGCAAAGGAAATGCAAGGGGAATTACCTTTCTGGTAGGTGAGCACTGTTTCGTCGCTGAGGTTTTCTTCCTCTTTTTCGAACCTAACAACAAAAGGTTGATTTAAAAGTTTTTTCTTCATAATTCATCCAGGATTCACATTAGTAGATGGCTGGCAGCAACAGCTAACACTTTCACCCAACTTTACAAAATTACATAAAAAATAATTCATCATCAACTCTGTAATCAGCTTAGTGTAACCACCAATTTCAGCATTTTTCTCTTTTTTTGTTTTGTTTAGTTTTGTTTTAAACTCATGTCGTTTCATCTCTTCTGCACACTATTTTGCTAAGATCATTGTGCATTTTTCCTAGTTACAAGAAAGAAGATACAAAAAATGCTGGCATGTTAGAATTTGACAAGTACATAAACCCCAAAATTTTCCTGACAGCGAGGAAAAATATGGCCTGTTCCAACCAGCTTAGACATCAGTCTGCCATTAGTATGCTAATTCTATGTTGCAGCATGCATGCAAATCATTTCATATGGAATCAACATTATTAATGAGATTGTCATGATGCTATCAATGATTTACCAAATGCTGGACAAAATAGTTTTACATGGACAGATAATACTTTATATCTCAGCCCTTTACATCAGTGCTAATGTAATGACGTACCCATTCAAGGAGTTCCTCCTCATCCTCCTCATCATCATAATAATCAAGTCTTCTTCTTGGTTTCACCCATGACCTGCACAAAATGAGTGATGTTTAGAATGCAAGGTACAACAGAACACAATCAAGGGAGTGAAAAAATGACTGTCTTCTTCAATCATTTTGAGCTAATAACAGACTGCATTGCTACCTACAATATCATATTCAAGAATCATTATTGGGGTCATTGCTGCCACCATCAACATTTAGTGAGTTTGCGCAACAGGACAGCACCAAGAAAAGGACGTCAAAAAAATGTGTCAAACATGACAAGGCTATCACTTGCGAACTATGTTGCAATCTTCACTTAACATAACTGTGTTCTGGTCTTTAACAAAAAGATCTGTTTAAAGGAAGATGAAATTTGGTGAAAAATAATTAAAAAAATATATATTGTCACACTTGTCACACAAGGTTTGTCATCTTCTTTCCTCTGCCTTCAGGATGCATAAGATTAAGTTAACTAATGTCACAGTCACATTACCACAGTTACAAGTTCATTGAACCCTTCTATCCCCCACCTGTTGTTTTAAAAAAGTTTATGGGCTGGTGAAAAAATTTATTCTCACGAAACAAAAATGGCAATAATTCATTATAACTTTATTGAACACATTATAACTTTATTGAACCAAATTACTAAGACATAAATGATTAAACATTTAAAAAGGTCTTACTCATCATCAGCATCATCGTCACCACGGAAGCGAACACGCCTGCAAACAAAAACAACATTATTATGTAACTACCAATGAAATAGCAGGTGAGCTTTCATGCAAAAACTTGTTATCTTCACATGTGAAAATATCCCCATTAACAATAATAATAATAATAATAATAATAATAATAACAATACTTAATTATCCTCTCCCCTTATGGAGCTTTTCATGGATAATGAACCAATAATTCAAATGAAACATAATATGGCTAAGAATTCCAACTGGTAGGAGGCGAACCAGTTGGCTATTTACAAGCATGGTCGAGGATTTAAACTTGGGACTACAGAGAATAAATCCAGTTAGTGGTGAGGGAGGGACTTAAACTTGGGTCCAGTCCAACCCTCTAACAGCTCAGCTATGACTTCATGATAAACTATAAATATGAGAAGCAGCCATATAATAATTATCCTCTATTTGTTAATTTCCAGTGAAATATATCAACACTGGCCTTATGATTTGGCAAACAAAAACCCAAGAAACATTCCGCACTGAGCTAAATCCCTTGTTTTAGACTCTTGGAACCTTATTCTCTTTATACAACCAATTAATAATAACTCTTATGCTCATCTTACTTTGCTTCAAAGCTCTTTTCTCTCTGAGCTCTGGGGCGATTTCTGCTGTAACTCTGGATCCACTGCAAAACAGTGATAGCAAAAATCAATATTGTACTGCAAAATAATCATCACACAACATACTGATTAATTTAAGAACCAATTACAAACCAGTTACTCTCACTGGCACTTATCTAACCAGAACATTATAATCAAGACTGCTGCATCTATTTGTGGGACTGTAGGAGCAAACAAATCTTTCCAAACATTTATGGATTTAGGGCCAAGATCATCGCTAAATATGAAACAGAAGAAAAAATCAGCAACAAAGAATTCTTTAAAAGAAAGTGGATACTGACGCCTTATTTAAGTTAACTGCATTAACTTCGTATTATTTCATTGCCCTGTTGTACTTTTTATAATCTCTTTTAGCCCTGTATTAATTTAATAATTAATCTTGCTTTACTCTGTTAATGTCTATTTTTAAAGTGTTTTGTTTTTTTTTGTTTTTTTCTGTAGTATTGTAACTGTAATTATTTAATGTGATTATCAATAAATATATTGGAAAAAAAAAAAAAAAAAAGACTGCTGCATTTTTCGTTTTCACTATGACAAATACAGTAAGCAATAAGTTAGATCATCTTACATCATCATCCTCATCATCATATCTGCGATTGAGATATCCATCACTTTTAGAATTCTGCTTATACTGTGAAGTTTCCCATCTAGGCCTGCAGGAAAATGATTAAAACGAAATAATTAAACATTTATTTAGAAGATAAAGCTAATGCTCTCCTTGCAACCATTCTTGAACGTGACATCACATTCAAAACAATTTTCACATAATTTATGTCCTCCTCAATGTTAATTCAAATATTATCCACTTGCAAATAAACTTGGATCTGAACATTGGGGAAGGACAGAAGAAACTTGTACACTCGGCAAAATGTTAAATAAGCTGGTTGAGAAGACATGACATGAAAAATCCGCAGTTTCAGGCTAGTGTTTCAACAAAATTTGACAAGG
>OZ037785.1:22901303-23376303 GCA_964035525.1 Porites cylindrica
ACAGCCAAATTTACATAATATTTTTAACTTCTTTGACTTGAAACCTAAAATGAGCCCAAATTCTAAATGAAATAATTATATCCACATATTTTAGTGTGGCCATTCATATGAAGATTAGGACACAATAAAAAGGAAGTTTTTCCCATGTGATTTTGCCTTGGTTTGAAAAAAATACACAGTACATTAAGTACTTCAATTCATTAATTTCACCCTTGTTTGCTGATGGGAACAAAGTTTTTGAGGGAGCCGGATAGCCTGCATTAATTTCAAAGAATATTAATACTTATTATCCCAGAAAGAGCTACACAGACTCAATTTTGCATTTAACACTAGTCAATGTATGAAAAATATGCAAATAATTGTGATGCTCAGTGCAACCTTTGAATCTTTAATGACTTTTTTCTGCAATTTTAAATTAACTTAAATTCAGCTTGGTATATTTCCACATGTGATTTTAATACTTTCAGTAATTTACTAGAAGGTTTAGGTTACTAATAAACATAACACTAATGTTACAATGTTATTAAAAAGTTGCCCAAAAAAAACATCAATCTCAGCTTTCAAAAACTAAGTGTTTTAATGGCATCTATTTGCTCAGAAACAAAAAGTGTCATTTTACATGTTAAAATTGCAACTGCAGTGTTTACCTAGTCTACCCAAAAGGCAAATTTAAGTCAATGTCTAAATATTTATGCCCTATGTTAGACTCATCGTTACATCCCAAAATGGAGAAAAGAGAGCACAGCAACACTGCCTCAAACCTGTTAGTATTTATTTAGCAGCTACAAGACTCAACTGGTAAGTACAATAATGTAAACAGGGTTTACAACAGGCAAAAAATTCACAAAATATGACCAGCATTTTATCAACAGCCTGCCACCTTTCCATTTTATGAAAAATTAGCACTTTTCTGCACAAAGGTCAGGAAGGAAAAACCTTTATATTTAGAGTGGTATTTAAGTTGAATTTGACTATTATAAAAAATGTAGGGAAGAACAAGGGCAGAAATGATCTGTGATACAAGCCACATATAAAGTTACTAGAAATTCGAAGAATTATTACGAATGGTCTCGAGAATCGATCTGTCATAGTTTGAGAATCTTGCAGAAAGAATCTAAGGGGTAAAATAATTATTTTCAAGCATATCTTTATGAAAACTTTTGAATTGTTCTAAATTCAATGGTCTATCAAGTAAAATATTATCATTAATATTAGTAGCCAATAGAGGCTTAAATAAAATATAGCTGGATGTAGCAATGTTGTTTAATAACTGTAAACCTTACAGGGTTCTCAATAGATTTTTAAGTAGGAGGTGATCACTGATAAAGTAGGAGGCTCTTCAGCAAAGCCAGAGGTGTCAAAACAAAGCAAAGAAAAGCGACTTAAACACAAAGTAAGCGGCTATAAATCCCAAAGTAAGCGGCGATCAATCGCCGGGTGCCGCCTTCTATTGAGAACCCTGACCTTAACATCTGAATCAATTTGTTACAATTAAGCATGGGACCAAATTAAAAGTGGAGACTAACACATACAGTTATGAACAACAAAATTAACAATTATCATTAATTATGTGTACCCATCACAACAAAGTGGCCTGCTCTTTAGCTGTGATCATGACAAACCTCAACTTCACAGATCTAGCATTGCACCAAGTCAGGATAAATGACTCAGGATTATGCAGTCTAAGCTCACATAATTATTTAGCTTAAATTTTGGTCAGGATAAGCCTTGATTTTTACAGCTCTTTCTTTAACTGCTTTATATGTTGATCAAGTTTATCACTGAATTACCATTAGGTAAAATAGTAAGATTGATAAGGTCAAAGGTAATTACCCTGTTTGAACCTGCCAGTGTGAATCAAACCGTGGCCTTTATACCAATTTTTAGAGCTTACAAAAAATTTCCTCAAATGTCCAAAAGCCCAGCAAACAGAAAACAAAGGGAAGACCATGACCACTCTAATTTCTTTATAAATACCCAAGTCGGACAAATCCAATTTTTTCAAAAATACTGGTACTAAATGGGAATTTCCAGTTGCTTGTAATGCAAACATAATAATTATAAAGGAATGTGCTTGCAACTTGCAAATATTTATTTCCAGCAAGAAAAATCACCAACAGTGTATCAGCAAAATTAAACTCCAGCAGAAATTTAGTGCCAAACAATAATTGAAAATAAAATAAAGGGGATGATACATTTAACAAATCTGAACTGACCTGAGTGGATTTGAGACCAGGATAGGGTGATCTACTGCTTTCTGATATGACAGCGTCAGATCTACCAGTGGAACGGAAGTTTTTCTACAACAAAAACAGATACACACAGTACCATGAATAATAAGGAAAAAAAAGAGTGCCTCTTTAAAAAGCTGTGTAGTATATAAAAAAAGGTACAACGTGAGTGTTTAAATTTGGTAATAAGACTTTTCAAATAAAAGAGGGTATTTTGAGCTTCATCTTTTCCTTTAGTAACCTAATAATAATGTATTTAATTTCTTCATTTGCATGGAGCTATAGAAAAATGGACAAGGTTTGCTTGTGGATTTTTCTTCTTTGTGTCTTTCTGAGGCAAAAACCAGCCAGTTTTCATGCATCCAGGTAGAGGTTCCAGGCTCTACTAACTGCAGTTTTTAAATCTACAGTTATGTACTTCTTTGTTCATTTTGAAACCCTTTTTTTTTTCAGTTGTACCAGGTATTAGCACCCCAGATACAACCTCGCCACCTCACTCAAGCAGCTAGAACCAAAATATCTTGAATATTTAAAATTCATTACAATAATAATAATTATGAGTTTAATAACTTAATTTATGAGACAAGGATTTCATGGTTAAGTTGCAAAACTTGCTGTGTTTCAGCATTTCCCTTGTATTAAAGCACCTCATGCTTGGAGAGGTATAAAGGCGCATTTTCATATTTTAATTCTGCTCGAGTGGAACCTTAATATAATGAAGGACCAGGGGACAGGCAAAATTTGTCCGCTATAATGTTCCGTATAATAAAGTTTACTGTTACTAGCACAAAGAAAATCCTTTGTTATAACAAGGACTTTGTTAAATAGAAGTTCTACTGTACATCATAAAATAATTAGCAATTATTGAATGAGGCTGAGTATTATCTGAAGAGTTATGGAGATCAAGGAGGGTGTTATGCGGCCTCAGCAGAGAACACCCTCCGAGATCTCCAAAACAAAAGCTGAATTCAATAATAATTATTGAATTATTGCTTATTATTTATTCAAAATAATTCCTAGTTTAAAAACAAGCTATGTAGTTCTTGCTATATTTTTAGCCAAAAGTTCACCTATCTTTTCCTCATGAAATCAGCGTGCCAAGAAAGTAGTGTCCGCTAGCCCGGAGCTAGTGGATTTTGCTATTGGGCAAGTGAAGTCTTTTGAGGAATTCAAATCACAGAAGAACTGTGAAATCAATTCTGCTCATCAAAACATTTTTCGGTTAGTTGAAATGACGTTTGGGCTAGTATATGCTAGCTTCAGCTTGCCCGAATGGCAAGCTTTAAAAATGACTTTCTTGCACCATGGAACTGTTCTGCCAACGTGAATTAATGTTCCGCCATCTTGTATTCACTACCAAAACAATTCAACCTCGTCCCCAGGTCTTCTCGGTTAACTGTTCAATAATCTGGCAATTTGCTACACCACTGACATCATCAGTTCACATATCGCAAAATTCCTCCAAATTTGGTCAACAATAGCTGGTTATTATGAATTATGCGTGGGATTTAGCCAATCAGAAATGGAGAAATATTTTGAATGAATAATAATTATGATTATTTCCTTTTCCAAGTCTTAGTTATTCCAATCTCATTCTATTTGATTTGCTAAAAAAGAGAAAGTTAGTTCTAATAAATTGTACAAAAACATGGGTTGTGACTTCTTTCAACTTGACTATAATCATGATACATACGATACCTCTGCCAGATACTTTCTGTATTCCTCTTTTCTCTCTTGCCGTAACTTTTGTTGATGCTTTTCATAACCACCTAAATTAAGTCCACCAAGATTACTGTCATCTTCAACAGGAGCTGCATAAAAACAAACCCACAAGCACATCAGATTACAATACAACCTAGAAATCCTATCTCGGAAAAAAACTAACCAATGACCAATAATATAAATGAAGGATAACTCTAATTTAGTTTCTGAATAGTAACACCAAATTAATTTTTATTATTTAAGTACTGTATTTTCTCGATTTAACACCAGGCCCCGAATAAACGCCGGGTCTTGGAGGGGAAGTTGTAGATACACCCCCCCAAGACGTTTATCTGTGGTATAATGAACTAACGGTATAAAGTCAAGATACACGGCTGTCAAGAAAAAGGCATAAAAACTTTTCTTTAGTAACAGTAAGCTCAAATAAACTGCAAAATTCAAACAAACGCTGGTCCACAAGGCCAAGTTTGAATTAAACGCCGGGGGCGTTAAATTGAGAAAATACGGTAATGCAATAACAAACGTAGTTTTGGCATCATCAAATTTAGACTCCCCTCTCCCTAAAAGACTCGGACAAACAAATGAACAGATACATGCTGTGCAAGTTAAAATTGAATGCAGGTTAAAAATTTTTTAACCTACATTGATTCTCAATTTTTTTTTGTCCCCTAGCCCTAATTCATGAATAATAGTAATATTATTATTATAGCTAGGAGACAGGACATTGCTTTGTGAGGAAGTACACTAAGGTACAGTATTGCAGTAAAACACCTCATTAACTCTCTGCACTAAACAGCTTAACTGTTTATTTTAATAAATACCATGATCTTTGAAGCGCAGAATTAGTTTTCTACTATACCACACATCACTCATTTAGCCACCAAGATTTTATAAAAAAAGACAGCTGACTAATTATGAGCACTCACCAACTGGACAATGAGTGCAAGAATAACAACTATGAGAAGAACTGTGTGAGACTGACCTGTTCATTTGAAAATTTTAAAAAAAAGTGTATGGATTACACCACAGAAAATAAAAGTAAGTCATCTGACATTACGGTACCTTTAGCTTTGACCCTGCTCTCAGGTCCTGGAGGAGATCCTTCATGAATATGCCTAAACAAATACAAACGGGACATTACAAAGTTACATAATTTCTGTTAGTATATACTAAAACAATGGCTGGTGTTTTTCGCGCACTCTGATTGGCTACTCAATCAGTGAATATCCTGCACTATTCACTGATTCACCTCCAGTTCCTCCGAGCAAGCGACGCCAAACTTGCGTAAGTTGCGAGCAAAATGCCTTTCTGGTTTGCTGCCGTAAACAAACAAAGAAATTTCACAACTAATCAAGCAAGCTGTTTCCGAAATACACGAAGAAGGTGACAAAGTTCGGTTTGGAAGTTTTAACAGATAAAGCTTTGTCTTTTTTACTTGAATTGATCGATAAAACCGGTGAAAAAGTCTTTTGTTTACAAATGCAAACTAAATTTAAATAAATAAATAAATAACGATTTGCAGGTAGCACATCCACATAGTGGTTCTTCGTCTACCTGATTCCTGGTCGAATTGGAATTTGGAAATGTTGGTTTTTGAGGAGAGGGGAAAACCGGAGTACCCGGAGAAAAACCTCTCAGGGAAGTCTTGCGTTACTTTATTTAGTTGAGTTGTTCAATAATAAGCTTAAAACTAAATTTAATAATCTTTTTTATAGAATGATTTTAAATACAAAAAGAATTCACAACTCCTTTTGAAGAAATTTCCCCGCAAGAGCTAAACAAATGCCTTCAAAAGTTTTAATTGTCGGCAAGAAAAAGCGATGGCCGCGGCCACCCGGTTATTACGCGCCAAAATTGTAATCGTTGGCAACAGTATTTGAGTTAAAAATCATCATTTTTGTGCTCAATTATCTCACTGTTTTAGTATATACTAAAACAATTTATTATTCACCTCAGTGTCGGTGGTTAGTCATGGATATTTACCTCACTGCTTCGTAGTTCGGTAAATATCCACGACTAGCCACCTCCACTTCGATGAATAATTGTTATGTATCTCTATTTCACTTAAACTAGCAATAAACATACAATGCAAATTTTTGCATTGTTTACTAACTTCAAAACTGGCCCCAGTTGTTCAAAATGTGGGTAACGCTATCCACTGGATAAATCACTATTCACTGGATAGCTCGTATTGGTTTCCCTAACACTTATCCGTTGGATAGTGATTTATCCGGTGGATACTGCTATCCAACTTTTGAACAACTGGGGCCTGATCAACAAATTTAGGGACTTTAGAACAAGGCCATTACTAAGGGCGGAGGCCAGGGATTTCCCTGTGGAGGAAACAAAAGGGCAGTACAACCAAAGGAACTTCCTAGCTGTTCAATTCGCTGCCTACTGATTCATAATAATTATACCCAGATCTTAGCAAGAGCCCTGGCAAAAGGACTTGTTATTCACACTCTCTTAATAATTCTAAAAAATTCAAAATTTTTCAGAAAGATAACTTTTCATCACTTATCCAGCTTAATTTAACATTGAAAAATAATATATTATAATATGTATTATATTTCACTAAGGGACTTGTCAGAAATTAGCAGGAGGGAGGGGAGGTGGAAACAGAGGGAGGGTCACAACTTTTTGAGACTCAGAAAAGGGAGGGATCATGAAAAATGGGCTGTTAAAAGAGGGAGGGTCATACAAATATACACCCGTGATCATGTAGAAGTTCACCCATAGAAGAAAAAGGAGGTTCTTTATTTTGTCAAAAAAAACCTGGGAAAAATAGGAGAGTCAAGTGATCAGCTGTCAGAACCAGAGTCAGACTCTTAATGTTGTCATCTAAAATGTATGTATATGGCATTACAAAGAACAAATTAGAAATACATTTTGAGCTTTCATAATACTGACTCACCCTAGTGTATTGCAAGAACTAGACTTTATCACTTATACAAGAGGGGGAGGGTCATGATATTTTAGGACGAGGTCAAGGGGAGGGTTAGCAAATTTCACTCCCATTGCAGGGATGGGTCACCTCATTTCTGAACCCAAATTTAAAATTCCCACCCCCCTCCCCCCCTGCTAATTTCTGACAGGTCCCTAAGGTAATATTACCGGTTGTCAGGTTTATATCCTCTTGGGCTTGTCCTGCTGCGGTCCTGATGGCAATAATCAAAAGTTTAAAATCAGGGATATCCAAGTATAACACACAAATTTACTTTATCTTTCATGGACAATGACAAACTTTGAATTATGGGAAATATTTTGATTAACTTTTTAGGGCCTTTTTCAGCATGAAAAGCAAGTAGTGTCCAGTAGCCTAGCGATCATAGATTTTGTTATTGGGCTAATGAATTCTATTCTTAACTTGCCCATCAGGCAAGTGAAGTCTTTTGGGGAATTCAAATTACAGAAGTACTGTACTCAGTCCTGCTCATCATAAAAACTTTCGGCTAGTACATGCAGCTACTGCATACCCAAATGGCAATCTGTAAAACTGAGTAAACAAAAAAAAGGAACTGATTACCACATAAAATTTACTAAGCTACTTTTTCAGCATATTTGAACATAAACGAGGTTTCAAACTTCGGGATCAAAAACTATTTTTGTAGCGTACAAGCGTTCGATTTGACCTTGGAATCCTTTCCACGTGATAGAGCTTGAAATTTTGTCACATGATTTATACTGTGGCTCACATCACAAGACATCCTGGTAGACCACTGGGATCTGGTAACCGGTATCATGGTTCATCCCAGTTCGATGATTTTGACGCCGCCTCTCTGGCTATATATGAAACCTTGTTTGTGTTCTAAATGGAAGTCGTACTCAGAATTTTCAAATGATTCTCATACAGTGCATCTGATAATGGCATTCCTCTCCAAATAACCTTCTGAATTTTCTCCACTCACTTTCATTTCTAGTATGAATATACATGTACACAAAATTTGCTTGTCTTCCCAGAGAGTGATACCCCTCAAGAGAATTGTTTTGATTGTATTGCTAAAATCTATTCCTTCTGCTTAGAACCAAAACTGTAGAGTTACAGCACCTGATCTTGGGAGTTAGAACCTGTGAACTTTTTCTTTGTTTCGCACCCTTTGTTTTTCTAGGTTCTATTATATTGTGTCGACTTCTTTGTTTCCTTTGTTTTACGCCGCTCGTGAGTTTTACAGGTTCTTACACCGAGGCGATCTTAGAGGGGCCAACGAAAAGAAACAAGGAAAAAAGTTTTCCCGCCTCCAAAACGAGAAGGCAACTGAGCTAGAATAATCACATGCAAAGTAATCTCACCTCACTTTCTTGTGCACGCAATATTTCTGCTCTTTCTTTTTCCAATTTTCTTTTCTGTGACTCAATAAAACTTGCTAGATCGTCCGCCATTGTATAGAATTGTTTATAAGGCCAGCAACCGAACGGAAAATTAGAAAATAACGATGAATATGAGACGTTCAACAATTATGTTGTCAAGTGGACACGATGGTTCGAGCAGGCCTTTCGCACTTTATATTGCATCCCCGAAATGATACTGATAAATCTCCAGACCTCCAATAACCAAATATCCAAACATTGGCTGTAGATTAGCGTAAGAAACCACTTTCAAAACTTGTCAGCAAAATAACATTCCAAAATTGTTTTGGGTGATCCGCCATGTTTTTGGTAACCAATACCAATAACGCCCTTTGGTACATGAAAAAAGCTAATTTTTGATTGGTTAGGGGAAGGTGAGATACAACCCAATCAAAAACGATTTTGCATTTTGCAGTTGTGAGAGTCTCGTGATTGTTTTCTATCGCATGCGGCGGGGCTCATCCGGCGGCTTATCCGGCCGGGTCACGAGACATGGTATTGAAAGGAGTATTTTTCCGAGTTGAAATTCAGTGTGCGAACAACAGGCATTTGAGATGGATTTTTACAAGGATAAAGCCAAGCTAATTGATAAGCTCCTGGAGGAAGGTCCTACTTCCACGGAAGAGGAGGACGAAGCTCTGGTGACTTTAAAACGAGAAAGTCGTATGCAAAACAAGTTTTTTGCGTGCCATGTTGTTGTTTTGGTACTTGTGGTGGTACTGGGAATGTGTTTGTTTGCGCGTGTAGCCTACTATGGTTTTCAAACCACGGAATATGATCAGCAGTCACTGAACAGAGGTTTGTTTATCCTTATATTGGGCCGTTCCATTTATTGTCCGTCCCCCCTTTATTGAAGGTACTTTTATATTTACTCAGAGATGCCAATCAACCTCGGTTCTTTAATCCCGCCATCACCACCAAAATTTTCCCTTTATCTCGAAATCCCGAACGTTTTCATCGGCCATATCCCGATCCTGGTCACATCATTTTCCATGGTCCACCTTATCAGTACCCTGCTAGCAGAGTCGCTTCGATCTTTCCTAAATGAGTCGGGAAAGAGGAAGCGACTCTGCCCACATCTACAAGTTCCTTTGATCTGTAGCCTCCCACGCAGACGTTCTTAGGGGTTCATCACGTGTTCCTGCCCCACGAACGTCTGCTGAACCGAAAGATAAATTCCTGTTCCATCGTTCGCAAATATCAGCTGGTGATCACATGCAGATTATCGGAGATCCAATCGGCGCTGTTGAAGTCAAAGTGTTGACAAGCCAAACACATACCAGGGGCGGATCTAGGGGGAGGGTGCAGGGGGTGCGCACCCCCCCCCCCCCCTGAGATGACCTGCGGTTTTCTAATACAACTGGTATTCTGCAAAAAAAAAAAAAAAGTAGAGCAAGAGACGAGTGCACCCCCTCCTAAAAAAGATCCTGGATCCGCCCCTGCATCCGTACAAGCTCCGTAGAGTGTGATGCGTGACCAAAGATTTTTGCTCCGGACGAAAATCTAGGAGATAAGTAGCCTGCAGTGCAGGCGTATTTTGGGTGGGCGAAACCTTGTTCGTGTTCGTAATATTGTTGTAGCCGCCATCTTTGATTTTATGACAGTGGAACATTGGGGAGAGTAGAAATAGGAACCCTTACGGTAGGTGCTCCTCTCTTTGGGAAGTTTCAACATGTCGCTTTCGCAAGCAAATTGCGCGCTCAAAGAAAACGCCTGCGCTGCAGGCTAGGAGATAAGCGTTGGGTTTTTGTATATTTCTCTCTGTAAAGGCTGGATTAGAAGTCATTTGCTCATAAAGTTTTTCTTTGGGTGATGCAACTGCAGGGTTTTTTGACCCTAAAAAAGGCCACCTAGAATTTTCGGAAGCCTTTTCCTGGCTGAAATTTTCGAGAGCGTAAGTTTTTATCCCTATAATTTTCGGATCAATAGACTTTCAGCTAGGAAATCCGAACAGATGAAAAGTTTTTAGGGGATAAAAATATGCCTATATCTACCGTTTGAATACTAAAATACGTTCAACAATGCTATGTTAAGTGGTTTTGAAGTATATCCTCGTTTGGTGCCCCTGACCTTGTAGGACTGAACAAAAGGCAGAATTTTTTTTACACGTTATTGTTTTGTAGTAAAGCCGACTTCCGTTCAGCACATTTAACCTCCGAGGTAGGTAGCCACTAGTACGAAGGTTTGTGAGTTAACTGAGTAGTTTGTTCTAAAACTGTAAGGTCTTCACCTTTCATGAGACCTTTCTGATCTTTTCTGGAGCTATAAAGTCAAGCGTGAAATTTCTCAAGGTCCAAAGTGCACTTCCCAGATGCCGTAGTCTGCTGTGATTGGTCTACGTCTTTTTCCGCTCAAGTCAGCAGACGTTCGTGGGGCAGGAACGCGTGACGAACCCCTAAGAACGTCTGCACGGGAGGCTATTTGATCTTCCGATCATCCAGCGATTTGGATGAGTCAGACAAGTTTTGTATTGGATAAACCTAAGGATAAACCAGTTTTACCTGTGCACGCACGCATATTCTGGAGTTTTGCTGACTCTTTCTGCCCCCACGCTCCATAACAAAACAAACAGCTGCCGCTTCAATATCATGCATGAATTTTGAGAAAAACATAGATTGAACGTGCAGTTTTAGAAAAATTGGAAAATGCACCCAGACTTGAGATGGATTTTGTTTTGGATTTAACCGTGTGCTTAGCCGATTTTACTTGCGTGAACGGATCCCCAATCCAGTAAGTGTTACGTGAAGTTCTTGAAAGGATAAACAAATGGGTTTTGAATAAAAATATTTACGAAACAATATCTATGCCTTTTCTTTGGTGTTTGCTTATTCATAACATTAATTCAAAATAAGATCATGAGGCTACAGAATCCATGTTGCATTTAAATGATCGATGCTTTTACAGCTGTTTTTTGGATAATACCCAACCTGTGATGCCAAAAGCGTCTTTGGGTTCTGTGTTTTTCTGCGACGTCAATCACAATCTGAAGAAGTGGCACTTTCTTCGCTTTCTGGCCTTTACATTTTAGCGAACCTCTTAGGAAACGAAAGGCCGTGGTTTATTTGTGATTTGTGACTGGTGGATTTCTATCCTTTTTGTGTGTTTCTGTGTTTCAAGGTTCATTGCTATGTTTTTGAAAAGCACCGTAAGTTTTACCTTAGTTCTAAGTTTTTTTTAACTTCTTTATACTGAAATGTGGCAAGTTTAGATTCCAAAGGTGAAATTGTTCCTATAGAGCTTCCAAATCCAGAGGAGGAAACACAGATACGGAAGGGTGAAAACAAACTGGTACGTTCCCGCTAACATTTACATTTGCTGACAAACACAGTGGATGCTACGGTAACAGTTTGATTGATGTCACAGAAAAATCTGAATTTGGAGCATGCTCAATATGAATTATCGAGGATGTCGGCAAAGGTTCCTTCCTCTTCCCGACTTATCTAGGAAGATCGAAGGAGACTCTGTTCGCAGGGTACCTTATCAGAAGAGTGAAAAAATACTACAGACACTTTTGTTATTTCATGATATGGTAATAATTGGCCCTTTTAACCCATTCGCTCCAGGAGATTTTGCCGAAAAACGTGTTTTGAAGCTAGTCGAGTAGTTTTCTGGTCACTATCGTGCTACAAAGAGCCAAAACTTACCACAAACCGGTTTACAGGTCGTACACTTCATGGCCTTCTGATCCAGATGCAAACTGTTAGCTTGCGAAGTTTGGGCATGCGCAGAAAGCAATTGGGTTTAAAAGTGACACAGCAGTCTTGACTTTTACTTTTTGCTTTCTCTCCTCCCCTCTTTTTTCACTTTTCTTGCCTCGTTTTTTCTCTCTTGCTGGGCATTTAGTAGCAGGCTTCATTTTGGTGGGAAGAGTTTTTAGGAAAGCTTTTAGGATCTTAGGATTAGGTGAAAGGAAGGGTAGGTGGGCAATGGAACAAGATTTTCATGGAGATTTTCAGGTCAATGTTACATGGTCTTTGTCCTTTTTCTCCGGTGTCCTTGACTGAATTGTGCTCATTCTGGTATGGTTTGAAAGATCTCTTCACTCTGCAGAAGTTAGCAGACAACTTTCCCGCTGACCGATAAAACTGATGACGTCACAAGCAGTAGAAAGGACGTGGATCCGCACGGGCAGCTCAGGGGCGAATGGGTTAAGCCATAGGAGATCATAGGGACTGTTATTCACTGATTTAAGTGGTTGATTCCACAATTTAGCTGAAATTTTTTATTTTTATACCTGGCTCTTGGAACAACTGGGTGAAACTTGATTTTTCTTTGGCTATTTTTTATTGTTTTAATTTAGGTTATTATGAGTATGAAATCTTTCAAGATGAGGACAAGCCACATTACAATACAATGGATAGGCCTCTACACCAGATGAGGGGCAGGATTTCTAGTGTTAAAAGTTCTACTTCTTATAATCCCCCTCCAAGATCAGAAAAGGCAAAAACGGGTGAGTCATAGAGAAAGCTGCTGTAAAAAAACTCCCTGAGCCCCCGTGACGTGATTAGGACGACATGCATATCTCCTTCTAGAGATAGGCTTTTGTACATTATGCTTTTGCTTCGCCACTAAAATGCTCCACCTTAATGCTCCATTTTTCCCACTAAAATGCTGGGTCTCCCCAAAAAAGTCACTAAAATGCTCGGATAATGCTCATTTAATATACAAACGGTTTTTTAAATTAATTTCAAAGTTTACACTCACAAAAACGTGCAAGTGTTGCTAGACCTTGCAAGTAACAACGACAATGGGTACAAGTTCATAAATACAGCCAAAAAAACAGCTGTATTAGATTTTTTGTGAATTTTGAGTTTTAGTCTTCATTTTCTTTAAAAACGCAGGAGCTCGTGGGGCATGGGCTCCTGAAAAAAGTTAATTTCTATTTTATTTTCTCGGAAAAATTAATTTTCCGGGAAAAATGCCACTAAAATGCTCCAATAATAGGGGTGGCGAATGGTAAAATCCGAGACTCGCCGAGACGCCGAGATCCTAGTTAGAAATCCGAGCCCGAGACTCTTTGGTGAAAAGTTTGGAGTCAAAAAAAGTAAAAGCAAACCATCAAAAAAAGAGACTTCGAGACTTATCAAAAAAGCTTCCGAGATTTCGAGATCCTGCCAAAATTTTCCGAGACCCACGTTTTTCGAGGTATTGTTCGCCACCCCTAATAATGCTCAATGCTTTTGCCTCACTAAAATACTTGAAAAAATGCAAGCATAATGTACAAAAGCCTATCTAGAGACTGCTAGTCAACAATGTCTCGAGCTTTTATATCTTGGCCAAAATTGCATTTGGTCACGTTAAATAAACTCCCCTCTTTAATATTATTTTTGTCTACAGCAAGGTACATTGTGCACAACACTATCTGGGGATCTATTTCAACTATCTCTGTGGCACTGAATGGAGCTCCTTTTAGTGTGGTTACATCATTCAGTGATGGGACTGTTGATAATAGCACAGGGATACCATACTTTTATTTGTCAAATTTTGACCCTATATGCACAAACATAAAGGAAAATAACTGGGCAAGTCTGTCAGTTTCTGAAGCACAAAGTGATTACTGCAAGGAACATGACTGGGACCCTGAGGAACCACTTTGCTCTAGAGTTTCTCTCACAGGAAAGGTAAGTAAATATTGCATTTTAATGTTTTAGCCTAAGCAGCAAGACTCATAATCTGCAAGCGGGTTTTTTTCTTCATATTTAGTACACAAAACGACCGTTGTGGTCCCACTGGCGTTCCTAGTGGAGACCGTGGAAACTGGGAATAAGAATCGTTGCGTGACCAAAGCCATGCATGTTTTGTGAAGAATGCGTCTGTCGATGAATTCTATCGCTTGAAAGCATTGATTACTTTGGAACATGGGAACGCTTCGGTGGTCGAAAAAAAAGAAAACTTTATTAGCAAAAGACTAACTGGTTGGGTGTTGTAAACTTTCATTGTATGCAAATGGGTCTTGTGATGAGCATGCGGTCTATTTTTGGTAATGATCGAAATGACATGCCATGAAAATCCCTTTTTTGATCTCTGGCAATGATGTAATTTCTCTGGAATCAAGGCCCTTGAATTTTCGTGTATTTATACACACGTATAGCCTGCGACAGCAGACGTATAACATGCGTACTAACTCAATTCAGAAACAAATAAAAAGTAAATATCCAGAAGTAGGGAGTGAAAAACCTGTAGTGAGTAAATCCTGTTTCATGTAGAATTAATCGCCTGCTCATTTCTCGATCTAATCTCCAAGCAAGCGAGACTTAAACACCGCTGTAAGAGTGTTCTTGTTGTACACGTGTTCTGCTTCTAGACCTTGCCACAGTTTTGGAAGCCGTCTTGATGAGTATAGCCAACCACATGAGAAATTACAGTGTTTGTATGAGAATCTAATGTGAAATAATTTTCGTACAACGGCTGTCCTGAAAAAATATGAATTGTACTGAGAAAATTTGAGGACGTTACATGCAGCTACATGCACTAGAACCACTTTTTAAAATTTTTTATACATTTGTCTGTTAAAATTTGTCTTCATGCCAACTAAAATTTCCCGGGAAAATTGCAGACAAAATTAATATGTGGAAAATCTAAAGCAAGCGTTTGGAGAAATTTAAGCACAGGTACGGCCCAAAAAATTTGTTTGTAGAATCACTTGCTGTGTAGCTTTATTTTACAATTCATAATGTTTCCAGAACAGCCTTTTTACAGAAATTATTTGACATTAGATTCTCGTACAAACACTGTGATATCTCATGCGCTTGCTTACTCATCAAAGAAGATGGCTTCCAAAACCATGACAAGGTCTATAGGTAATAACAGCTCTTATCATTGAATGTTTATCAATGTTTTAAACATCATGCATTAACTGAAGGACTCTAAAGTTTCATTCTTTCTTGTCTCTTAAAACTTAAAGCTTATTCATGTTGGCCCTGATGAGATCAAGTTTGCTCAAAATGCTTTGTTTTCAAGACATCCTGTGATGAAATCTTGGCCCAATTTTCATGGTAAGTGATCACAAAAATGTCATTCTTTCTTTATACCTGTTGCACCAAATTTCAGTTCTTCAATAGTTATTTTATAATCAGGGTGCAAAGACAGTCAATTTTACATCCTGCCAATCGTGCAAGCTATAGCTAGCATGCATGTACTAGCCCACAAGTCATTTTAACCAGCCCCAAAACCCTTTTTGATTAGCAGGATTGATTACAATCCTTCTGTAACTTGAATTTCCCCCAAAAACAGCACCTGCCTGTCAGGCAAAATGGATTTCGTACGGGTAGATCTACACTACCGCAAATTTTAACTCTGCGTAGGCTCATAGAGGGAATAAAAGAAAAACAGCTTCCTGCAATATTGACTTTCGTAGACTTCAGTAAAGCCTTTGATTCGATACATCGTAGGAAATTGATGGAGATCTTGAAGGCATATGGAATTCCAACAAAGATAGTGGATGCCATCAGCATACTCTACAAGGACACCGATCGAAGCACAGGTAATAACTCCTGATGGTGATACGGAATTCTTTGAAATTCTTTCGGGAGTTCTGCAAGGAGACACACTCGCACCTGTCCTTTCCTATTTATCATAGCCCTGGATTATGCAATTAGAGAAGCTACTAGAGAAACACACACTGGGTTCACGCTTACACCACGGCAGAGCTCCCGTCATGTAGCAACATACATCACCGACACTGATTTCGCGGATGATCTGGCCCTAATTTCTGACTATCTTGAAGAGGCACAACTTCTCTTATTAAGACTGGAGGTTGCTGCGAAAACAGTGGGTCTGCGTGTTAACTACAAGAAAACGGAATACATGCTGTACAATCAACCTGTAGGTGATCTTGTCACACTGGCAGGGAACAAATTGAAGCAAGTAGATAACTTCAAATACCTTGGTTCGTGGATACAATCCAGTGAAAAGGACATGAATATAAGAATTGGACAAGCTTGGAGTGCACTCAACAAAATGATGAAAGTGTGGAAATCAAACCTAAAAAATCATCTCAAAATAGGTTTCTTTCGGGCCACAGTTGAAAGTGTACTGCTTTATGGTGCTGAATGCTGGACGATGACTGGAAAGATGATGAATAGACTAGATGGTACGTACACAAGAATGCTCAGAGCAGTTCTTGGAGTTTCCTGGAAGGAGCATAAAACCAACAAAGAACTGTACGGCAACCTTCCTAAGATTACAGATACACTGATGATCAGGAGGCTGCCGTTTATAGGACACTGTTGGAGAAAAAAGGATAAGGTGATAAGTGATCTACTACTCTGGGAACCAAAGCACGGCGCAAGAAAGAGAGGAAGACCAGCATTAACATACGTAGACCAGCTGCAAAATGATACTGGTTTGAGCATTGCTGAACTGAAGAACATCATGGAAAACCGGAAGGAATGGATGAAGCTAGTTAATGGAGTTCGAGTTCGCTCGAAATAAGCAAGCAAGCAAGCAAGCAAGCTAGCCTGAATTTCATCCGATTACTTCGAGTCGTTATTACTCCCTTGTTGAGAGGAGAAATCGACTCGAAGCAATCGGATGAATTTCAGGCTAGCAAGTAAGCAAGCCTGTCAGGCAAGTTAAGAACAAATATCTCTAGCCCTGTAGCAAAATCCCCTAGCCCCGGGCTATCGGACACGACCTTCTTTGCACGCTGATGATTAAGTGATGTCTTTGCTGCCATTGTCAGTGTCATTGCATAGCATCTCTGTTTTTCTTATTATACTTTTTATGTCAATGATGCATTTACTCTGTGTAGTAACCAAGTTATCTTCTTTTTGCAGATTGGCAGACACTCAAACTTGAAATTGTCAATGTCTGGTTGCAAGATATTTATGGCCCGGCTGATATCATTGCAGTAAAAGACTACCTGAAGGTCAAATTGTAGTCATAGTCATTGAATGAAGAAGGCTAAATGTAGTTTACTTGATTACCATCCAATTAAATACCTTGAAACCCCATTAATACAGAAACTGAGGGGGGCCATAGAAAGGGTCTATTTTAACGGGGTGTCTGTATTAAGCAGGTTAAGTAGTAGGGAAACCAGTTGTTTGGAATTGGGCTATCCAGTGGATAGAGATTTATCCAGTGGATAGTGTTATCCACCTTTTGAACAACTGAGGTTTTGTGAATTAGTGGGTCTAGGAAGTATGGCTGACGAAGATGACGAATATAGAATGAGAGGTTTACGCCAGTGAAACATAGTAGTAATAACTTCAGGAAGATAGTCTCCCTTGCAGCTGTTTTTGTCTGGTCACACAACCCTTATCCCCTCCTCCCCCCCTCTTCTTGTGGAGGAGTGTTGCATGACCAAACAAACACGGCTGCTTGAGAGACTAACAGGAAGAGAAACTTAAGAGACGATGGGAAATGTTTGTTGCACAGGGAAATTCTTATTGGTTAGGATTGCACTAGTTCACTGCTCAGTTTGCTCTTAAAGGAGCAGTGTCACAAAATTAAATCAAAATCCAAAACGTACGAACTGCCACCAAATTGAGTGAAACATAAAAATAAATGCTCAGAACATTAAAGGAAGAATAAATGACCAGGCAAATACAAAAGAAGACACAGTCAAACTTGGAAAAGATTTAAACAGATGCATTGTGGTTTTTAAAAATTTGTTAGCCTAACAGGTTTTCAAAGTTCTTTTTTTGTTTTTAACGTTTGATATGACGCTTGGGAGGCATATTGTTAGGATGAGAAGCTGTGATTTTGTCATTTAGAAGTATTTTCTTCACCAATGTTCAGTTCCAAAGTGCCTTAGCAAAGGTGTTTGGCTATATTAACAAAATGAACTAAATGCTGTGACACAGCCCCTTTAGATAAAATCTTCTGAAGTGAAAATATGAGGCCTCTATTACACGGTAAAATAATCTCAGCTTTTAATGAGAGACACTGCACTATACAGATCACCCCGAAATAGGACTAATTAGCCATTACAATAACACAGAGGGCAAAAATTAAATAGTCAAACTGCTCGCTCTAGAAAATTTTCGCAAGAATAGTTTACAGCAATATATTTTTATAATCATATGAATTCCATTTGATATGATTATTTTCAGTAAACCATTTACTCATTTTTTTTAAAACAACTGCCACTCTTTTGTCCAAAATTTTGTTTACTAGTAGGTTTATTTTGCAAGGACCAAAACGAACACGCATTTCACGCCTTGCCCTGCATTACATTTGCCCAATACATAAACCGTTCGGCGTCTTAACTCTGACAAACACCGTTAAACCAATCAGACAAATGGTTTACAGTCATCTCGCCACCAAACCGTCTCACCAACCAAGAAGACAACTCGCCACCAACAAATAACTCCGAAGTAATTGACACAGTTTAATACCTAGGATTACTTACCGAAGATTTTTACTTTTTCGTCAAGCTTAGTTTTGAATTTGACTTCGACCCAAATGCGAATCTGTTGATCCTAATTGACAATCCTTGTGTCAAACTTCTCATGCTCCCATTTGAGAGATAAAAAAACTGGCACAAAAGTTTCACAATCACCTGTCAATTCCTTGAAATATGACAAAGAAATGGTTAAGAGAAAATGGCTGTTTATGAAAGTTCTTTTCACTTGTTGTGTATACTTTGAACTTTTTAAGACAATAAAGCTAAGTTTTAGTCTTGGTGGTGAGGTGACCAGATATGAGATAAATATGAGAAGCAAGAAACCAGGAAGAATTTGGTTGCTGTTTTATTTCAGAGAAGAATCAAAGATAAGAAATGTCATCAAGCAGGTTTTGTGGCGATAGTGTTCTTGATGGATTTTATTCACGTACTATAATAAGAATGTAGCCGATTTGTAAATCAATTTTTGTACCTTATCAAAACTGGATAAAAATAATAAATTACTTCACAATAAATGCGTCTTCTAAAATTTGACAATTTTGTGTCAGCTACAATCATACTTTAACAAAAATGTGAAAATGGTGTCTGCGAAAACAGTCCTTTTCCACAAATTTTCTGCAAAAAAAAGGAAATAGGTGAGGAGAGAGGAATCATGGGATTATTCGATAAAGAGGACACAACTTAAACAATCGTGTACATTGATTCTAATTTACAAGGAAAATAGTCCCAATTTGTTGAATTTTTGATAAATTTTTATGATGGGACGGATGAAATGATCCGAGAAATATGGACTGTATTATTCATTAATATTTCACTTTTCTAAACATTCTTGGTTCAATATTTACAATCTCCTTTCTCAATAACGTCATAAATTCTTGTTGTGTGGTTGGGACCTTTGAAATAGACCATTTTACTGTTATGGGCTTTGTACCCTAGCCTTCGAGTCAATGTGAGGCTAAGGTTGACCTTGTTTTTATGCAAACCCCCTTTGTTTTCTTATGGAAATTATGTGGAAAAATACTAGTTAGCATAAGAACAACATGATTTACATAAGAAAGCAAGAAGGGTTGTCTCAAAACAAGGTCAACTCCAGCTTCGTTTCCATCTACAACCATAAAATGGTCTATTCATATACTGTAAGAGCAAATTGAGTGGTTGTGTTGAAACACGTCATCAGTCACTACTCATCAAAAATGCCTTGAATACATTTGACACTAAGAATCTTGGGTAACAGTCCTGGTACATGACGTAATAGACGTGACGTTGCGCATGGTCATAGACCGTCTGATCTGGTTCCTCCATGACTTCTTCAATCGTCTGACGCGTCTTGTGGTCTATGCTGACCTGAAATACAAGCACAAAACTGATTATCACATAAAATTTACTAAGCTACTTTTTCAGTGTATTTGAACATAAACGAGATATCAAAGGATCAAAAACTAGTTTTATAGCGTACAAGCATTCGATTTCATCTTGGAATCCTTTCCACGTGATAGCGCTTGAAATTTTGTCACATGATTTATACTGTGGCTCACATCACAAGACATCCTGGTAGACCACAGGGAGCTCGTAACCGGTATCATGGTTCATTCCAGTTCGATGATTTTGACGCCGCCTCTCTGGCTATATATGAAACCTTGTTTATGTTCTAAATGGAAGTCATACTCAGAATTTTCAAATGATTCTCATACAGTGCATCTGATAATGGCATTCCTCATCAAATAACTTTCTGAATTTTCTCCACTCACTTTAACTTCTAGTATGGATATACATGTACATGAAATTTGCTTGTCTTCCCAGATAGTCTAATACCCCTCAAGAGAATTGTTTCGATTGTATTGCTACAATCTATTCCTTCTGCTAAGAACCAAAACTGTAGAGTTACATGACATGATCACTTTTTCTTTGTTTCGCACCTTATGTTTTCATAGGTTCTATTGTGTCGACTTCTTTGTTTCCTTTGTTTTACGTCACTCGTGAGTTTTACAGGTTCTTACACCGAGGCGATCTTAGAGGGGCCAACTAAAAGAAATAAGGAAAAAATTTTCCCGCCTCCAAAACGAGGAGGCAGCTGAGCTAGAATAATCACGTGCAAAGTAATCTCACCTCACTTTCTTGTGCACGCAATATTTCTGCTCTTTCTTTTTCCAACTTTCTTTTCTGTGACTCAATAAAACTTGCTAGATCGTCCGCCATTGTATAGAATTGTTTATAAGGCCAGAAATCGAACGGAAAATAACGATGAATATGAGACGTTCAATAATATGTTGTCAAGTGGACACAATGGTTCGAGCAGGCCTTTCGCACTTTATATTGCATCCCCGAAATGATACTGATAAATCTACAGACCTCCAATAACCAAATATCCAAACATTTGCTGTAGTTTAGCGTGAGAAACCACTTTCAGAACTTGTCAGCAAAGCAACATTCCAAAATTGTTTTGGGTGATCCGCCATGTTTTTGGTAACCAATACCCATAACGCCCTTTGGTACACGAAAAAAGCTAATTTTTGATTGGTTAGGACCAGGGGAGACACAACCCAATCAAAATCCATTTTGCATTTTGCAGTTGTGAGGGTCTCGTGATTTGTGGACCCATTTGTCATCCATGACATGAGACTGCGTGTTGGGAAGGAGTACTCTTCCGCGTTGAAACTCAGTGTGCGAACAACAGGCATTTGATTTGTGATGGATTTTTATAAGGATAAGGCCAAGCTAATTGATAAGCTCCTGGAGGAAGGTCCTACTTCCACGGAAGAGGAGGACGAAGCTCTGGTGACTTTAAAACGAGAAAGTCGTCTGCAAAACAAGTTTTTTGCGTGCCATGTTGTTGTTTTGGTACTTGTGCTAGTACTGGGAATGTGTTTGTTTGCGCGTGTAGCCTACTATGGTTTTCAAACCACGGAATATGATCAGCAGTCACTGAACGGAGGTTTGTTTATCCTTATATTGGGCCATTTTATTTATTGTCGGCTCCCCCTTTATTGAAGGTACTTTTATATTCAGAGATGCCAACCTCGGTTCTTTAATCCCGCCATCCCTACCAAAATTTCCCCATTATCCCGAAATCCCGAACGTTTTCATCGGCCAATCCCGATCCCCATCACATCATTTACCGGGGGGGGGGGGGGGGGGGGGCGGGCTTATTTATTTCAACATCATTTGAGGGGGAGCCTTAGTAGAGACAGTGGGGGCTTATTTGAGAGGGGGTTTGATGTATACAATGAATCTTAAACTCTCTTGTTTTCAGTCGCATCCGTAAAAAGTGTTTTCAGCCTTTTGAGTAATTAATCTTAGCAATGGAGTCACAAAAGCCACATGTCAGTGTGGTGTTCAATGCTCAGCTTAAATTTGGGTTTGTTTCCGTCATTGCTGACAGCGAAAGTTCAGTTTACTTTAAAATTTTTGCCATCTGAAACCCTGGATCTCGGGGCTTTAAGGCAACGATTTCCTGGATCCTGCTTCGTAATAACACATCCCGTCCATAAATGCAATCCCGAATCTGCGCCTAGGCCCGCGCCCATATTTCTTTAGAATCCTGAATCCGGGGCTCCAAAAAAGGCAAATCCCAGATCCCAAAAAACCTATTGAGGACCCTCAACCTCTGGAGATCTAAAATCTGGAGACTCCCTATTTTGCACTACACCCCAACTCCCTGAATGTCAACAGCCCTACTACCCCCCTCCCACAAATTTGACCCAGCAATCTTGGCTTAGGACATTATATGAAGGCTTAAATGAAGTACATGCCATCAAAATTGGCTTTCATCATTCTACTAACAAAATAATCTTTGTCAGTGACAAAATAAGAGCAAGAATGTCCCAGAAATCGTACAACCTATACGAATTTTGAGGAAAAAAATGCGCTAAATTTCAAACTAAAGCACAGATAATCTCAAAAGTCCATTTTATCTGGGAGATTTGGTGACCCGTTGGGGAGAGTGGGAGATCAGTGCTATATCTGGGAGACTCCCGGATAGTCCAGGAGAGTTGGCATATATAGATCCACCTTATTAGAAGAGTCAAAAAATAATACAGACACTTTTGTTATTTCATGATATGGTAATAAGTGGCCATTTAAGCTATAGGAGCTCATACGGACTGTTATTCACTGATTTAAGTGGTTAATTCCACAAGTTAGCTGAATTTTTTTATTTTTATACCTGCCAACTGTTACTCTTGGAACAACTGGGTGAAAGGTGATTTTTCTGTGGCTATTTTTATTGTTTTAATTCAGGTTATTATGAGCTTGAAATCTTTCAAGATGAGGACAAGCCACATTACAGTACAAGGGATAGGCCTCTACACCAGATGAGGGGCAGGATGTCTAGTGTTAAAAGTTCTGCTTCTTATAATCCCCCTCCAAGATCAGAAAAGGCAAAAACAGGTGAGTCATAGAGAAAAGCTGTAAAAAAAATCCCTGAGCCCCTGTGACATGATTAGGGTGACTTGCATATCTCTTTCTAGAGACTGCTAGTCATGCATGTCTCAAGTTTATCTTGGCCAAAATTACATTTAGCCACATTAAATCAACTCCCCTCTTTAATTTTTATCTACAGCAAGGTACATTGTGCACAACAGTATCTGGGGATCTATCTCAACTATCTCTGTGGCACTGAATGGAGCTCCTTTTAGTGTGGTTACATCGTTCAGTGATGGGACTGACGACAATAGCACAGGGATACCATACTTTTACCTGTCAAGTTTTGACCCTGTAAACAAAAACATAAAGGTAAACAACTGGGCAAGTCTGTCAGTTTCTGAAGCGGAAAGTGATTACTGCAAGGAACATGACTGGGACCCAGAGGAACCACTTTGCTCTAGAGTGTCTCTCACAGGAATGGTAGGCTAATATTATTGCACTTTAATGTTTAAACCTTAGTGTTTTCCTTTTTCTGCCTTCAATAGATCTTGGCACAGTTTTAGAAGCCATCTTGACGAGTAGCCAAACACGTGAGAAATTACTGGTGTCAGTGTTTGTATGAGAATCTAATGTGAAATAATTTTCCTTACAATGGCTGTTCTGAAAAAAATATGAATAATGTACTGAAAAAATTTGAGGGCGTTACATGAAGCTATATGCACTAGAACCACTTTTCAAAATTTTCTATACATTTGTCTGTAAAAATTTTTCCTCCTGCCGGCTAAAATTTCCTGGATAATTATGTGGAAAATCTAAAACAAGTGTCTGGAGAAATTTAAGCACAGTAATGGCCCAAAAAAATTGTTTTTAGAATCCTTTGCTGTGTGGCGTTAGTTTACAATTCATTTTTTTCCAGAACAGCCGTTTTACGGAAATTATTTGACATTAGATTCTCATCCAAACACTGTAACATCTCAAGCGTGGCTTCCAAAACCGTGACAAGATGTATAGGCAATAGCAGCTCTCATCAATGTTAATCAGTGTTTTAAACATTATGCATCAACTAAAGGACTCTAATGTTTCATTCTTTCTTGTCTCTTAAAACCTAAAGCTTGTTCATGTTGGCCCTGATGAGATCAAGTTTGCTCAAAATGCTTTGTTTTCAAGACATCCTGTGATGAAATCTTGGCCTAAAGGTCATGGTAAGTTATCATTCTTTCTCTATACCTCTTGCACCAAATTTCAAGTCTTAGTTATTTTATAATATTAAGTGATGTCTTTGCTGCCATCATCAGTGTCGTCACATATCATTGCTACTTTTGTCATTATACTTTTTTTTTCTTGTCACTGATGCATTTACTCAGTCTAGTAACGAATTTATCTTCTTTTTACAGATTGGCAGACACTCAAACTTGAAATTGTCAATGTCTGGATGCAAGATAATTATGGCTCTGCTGATATCATTCCAGTGAAAGATTACCTGAAGGTCAAATTGTAGTCATAGTCATTGAATGAAGAGGCCTAACTAGTTTGCTTGATTAGCTTCCAATCCTTTGAAAACATTTCAAACATACAGAATGATTCCAAGTGTAAGAATGACCAGAAGTGACCAGTGTCGTTTTTCTCCTATTACATTCAGAAATTAATTCAAGATCGAGTACAGTCAAACCATGTTAATACAGACACTGAGGGGGGTGTAGAAAGGGTCCTTATTAATGGGGTGTCTATATTAAGTGGGTTGAATTTAAAGAAAGTTTAAGGGCTTCCTTTCCCCACGGACAAAGCAAAATGGCCGTTCTAATGTGGTCTCTCTAGGAAGTATGGCTGACTAAGATGACGAATATAGAATGAGAGGTTTACTCCAGTGGCACATAGTGCTAATAACTTCAGGAAGATAGTCTCCCTTGCAGCTGTTTTTGTCTGGTCACACAACCCTTATCCCCTCCTCCCCTCCTCTTCTTGTGGAGGAGCAGTGTGTGACCAAACCAAACAGCTGCTTGTGAGACTAACAGGAAGAGAAACTTAAGAGACAATGGGAAATGTTTGTTGCGCAGGATTGCACTAGTCCACTGCTCTTAAAGGAGCTGTGTCACAAAATTTGTCATAATTCAACGAACTACCACCAACTTGAGTGAAACATAAAAACAATCAATACTTACATTAAAATAAGGAATAACTAACACGGCAAACTTGAAAGAAGATTTAAACGGATGCATTTTTAGATTTTAAAAACTTGTTAGCATAACAGTTTTTTAAAGTCCATTTTGTTGTTTTTAACGTTTGATATAATGATCGGGAAGCCGATTTGTGGGATATTAAAAGCTGTTATTTAGAAGTGTTTTCTCAGTGAACGTTAAGTTCCAAAGAGCATTAGGAAATTTTTTTAACTAAATGGCGTGACAAAACCCCTTTAGATAAAATCTTCCGAACCGAGAAAACGAGACCTCTTTCACGTGTACACGGTAAAATAATCTCAGCTTTTAATAAGAGACACTGCAATTTACAGATCACCACGAAATAGAACTAATTAACCATTACAATAACACAGAGGGCTAAAATTAAATAGTAAAACTGCTCGCACTAGAAAATTTTCGCGAGAATAATTTACAGTAACATATTTTTTATAATTATACGAATTCCATTTATTCTATTGAGATAATTTCGGTAAACCATTTACTCATTTTTTAAAACAATTCACATACTCTTTTTTCCAAAATTTTGCTTAACTAGTAGGTGTATTTTGCAATGACCAAAACGAACACGCCTTTTAAGTTAAGCCTTGTCCTGCACTACCCTTGCCCAATACTTCTCAAACTCATTAATAATTCATTAAGAAAATACAAAGGAAATTAATGTTTAATGAGTGTTTGGAAATCGGATGAAACACTGCTTAGTATTTGCATCCTTAATTTCTCCTTCAAAAATGATTTTGTTTGAAAAGAAATATCAAACATTCGACACAGTGTTTCATCACCAGATGAAACACCTCGAAGTTCGTCAAAAATACTCCGCTGCGCGTCGTATGTTCAACTCTCTTCTCGGTGTTTCATCTGGTGATGAAACACTGCATCTCATGTTTGATATATTACATAAACCATTCGGCGTATTAACTCTGACGAACACTGTTAAACCAATCAGATAAATGGTTTACGGTCATCTCACCAACCAAGAAGGTGACACGCCACCAATGAATAACTCTGAAATAATTGACACAGTTTAATAACTAGGACTGCTTACCTAAGAGTTTTACTTTTTCGTCAAGCTTATTTGATTCTGACTTCGAAATCTGTCGATCCTAATTGACAATCCTTGCATCGAACTTCTCATGCTCCCATTTCTGAGATTAAAAACCTAGCCGAAAAGTTTCACAGTCACCAGTCATTTCTTTGAAATATGACAAAGAAATGGTTAAGAGAAAATGGCTGTTCATGAAAGTTCTTTTCATTTATTGTGTATACTTTGAACTTTTTAAGACAATAGAGCTAAGTTCTAGTCTTGGTAGTGATTTTGTTGGTGGCCAGGTGACCGGATATCAGATAAATACGTGAAGCAGGAAAGCAGGAAGAATTTGGTTGCTGTTTTATTTCAGAGAAGTATCGAAGATAAGAAATGTCTTCAAGCAGGTTTTGTGGCGACGGCGTTCTTGATGGATTTTATTCACGTACTATGATAAGAATGTACCCGATTTGTAAATCAATTTTTGTAGGTTATCAAAACCGGATAAAAGTAATAAATTACTTCACAATACTTGCGTCTTCTAAAATTTGACAATTTCGTGTTAGCTACAATCATACCTTAACAAAAATATGAAAATGGTGTTTGCAATAACAGTCCGTTTCCGCAAATTTTCTTCCAAAAAAAAAAGGCAATAGACGAGGAGAGAGGAATCATCGGATTATTCGATATAGAGGTCACAACTTAAACAATCATGTACATTGATTCTAATTTACAAAGGAAAATAGTCCCAATTTGCCGAATTTTTGATAAATTTTTATGACGGGAGGGATGAAATGGTCCGAGAAATATGGACTGTATTACTCATCGATATTTCAATTTTCTAAACATTCTTGGTTCAATATTTACAATCTCCTTTCTCATTCTCGTCGTGTGGTTGGGACCTTTGAAATAGACCATTTTACTGTTATGGGCTTAGTACCCTAGCCTTCGTTTCAATGTGAGGCTAAGGTTGACCTTGTTTTAATGCAAACCCCCTTTGTTTTCTTATGGGAATTATGCTGAAAGATTCTAGTTAGCATAAGAACAACATGATTTACATAAGAAAGCAAGAAGGGTTGTGTCAAAACAAGGTCAACTCCAGCTTCGTTTCCATCTACAACTATAAAATGGTCTATTCATATACTGTAAGAACAAATTGAGTGGTTGTGTTGAAACACGTCATCAGTCGCTACTCATCAAAAGTGCCTTGAATACATTTGACACTAAGAATCTTGGGTAACAGTCCTGGTACATGACGTAATAGACGTGACGTTGCGCGTGGTCATAGACCGTCTGATCTGGTTCCTCCATGACTTCTTCAATCGTCTGACGCGTCTTGTGGTCTATGCTGACCTGAAATACAAGCGCAAATATCAGATAGGTTCTGTGCCTCACTTTGCAGTGTGAACTGGCATTCGGATAGTAGCGGAAGTGGATTAGTAGGAGCGAGGACCGGAACCCACTGGGACGGAAGTAAATATTCAGGAGTGAGGACTGGGGTTTAGTGCACCAAACCCTCTCAGCTGATGTGTGAACTACTTGATCCATTACCGGCCGTTGTTCACACTATACTGAATATCCTTCCTTGACCACACGATAAGCTATTTGATATGGTGTAGACATGGCCTCAATGATCTCTTCTTGAACCATCAGGCTGATTTAGCAACAGGAAGGGAACGTCAGGTGACGACGGAAAAGCGCGCGGAAAGGACTAAACTCGACTTCCGGTGCCCAATTTGCCGCTCTGCGATTGGTCAAGCCAGTTGTTTGATTTGCGCGCCGTCGTCAACTGATGTTCCCATTCTGTTGCTAAATCAGCCTACTCTTTCCCTGTAGTGGTCTATTATCAATGCTGCGTTCTGATTGGTTGAGCTACTACTAGGCCATATGTTATAGCCCACTAGTAGCGAAAAGCGCCGGCTTTTTGGCGGCAAAAAAGGATTAAAGTCTAGCTTTAACTAGCTCAAAATATCTTGTCTCGATATTTTTGACCAACTAGTTGGATTTTATTAAAACAATTATTCCTCTCGCCCCCATGGCCTCTGAATCAATAGCACATTCGGGCTCGAGGAATAATTGTTAAATAACACCATTATAAAATTCTGATCATTGTCCGGCTCCTGTTTTCATTTCTGGCTTTACGAGTTACAGAAAGTTAGAATTACACTGCACAGTCGGTTCAAAGCGAAGCGTTCATTTGGGATGATCCGGATCAGGATTAATGATCCAAGATCACTCGGATCATGATGCATCAAAGGGAACCGCTAATCATAAATCCCATCTGGACGAGGGTTCATCGGTTACTTAATTGATCCTTAATCGATGCATCGTGACTCGAGTTTTGCACAATCATAAATCCTCATCCTGATCATCCCGAAGAAACGGATCATTTTAAATAAGTCGTGCTTTAAGTATATTTTAATCCCCCGCCTCCACAATAACTTTGCGATTTATGACCCATATTAGGGTATTGTGGGCAATTGGAATCAAAGGAACAGATTTTACAGATCGTCGCCAACATCTACGCTTTACTTCAGGATTCACACTTGGTCACACTTCTTTTTATTACTTGCTGTAAAGCGGAGAAAACCATGAACCCCTAAAATATATCTGCAGTATTATTTTAAGTCATCGATAAGAGAAAAACCAATCAAGAGTAAAAAAACTAAACCACAAGTAACGACGGAAGTAAGTTCGTAGTTTTGTGGCTTGTCTCGCGTGTCCTAATCTTTGCTACATAATATTGGTACATGGTACATAAACATTCCTGAAATATTCCGGGTGCTCACGGTTTTTCAAAGGGTGCGTTTCTTCATTTTTTCCGGGTAGTAGCGGCAGATCCAAATCCGGATGTCTGAATAAAAAAAATCAGGAAAAATCCCAAAACCGATCATGAATCCACAACATCCACACACTACGGCGATTCAACCGATAACACACAAAGCCGGATTTTGAGATCTACCGCCTTTTTTGGAGAGGATTAGCCGGCGGGTTCGTTAGCGCGAGCAAAGTTTTGGCAGAATAAGTGCGGAGAATGGGAAGGCATCTCGCGCCTTGGGAGCTCGCTTCTCGCGGCAGCCGCCAAACGCAAAGACAATTCCGCCGGCTACGCAGGCTAGGAGAGAATTGAATAAAGTATCTTTGACGCTTTTTCCATTTAGAAATGGTGCACAACAGGTACCGTGCGTGACTGACCTAACTGAACCGTGTTTTTGACGTCACCAACGAGGAGCCCGAGGACGTGATGTTGCCATGGCAAAAAGATCCTTATTCGGATTTCCCTTTTTTCGGTGGCGAAGAATTTATATGATCTGAGGCAAGACCGTTTTCGCGTACTCCGAAAAAAATGCGCTCTGAATTTGACAATAATTCTCTCACGAATATGATGTACACGTTGTTGCTCACCTCTTTGGGAGACTCCGCTGAAAGATAGTCTCTGTAAATCGACTGGGCAAGTTCCTTGACTGCTGCCTGATCTGTTTCCTTTTTGAGTTTCTCCACCGCTAACCAAAATAACAAGTTCTCCTCAGAGTACTGGGACTTGAGAAAGTCGTGGAAAATCATTACACCGGCTAGACAAAGGAAAACAAAACGCAGAGCTCGAGTCATCCAACAGAACTCAAACAAAAATGCGAAAAAATACGACCAAAACTCTTTCGAGACTATTTCTCCAGGAAATCGTAATTTGTAAGTCTTTGTCTGTATCCCGTGTAAGTTCGCACGGTAAAACTGCAATGGAGGTAAAAAATCCCTGGAACAATTATTGAAACCCTTCCTTCAACAGTAGAAACAAATATCAAATATGCAACTGTAGCATGAGATCCACTTTTGCAATAGTTTGGAGGCCTCTAATGGCCATCCCCTCCCACCCCCTCCAAACAATGTTGTGAATAACGAACACTTTTCGGGACAGGATAAAGTGTGAAGGGCGCACAAAATACAACACTGCTTAAGGACGCGGGGGTAAAGGAAGTCAACATAACTCTATCGTGTTAAGACTTTTGTTCTCCACTTTTTCTCCGCTTTTCCTGGTGGCCTAAGGGAGAATTGCTTACAGAAAGAGCTAGCCTGCTGCTCCGCCGACAACATTTTCTCCGCTCTCGCACACGTGAGCCTGCTCGCAGGCTGAAAAAGAGGTTCATAAGGTTCAGGGAATATGAATGAAGTAAACTTAAACTTTGGTCTTTTCACGTTGTAGTTTTAGCAGGGACTGGCGAAGAAATCAGTTAAAATTGTGTTTAAGGCGTTGCTGTTGCTGTCGTCGTCGCCTTCTCCCTATAAATAGAGAGGTTAAGAATCAAGATTACGGCAAACGTCAATTTCTACCACGTGACCAAGATTCTCCTTCACCTGTCGCCACGATTTACTTGGTTCACTATGTCTACAAAAAACATACCGTTTCACGCCTGTTTCACAGATAAGAATTAGTTTGCACAGTTAAAATCTGTTCAGTTCCTATCTTGTGACGAAAACATCGTCAATTTGAATCTGGCATTTGCCGATTGCCGTAAACGTGATTTAGAATCTCTTTTATTTCGCATGCACCTCCGTACGCCCTAGTTATCCTTTCACACTAGGTGAGATTCTTACTTTTGCTTCGAAGTAGTTTTTCAAAGCTTATTCCCCACTCTTGCACTTCCTCTCTGCTTGGTCTGAAACAAAGAAGACATTACATAGTGATAACGGCATAGATTACAGAGTACAAGGAGCGTAAGGAGGGTTAGAGAATTATAACATCATATTTCCAAGGGGGAAAAACCTTTTTGTATTTTCGCCGCACTCTCGGGTCCGGCAAACGTCAATTTCTACCACGAGACTTTTTCGGCGGAGGAGCGCGGGCTCATTTTCCGAACAGCTGTTGGTAATCAAGCCGAACCTTTTCGGAAGTAACGAACAATTTTGATTTGAGAAGGATTTTCGTTTGCATAGTTATAATTTTGTGATATTACCATGAAAGTTGGAAACACCGCTTTAGCGCGAAAAAAGGCGAGTGCATGAAGATGCATCCTTCCCAAGATATCGCGCGTGACAAGAGCAAAGAGAGATGCCTGGGGGCGAGTCAGTTATACAGAAAACAAACATGACAAATGATCTGCGATCAGGACATGGTGGTCAAAAGCTTCCGTTTGAAAAGACACACTCAAGCACATCGCCTCCACACAGTCAGCCACATTATGCAAATCAAGAGACATATCTGCGTGAAAAGGAGACAGACTGCTTTTTAAACTGGTCATCTTTCCAATATTAAATAAAAGATCCCCATTCGGCCTTATGGTCACGAGAAAAGTGTGTATTGGTGCCGACAATAGAAGACCTCTTAGAAGATGGCTCGTGTTACAGTGAAAAAGGGAAATGGATAAATATATGTCAGGAAATGTAAAAATTCATTTAAAAAAAAAAATAATCCCAGCAAGAAATATGAAAAGAAAAATTTATTCCTTATCAGAATGTCAAATCAGCTTAATTAGCGAGACACGATCTCTTCTTAACTCAAAAATTGAAACTTGCTTCGTGAAAAATAAGGGTTGTAGGCATCTTGTCATGGTAACCCAAGGAAGAATGTGCACTGTTCCTGTAATTAAGCAAAGCAGTGCAAGTAGGCACGAATTAAACCAGTGAATCCATACGGAACAATTCTTTCGAAACTTCGTGATATGTTTTCTTTTTTGTTCAGTTATAAGAGTTAAGAAGTTGATCAGGACAAAACTTCCTAGACGTCCCAGAAGGGTTTTTTTTTCTTCCATAAATGTCACCTTTATGTCTGCTAGACAATATTTACACACGATATTGTATCAACAAAGACAAAAGTTTTGTCTGCGACGTGTGGAAAACAAATTAAAGGTCTCGCACTGATTGTTACAACCAAAATGTATCGAAACGACTTGATATTAGAACTGCAAGACAGAACATCACGCTTGACTAAATTTCCTAAAAATAAAGTGTTTCCAAAATCGAACACAACTTCTTTTGGGTGTGAACAAACTTAGATTAATTTCACTGACTAGAACTTAAAGTAATGCTAACCAAACAGGACAAACAGTCTACACAAGTGTGAAGAGGTGAATCGCCAAGTTGAATGGCTGGTGAATAATTAAGGTTAATATATCAGTATTTTTGCTTCGACGATTCTACAATTCCGGTGTGGGTTATATACGGGAAGGCATAACAAAGCATTGGCACGATATTCCCTTTCCTACTTTTTTAAAGCTAACAACAGATGATGATTATTTCAAGAAAAAAACGCTACCGCGAATTAATCTCATGGAAAAAACATATGTTATCCTAAAACAACATGCCACAAATGGTTCCGCCGGTTTTAAAAAACATTATTTCAGTAATGAAAGAAGACCCACTTAACTTAAACATGTAACTAGGAGAGTGTTTCAGCAGAAGGAAACAAAATGTCCAGAACTCGAGAACCTTTAGTCAGTGGGCTTTATTTCAAACGACGAAGTCAAACGTAAGGCAAGTGGAATTCGGTTCACGGAACGGCGGAACAGCTATTAAGATGCATTTTTAATTTAGTATCGTATGTTATGAGATCCGGCAGTGAGACCGATCTCTCGATACGGTCACTACGAAAAACAATGGCATTTTGCCGCATTTTGACAATGCTTGAGTCTTATACCATCAGAGGTGAATGGACGGAAAACATTTGAATGAAAAAACCATTTCATGAATTTTTACTTACTTTGGGTTGTATCTGTTGTTTTTCGTGGTATCCATACTGCCGACTCTGAACCGTCTCGCTGGGCTGTTATAGAAGACAAAACAGAAGACGAAAATCATATGAAATATTGGTCCACTAACAAAATCGTAATCAGCTGACGAAATCAAATAAAACAAACCAGTATCTTTGTTTTATATGGCAGGCTTGCGGTTTAGAGAAATAATTTACATTTCTAGGAGAAACATTCTTGATGGCGTGCTTCCGACACCAAGAAATCCCAAACACAAAGCTAATGAATGATGGATTGCGAAAGATTCGAGCCGTGTTTCGGGTACCTTCCAGGGGTAAATGGTTTCGCATTCACATGCAATATATTATATTGACAAATTTTACCACCAAAAACTAATGCATTGTGACGCTCTGGGATGGTATTGAGGTCGACGATCTAGGCTTTTAATTCTGTTTAATTTGACAGTCTTTAGCCTTAATCCTCTTAAAGAAAGGGAAAAAAGAGATTTATGTAGATTTAATTTGCCCTCTTTAAATACGAAGGTTATCGCAACACGAAAGCTCGAATGCTGAAAATGCTTCGACAGTGTGTTAACTCTGATGAAACAATTCAATTTTATCAGTATGCTTTCCGTTGTGCTGTTTGTATTTAAAGTTCACGCGACTCACACTCGTGATTTCATTTACGTCGTTTGTGATCCTTATAAAACCAGGATTTATTCCTTAAACCACAATGTAAACTCGATTCTATCAACTGTCTTCGTACATTTTTACGCCTCGGTATAGCTTAGGAAAAATGTTTAAACATCAAAGCAATTAATGGTTAGTTTGAGCCAATGTTGATATTCACTATGAAACATGAACGAGAGTCGAGCCGGTGGTGCAATTAATGAGGACACACAATGACAGCTGCAAATTTCCATTGCAGTAAAGAGATTTAGTTGGAATGATTAAGCAAGTCCCACAAAATTAAAAATTATTGCAAAAAAGCAGTAAGCAGATTATTTCTTAAAAGTTCTTAAAACCACACCAAATTCTAATCAGCCGAAATTTGCAAAGATGAATATACCAGTTGTTAGCGAGACTTCAGTCATTCCCCAGCTCATCAGAATCGGGGATGAAAGTCTTAAACCGTACAGGTAATAATTTTTTTCTTAACAAGAGCGGTTACTCTGGCTTTGTATTGCAACGCTTTGTGATTGGCTGAAATATCTCGCGCCACTTTGTCAACCAATCAGAAAAAAGACAAAAACCAAAATCAGTTTACCCAAACTTGCGCACATGTCTTATTAAGCATTGTTTGGTTTTCTTACCAAATTTCTGTTCGCGTAACAAATTACTCCTTCTTCCCTTCCGAGTACAATATTGAAAATTTTAAGCGAGGTAAAACTGCAGAGAATCTATCAATGAGCAACTGAAACATCTCTTCTCTGACTAGTCTGTTGGACAAATGTGGACTTTTCTGGAAGACGGACACCTTTCTAAAAAAGAGACTTCGAGGTTGTCCCTGCCGTTCTTCGATTTATTTTCTTTTCTTCTAATTAAGAAAAACTCTTAGAGATTGCCCCAACTGTAACGCGTTAAAGAGAGTCAGTCGACTGTCTCGCTTGTTTGTAAGGAAGGCCTTTGTAGGAGCGCCAAGCAGACACCGCCAATTAGAGGTTTGTGATGGTAGCGTTTTAAGCTTCAACAGAAGACAAAGAATTTATTTCTGAATTTGTTCAGTCTAAAATAACGTATTATGCACGTCTTTGGAATTCCTCATTTAAACGGATCTTTTTTGAAGTTCTTTTTTGCTCACTGATTTGTTCAGAAACGAGGGATTCCGTCTGCAGAATGCTTTTTTTTAACCGTGCCTCTCTATTATCTGAATTATCTGGATTAAGATCAAAATTGATGGCTCTGGCAGTTCACGGTATTTCATCTGGCAAGAAAGGATAATTATATTTATCACCAGAATTTCACAATTCTTGACCTTGATAATAGTCCATTTTCCTTTCATGGTTATAAACTATGGGAGAATCTTTTTAGTTCTTTAAACATCGAAAATATTTCATCAACCAAACTTGCACCTGCATAGACTATTAAAGATGGTATTTTTTTTAAAAAAAGGAGCATTTGTTAAACAGATTGACAGAGTAACAGTATATTATATAGAATATATTGTGAAGAAATATAGAATATTTTGTGAAGTTAACCTGATAATTTTGGTCCTTTTCAAATAACAAAATCCCCTCTATATGTAAGGTGTTTCTATCTGTATGTATTTGTATTTCTTTTCTTTTCTTTTTTCGTATGTAATTTAATAACGTCTTTATTTAAAGTCTTGTCCTGCCTAGATTAGCATTATAGCTATTTGCAGGACATAAAATTGTAAACTTTATATTTCTTTAAATAAATACATTGTTGTTGTTGTTGTTGTAAATTCTGTGAAGACGTTCTCTGCTATTTTGCTTCCTGGTCTGCCAAAGGTATAGTGTTTGCCATGGGTTTTTAAACAGTACTCAGCCTGCGGGATTATATTTAACGCGCAAGGCCTGAGACAAGTCGAGTTGAACTCGGTGCGAGTTTATTTTCGGGAAGAAGGGCCGTCTGATCGCAGGTCACTCCTTACGGCGATATTTCGGTTTGCAACACAAGCAATCTAGGGGAAAGGCGGGGTGAGGGAGGGCTAAACAGAGAAATACGAGTACGAGATGAACGTTGCATATGCGAGATTTTAAATACAGATAACAATAGATAAGTGCCCCGTTGGTACATACGAAATCAAGTTGGCCGCTCGATACTGCAAGCCCTCGATCTCGACAACCTTTCAGGCCGTTGACAGTCAATTCCTTGATTGATGTTACTAGAGTGTTACTCTTTAAATTTTGTAAAAAGTATTTGTATGCTTGTGCTTAACGCTGCTATTTGTAGATTTAAACCAAAACCAGGCAGCCCATGCAGTACCTTGCAAAATTATAACAATTATCTACCCGGGCTGTAGGCAGCGGTGCGTCATAATCTGACTCGTCCCCAGTCGTCCCTTATCATTTTTAAGAGGTCACAGAACGGTCGCGGGAGACTATTACGGCATCTCGGCGAAGGGTACGATAGCAAGGAAAACCTGTTCCCTCCTTCCCATCTCCCCCCTCGCGCATCTTTCACGGGCTTTCCTCGTTAACATTTAAATAGGGGATAAAAGAGACGACTGGGGACGAGTCAGCATCACACTGACCGTGACCTTGATAATTATCGCAATGTGCACTAATTCACTACCATGGACATAGAGAGTTTGCGGATAGCTAATCCTAAGTGGACTCTCTCCCGACTTAACTTCAATAGTATAATCTGTCTGTCTTCAGTCCCATTTGCACGATATGTGCACCTCACTGTTACAGTTCGCAGGGAAGAATGAATTGTAGACCGTCAGTTTCAGACTATTTTGGCACCAATCGAGTTATTCAGAGGACGGCTTTGTTCAATGCAATAAATAGATGGATGATTTTTAGTGTTTCTGTGGATTTAGTTCGGGAAATGACGGCTTTGTGAAGGTTTCACTATTTCAAGAGTCCTCAAGTGGTACTAAAATCGGAAGAGGCTGTTTACGGTGTGGGAGCGACCACCATTGAAAAACAGCTGTAAAGCTCTTGAGCAGTACGTATCTCTAGTGTTCCCAACCTCTTTATACGTTACTGTGCAAATTAACATTTCAGTGAGTCTTGACTTGGCCTGCATGTGTACAGTTATTGGGCAGACACTGCAGGCTGCTAAGATCTGTTAACTGAGCCAATACCGGTGGATATTAACCGAAACGATACTAAATCATTATGTCATTATACTGATGTTTTGCAAAAAGAGATAATTTTTCGCCTCGCTGGATTTCGGCTCTCAATCAGGTACGGTTGGGTGTTAAAAAGAGATTACGTTTATCGGCTTACCATGGAATTTGGATGAAGGAATAAAGGAATTAAATTTAACAACATGTAGAAGCCATTTTAAGTTTAACCTTAGTCATCGTATCATTATTCATTCAAAACATTTTTCCGTTTCTGATTGGCTCAAACCCTGGCTACTTCTTCAAAGCCGGTCGACGTTGACCAAATTTGGAAGACGTTTTCGATATCCAGTAAAATGTCATCAGTATTCTGAGTATTACAGAATATCGACAGAAAAAGGGACAGCAAAACGAGAAGTCCCTGGGGACAAGGTATCCTTCTCGACGAGCCGATTATATCCTCCTCGATCTACATAATTCTTCATATCATACGAAAGCCGAATCCAATAATTGCTATGTCATTTTTCAAGCCCCTCGTTACTTCAAAGAAAGCCAAACAATAGGAGAGATAATAAGTTTTGCTGTGGGAGAATTGAACGGTCAGAATATTGGGAGAGATGTAGTGTTCGCCGGCTGTTCACCAGTCATATCGCGGTACGACCATTGAATCGGCTCGACAGGACATATCCCAGAATGCCGCGTGGGCGCGGTGATTGATCAGAGGTAGCCATGACAGGAAGGGTTGAGCCATTTGCTAATAAGTACTGCATACGGTTAGGATCAGCGATGTGAAAACATCTTAGGTGGTGTTTTAAACGTCAGTTAAGATCGGTGATTAAATTACAAGGTTTTTATATTCCTTATGTTACCGTTGACTCCGTTGATTCAGAGTTTTAATTCTGACGCAACCTCTTCTGCAACCTCGTGATGCAACTAAGTTTCTACGGTGAACCGCTGGTCTAAATTAGCCACCGTTGCACGGATTCACGTTGTTTTGAGCGCTAACCCTCCGTTGAAGCGAATCTTTCATCAGGGTACGTGTTTTCATTAAGAAGATTGCTGTATGCAAATTAGGTCACGTGAATGCTGGAATGCAAACGCATTTCAGTTTTTACGTTCCGTAGGAAAACTACTGCGTAAAAGTCTTAGCTAGTTAACCTAGTCATCTGTAAGACCCTGAGGAAGAAAGGAAGGCTGTGCCTTTTGAACATTGGTAAAAGAGAAAAAATTATTTAATTCCCAATTGTCACATCAGCTTTGCTTCTTTCTGTTGTGCAACAACAGTGCATTTCTGAGTAGCCTGCGATTATAATAACTTCCACTGATTACATATCTCTACCAAAAAAATCATATCAGTTGATATGGTGATTGGCTTTAACTTTTGACTTTTGACCATAGTGGATTAATGAAAATGAAAATTGTTATTGATCAAATTTTCCTTATGATATTGTTGATGAGACTGAGGTTGAAATATTCTTGGTCACTGAGATGAAAGTGATAAGTAGCGAACTTTTCTGGATTGCTAATTTATTATGCCTAAAAGAAAGTTTTAGACGCAGGAAAATGCAGCTGAGTAATCTTGTCTTTTCTAAGCCCGTAGAATATAATGGTGACCTGCAAAGCGAGAGGTTGCTGGATTCGCGATCTCCGGGGCGGGAACAATACTATAAAGAAAGACGATACAGGCTTTGTCTTGCGGCCAATCCTTCATGTGGCTCGTATGCCCACTAGAAATGGCAGTCCAGTCTCCAGGTAGGAGACATAACAACAGTATCCTCAATTAGAACCTTCGCGCTAAATACATTGACACTTACATAAACTAAAAAAAGAAGAAAAAGCAAAGTAACCTTGATAAAGTTATGAGGAGAGCCCACCTTTGTGATTTCATATATCCTGAGTAGCGAAGTACATGAGGGGAGTAAACATATCACTCGCATAGAAAATTAAGCTTTCCAATCGGAGCAAAAAACGTTACTGAGATCCTCAAAAGCAATTTAGGCTCAGTGATAAGGTAGAAAGATCAGGGAACCAACTAAAACTGAAGTCTGATAGTCGAGGCTTGAGCCGTTTAAGGCTCTCAGCAAGCGTCAATTTTAAAACCTCTTCATGTAATGAAGTAATATCTTATAAAGAGAAAAAAAAACAAGTACAAGTGCAATTAATGCCTTCCTGTTGGGCGCCGTTTTTCTTCCATATAAGAACGACAGTTCTTAACCTGAGAATGTAAAGGAAATTGTTCAAATCACTGCCTAAATTTCTTTGATGCCATTCAAATGAAAACGATAGGAATAGTAATTTTCTGAGGTGATTTCTGACGCCGTGCAGTGAAGTCTGTTTTAAATGTTTTGATGTCCCAAAAAACCAGTATGTACTTCGGTCCGGAGTTACGGTTTCTGAAGAGATCAAGTTTAGGCTTTGTAAGTGATAATCCACGAAGAGGGGCTGATAAAAGCAAACATGTGCAGCAGTGTTTCTGTGAGGTGCGACTTCTGACTCTGTGTTTTGTTAAGTCTTTTGCCTCTTTCCTATTTGCCCACTACTTCAATGACAAGGTCCTAGCGTCAGGAAGGTTCGCTGGGAGTCTGTTATGATGCATGAAACCTATTGAGCCGTACTTCCCTGAGGTACGATTCCTGGTGTCTTTTAAATTAGTCACGTGTAGTCAGTTAAGTTTCTACAAGAGAGAATGAGCTCATTCTCTCTTGGTTTTGGAGACTGTGTGTAAAGAATCCCCGGAGTAAAGAACTGCTGAAGAGGTTTCATGGACCTCGGCCTCAGGGCTTGAAGAGAAAAGCCCTGGGAACAAGTGCGCGCACTGCGCGCACGCGAACCAGCGTCATTTTGGCGGAAACCGTGAAACCCCTCGTCATTTAAACAACATGCCGTAGTGGCGGAAACAAGTTATCAAAAGTTAGAAGTTTTATCATTTTGCGATCGAGAGGGCTCAACTTCCTTCAATAACAATAAAAGTGATAACTTTTCTGGTGAAAAAAGTACAATAAAGCTTTCTTGGCCGGGAGTCTACTTTTTGAGAATACGTGAAAAAACTTTAAGTGAAATCTAATACTCCTGTGGTGCTGTTTACGTATCACACTACACAGCATGATCCTTTCTCAAAAGCCCGTTGAGATAATCGTTCATGAACTACCTTTAAAGTACACTACTCACAACAAGGCGGAAATCCAAACCCTTGCCCTTATGATCCCTAGTTCCCTTATAAAGAGCAGATCATAAATTTTCTCTCGTAGCTCCGCAATGAAGTCACGAGAATAACATAGCGGCTCCGATTTAAGGGAAATTTTCTCGGTGAGTAGCACAAGAATGTATAGGTATCGGTATGGAGAATACGCACGTTGATATTTAGGGTTTAAGAATAAGGAATTTTTTTTTAATCGAAACTTGACACTTGCGCAACACACGGGATGTATTGATGACTTTGGTCACGCTACGATACATTTTTCGATGAAGCATTTCTCAAAGTGAAGATATATTGTCTTAGCAGTCGTTTACTAAAACTACTAAAACCGTTCAAAAGAAAAACACGTAACAAATGAGTGGTAGGGCAAAACGAAAACTACTGAAAAGCGAGGTTGACTTGACAGCCCGGTCTTAATTACTTTTACTTTGGCGGTATTGTACCTTGGTTTTCTCTACGATACCGGAGTTACTTTCGTAGTTCGCCAAGACAATCAATCTAACTTTCGAGTTAGTTTTGTTGCCAGTACTTCGAAATTCCCGAATTTCGTCCGAGAAAAGTCGGATATGAAATGGTTTATGCTTTACATTAGTCGGCGTACATGGTTTAAAGATTGGCTATTGGAATAATCAATATATGCTAATTTTGTGATATTGGTTTGTTTCTCCGTTATTGATCATTAAATCAAGAAACACTATATCAAATGCACTAGACAAAAAGTTTCGTGATAACTTGCCCAACTCGAGCATGGTCCACTAAAAAAACCTGCCCTTTTTTTCCAACTTTTGTGTCGCTGTTTGAAATACCGGCAAATTGTTCTTTCGAGTTCAGTTGAAACATCACTTCAACTAAACGAAAGTACAAAATACTAATACAACGATTTCAGAGGACCCATCAGAAACAAAAATTATACAGCGGGTGCTGTTCAATTATACCATTATTTAACAAATACATAAACCTACTCCGTGCTAAACAAAGGAAACAATGATAAAATTCATTAGTAATAGTGTCAAAACTCAGTCACCTCAGTGTCCGGTTTCGTGAACACTCTGGTTTTGTTTACAGGCTAGTTTGAAATTTGTCAATAGTGACTGTTTATAATTTCGTTATCATGTTTTTGCGAAATCACGTTAAGTCTTAAAAGCCACAGGCATACCACACTAACACTGACTTACTCTGGCTCGAAGGTATCAAGGGAATCCTCGCTTCTTTCTCTCGATAGGAAACCGCAAGTCCATTTCATTTTTGAAGGTTTCTCGTGAGGTTCGCTGTTACGCATAAATTTGCAGTGTAGAGTGACAAGGTTGAGTTATAATATTGTCGCTGATAGTACCGGAAGATAGATAAGACGTCTGCGAACTTGAACTGCAATCTCGATAAACTCGATTTTAAACGTGCACAAATATTTCGTCTAGTTCCGTCCTTGTCGTTGAGAACGCATAAGACTTTCGAGCTAAGATTAAAGTTCGGTGCGTGTGTTTGTCATGGGTTTAAAAGATCTGACAGACAGGAAGCGACAAAAATAGAGTACATACTTGACAGCTGACCTCGCTTTCCTGACACGCCTCAGGTACTGAAGTGTGTTTCGGGGGTTTCGAAACATTTGATTGAATGAAAAGCGTTGAGCGAAATGTTTGAGTGGTCTTTTTGGTTTTCGAAAACAATCTAGTATTTTTAATCTTATATTATGCCTCGGTCATGAGTAGTCTCAGAAATTAAAATTCTTGAACGCCGCCTCAAATTTCAACATTTCGCCATCTTTGTTGTATGAGATATCAGCCTTGACATTGTTCACTCTTCACTTTATTATTGCGTTCTCTTTTGAAAACCAATAGAAAGACTAAATTCTAAATTAAAAGAAAATATGAAATGTAAATTTGTGAAAGGGATAGATAAAACCACACCCTGGACGGAAACGAGAAGGCAGGCGCCCCTTAAAGGGGCAACAATTTTTAGAGGGAGGGCTACACGTCATTAACGCAATCACGTGAATCACTGTGAATAGCCATGATGCGCGGGGTAATTTCACCCACGAAGATAGACCATTTAGAAATTATTATTTGGCCTCTTATATAAATAAGACATGGTTTCTTTGAAAAGTTGCAAAGTCTTGACTCCATTTTTAATCAAAAGGCAGTCTGTTCGTAGCCTCCCACGCAGTAGTTTTTAAGGGAGTTCGTTTGATGAAAAACGAGCTCCCCACAAAACGCCTGCGTGGGAGGCTAGTCTGTTCGGACAATAAATCAGTTTACATGCAAACTGAAAAAAACCCTTGTTTGGTGAAGTTATGAGTTGTGCAGGCAACTCCTATTCCAGCACTGGACCTAATAACTCAGTGATGACGGATTTGTCTTAGCTTACAGTAACTGGTTGCAGTAAAGGGCACGGTGTCCACGCATGCGACCATAGGCGGTATTTCAGGAAACAATGACTAAGAAAAACGTTCCACCGCAAAAAAGAACTCCGGGGGGGGAGTACTTACTAGTAATAGGCTAATAGGGTTTGCCCCTGGGTGTGGTCGCATTTTCACGGCTAGATTGACTATGATGGGGTTGTATTTTCGTTAGAGTTACTAGAGTGGGATCGCACATTTTCGGGATTTGGGGGATCAGAAAATTCAGGTAGGTAGGGATTTAAAAAAGGGAAGATTTTTACTTCATTAAGTTTAACCAATGTGTCAATTCGTTTCAGGTTGACCTAGTTAAAAGGTTTTATAAGGTAGATGTAAACCGCAGAAAGTTACTTAGTTGGAATCTCGAAAATTACATTTTCCCAAAAGTGACTAAGATGGGGTCTATATTTGGCCACAGAATAGGCTATAATGTGGTAGGGGTTGTGAGAGGCCAGCGGCACATACCCAGCGAAAATTAACCCAAGTAACCCCCCCGGGCAATAACTACTAGGGAGAGTAAGTAAAGTTTATAGGTGAAAAACAAAAACAAAAGCAAAAACACGAAAGCGAATTGCCTGAACCTGAAGAAGAAAGGAAGTGCCTCTCGAAATATTGGTTTTCCTATCGCGAAATCAGCCGATTACCTTTTCTTTTACTATATCACTTCATTGGCGGTCATTATCTTACATAGGTAAGTCTTAGTTAATTAAATCCTGATTAGGTTCAACCTAAACTAAGACGAAGGGGGTTAATTAACGTGAGAAAAACCTAAGAGTGTATTTTCCGTCATTTCGGAATAACTCAGTAGTGTATTTTTCTGTGACGTTGGTCCTTAATTTCTCACTCAATTAACTACAAAGTATTCAGTCCCAAGGGGAAAATTCTACAATCAAATCCAACATAATTTTGTCAATTTTAATCTGCTATCTCGCACTGAATTAATAATTAAAGTGATGAATTCACAGAACTTTTCTCTAAAGTCACATTTCAAAATTTATCTCATTTTGTAATGATTTACGTAATAATTTGTTATCAAATCATATTGATGACACTTGATTGACCATTGCAATCATTGTTTTTTTAATTGGCTTATTGTCTTTGTTACTTTATCTTAAAGCTTTTGCAATACTGTAACTTAGTTCATATAGACATGCAAATAAAGCTTGTGTTGTTGGTTAACTACAGAGAGAACGAGTACAAGCTTTTGGCGTGGCGATACTTGGATCATGTGAGTAAACAATATAGGCAATGATTGCCGGGTTACAGGCGGCTATTGGATACCATCCGATCGACCATACGAGACCATCCTAGAAATCGTTGCACCAAGAGCTTGTACCCATTCTCGCTGTGGTTATCAAGTGGCTTGACCATTCCGAGGTTGCGGTGGAAACTGGCGCAAAACTCGTCCACCATTACCACCAAACCGCTTTGACTTCAGACCCCTTATTTCAAGGCCTTCTTTCCAGTATTGTCGACGGACATTCGCCTGCTGCTCTTTGATTTTTTTTTCCAAAAAAGCCGTGAGGGGGTCTATCGATTTACAACGCAGACTCAACTTACCAGTACCAGTCACAGGAGCAGCAGAAACACCAGCAGAGGCAGCAGTAATCTTTCCGTCTCGAATTCAATCCACGTTCGACTTCCTCGAACTCAAGAGTGGCCTTCTTGATATTCGTCTCCTTGAGGTAAATTTCCAGCTGCGTGTTGGTCTGCAGAAAGTTGAAAAAGGAATGTACAATCCAAATTTAAGGTCACAACTAGGCTAGAACTATTGGAGGGTACACTCGCCGATGCGTGGAATTATTGCCCCTGGGCAAAGGGAGGAATAGATCAGTTCAGTCACAGTCCAAGGTCGTAGCAATCCATAATCAATAGTTTACCAGCGATTTTCCCATATAATAGAACCCCACCTACGAGTCTCCCGTTTATAGAGTCTTTATGAGACCATCTCAGTTGTCATTCCACATTCATGCGGACCTAACGTTTAAAAAAACGTTTCCATTTCATTTCCAGCTTTTTATAGCCCAAAGGTGGTGTGTACGCTTTACTACCAAAATTGAAAGCGTCGGCACCGCATTTTCAAGCTTGAGTTCACTTCCCTCCAACCTTTTGTTTCAAGTTATAAGCCTGAGTCAAATCACAGGGTACCCACACAATCTGTTTGTGTAACCGATTGCAATCAGTGGTAATCATTATTAGTAAATGCCCTTGGATTTACTGTTTGCTTTATATGTGGTCATAATTTATCGCTAAATATGTAATGGATCAATGTTAAACAAACGTTGTATTACCTTCCTTGCCGTTTATCGTCGTCCTTTTACCTCAAAAGAGGTATTTTGAGTAATTTTAAAAGAATTTGAGTTTGCCGTTCACTTTTCCTCTCAAAGAGGAATTAGCAAAATAGCAACTATGATAGCCTGGCAATATCGTTGCAAGGCTCTTGCAAGTAAAGTTCAACTCACCCTCGTCCTGTCCTCAATCGGTTCACTGAAGTCGTAATACCATGATGAATCGTGCCTTCGGCTCTGAATAGATTCGCTCTGCAAGGTAGGTGTGATAGATATTCAGTCACACAAGTGCTCGCGATACCCAACTAAAGTACAGTCAAATTCGTGTATAAAACGGTCACCCTCGGGAAATGGCCAAGTGACCGTTTATATAGATTTCCCTTAAATTATACCGAAAGTCTGGGAATAACGCTTTTTTGTGAAAATAATAACTCTATTAACAGATTTAAAAATGAGATCTGTTAGCAATGATTTCCCTCGGTATTATTTACAGGGTGTTAGAAAGTAAAATATGCTGCTAAGAAAGGAAAGGTTAAAAATCTTTTTTCTCTTTTTGCAAAAGTTATCAAAAGAGAATTGTCAAAACTCGTTATTAATATAATATTTTACCATTATTGTTTTTACAAAAGAAAAATCTGTATAAAATAAAACAAAATAAAATAAAATTGTATTTTGAAATTGGTCCTTGGGTTCAATTTTATCTTTTCGCGTTCTAAAGTCTTGAAGTCGGCTGTCACGAACTGTTTATAAGACGCAAAGTACCAATTCGTCATTCGTGGATTCTCGCTCTAGTAGTCTTTTGTACATAGTGTTTTTTTCGATCGCACCAAAAAAATTCATTCAAATGCTCGGATAAAAATACTCATCATAGAGGGCGGCATTTTTATTAATTCCAATTTTAAACGTTTTAATGCTGACTAAAATGTATGAGTGGTATAAAAACAATGCATGCAAGTTAAAGTTTTAATACAGCAAAAAACGATCCTCTACAACGCTGTAATTTATTAGGGATTTAATTTGTTTGTTTGTTTTTTTAACTTCGAGTTTAAGTCATTTTTATTTCCTCTGATCGGAAATGAAATTGTTTTCCATGAAAATGTCACTCAAATGCTCAAATAATGCTCAATGCTTTTGCCCCACTTTAAAAAAGGCTTCAAAAAATGCTAGCATACTGTAGAAAAGCCTACGCTCTGGATCTTTCGCTTGACCTGTGCATAATTCACTCAAAATTTTTGCGTCTGTTTTCCAGTCTGGCTGAACGGTGAGGACAGTGTCGTAAACCAAGAGAAAGGACAAAGCGCGAAAATAGTCGAGATCAAGAAAAATATGTAAAAATGAACGCGATGACCATGCAACTTCCTCTCAACTGATGATCTTCTTTGAAAGCTTATAATGATCAGTCCTAAAGCTGATATCATCGAAGATCTCTTGATTACGTATCTGCAATGAAATACTGCTTATACTAAAATGCATTCGGCTGGAAGTTATCGTAATCAAACATTTGATATATTTAGTATAAAAGCGATCGCATGAAACCAATTTAAGTGCACTTGTAAATTAAAATGAAGTAGATTCCCTTATCGCCATGGATAAATGCCCACTCGAGCACTTAAAAATAAGAGTCTTAACTTCTTACACGCACTTATCAAACCACATGTTATCTCCGAATTTTTAAAGCCTAGATTGGACATATTTGGCTTCGTCGTTCAGCTTCAATTCAGGTCTTTTTTTTCCAAAAAAATAAATAAAAAACACTGCATTGATGAGACCAACCCCGCTATCAGTGAACTCACTAAACTCGGTGCAATCTTTTCCTTACTAACAAAAAAGGCTGTCCAAAAAGAAAGACATTTTTTGTAAATAATGTTTGATGCATACAATAGGAAACGATACATTAGGTATAGTTTCCTTTTTCTACTTTGCCTTGAGTTGAATAGCGTATATGTCACTAAAAACTAAGCAGCGAAGATACAAAACACCTGCGCTCTACGTAGACATGGAACCGCATAACCGACTGATGCATTAAAACAAATTTCACCAGAAACATCCGCTTTCTTACAGACTTTATACTTTTCAAAAATAACAGCCAAAAAAATACTTTATGTGCAGCAAGATTTCCTTATTTCAATGGTTCTTAAGTAGTGTTTTAAAACGTCCAAAAGCGACTCCAGCTTTGATTGACGCGATCTGCTGGTGACGGTGAAACATTAATAAGTGCGGTACTATAGACTAAACTTTGTTTTGACCAAGGCAAAATATAACCAAGTGATAGCCAGAGAAAATATCGTCCAAACTCCAGAAACCTTTCAAAAATAAAGAAGATTATTGTCGTATGTTTATTTCTATGTACAATGTTGTATACAAACTGTACGATTTTGTACATTGTACATTGAAATCCAAACAAACCATACACCCTAATTGCCTAAGTAATTCATTGTTATAATTTTCTCGACATAAAAGAGAAAACTGAAGATACAAATGCTTTCTATCACTAAGGTCGACTAGCGTTTTTGTACAGCGACCTGTAGATTATTTTCACCTAAAAAAGGACCTCGCAAATTTTCAGGAAAATGTTTTTTCCTTCAGGCAATATTTCTAGAACACCCATTGTATAATACGTAGTTCATGCTGCTTGTGCTTAATACTAAGAGGGTGAACAAAAATAAGCATTGAAATCGTAATAAAAAAGCGAAATTTGATTAAGACGACGCGTTTTTACCTCTACTTTTAAGACCGGTGGATTCCGATCCGGAGCTCTGAGAGGTCATTCAAAAAAGGCTTCGGCAAATTTTGTTCTCAACTAAACGCGATATTATCATATCAAGCAAAAACCGCGAGCCGACATTGTCTTAATATTGAGTTCAATGGTCTCTAGAACCAATCACATGCTCGGTTAATTTCGAAGGCTGTTTTCTTTAAACAAAGGAGGATTCAATTAGTGGATCGAACAAAACCTTGCAAACATCTGAAAAAGGAAATTATAACACTGGTGTTGTCTAAACAAGACCAAGCTATTAACAAAAAAATTATCTTTTCTATTCTCTTGATCACATTTTTACGCATTTAAGAGGCTGTAAGGAATAATCTTATGATCTTTTTTTTCTATACTCTTAGCCATAAAATGCGGTTGTAACATTGAGTCTAGATTAGCTGTTTAGGTGTGTATAAAATCTTGTAAGCAGTCATTCAAAAGTTAGCTGTTGATCATAATACCAAACTTTCCAAGAGCTTTGCAGCTGGCAACACAATTTGCGACCTGTTTAAATTTGTTCTCCGCTCAACGCGTTCTAAGTGGTTGACGGAAAACTCCATCTCTGAAGTTAACACCTAGAAATTGTCACTGATTGTCCTAGGTAATTACATTGAATACAAAGAGGAAGTCCATCAAAAGTTTACCAGATAATCGGTTACCATTGAGAAACTCTTGTTACCATTAAGAAACTCGCACTGATTTTACGAAGGAAAAATCGTTACTCGCACGGACAATATAATGCGTTGGACGTGCAGCGCAAATGTGTTTAAAATAGAGGCCAAGCGAAAGTAATGTTCAAACGCAACGTCAAGTCAAACCGGTATCAAGAATAAACTCTTCGAGAATGGCCTGCAACTGACAGTTTCAGTGTTGGATTGTTTAATACAATGATTTGAAACTGAGCCTAAAAGACCGGGCGGGGAAGGGACACTTGTATAGAAATGACAGGGATTTTCGTGGAAAATTAGAATTATACTTCTAAGGCGACCAATAGGGGACGTGGATCGGGCCTAATAGAGGGGAGAAGTCGTTACGTCACATAGCCATGGTGGCAAAATTTCTGGATGACAACAAACCGAAAAACGTCACTTCAAAGGTGAATTCGCACTGTTTCAGACCTCATAGATCTTTATTCAGTTTCAATTAATTTGTCAGATGTTGGCTAAATTTTCTGGGGTTGAATCCGAAAGGACCGTATTTAAGTTTAGAAAAAGAAAAAAAAATTGTGTTGTGTTCGCCTACTTTGTAAAGCGGGCGCGTGAAATTAGGAAGTTTCACGTCCTAGTCGTGCAACGACGGCTAAGAAAAGTACAAAAAAGCGTGATACACGTGCAAAGTTGTTGCTTTGCTATTTAAACTTATTGCTTTTTGCCGTTCTCGTTGCCGTCGCCGTTGCTTAAGTTCCCTATTGTTGTGATCCGAAAATTTTGCTACCATGGTAACGTGACGTCGACCTTCTCCTCTCTATTTGACCACTAAAGGACACCATAGTCCAACACAGCATGACGGCACTTATTATTTTTATTAAGGAAATTCTTTACGCATATCCCAAAGCTGCACCTTCACGGGTAAAAACATCGGCTTTCCGCCCTGGACACACTAGGGCCAAAATTCTCAATTCTTCCCCTGAGCGAGACGAAGAGCATCCCCGTAATTTTCATGTAGGATTCCCCTTCCCACCGCCCTAGAAGAGTAGGGGACGTAGACCTGCACCAAGTGGCCGTTAGAGGGCCATTAGAGAAAACAGTTAATAACTACTTGTTACCCTCTTTTAACAAAAGGTTATTTTGACTTTTTTGGTGTTTGTGCTTCACGGTACTTGGATTTTTGTTCACTATTGAATTTACATAGCACTTGTAACCCAGTCTTGACAATCTTTAGTCCTTCTTGGCGAGTTCTCCTAAAGCGGCTTTCGGCATTGCTGAACTCAATATATTTGTGTGCCGATATGTGCTTTTATGCAATGCCAGGAATGTGATGGTGGATTTTAAGCTTGGTGCATGAATAAATGAGAAATATGTTTTTTTCAGTCAGTGCGGACACAGGCGGCCATCCACAGAAAGTTATGTGATGGTGAATTTTTATCGTGGTGAATAATATGACTGGTTTTAAGACTTCAATGCCGTGAAAAGGCATAATTCGAGTAATTTTCCTGTGACGTGCACGAAAGAGCGAATCGTGGGTAATTTTACGTTTTATTCAGGACATGAACAAGCGACGACGAATTTTCTTTCTCTTCCTAGACTTAAGTGCAGTCCCCAAGAAGTCCACTCCACGAAAATTCGCCTACATTTGACATTTTTAGCGAACTGGAATAAATGCAACAAAGTTTGAAAGAACTCGAATTCATTTAAAAGTGACGTTTTCTCTGCCGTCGCCGTTGTCGATCCTAAAGCTCCCTAATCTGGTTTTTCGAGTGCGAACATTCGTTTATCGATAAACTGACGATCATAACTGAGCCCGCCGTACCAAGCCCACGGCTATTAGGCCTGGGTTCTAAACTCCGAGCAACATGCAGCGCATGCTCAACAAAGATTTTACACGTACCCGATTTAATTTATAATCCATTCATGCGGAGTCTTTCTCGAGTACGCCCATACTGCATGATTTATGCTGTTAACAAGAGCATCATCCTAAATACCATCAGACTAGGGAGCTTTACGCAGCGACGATGGCGCAGTCAACGAGAACAACAAAAAAGCAATAGGTTTAGATTGGAAAAACAACAAATGTCCACGTGCATAACGCTACTTTGTTCATTTCTTTGTCGTCACTGCACGACTACGACGTGAAAATGCCTGATTTCACGTTTCGTGGAGAACGCGAACACAATACAACAACTTTATTTTTCTTTTCCTGAACTTCGACACATTCTTTTAGAATTCAACTCCAGAAAAATGGCCAACATTTGACGAGCTGAACGAGATGAAATAAGCACGATAAGTTTGAAGAAGAGCGACTTCACTTTTTAAGTGACGTTTTCGTGGCCGTCGCCTTCGTTGTTGTTTATAAGCTCCCTGTTAGTGACTAGAACTTGAAGAAGCTGGACTTGATATTCCAGTTCCCGCGAACAACACAAAAGGAAGAAGGCAACTGACTGAGCCGGAATCATTCAAACACACACTGCCTGTAAAACTTAGAATGTCATTGGTCGTAAAAATTGAAGACGGTCGTATTGTTAAAAATAACATTGTTTCCATTTTTCATTCTTTTATGAGGGCTTCAAAATCTAATCACTGATCTTCAGATTTATTCATGCGGCATATTTCGTAAGTTTGGTTACAAAAAACGTTTCATTAAAATGATTTCCAAATGAATTCTTACCTTGCAGACCTCGTTTTATAGTTTCTCCAAGTTTAATTCAGAAAATACAGTGATATATATAATTCCTGGCTTACGATGTACCAGAGCTGTACTGATACCCCCATACCTCTCGAAAAAATGTTCCTAGTCTTCCTGTTTATCCTAAACGTTTCCTAATAGAATGAAATTAAGCAAAGCAACGGTTGGACTTCCTGTTTTTTCCTATAGTGCTAAGTTTCAAAAGTGCGATCTTGCTGTGAACGTTTGCTAATGAAACCGAGGTCACAAGTGGTCATTAGAGTCTCTATCAATTGCTTTCGGAAAATTAGGTTTTCTGGGTTCCTGGTAGTCTCAAATTTCTAGCCTTGCCGCAAAACTGAGAATATGATCTGTTCACAGTATTTTGGCTTTTCTCTTCAGTCAGATCGCGTAGCGCGTGTACGAAATTTAAACCTCGGGGGATATACTGACTGATGGCTCGTTAGATTCCACGAAAAAAAATGGGTTACAGACTTCAAAAATTCAGAACGGGAGGGTTTATTTAATCGCAAATCGAGTTCAAACTCAAATTGACAGGCATCAAGATAGACTTCATACGAGAGCACCTAAAGACCTAATTTTTCAAATACGTCATAATGAATGGAGTAGCCGTCCGTTCATTAGAAAATTCTAGGGGACCTTTTGAAATTTTTAGGAGAACTTTTCTCTTTAGCAATAATTGAAATATCTTGGTAATAAAATGTGAAAACACAACCTTCGAAAATCGTAGCTGAGTTAGTAGCAAAACTGCAAATATCTTAGACGAATAGAACGCTTTAAATGTCCATGATCTGAATACACACTAAAGGAGATTTATTATTCAACTCAGAAGGTGTGTAAAATAAAACGCTTACTTATACAAGAATGCGTAACAAACTAATTATAACGTTCTCTGCAAGTCCAGTTTTCCCCCTTTATGGGACGTCGTTATTAACTGGTCAGAAAAAAGACTCTTCAAACTGTTTTACCCAGAGTTATCATTCGTTCGCGACGTTTTCGTCACATTTGTTAGGAACAGAGCCATGGAATGAGAAATAATAAAGGCTCTACGGTTTTCACGTAAAACTGACTCCAAGTAGAGAAACATGAACAGAAAAAATGCACAGGAAAAAAACATCAAGAGAAGGAGTTTTTTTAAATAAATTAATTAGCGTTTCATTGATGTTTAGACGACTTTACTCTATGTATACTTGGCTCGCATTCCGGCTTTGTTTTCCGCCGTGCGCTGACGTTTGAAGGAAATGTCGAACTGGCTGGTGTGTGGGTCCGTCTGACAACTTAATACAGTCGAATAAAAATCATTTTTTTGGTGTGTGTTTATTGTATACAGTAAAACCCCACGACTAAGAACCTGGATTTTAAGAACCTGTGAGGATAAAATTTGCCAGTTAAGCTTCCTCTATGTATAAGAACCTGTTTAGCCCGATACTGCTAGATGAGAATTTTCTACAATTTGATTGGCTAAGAGCAGTGGTATTCCAGCTTAATTTGAAATACCTACATGTGAAAATTACAAACCTTTTGCGAGGAGTAGTGTAAACAAACAACAGCATGATTTGTACGTGATATTTGGCATAAATACGGCTCGTGATATCCCAAAATTGTCTCAAACGTATAACGGGCGTGATCCATTCAACCAAAATTCCAACCGGTCCGACCGGGAAAAGAGGACCACCTCAAAAGGTGGACCCGTTTTTTCGAAACTTTTCCGGTTGGACCGAACCGATCTATTGAGTTTTGGACCGAAATTTCCGGAAAGTTTGGTTGACTGGATTGCGCCCAACAATTTCGAAATAGCACTCGTGGTCATTTATGCCAAATATCAAAGTGGAATAGTTATGAAACCCGTAAAACTCTTTTGTTATATGTTTTTGTTAGCTTTTTTGGACCTGACCATGCACAACGTTCAATAGCATTCCTATCATTTTAGGGCCTGTTTACATGGAGTGGGGGACCCCGGTCTGGTGGGGTTGGTTTCTTTTGTTTTCACGCTCTGGGGGACACAAAACAAAGGAAACTTACCCCACTAAACCGGGGTCCCCCACTCCATGTAAACAGGATCTTAAACTTACTTACCAATAGAAACATTGCATCAATTTATCCAGTCACAATTTGTGAACAAAAAACAAAGGATTGAGCACAGTCAGGAAGCTTTCAACATAAACTACGGAGCACGGTTGTTTTCAACTGTGATTGTTGCACCTTTCACAAGGGGCCGACCATTTAACTCTTGAGGGGGGCGGGGGGGGGGGGGTGATTTCTTGTCATCAAGGATTTTTTTTCTAGCAATCTGGTGGGCAGGATATTTTTTCCCTTTTTTCCCATAAGCTTTCTATTACATTTATGCTGCATGCAATTTTTTTCTTCCGACAAGCGCTTGTAGGAAAGTTTTTTTCAAAATCACCCCCCCCCCCCCCCCCTCAAGAGTTAAATGGTCGGCCCCTAACCATGCAACGGAGGACAGGAAACAGTTTCCATGCCTAAATTTGGTCAAAAAATAAGAAAGATTAGACGGTTATTTTCGGAATTCATTTGGTACGAAAAAAAGGTTTAAGCTCCTGCCTAGCAAATAGCGTAGCTTCTTTGAGACCACATTTGCTTCAAAAATGGTTCACATTAATATGTTTTTGTCATTCACCAGAACAATTAACATAAGAATTAATTGTGCTTTTGTTTAAGTTGTTGTTGTTGTTGTTTTTGTTGTTGTTTCCGTACAAATTGGTATTGTTGTTGTTTTCACAAACAGTTGACAAAGACGTCAAAACTACTCAGTAGCGTGAATGTCCTCTTAACTTGATTTCAAAACCTGAAATGTGCATTCAAAGATTTCAATTATGGACAACATTTAGATTTACCAACATGTTTTGAAGTAGATCGATAAAAGCGTGGGCTGAAGGATCCCATTGCTTCGCTTTGGGTTCGGCCCTGTTCAAAAGCACGTTATATGTGCCGAATTTAATGCTATAAGTACTGTTTAAAAAAAAACTCGCAGTCGTGTATTAACAGGTTTTAAAAACTCGAGGCGAAGCCGGCTTCAAAATTTCTGATATAAATCAACTCATTCCTGCACTGATATTTAAATTTGGGTTTTTTTTGGTCTAAAATGATTGAACGTAAAGTTTAGCCCTGTCTTAAAAGACTCTCATTAAACATTTTAATTAAAATTTCTTTTGTTTGTGGGTGGTTTTGAGTTCACTGTTCTTCAAAGAAATATTAAAGAATGGCACGAGAGGCCTGTGGACGTATGTTTGTGAGTATTAAAGCAAAGTTCGACAGCTTCAATGTCAGGAACAGTGTTTTGATCATATCCCATATTACCTTTCGGGATTTTCGCGTGCTCATTTTTTCCGACAACCTTTCTCGAAATTGCTGTATGTAAAATGCGACGTTTGAACCGGGCCTATATATCGACGAGTTTAGCTGAGAATTAGCTCAGCTGAAGAGCCGGGGGCATGATCGCAGGCTATGCGGATGATTGATCGGTCGACTGTATTGAATCAAATTTGCAACCTCGGATATTGCATTTCTAGCTTTCTCATTGGTTCACTCGATCTCATTTTTCAGCCAGCTTTTTTCAGTCAGCTGGGTTTCAGCCAGTGAAACCCAGCTGAAACGAAAAGGTTGAGATCCCTCTCGCCGGTAAATTTTGATCACCTCCATGCGATTGTTTACCGCTGCGAGCCCAAATCAGCACAGCGGACAACTATAAACTGAGGCAATTTACCCGGCAATTGACGAGGAAATCTTAGGAAAATTTGTAAAATGTGTTCACCAAAGGGAGTGAGATATTTTAGTTCACAGACGTTTTTCTCTGATCTCCGCCTCGCCGGCACCGAGAGTAAAGCAACAAGCCTCTGAAGCTAGAGATATTTTGGTATCAGCACTGACAATTATAGATATCTCCCCATGTAAATGTGTAATTTACATGTGTTTATCAACTTGAGAGGTAGCCTTAGGGTATATGCAATCTCATGTCGTCTACGTGCATATTATTTTCTATTATGTTATTATAATTATAATATCTAAAAGTCAACTCCACCGTAGGATTTCTTGATACCTATGAATTATCTGTTTTGCAGCCGAGTTTTAGGCCTAAAAAGTGAATGAAATATATTTAAACACGTCTGTTGTTCTTTAGAAAGACCACAACGCCATTATGATTTCCAAGTCTTCTGAAGTGGCTCATGTCTGCAGGTTTTCTTAAAATTTGAGCCAAATTCCCTCATTTCCAAAGCTTATTAAGTTTAAAAATAACAGTCATTTGCTCAAGGAAAAGCTCACCTGCATTTTATTAATTTTCTCACTGGAGAGATATATTTTCAGTTATTTTTCGAAAACTTGAAATTATTGTCTTTCTTTGAGTAGTAAAGGTTTTTTGGTGTTGTTGTTGTTTCTAAAATTCAAAAGATGATATATAATGCAAATTTGCCCATATCGAAAATCCTCCTCACCGCTCCAGAGTCCTTATTATGTATTTTCATCTTGAAGCGAGCAGGGAAATTTTCAAACGAGAGAGTGGATGAAAGAAAAAAACAACAACAACTATATCTGCAGGATAAAAATACATTTTGAAAGAGCATTGAAAATCTAGGCAGACATTTGTTCGGCAAATGAGTCAGACAGTAGAGTTGCTATTACAAATATAGATAAATGGTAAATTCAACATTACCTTCAAAATTATTGACCTTGTCTTTTTACATTTATGTAGCTAGATCTCCTGGGTTGCTCAAGTCAAATGATTATTTTCGAAATAAGCAGGTTTCTTTCTTTTTTTAACCCGCAACAGCTCGAGGACCGAGAAGACTTACCGGTATTGTCGATCTTTTGCCTTACTACGAGGCTTCAACGGGACACTGACGTTTTGGAACCGCATTAAAAAATATTTTTTCCGTATGCCAAGCAACAGACAAGGCATTTAAACGTTGTCAGCATTATTGTTTGAGGAAAACTAGCGGATTAATACAAAGATAGAGAAAACAACTTAAGATCAGTGAGAGAATATTAAATATCGTATCAGAATGTAACTCGCCAAATTTTGTTGTACACGACTTACCTTCCAACTTTTCGCGCTCATCACCCATAAATAGTACACAGTTCCTCTGACACCAGGCAAGATTACCACAACAAGTCAAAGACGGAGCTAATTGGGAGGTTGTTTACCTTTAAAATAAAAAATAAGACAAAACTGAGGTTAAAAGCTCGGATGTAACTTAGACAACTCTTTGGTATAAGTTTTCATCTCATGCGATAAACATTTCAAGGCAAGCGGCGCTGGAACTCAATAACGTACCTGCGAGATTCAGCTGAGTTGTTTGACCAAAAGCTGTTGTTATTTTGCGGGAAAACCTGACAAGCGATACACTGACGACTCCGGGGAAATAAACGTTTGTTACCTACAGCGCGATGTTACGCATTTCATTGGCTTTCTTTACCTTGGTAACCACGTTGGGAACACGGAAAAGTTGTTTTCCTCTAACAATATCCGGTTAAAAGATGTTGAATTCCCACTAATCTATATGCCAAAAAGGTGACATTTTCAAAATGATAAATGAAAATTCGAACAAATTTGCATAACATAGGGTCTTCTTGGTTTGGAATTAAATGACAAATGAGATTCCCAAAACTTACCAGAAAGTCACGTTGAACCTTTGACGATCGCTTCGTTTCACGTAACGAAGTGTACAACTTTTTTCCTGACTATGATCGCTTCCACGTCGCGGCATGTAAATGAAATTGCTATCTAGGCTGTTACAAAATAATTTTCTTAAAAATGCCTTGCTTGCTTATGTTATTTGTTTACACAGCTTAGAAAACAAAATAGCAATTAGTAAATTTTGGGAGGAGAAGTTTGAAGTAAATTTTGTTGTAAAAATCGAAGACGTGAAGTACAATTGTCTCAGAGATTAATTTAAACGTTTCAAGGAGAGAAACCGTCGAGAAAAAAAAAACCTTCAAAGGGCTTTTTTTGGACTTGGAACATATTTTTTTCCTCGCCCGGAAGCTCGGGTATAATGCAAACAGTGACGTAGGAGGACGCTGAAAAAACACCTGCGTAAAAACGTTTTTAATTCACTTTGAAACTTAGTGATTACATAATTGGAGTTGTTCACTGTGTTTTTAACTATACTCATGAACGACACGAAATAAATGTCTTTCCTTCTAGTATTTCAATACTAGGAACTAGGCATCATCGGGATGCGGCCGGGAACGATTTATGTCTAAAAGTTCTAGACGCGACTGAAAACCTGGCAACAGAACGGCGTCGAGGACATAACATCATTGGTTTCTCCCCTGTCGTTGCGAGGTTATTTTGCCGGTGATTATGCATGCGCAATTTTCGAAGAATGGTTTTTATTGAAACCGATACATAAAAAGGGACATAAGGTGGTACTTGTTGCACGTTTTGAATTGAGACCTCGAAACAGAAACTAAACTGATCTATTAATACCAGCAGCCGTTGTATCCTTCACATGTGATCCCTCTTAAATTTCAGAAAAATTCCCTGCTTCGCTTTTCCGACTGGAAGCAAGGAAATATAAGTCTGGCTTAGTACTCCGGCTAGTAAATAGTAACGCTGATTAGAGGGTTGGCCCCTTACTTGAACAAGAGCTTAACTCCAGTTTGCCATGACTTTGCTGATTTTTCACTGAATCGAAAGCAATTGAGAAGCTCCCCTTTGGGTACCCCTCCCCGGTAATGCCTTAAGCCTTAAAATTCTTTCGGATTAAGTTTATTGCAATGTGTGACCATTCTTAAAGCTGTTGAGAAGCTAGTACAATAGGGTTTAAAAGAAAGACAAAATCTCTGCTCGTGCATTGACCACTCTTTTTTGGAACATTTCTTTGCCTTCACTTACGCATCTCCGTTATGTAGGAAGTTAACCGTCACCTGACGACCAAGTTTTTTCTTTCTCTTTCTGAACGTCCATGCGGACGTGGACCCTAATAAGTCCAGCTCCAGGAAAATTTAATTTAATTTAATGGCCAAATTTTACAGTAATCGCAATAAAGCTTAAAAGAACAGCAGTGCGCTTTATGAGTAATGTTTTAGCTGCTGTCGCCATCACTATAGTTGCTCAAAAATTATTCGATTCCTTCGCGGTACTATTAGTCGCCTAATTGAAGCCGTTTTCGAACCTTAAAAACTTATAGTGACTCCGAGGGTGTATGTATGTGTGTGTGCACGCACACGTATTTTTTTTCGATAGCATTTTAGTAAATACATCCAACAATAAGTAAATTAAATTTACCCAACGGATTTCAACTTGTTCGAATTGTTTTCTTACCAAAAATTAAGTTAAAAATCGGAGATCAACAAACCCTTGTCGCCTGTGTTATTTTACTCACCTTTTCTTGGTTTGTTCAGCTGAGGGTATAAGGTAATACGGATCGGACGGCATGCATCTCTTTCCTAAATGACTAAGATGTCACATTAGACTCCTATTCAGGAACCTTGAAAATGAAATAAACTATCAAGATTCAGACTAGGTCACGTTCGCACTTTCGTAAGTAGTACTAATATATTTTTTACGTGCACCATTCATTATGCAGTAGAAATAAAGTGTCAAGCCCAAAACCCACCAGTGAGAGAAATCAGTCGGCAGAAAATGGAGGACTGGCATACGTTTTTGTTATAAATGATTTTATAGAAAATTCTTTTCTAAAAAGAGGATATCAGCATAGCTTGCGCTACTGATGTCCGACTTGTACCACTTTTCATGACAGGTGTCAATCATAACTTTTCGAAAGAGATCGAACTGAGTGTTGCTTGAGGCGTCTTAAAATATGACTTTTCAAGATAAGATAAGAAATGCTACATTTGTAAATGAGGCGAGATTATTAGCTCATAACAATGATAGAGTACAAGAAATTTACAAAATGACATGGAAACAAAAGCAAACAATTTCTTAGCACGTAAAGTAAATATGATATTACTAGTAATCACGGCAGGAGGATCACGTTTGATTACGCGTTTTAGTTTTTTTAAAGTGAAAATGAACTGCAACGACAGTCTACAGCCTTTATATATATCCATTGGACAGCCTTGTCTCCGGGTCAATTCGCGCTATCCCAGCGAGCGGATGAGGTATGGAACAGAGCGCGAATGTGACGTCACATCCGAACTCGCCGAGGGCGACTGGGAACAAGGCTTCACACTGGGAAAAATGTTCTTCGCTTCGTCGCTTTTTGAGCTGGCAAGGGTTGTTTGATTAAGAGGTCGAGCCCTTCATGTGCCGAATATTTAACAATTATTCCTCGAGCCCGAGTGGGCTCTGAGTCAATAGCCCATGAAACCGAAGGCCGAATGGGCTATTGACTCAGAGGCCATGAGGGCAAGAGGAATAATTGTTTTAGTAAAGTCCAACTAGTTGGTCAAAAATATTGAGACAAAACAACTTTAGCTAGTTAAAGCTAGAATTTAATCCTTTTTTGCCGCCAAAAAGCTGGCGCTTTTCGCTACTAGTGGGCTAGAACATATAGCCTAGTAGTAGCTCAACCAATCAGAACGCAACGTTGATAATAGACCACTAGTTGGATGTTACTAAAATGCGTAAGTTCTGAAAAGTTATCACATAGAAATTTTGCATCAGGTTCGGCGTACGTACATTTGTAAATTGGGGTCAGCCCAAATTCGAAACAAGTTCGACTTACGAATAGTTGGGCATCTACCCTGGGTGCCAGAGACTTTTCTAGCGCGGTTTCCGGTTTCGGTCAAGTCTTTATAGTGACCCGGGCGAAAAGTTTTTTTCTAGCGGCTTCGCCGCTCGTGGCTTCGGCCTTCGGCCAACACCGAAAATTCCCGTCGTACGCGAGAAAAACCTCTGGTACCCAGGGTATTGGCCATCCGAAACGAGCTTAAACCTCTATCGAACATTAGATTGTTTTCCTGCTCTGGAAACATGGCGTTGTCAAGAACAATTTCAGACTTTGGTCGACTTTGGACAAAATAGTATTCAAAAACATTTGAACGTTACAAGTCACTTACAACAAGGTCTTCATTAGTCAAGTGACTGCTGTTATGTGAATGTCGTTGATCACCTGACCAATTAAACGCGCCCTGTTTGAGGTTGTAGATCCACCTATATTTTGATTAAACAATTGATCTGAAATGAACATAGATTTATTGACAATCGACTAGGCTAAAGCGACTGAGATAATAAAAACACTAGAATTTCATCTACCCTTAAATCATTTGCGTCAAAAATCTTGACTTTGTCTGATAACGATAAATGTAATAAAAACAGTAACTATTGATATGAATGAAATACTAACACTGGTGATTTTTAAAATTTGTATCCCATCCTTATTTTATGATTGGGAGAACCAATAAATATATTTTAATTGGCAATTATTTCCATAAAACCAAATATTGCAATTTAACATTATCTGCGGGGTCTAATGAAGACCCATAGTTAGTTTTAGCAAACGTATTTTCCCTGCTTATTTTTTTTTATAAAACGGACGATACATTCATCAGAAACAAAAATGCATTGCAAAATTATTTCTTATGCCTTGAATTATTCTAGTGCTTACCCCAGATAATTCCAGAGAACACTTGATTCAAGAAACCGAAAATTCTTTAGGAAATTTTTTCTCCCTCGAGCCATTTAGTCTGCTCCGTCGAAATACATTGTGCGATTTCGTCGCTGGAGAATATAATCCATAAAACAAGACTAAATTTTGTCATACAGCAAATTAATATTTATAAACATTTGTTAATGTTTTCCACTACCCTAGCTAGATGACGTATCTCTTAAATGTCACTTATAATCGAACCTATAAACTGCGGCAATGCTTCATATTTAGTGTTTATAGAAAGCAAATAAAGTAGCCCCAAAACTTAAGTCAATTAATGAGAGATCCTTAACCATTTAGAAGAATTCATTGAGTCACTGCGGTACTTTTTTTGTCGCAATATTCAATGTGTTAGAAAATATAATTTAGACTTATTTCTCTTTAACACGAGGGCTTATAAATAAAGCTATTGTATTCGGGCAAGCTACGTCACTGTACAGGCCTCGCAAGGACAGAAGAGAAGGGGCAAGGGAGCTTGCTTTATCAGCCCCAGCCCTCGTATCTTAGTTTCTAGCACCAAGTTATCTTTGCGACAGACACAACTCAACAAGAGAGTTTTTTACTTTACCATATTGTGCTTTGTCGTTTGCTCAAAGTTCTAATTGACTTAATCTCTGCTAAGCGAAAGTCTGAATTACGCCGAACTTGTTTGGCTGGAAATACAACTTCATTTTCGTTGAAAAAGACCTCGCTTCCACTTCGTTGCCTGACTGCTCCAAAAGACACACGCCTCAAGTCCATCGATCCGAACTTTCCTTTGCTTCGTCTTCTGCAAGACTTGAGGCCAGTACCACTTTCTTGACCACTATCATAGCTTGCTACGTCACTTCCGCTAAGCGAGGGAACACTTCCACTTCCGATCGATAATCTGCTGGACGCACTGTGGTAATCACTTCCGTCAGAACCCAGGCTTCCTCGGCTAAGCCAGCGCTTTGGTTTTAGTGGGGCTTCCATCGCTATCTCTGCATGGTCGGACTCATCTGAACCTAGACTTCCCCGACTGTGCCAACGTTTTGGTTCCAATGGCCTTTCCATGATTTCCCCAACTTGATCGGATTGATTAGAGCCTAAGTCCCCCCGACTGAGCCTACGCTTCGGTTTCAGCGGCTTCTCCATCACTGTGTCGTCAGCATTATCGGACTCATCTGAGGAGTCGTATGGTAAAGCATGCTGGGAAAGCTTAAAATCTTGAATGCTGTTGTTCAGATTCAGAAGTTGCTCAAGTAACTGCATATCCTGTCTTCTTAAAGAATTCTAAACGAGGAAACAAAAACACCATTACAATAGCGAAATAAATAAATGAATAGAAGCTTTTCAACGGAAAAAACATCTGTGCGCAAGGTTTAGTTGTTTAGGTACGGCGCCAAGGCGTCCAAGCCAATTTTCATCAAGGACTCGCAGGGGCCACCAGATAATCCCAGGTAGCAACAGTGTTTAAAATGCAGTGGGGTAGGGGTAAGGAGGCACGTTTTTGACACTTTTGATTTATTGTTTAAAGTGTAAAAGCAATGTGAAAGAATTTTTCCCTGTCGGCCAATTAATTTCGTCTTAGTCGTTTGCAAAGCATGCAAAAATGCTTTTGTGTAAACAAGCAAACAAAACAGGGCGCCGAAGAACGTGTTAAGGCTAGTGCTCTTCTTTGGTTCCCGTTCGAAACCCTGCCAAGCAGGTTTTTTTAAATGTATGTAATAAAAACTGTTAACATCATAGGTGTCTACGTCAAAGTTCCGTGATTTTATCTACGAACGTGCATCAATCAAACCGTTTAATTTATAAAATATGCCGCTTGTGTACCAAGAGATTAACTAAAGATTTAAACCGTGAGTGGGGGCTGATTTGACCCCTGAAAAATGTTTGTCTTTTAAATGTAAAACAGAAGCGAATATACGCGGAATCCTCTTGTTTTAGTTTTGAACAACGAGTAAAGAATTCGCGCAAACAAAAACCTCAGTTCTCTACACAAAAAGCAATAATGAAGATGATTTTACTTATGCCGAGGCAACATCGAAATAATATTTAGTACTATTTTAGTTACAAATATGTTTGATTTCCAATGTATGTGGTCTGTTCAAACAAGGCTTAAGTTAGAGGCGATCAAGTTGACTCTGTATTGTTTGCCTCCCGAACAGTGAGAGGGAACGTCAATGGTAAACTAAGCGTGGAGTCACCTTGTACCGACTTTATAAAGGACAGTGATACTTAGTTGTTGCCAGTTTCGATGACAGTTGCCGACTTTGCCAGTTTCGTTCATGGAGATCACTCTACAGAAAACAACAGTGAAATATCCCAAATTTTCTTTTTCTTTTGTTTTCGAGGAGATCAATAGACAATTGTTTGCGGTAGTTGAAAAAAGAAAAATGACAATTTTACTGAAAGATTTCTTGAGGAAGATGGCGACCGAGGTTATCTAATGATTTTTTATAAGGGCTGTTGACGAAAAAACCTCAGAATGTTGGCTGCAAATAATTCTAGGAGTGTGCTGATTTAGTCGAAGAATTCAATACCGAGTTACGTTTATAAACATTATAAACATACCAGGAGACGCTCTCCTTGAGCAAATCAATTTTGATGCATCGACTAGAGCTGTCTGAAGCTTTTGACAGTTTCTGTCGTAATTATTTAACTTCATAGTCATCTTAAGTTTTCCGTCCGAAGATAGGCTTAAGACCCATGACCTTAAAATAGCCGGCAAAATCACTTCTTGGTTTGTTTTGTCTTCAGCTCAAGTGTTTTGTTAAGCACTAGCTTTCAAAGTGGTAAAAATAACAACTTTGTTTTACAAACTTCCCTTTTTTATCGACAGCAAAAAATTGTTTGGACAATTCGGATGTATGGCCTGAGAATTTTATCGCGGACTCACAACTTGTCGACGGTGCTTTTGCGTCAGTTCATATTGTTCGTTGCAATCTGTTCAAAATCTTGTATTCTTTCAAAAAAAAAAAAAAAAAAAAAAAACCGGAAAATTAGCCCCCTTAAGTTGGACACAATGGCCCCTATTGTCCTCATTTTTTTTCTAAACACGGTAAATCCAAAAGCAGGTCGATGACATAATTGTCTTCAAAAGCTATACAAAGAGCTTATTCGTTACCAGAGAAAAAATGCAAAAGGTTGGGCATCGCTTTTATAAACAGCTGTATGTGCTTCCGAAAGGAAACGTGAGTCAACCTGCAACTTGAAGATATAGCTGTAAAGCGATTAATTTTCGTTTAATTTAAAAACGTAAAACCTTTATAAACAATTTAGCGGCGAATGTGAAATTGCTGCTGAGAGCTTCGCGCGCAAAGAGACAAAGCGAATTTAGGAGTTCACACTTCTAAGGCAGAAATATTAGACCTAAACAAAGGAGATAAAAAGCGATTTCTAAAGAAATTCACGGCTATTGTGTTGCTTATAACTCGCGGCAAGAACAAGGGGATAAATATCTGCAGTGTACGCAAAATGCTCACGTTGTCTTGATATGACCGCTACACGGATATTAGCACATTGATTGAACATAAACGGGGAAATATGTTTTTAGTTTCTCAAACTTTTTTGCAAACTTCATATTCATCCCTATTCCGCATTTAAGCATTTTGCTATGTATATTAACTAAAATTTCTCACAAAACGTACGTTAGCCTTCTTTACTGTTTCTAACAACAAGATCGATTAGATTTTATCTATGTCCTTACCATTTCATGTCGAAGCTTTGCAAGGGATACATCTAATGAGCCCTTGCGGCGATTTAGCCCGCTTCTATCTTTTACGGCACTTTGAGAATCATCACTGTCGACGACGTTTCGAGGCAAACTAGCCATTGACTGCGCTTTTACAAGCTGCGGTTTGACTCGGACACTCTTTGGCCTTAGATTTATGGTCAAGGCACTTCTTTTGACATCAGTCGAGTTGTGCCGTGAATGTTCTACTTCTGGAATATTTTCCACAGCTTCGTTATCTGATTCCGCTCGCAGCCTCTCGCAAGCGAGCTCATAACTTCCACATACATATCCTGTCTTTATCTTCTGATTTTTGCTTTCAAAGAACTGCGCATCTAAACAAGTTTCATTTTGCCATTGTTCGGGTCTTTCGTTAGAAACCTGCTGCCAATCCAATACAGTAATTATTTCACTTTTCGGGCGAACGAAAATTTGCCTTCGCGGAGTCGCCATCTCCTTCAGTCTGGTATTCAAACAACTCTCTTTCTGGGCAAGTGTCGACCCGTCGTCGTTAAAAAAACTGTCGTTTTGTGGTTTATAACTCGCCAACATAGGAGAGCGGACGGAAATTAGCAAAAGGTGCGACGTCATTTATTTTATAGAGGGAACAATCGGGTATTGACCTCATGGATTTGACAACTTTCTATTGTTCTGCAAACCATACTCGGCGGCAGCAATCAAAACAGCCCCACATCCACATTAACCGGTAATAGGCAACTCTCTTATGTTTAAAAATAACTTCACCGAAAACGGACGAAAAGCGCTCTTGGTCATTTAAAACATGCCACATTTAAGACGACAAAAAGTTGAATTCAACAGGGCCTATAAACCTTTTGTGTTTCTGAAAACCCAGTTTTCTCGCACCTTCGTGTAAAATACTTTTCGAAAGTTGAACGCATTCTTATCATTTCGTTTTCATTATCCAGAATAAACACTGTTTGGACAGAAGGAGTGGAGGTGCCATATTTAAACCGATATTTTAACATATGAATGCATTTTCGTGACGAAGATTTTTAATCCCACGTAACTAAAATTAAGAGAAAATTACCAACCACGCGAAAACGCACGATTTTGTTGCAAGGTGGCGGGGATTTAGTAATTGTTTATTTTTGATTGCTCCGTGGATAAAATCAATCTTAAATTTGTTTTTGCGTTTTAACGGAATTGTAGCAATTCCACCGGGAAATTGAGGCTGGAATAAAGTTCCTTAATTTCAGAGGGTCATTTATAAGAGTGGAATCCTACTGTTTCTGTGTAGCAAAGATTCTAATAAAACGTCGATTTCTGATAGTTGAAGCCCCGCCTAGATAATCTCATTTTTCAATTATTCCAAGTATGTTTTTCAAAGGAGATGAATAGAATGTTAATTAAGGCCAAAAAACTCGTGATTCATTCATTATACACGATGAGGGAAAGTAATAAATATTCATTTTAAAGCAGAAAACTAAGATCGACCCCATGAAATTAAATGAATATTCTAGCACAGTTGGTGTAATTGCATTAAACAAATTCAAGCCAAAACTCTGTAGCGACTTTGCTATCAGGAACGTTCGAAATCTTTATTTTTTTCGAGAGAAACAAAAGAATTTTAGTACAACTGGGTTGAAACTATCTTTGCATCCAGAGAATCGTGCGAGAAACCAAAACTGGTGTCACTTTCGCCGGACTGAAACCCGCTGAAGGTTTTTACACGGGGAGAATTCCTCAGTATAGTATACGCACAACCGTCGCATTTGCCTGTTGGAATTTTTATCGTTTTTTAAAGCTGAAAAACAATGGAAAGTGCCAACGAGCAAAAGCGATGGCTCATGCAGATGATATAACTTAGCAAAATGTTGTCTTTACGGGGGTATTCTAGGTAGTAACTCATCTATGATTTTAAGTTAACAGAGTTTTAAAAGGATCCGTCGGTAAAACTTTGTTTTGAAAGTGACCGTCTTTGAACTCGGCAACACCAGAACTGAGAACTCGCAAAAGTGAACCTGCTTGAAGGCAGGCTAGCAAGGTAAATGTATCAAATCAGAGTGCCGAGAGTTTTTCTTTTATTGCTGCTTGAAAATATAAGCGTTGAAATTATTTTTGAACTCAGATAGTTACTATCCATAACCAGCAAATGTCAATTAAGAGTGACAAGATTACTAGTAACACAAATTAAAATACGGTAAGAGAGCATGACTAGCCAAACGAATTTACATAGAGTTTTCTTTCAATCCAACCCAGAGGTTACCAGCAAGCGTTCTCAAGTAGTTCAAGAAAACGTATGAGAACGTGAACTTTTTGCCGCTCGTGTCTCTGCCTTCGACCGAAGAATCCCGCCGCACGCGAGACAAAAAAAAACTCTTGTACTCAGGGTAAAAACGTCAACTTCTCAACCTGTCTACGGTGGCCAGTTTACTTTATCTTTATCCCCTTTATCAGCTTAGTTGATAAAATCATTTTTTTGTATTTCACCCCCCGATCGAAGCAGCACCAGAGTTTCTTAAAAAACCAACCCTTTTTCAATCACAGGTTTAGCCCAATTTATTGTAATGGCTGAATTCCTGTGCTCTGACCATCTTGCCCGCTCACTCAGGATTTCCCGCGTTGGTCCCGCAAGAAAAGTTCCCTTTTTGGTTATCGACCTCAACATCGTCTCGGTCTTTAAAAACGCAAAAAAGAGCTTGGCCAACAAACGGGTATCATATCACATGCATTTCATGCGGGCATTTAAACCTTTTTCCTAACTGTGGTTAACACTGAAGAAAGCCGGAAGCGTGAAATGTATCTTTAAATTAAGTTTTAAATGCGAGGATTAAAATTGCAAAGACGTTAACTTTCAGGCTTCGTCTTTACATCAAAAGTAACCACCGGCTCATAAAAAAAACCTTCAAATAAAACAGCTGGCAGGAACTTATTGGTTTCTTCGAATTTATTCTTACAATGTGCACAAGAAAAGTACAAAAACAAGATAGCCACAGTGTTTCTAAAGTGAACATTTCACGATAAGTTAAGCGAGGATGTCCACATTATTTCACACACCATGTTGTAGAACGTGTTGCAGGCGCAAGAAAGAGAAGGGTAAGTGGGTTGCATTCGCGTGAAGCGCGAAGGGCAGTGGAGAGAAGTAGAGCTTTTTTCAGTCACTCCCTCGCACGTCCCTTGCGTTGTCGCGCGTTCTGTGTTTCCTTCATCTTTCACGCGCGTGCCACGCGGGCTAAAAGTTATAGCGACTGGTAACTTTTTTTGCTATTGTTTGATTTTCTTTCTCAGTTTTGGGAGGGGATAGAAACATCATGGACGCCATCTTTATCGACTATTCTTATGAAGAAATCGGGAAGACGGACAAGAAATCTCCTCTGGACCTAAAACAGGAGAAGAAAGGAAACCATCAACTCAAAAAACGTATGTCTAGTGGTTCTTGAAAATTGGTCTTCAAAAGTTATAAGTTCTCGTCGAAGAACTCTGAGTGACAAAACTGCGATCGTTTAACCAGTAGAGCTGTTCATTATGCCATTAAAACGACGGAAGCTTATCCCGGTTTCCTTAGCATGGAGCATGCCTAGGAGTAGTGCCACTCCCCCCTGGACGGGATGCTAGTCCATCGCAGGGTTACCCCACAGCAGTATGTCGTCGGTACCCATTTGTCTATGTCTATGGAAACAAAGCGACCGGTGAGGCTTGTGCCTTTTGTGATCACAGCTTATTTGACCCCCAAAATAGGACAAGAGATCAAATTGTTACTTGAGGTTGTAAATATATGTTCTGAAATAGTTGATCAAGACGAGAGCTTTGTTTTAATCTCTTGATGCAATAAAGAAAAATGACTTGTTGCTCTCTCAAGTAGAAAAAATAGCCAAGGAAGCTCTCCATTTGGTAGAGTCGCGAGAAGTCACGCGAGAGCCGCACGCGAAAGGAGATACCAGTGAGAGGGGATTGGAGAGCTTGCTTGCTTTCTATTGGGAAATTGAACATGAGAGAGGACCTGTTAATTTACCTCTTCAATGCATTTCTGAAGAAGCTCTCTTGCCTCCTCACGAGTTAAACCTGTTTTTAAAAAGATGAAGAAAAATCACTGAATAAAAACTTTGTTCAGTCTGATTGTCTCGATTGCTCACTTTTTAATTTACTATAATTAACAGAAGAAAAAAGAATTCACCAACAAATTTAGTGATCAATAAAAGTCAGAGGTCGTCATTTCATTGTAAGAGAACTTACTTGTCCGGCAATTTTAAGATTTTCTGTTTCACTATCAGATTTGGGGGCTGTAAATCGTGACACCGTGAGTTGATTGCCCAAACCGTGAGTCTCACGGTCAAACCATGGGGGTTGGAAGGTCTGAGACCTTTCCATGATATTTTTTCCGAACTTTTGACATGGATCAGTTATGGAAAATCTGTCGACACCGCTGGAAAGAGCGCCTCTAAATCAGTAAAACTGCTAAGTTTGAAAGTGATTTGTTGAAAACGTACAAAGATATAGCTCATCAAGGCAAGTTTGGGTGCTCAACTCTCCCCCCCCCTCCCACCATACAAACATACATACCGTAAATCCTGTATTAAGCCTCCCCAGGAGCGCTTATTTATTTCAAGCCCATTTAAGGGGGGGGGGGGGCTTATTTGAGAGGGGGGGGCTTATTTAATCTAGAAACGATGATGGAATCAGTTCTCCATAAAGAACTAGAATACAAGTGGAAAAGCTCAAGTACAAGATAGAAGTTTTAGGTCCCGCAGCCGAGGATGAGAATCAAATTAACTTTCTTCCCATGAAAAGTGGGGCTTATTAGAGGGAGGGGGGCTTATTTGAGAGGGGGCGCTTAATAGAGGATTTACGGTAAGCTAATTTTCCAGTTTTGTGGGGCTATAACTTTGCTCGCTTAAGACGCATGCAACACTTTCAAACTTGGTAAGTTTACTAATTGTAAGGCGTTCTTTCTAGCAGTGTTGAGTGATTTTGCTAAATGATCCTTCACAAAACAAGTCTTTCATGGTGCGATTTTCTTCTGACCTTGCGAAACGGTTTGTAAAACTTATTAAAAAGTGTTTGTTATTTGTTTCAGCAGCCAATAGATGAGAAGATCAAATCAGATCATTTTCCTGCCCAAGTAAACCCTAAGATAGAAAAAAGGTATTGTTCGATTGTCCAATCAGTACCTTAGTTTCTCTCCACCAAGTTATGGAAAATTACTTTTCAACATTCTTTCTTCAGCTGGGAATAAGTTTCGTGTTCTATGCTGCACTATGCTTAGTTAATAGAGTTATGAAAAAACTTTGTTCAAAGCAAACCTGGTCTATAATAACGATCCATAATACTCAAGGAAAAAAATGATCCATAGCCATGGGCAGCAAATGGTACCTGTTATAAGGAAAACAAGGTCAGAAAAGTTTAAGGAACACAGAAGGATACCTTGTGCACCAGGATGGATTTAAAACACATGGGAACATAGAAACTCAACCCGTGAGCAAGTCTCCTTTTGTCTTCTTGATCGAGGAGGAGAACAGGAGGTTCTGCCTGAATCACATTAAGCCTGTAAGTCACTGCAGCCTGAACATCTGGACTAACCAATCTTGTTTTCTCATGCCAAACCGGTTTTCCGCGTGCCAGCATCCATTTATTGATAAATCGATGGTTATAACTGAGCCCCCTGTCCCAAGAACACTGCTCTAGCATCAAGCAGCACATGCTTAACAAAGAGCTTACTCAATTCATGCAGAGTCCTTTTTTGGAGTATGCCAAAATCAAGCAAGTGAACTGTCGAACTTAGAAGGACTCTGCTAGCAGTGTGACAGAAAGTAAAAGTATAACAAAGGCACTAGGATCTCACCAATGAAATATAAAATACTTACTTTTTGAAGAGAAGCTAGCCAATCCATGAAGTAGAGTTCTGGGCCATTTGCGTCATCATACCCAGCTATCAACATATTGACCATGTATGCAGACTAGAGTTCAAGTTAATGAAAAGGGAACATTTAGACAAATAATACACTTGTTACACACAAAAATATTTTTTGTGTGTAACAAGTGGAGTGAGTGTGCAGACCATCAACAATAATTGATGGTCTGCACACTCACAATAACAATATTTTATTTTTTGCTTTAAAAATCACACACATTTTAAATTAAAATCAGGTGCCTTCTTCTCACATATTTCCTGTTTATATAGCCTGCATAGCAGGTGCTTGGAAATAATAAGAAAGAAGGAAAGAAAGAAACAAATAACAAGAAAGAACCGGGCCCACCCCATTCTTTCTTGCACCCATTACTTTCAAGCGCCTGCTACATAGGCTACTGTTTATGAAGCACAGTGTTCTTTTGGGGCAGAATACTGCAGTGTAAACCAAAACAAAATCCAGTGCAACCTGTACAAAAGCAGTGTGGGTTGGAACAGCACCCTCGTGCGGAAAACTCCAAATTGCCCCATGTATAGAAATCTGGATTTGGTAATCTTGAAAATTCGTGCTTTTGGAATCCAGAATTTAAAGCTAAACAGAAAGGAGAGATGTTGAAACAAGGATCTAATGTCACCAGGGATCAAACCTGGGACTTCTTGCACCAAAGGCCTCAGATTAACTGTGCCATCCTTGCTTGTGGCTAATTTTAACCCCAAATAATCTTCAAGGGGTTCCAGAAATGAAACCTCAAGGTAGATCTGCTATATTCCCTTTGAAATTGAATAAAAGAATTTGACATTTGATCAGGAGTTATTTGGGGATGTTTTCTATTCACCCCTTCAAATGGGGTTTTGCCATGGCAGTCAAAAGCAAAGATGTTCTCTTAGATGAATATCTATTATGAGAACTCTGACCATAGTCTTGTAAACTACAGACTAAAGTATGTCCCACTGTATGAAACAAAATCAACGAAAAAAGCCAGGAAGTGTCTTGAATGAGTAGGTATATGATATAGCTAACAAATTTCTTACACTTGTGAACTTAATTTGTATGTTTTACTACTCACAGAACTTCGTAGTGCATCTGCCAAGTTACGTCTTGTGAAGTTGGCTGCTGCATGGGGAGTGAGCTCATATCCTAAAAACATTTTCATTTAAGAGGTTAGTTTTAATTGGTTGGAAAAAACGATGGTATTAACCCATTTACCCGGAGAGTTTGCCAAAAAAACCTTCAGAAGTTAATCGAGCCATTCTCTGGTCAATGTCTGCACAAAAACCCACTTACTGGTCAAGTACTTTGCTGCCTCCATTTCTGGACGCAAAATATCAGCTTTTGAAGTTAAGGCATGTGCAGAAAGCAAAATTTCTAAAGGTTTTTGGGGTTAACAGTGACACAGCAAACTTAACTTTAAGCTTTCGTGGATTTTCTTTAAGGGAAAGCTTCAGGAAGTGCAGATGTCAGAGTAGTGGTACAAGATCATCAAGATCATCAACCTTTCATGGTTTTTTTGTGTTTTTTCTCTGGTCTCCTTGACTGAATCATGCCCATGCTTGTATGGTTTGAAACATCTCTTCCCTCTGCACTCGTTAGATGACAAAAACTGATGACATCACAAGCAATATAAGGGACATGGATTGCATGGACAGTTACAGATCGTTTGGGGGCAAATGGGTTAAGACACGTAATAAATAAGGATACTTATACATTTTAGGCTTTGGAGGCTAACCATCTTATCAACTCAGTTATAACTAAACCAAATTTTTATATGATAGAGCAATAACTAAAAGACAGAGTGTTCATCCCTCTTTATACAAGGCTTACCATTTTTCATTTTATAAAGCTGTATATTTTTTTCCATGTACTCTGCAAACTGAACTGTGTCCCCCGCTTCACCAGTAACCAGCATCAGCAATTTACTGCTTAACTTGAACATTTTGTCCTGATCTGTAGAAGTTAAGTGTAGGGGAGTTTTTCTTGGGTTGGTGAATACTACAGAGGTTCTAATATAGTACTGACTTTTTAGTACAAAGGTATTATATTACTTCTCCAAGCAGGGCTCGAAAGAACGGCCGGTCAATGAACAATGTCTGGATTGATTGGGAAGTTGACCAGTCATGTTGACTGTTCAAATTCAATCGTATTGAAAATGAAATAAATTAAAATTTCCATGCTGTTCAGTTGTCTATCAGTATGTAGTGAGTATTACAGAATTATTGTGATCTGAAATCCTGGGCGACAAGCAATATATTTAGCCCAGTCATTGTGGCCGGAGGCTCTCCAGAAATGAATTAGTTAAATTTGATCCCCAGCTATTGTAAAGATTCCCCTCAGTCAAAAGAATCCTGTATGAGGTAGATGTATGGATGAAACAAATTAAAATTTCCATGCTGTTCAGTTGTAGTCAGCATGTAGCGAGTCAGTCACTGTGTATTGCAGAACTTTGATCTGAAATCCTGGGCAACGTGCAACTAGAACTGTTGATTACAATTTGCGCATTGAAACATAAGCTTATTTTCATTCCTCTGCTGTAATTTATTGTGTATTGTTTTTCATTGATGACAATGAGTACTTTAAACTGCTTTAAGCTCTACAAAATGACTTTCGGAAATATGTAACGCCAGTTTTGGTTCACGGGCCCCTGCTTTAAGAGTTATTTATCTTATAAACTTGACTGGCCAGAAATGATGCGTGACCAAGCTAAAATGAATTTGGCCCAGTCATCGAGTCCTGAGACTCTCCGGAAATTATTTAGAGCCCTGCCAAGCCTAAAATGAATTAGTAAAATTTGATCCCCAACTATTGTAAAAATTCCCCTCAGTCAGAAGAATCCTGTATGAGGTAGATGTATGGATATCAGGGGGATTTTTCATGGGAGAAGCACTTAACCCAGGGGACATTCCTCATCCCCTAAGGCAAATTCTAAAATTTTCTCCACTCATTTTACAAAGCTGATGAAAAGCGCATTTGAATATTAATAAATCACACATGGGATTTTACACTGATTCCAAAATTTTCATGATTAATTTGTACAGTACAATTATGCTTAACAGCAGCAGAATAAAACAGGAAAGTGACAGTACATGTTGCACCAGAAATTCATTAATTCTGGTTGCATATTGAAAGAAACTGCTTAGTTTAAAGATATAGAAAGGCAACAACAAGACAAAATACAGCACAGTAGTTTTTTAACTACTGACAGGAAATTTTCGTCAAACAGTTATGCGAAACAAACTCAACACAAAATTACTGAGTCATGACACTAGCGCGCCTCATGGCGGTACAGGACTCTGTCACCTAATTTTTCGTTATAATCAAGGCAACTCTGGTCATTAATATCTAAGAAAAGATAGAAAATATTATTTCTTACCATCTTTCATGCGTATAATACTTCTCCCACTCGCAGAATCACTAGCCACAAGGACAAAATCAGGACCTTGAATACCAATCAAACACTCCATTTTCTTCAAAACTCAGAGGACTCAGCAGCCACGCTCCCGATCGCGGGCTACTATCGCCAGCGGAATTCTTTTCGCAAGCATGGGCACAATGGAATTTGACAGAAAAAAATGGCGGACAAATTGTACCCAAAGATAGATAGAACAAGATAGAACTCGATTTTAGTGTTAATACTTAAGAGACGGCGATGAGGACTATAAGAATCAACCGCAAATTGTGTTTTGCAGCCTTGTTTGTAGGATTTGTTTTTTTTCTTGTCTTGCGCAACACTTTCAAATCTTATGATCAACAAATCCTTGTGCAACACACGGGTAACATCGTCAGTCACTCGTCCAGCTTTAAACTTGCAGGGACAAAGCAAAGCCTAGGTCAGAGTAAACCACGGTTTCAGGCGAATAAAGTACAAATTGTGGCAGCTGTTCTAGTTATAGCATGCAACAGACCAGAAGTAAAAAGATGCCTTGACAGTTTGCTAAAATATCGACCTACTGAGGAGAAATTCCCTATCGTAGTCAGTCAAGACTGTGGGCACCAGGAAACAGCCCAAGTTATCGCTAGTTTCGGGAAAATAGTGCATTTTATCAAGCATCCTGATTTAACAGATATCAATGGAGTTGCAGAAAATCTTAAAGGATATTACAAACTTTCAAGACATTATAGTTGGGCATTGTCACAGGTGTTTGATGTTATGGATTTTGACACTGTTATTATAATTGAAGATGACCTTGAGGTTTCTCCAGACTTCTTTGAATACTTTGAAGCCACTAAACCTCTGCTGGAGGAAGACCCCTCCCTCTGGTGTGTGTCAGCTTGGAATGACAATGGCAAAACTGGATATGTACGGGGTAATGATTTGCTCTATCGCAGTGACTTTTTTCCAGGTCTTGGGTGGATGTTGAAAAGAACCATCTGGCATGAGCTAGCTCCAAAGTGGCCGGCAGCATTCTGGGATGACTGGATGCGACACCCAGACCAAAGACGTGAGCGTGCTTGCATTCGTCCCGAAATCCCACGTGTTGAGACATTTGGCAAGACAGGAGTCAGCAAAGGACAATTCTTTGATGAGCATCTCAGGCACATCAAGCGTAATTCTGAGTTTTACCCTTTCACAAAAAGAAACCTGACTTTTCTCCTCAAAGACGAATATGATCCGAAGTTCATTAACATTGTTTACAAATCACCATTAGTTTCCTTTGAGTACTTTAACTCAGGCCAGGGAATGCCTGCTCCATCAGTAAGAATCCAGTATGACACGGAGCAATCATTTGTGGCTCTGGCAAATCAGCTGGGAGTTATGAGTGATTTGAAAGCTGGAGTACCTCGAATGGCCTACAGAGGTGTTGTAAGCTTTATGTATAAGGGTTTCAGAATTTATTTAGCACCACCCAGAAACTGGAAAGGGTATGAATTCCATCGATGATCTATAATAATTATTGTTAAGAGAAAAAGAAATTCTATAATAATATTGTTAAGAGATATGATTCTGGATTTGTGCAAAGAAAAGAAAAAGGCAAAATATTTTATTGTATATTATTATTTTACAGCATATAATGTATTTTTTAGATCTTTTTATTATTTCATTGGTGTTTATGTAATAAAAGAAACTACTACCTTTCATTGTGAAAGTCTGGAGTGAATACTTACATGTCCATTGTTAATATGTACATAAAAAGTATATTAAATATAATACAGTGGAAGCTGTTGTAAGACACCACCTCAGAAATTAGAAAAACTGATTGTAACTAGAGCTGGTTGCTTACGAGAATGAGCTCTCATAAGCAACTTCATGGTAAACAATAGAGGGTGGTTGCTTTCGAGAGCACTACAAAAACCCAGCGTAGTTCTCAGTTTGCCTGGTTGTGGGGGGAGGTACTCCCTACACTGGCCTATACAGGGGATGCTCCGCTCTAAAGGGGTACCTTTTTCAGGGTTCGGGTAATATATGAAAGGGTAAGGATTTCACTAGCTGAAGTATATGAAAGGGTAGGTAAATCTGTCATTGCAGTCTGTGTAAGGACCCTAAAAGGGCTAACAGATGCATTTAGCGCATTTTATGGCTGTAAAAAAGACCAGAATCTTCTGGTTTTAATAATGATTTATTCATATTTGAAAGACAATGCATTTATGCCAGTTAAAAGGGATGCAACATTCTAAACTAGCATGTGAAAAGGGTTGTACCATTTGTAAAAGGTCAAGGGGTTGGACCTCAGGGGAAAGCCTCCCTGTATAAAACTTTGATGAGTAGCCCCCCCCCCCCCCCCCCCCCACAACTGGCATTTGGCTTTTTGTGTCCATAAAATCTCTTTTTCGTCTGTCCCAGCGACCAAGCTTTTGACTCAAGTGGCATCAGCAGAACCCGGCCCCCAGGGGCACGAGCTTCTCAAAACTCATGATGACACTCTCTCCTCAGCAGAGGCTCGCAATGGGTATGGACAGGAGAAGTGTGATGTCATGTTACCATGGTAGCAAAATTTTTGGATCACAACGATAAGGAGCTTAAGAGAACGGCAAAAAGAAATAGGTTTATATTAGCCAAAAAAAACTTTGCATGTGCATGACTCTTTTTTGTACATTTCTGAGCCGTCGTTGCATGTCTGCAACATGAAATTTCCTAACTTCACTCGCCCACTATCTGAGGTTGGTGAACACAACACAACGGTTTCCTTTTTCTTTTCCTAAACTTAGGTATGGTCCATTGGGATTCAATCCCAGAAAATTCCACCCACAAATCAAATGAGATTAATGCAGTTTGAAACAGTGCAATTTTTTTTTGGTGGGTGGGGGGGGGGGGGGGGGGGGGGAGAGGGGGTTCGGTTCGTTGTCATCCAGAAATTTTGCTACCATGGTAACGTGACGTATCGATTTCTCCCTATTGACTATTTTCCAATTGCCCATAATACACTCTGTTTGCCCCCCAAATTTTGTATAACTTATTGTCTTAAAATGCTCTTGGGAAAATGCAATACTCCCAGGAGCATTTAAAAACAATGGTTTATGCAAAATTTGGGGGGCAAACAGAGTGTATTATGGGCAATTGGAAAATAGAGAATTCCAGAATAAAATAGCAATAATCTATTCCTGCAAAAAAAACAAAGAGGCGTTTACGGAGGAGAGAGAGCTGGTGACGAGTATCCTGCTAGCAAAGTCGTTTCAATCTTTCCTTGATAAGTTGTCTGGGAACATCGAAGGAGACTCTGCTCTCGATAACAGGAAATTGAAAATATTTTTAAAAAGGTTTAAAAAACTAGAGTTGTGGCACTGGTTTTGGTCCAAAAATTAGCGAATTTGTATCGTTAATATTGGAATTTTATGACATGAATTTCATAAACAAAAGAACTCGAATTGTTGATGCAAACGTAAACACGTTCACAAAATAACTGACCAGCCCTACGAAAGCACACGTAGTACACTGGAGCCTCTGGGTGATGTAGCTACTAGCATCGAGTCGGATTTTGCTCACTGCCAGGCCTTTACTAAGACTCTCGAATTAAAGCAAAGCGTTATATTCGGGTATTCAAGCTTTTTTATAAGACATCCCAGGCGCGGATCCACACCGGCTTCCAGCGTTTTAAGGAAATCGGTCAGATTTTTCATAATAAATATATTTTCAACAAAAATTAAATAAAACACTTTCCAAAATGAACTCTGGCCAATATCCCGTCCAAATGACTCGGAAACCGATGTAGGAAAGAGGACTTAAAGGAGTTAAAAATCCAAAAACTCCCCTGGGGGAGCCTGCCACTGGACCCTCTAGAAGCTTGCGCCTTCGGCGCTCGTTTAGGAAATCAGTCAGTATTTATCCTAGATCCGCGCCTGCATCCCACCAAATAAAACTCAAAGTCAAGCGCACGTCGGTCAACGGCAGCCATGTTGTTTGAGAAGTCAATGAAATATGGCCGAGGAAGATTGGGACTAATTAGAGACCGCGAATTCTCTCGAGAAATCGTGAAAGGGCTAGAGCTTACTGAAGAAGTCTCCAGCAAAATCTAGTATCATCTTGGAGAGATCTGATGCAACAGAAATTTCTAGAGCAAAAATTCTAGAACAGTCAGGATTTGTCTAACTTAAAATAAAAGAAATATCATTGGCTCATCATTGAAAAATAATGATGCAGCACTTTGTATTTTTAGAAATGTTGTGTAAGGGATTTTCAAAGAAGGGTATAAAAACGAGCAGGTTTCAAAGCGCAGTTAAATTTTGCTGAAAACAGACAAACCATCGCAAGAAAAATTACTTCGAGAACAAGATAAGTGGAATTAACACAGCTTCAAGGATGCCAGCTACGTTAGCACCCGCGATTGGAATCGATCTTGGAACAACATATTCTTGTGTTGGAGTTTTTCAACATGGTAAAGTTGAGATTATTGCCAATGATCAAGGCAACCGAACAACTCCAAGTTATGTTGCCTTCACTGACGTCGAACGCTTGATCGGGGAAGCAGCTAAGAACCAAGCAACGCTGAACCCAAACAACACTATTTTTGATGCCAAAAGACTGATCGGTAGGTCATTTGACGATCCTACTGTGCAATCGGACAGAAAAAATTGGCCTTTTCAAGTCATCAATGAATCTGGCAGGCCGAAATTCCGCGTTCAGAGCAAGGAAACATGGAAGACATTCACTCCAGAAGAAATAAGCTCTATGGTGTTAACAAAAATGAAAGAAACAGCTGAAGCTTACTTGGGACAGACAATCAAGGATGCAGTCATTACAGTGCCTGCTTATTTCAACGACTCGCAGAGGCAGGCCACTAAAGATGCTGGGATGATTGCAGGATTAAATGTTAAAAGAATCATCAACGAACCTACAGCCGCTGCTCTTGCTTACGGCTTGGACAAAAACCTCAGCGGTGAAAAGAATGTTCTGATTTTCGATCTGGGTGGAGGGACGTTTGATGTTTCCATACTGACCATTGATGATGGATCTCTGTTCGAGGTACGATCAACGGCTGGTGACACGCATCTTGGCGGAGAAGATATCGACAATCGCATGGTGAACCATTTTGTAGAAGAATTCAAGCGCAAGTACAAGAAGGATCTGAAAGGAAACTCACGGGCCCTGCGTCGCCTGAGGACCGCTTGTGAACGAGCCAAGAGGTCGCTATCAAGTAGTACGCAAGCAAGTATTGAGATCGATTCACTGGCAGAAGGAATTGATTTCTACAGCAAGATTACCCGTGCAAAATTTGAAGAACTGTGCAATGATCTCTTCCGTTCCTGTTTGGAACCAGTAGAGAAGGCGCTCAGAGATGCTAAACTTCAAAAGAACCAAATCCATGAGGTAGTTTTGGTTGGCGGTTCCACAAGGATCCCCAAGGTACAGCAGCTTCTGGAGGAATTTTTTGATGGCAAACAGTTAAACAAGTCCATCAATCCTGACGAGGCAGTAGCATATGGTGCGGCTGTGCAAGCAGCTATCTTGGCTGGAGACCAAAGTGCTGAAATCAAAGATGTTCTCTTGCTCGATGTTACTCCCTTGAGCCTTGGTATAGAGACCGCTGGTGGAGTTATGACCACACTGATTGAGCGCAACAGTCGAATTCCAGCAAAGACTTCAAAAGAGTTCACAACCTACTCGGACAATCAGCCAGGTGTTACCATTCAAGTGTACGAGGGAGAGCGCGCAATGGTAAAAGACAACAACCTCTTGGGAAGATTTGAGCTGACAGGAATCCCTCCCGCACCGCGAGGCGTCCCCAAGATTGAAGTCTCCTTCGACATCGACGCCAACGGTATCGTAAATGTCTCCGCCAAGGACCAGAGCACAGGGAAGACGAATGCTATAACCATCACTAATGACACGGGAAGGCTCTCTAAAGGAGAAATCGACCGCATGGTCGCTGATGCCGAAAAGTACAAGAAAGAAGATGAGATGCAGCGGGAAAAGATTGCTGCAAGAAACAGCTTGGAGAGTTACGTGTACAGCGTAAAACAGACAGCAGAAGACCCAAATGTGGTGAACAAGCTGAATGCTGATGATCTGGAGATAGTAAAGAACAAGACTCAGGAAGTGATGGCTTGGCTGGACAGGAATTCAATGGCAGATAAAGAAGAATATGAAGAGAAACAGAAAGATCTTCAGCAAGTTTGCTCCCCTATCATGGCCAAGTTACATGGTCAGCAGCAACCGCAACAGGGTTACAGTTCTTCCGATGGGCCCACAGTGGAGGAAGTTGACTAATTCAGTTACTCTGTGGCAACATCAGTGACATTTAAGCGTAATGTAGTCATACGACATTCAGTGTACTGACATTGCAAAACTTCGGAGCTTTGTTACTTTTTATTGTATCGTTATATTATTTCAAGTTCATTTTCGTGCCTAAGGGCTAAGTCGGCTGTATATCATTTTTTAACTTTATTAGAACAGTGGCAGTATATACAATCAAAGTCGTAAAAGTTAATTACACTAAGACATCGATAAAGCTTTTGTGAGTTTTTTAAAAAAATTTTAAAGTGTGTTCAAAAAATTATTTTCGTAGTAGCTAATTGTAAGTCCTATTTGGTTTTATTAGATAATGAGAAATATCACCTTGCTTTCTTTGTGCAGCTTGTCGAGAAAAGTAACATGTAGTTCGGACAAGAGAATAATGTCGGTATTCTCTCTTGGTTTGGATAGTTATTTTATTTTATTATCAGTTTTGGATCAATATAAGTGTAACGCGACACCTAGTTTAGTGTAGAGCTGTATACCAATTCTTTCAACAGTAAAGTGTTATTATTTCTCAGTATCTGACTTCTAGTGTTTTGTCATCTGTACTCAATGGTTATTTACGGGTCCAGAGCCTGGTACCAGGCTCTGCAGTGGGGGAGAAGATAAAAAAAATGGATGCACTGCATAAACTAAAAAAAAAGCGGTGGACTCGGGAGGGGGAAAGCCGCCGCCCCCCCCCCCCCTCCCCCCTCCGCTTAGCTCTCTCTGCTCACCTTTTGTTTTTTTCGCTCTCACCGATTTTTTTTCGACTTTTTCTCCCACTGTGGTGCTTGGTCCTAGGCTAGTGCCGCGCCGTGGGCTGAACTTGATTCTTTTTAAAAGTATTTTAATTCAGACCCACACGGAATTAAACATGGTACAAAAAGACATTCAAAATAGTTTGTGATAAAGTATAATGTCTCCAGCGTCTAAGCGCCACCACACCATACCCAAAGGCGCTGTCCCTGTCATGAATTATTAGTTTAGTTTGCTAATAATGTCAATTACGCGTCCTTGTTGGCCACAGATCTTGAGAAATTACGCGCGAATGACAAAATCACAGCTCTTTTCTCCGCAGAGGCTTCCGCTGGCTGGGTGTCCCAATAAAAATAATAGCAAGCGCGCGGGAGACGATGGGAAGAGGGAAAAGGCGCTCCACGCGGTTCCCGCGAGGACCTAAGGACCCCCGCGCGCTTCCTTTTTCTTTCTCCCCTGGGGCCCGTTTCTCGAAGCTCCCGGTAATTACCGGGCCCGTTAAGCTGTTTTGTTTTCCATTTTAGAAGAGAGTTTTAAAAGTTTTGAAAATTATACAGTAGAGTTATTAGCTAACGAAACAAAATGGACTTCATTAGAGGTCAGAACACACCCTACTTTTCTTGAGACTTTGATTTAAAAATATGATTCCGGGCCCGTTAAGTTACCGGGACTTTCGAGAAACGGGCCCCTGGGGTCCGTTTCTCAAAAGTCCCGGTAACTTTACGGGCCCGAAATCAAATATTCAAATCGAAATATAAAGAATAAGAGCGCTGCTCCTGGCAAGCAAACTACTCCATTTTGTTTCATTAACTGACAGTTTTATCGGGTTAGATGCAAAACTATTAAAACCTCGATCTTTAATGTAAACGGAGACAGCTTACCGGGCCCGTTAATTATCGGGACTTTCGAGAAACGGGCCCCAGCCCCCATAAGACACACTTACGTTTCTGGGAAACTTGGGAAACTGCCCACCTACTCCTCCCCTCCTGCCATTTTGTCAGAGTAAAGACTGGTGAGGATATATCGACAGACATAGCCTGGGACAAGCCTGGGACCGGGCTCCGCATTGTGAAAAGGAGAAAAAATTGGTGTGGGCGAAAAAAAACGTCGGCGAGCGAAGCGGGCGAAGAGGTTGTCCGCTCGGCTCGCTACACTCCCCGATATTTTCCCCGCTGTGGAGCCTGGTCTCAGGCTACGACAGACACAAGTTGCTAGGATACAAGGATCCCAAGAGACGCGGGCGCAGAAATTAACATAAGATTTCATTCTCCGGAAAGCAGATTACATGGAGAAGATGGTCTTCAAATATTCGAATCTTTCATGGTTTCTGATCTAGACCTATCGCTTTGGAGGTGACTCCAAAGCCTGTTAATGGCACAGGGCAGGGAAAGGACCAATTTTGTTCCAAGAACAGCCTGTGTCTCACCGTTTTGGAAGCATTCTACGCCGAGCAATGTCGTAACTTTGAGAATGCGCCCACCTCAAACTCCTTTTACTTCGCTTGACACATTCATGGCTGCTCATAGTCCTCAGAGATTTTGCCAAGCAAGACAAAAATACATATTAAGTGAGTTTTTCTCGTTTCCTGACTGTTACGTGTACATAAATGACATCAGCGGAATAGTTACGCTCTAAATATTTGTGGCGCGCGCAATAATCAAACCATAATAGAATTTTGTTTTAAGCACCCAAATTGAATGTTTGTTTTTTTACTTGAAGAGCCTTTGACGGTGGATAAAGGAATAACGGATGCTGGATACGCTCCTGTACAGCAGAAGACAAGAAACAACCCGGAGTAAGTAACGACCGACCAAAACAATTTTTCGATTGAAGGAGATTCGGGTTTTTGTAAAATGCAATGACTTATATAAATGGCAGCTCGACTACGTATTGTAAAGGGCCTCGGTCCATAAATATTGGTAGGTACGACGGTGTTGTAAAAGGAAGGTTTAACGTTTTGTTTTTCTTTCCTCCCTTGACCATAGTAAAAATAGAAACTCGTCAAATCGAAGATCGGAAACTGTGTTTACAAAGTCTTTCCAATTACTGAGTTTATTTTATTAAGAGTTGTGGTCAACAATATTAAAGCTAATTGAGATTTTTGTTAATAAACTGAAAGAATTTCAGGCCAAAACGGACATGTTGCACGTTGTACAGGACTTTTTCGCAAATAACCAGTCAAGTTCATATTTTCACGCTTAGCCTTTATTCGTCCTTTGAAAAAACAGACAGAATTCTTTTAAAAAACAATAGAAATGATTAACTGACAAATGATAACTTTTTAAGCCTATAATTTTATTTTGTTCCAAGGTTTTCTGTGATAATATCACTAAAACTCAACAATTTATCGTTAATTTCTAGAACTTTTTGATGCTAAATGGCTGCTTTAAGAAGCTTCAAATTTTTAGATTATCAGTATTTGTTTATACAGTCGAACCTCGCTATTTCAAACTCGGTTAATTCGAAGTCCCAGCTATTTCGAAGGAAGATCGAATGCCCTTGGATTTACCCTTCCCCTTTAAGCTTCCCCGGTTATTTCGAAGCCCCGCTATTTCGAACTTTTTTCATTTCCCTTGGGACTTCGAAATAGCGGGGTTCGACTGTACTTTATGAAGACAAAATAATTTTGTCAATATTAGTGTTACGTTTCCTTAGCAACTGTAAAATTTTCCAGGTTAATGTCATGTTAAACCAATGTTAAATACTGCATAGACCAGTTCATTAATATCTTCCTTTAAGCAACAAACTTTTTGAATTTTATCCTAAGAAACTGTTCGAGATTGAACATGTAGGTTTTAGGGCTGGTCGTTTATTACCTGTGGAGGGGAGGAGGCGGGGGAGGGGAGGAGTCATTTTGATGGGAGGTCATTTTCAAAATCTTGATTGGCTTTGAGACATCATTTTCAGATTAGGGAGCGTTACCTGGGGCACATTCTAATAAATTTCTTGAAAGTAAAACAAAGCAGTAACGGGCATGAATTGAAATTGAAACATCCGTAAAGACTAAACACTGATCTTATAAAATGTGACTGTAGACAAAGTTTGTGCTGAACTTCGGATCATTTTTTTGTGTTTTTCAGGTGAGAGAAGGTAACATCTCACCTGAAAAATACTGAAAATTAATCCCTGTTCTGCAGGCTACACGATTTGTAGCTAGAATATTCATAGTTTTTTGTAGTTTCTACAGCAATCAGAAGGGGGGGGAGTCACTTTCACAATAGTTTAAATTTATGGGGGGTCATTTCTAAAAAGTTAAGAATAATTGGGGTGTCAGTTTGAAAATCTTTTAAGCTTCTCATAATGCCTAAACAAGCAGTCCCTAAAGCAGAAAATGAAATTTGGGTTAACACGGTTTTAACCGAGCTAGTCTGATTGGCAATTTCCTTTCCTAATCATGAAGAATAACAGTTAGAGGACATAGGACACTGAGTATCAAATTAGGGTGAAACTATGTTAATCTGGAGTGTATTTTGAACATCCATACAGGGTTGTAGCTCCTATAAGCTCATGATTTCTGTCATTTCTATAGTGACGCAAGATGCAAGAGTGTTAAACAGCAGCGACAGAGTCAGTTTACTCACAGGAGCCCACAAAGTAACACATACACAACACCTGACAGTAGCTGTAGTGATGGAGAAAACAGAGTTTTGCCACTTGGAAAATGCAAAATAAACAATGAAGAACTTCGTTCAAGTGATGGAGCTGCAGAACTTTACAGAAGTAGCTTTTTTCGACCAGGACCCAAGATTCCATTGACTTTTAATCGCAGTACATCAATACCCACAATGCCTTGCAGCACCAGTGATCTCATTGCTATTGGGACAATACCGATCACATCACAACGACAGACTCCAGTTAAACCTATGTCCAGGTGAAACTTAAAAACGTTTTTGAGGTGTCTTCACATGTTTTAATAATCTTCAGTTTCTCAAAAGGTTAACTTTTATTTCATGGTTGAGGATATGAAGTCCCACAGAAACAATTTACCTTTAAAAGTCAGATGCAGTGGTACTAACCATCAATATCACTGCTTCAATCTATCATGTCAAGGGATCCTTTTTAACCTTTTTAAAGTGTCTATCTCCTCCTGTATATGTTCCAAAAAGGAACTTATGGAGTTTCTGCTCTGAACAATTTTGTGTCAAATATGAATATCACAAGGATGCAGTTGTAATAGTTACTTTTATCCTGGTACAGTCTAGTTATTAACTCAAAAGACCAGCAGCAAACTAGCAGAACAGACAAAAAGGAAACATTAAACAACAGTGATCTCTTGTTAGTCCACATTTACTGACACTTTTTCACTGGCACTAACAAGTAGATATTTTTAACTACTTTTCTCTTGCATTTATATTTATTTCACCTTGCATTTGCACACGATTAATAAATCATTTGTTACTTACTTTATTTACATACAATTTAACGCTCAGGCTAAATGCCAATCTTCAGAATAGCAGGTTGCAGATGCAGATATACATTGTGTTTCTGGCTGTTTCTTTGCCAAGAAAAACAATAACCTGAAATACATGTCTGCATTCACAGGCCAACCCAAGGACCCACCCTCACGATCATGCTTTTGTCAATCTTGCTTCAACTTTTTGTCAGAGTGGCAGTGTTAAAATTGCAAAGGCTTAAGTTGTGTAGGCCTGGGTAATGTGAGAGTCAAACAACTCTAGCTGAACACCACAAGACAAATTGATAAATGTTATATTCCAACAGCCAGGGTGCACTGCCTTTTGGCTGTTTACAAGCAGTGAGCACACATGCCGCTCTAGTCTGGTTTTCATACATGTTATTAAGTGATGTTTGCTTTAAAAACTTGAATGAAAAGTCAAAAGTAGACACAGGTGTTTTCTCAAACTACCTGTCCAAAAAAATTATTAAACTGATATGCTGAGGTGCCAAAGAGACTAATTCTTTCACTTCAGTACATTCATCTTGTGTAGAGGTTTCTTTAAAAGATAAATAAGGAAAAAAATAAGCCATAAGGGAAGTTGAGCAAAAAATATAAAAAGGTAACCTTGAAAAAACAATAAGTTTTTAGTTCCCAAGAAGATGATAAAGACATTAACTTTAATGTGCAGTGGTCATGAATCTTTAATTTCACTCAATTACATGGTGTTTTCCATTCGCTGTAGAACTTTCAGCATTCATTACCTACAAAGTTCACTATTAAAATAAACACAATCTTGACAAAAAGTAAAACAAGGTTAAACTTCTAAACATTTTGTCACTTAACTTAAAGGTCAAATTATTATATACGTTGTACGTATGTGTTTTTTATTTCTTTTCAGATCTTCCTCTGAGGAGGATATACAAGTCATGTCAAAGTCAAAACAAGGAGGATTGTTAGTTTATGTTTTTAAATGTTGCATTTATTAATAAACTTATTAAAAAATGGAACGGTTCTAACAGAATCTTGAAAACTAAAGCTGAAGTCAGAACACCAATAATACTATAAATGTGTGTGTTTGAACTTCTACCATTTGCAGAAATCCAAAACCCTTATTTAATAGCGAAATGTTTTTTTTTTTAAATAAGAATATAACTCATAAGTGAACACTTTTAAAATTAAGAAACTGTTAAAAGAACTCATGAGGGTAAGAGAAAATACAACTGTAGTCTATGCTAATAATTCTTAGTGAGAGTTAAAACTTGATTTATTGTCACTTTTTTTAATTTAAACATTTTTTATTGATGAAGTTTGCCCTAAGAGTAACAAAAAAGTCATCGAGAGGGCTCACTTTGAAATAATGTTAAATTAAAAAAATTACATTAAATAGTACATGTAAATTAGTCAAAGCGGCAGCAAAACAAAGCGGATATTTAAGGAACTTTGAGTATAAAAAGTTCTGCAGATGAAACAGTCAAAATGTTGTAGTTCTAGATAATGTACAGGCACAATAAATGCACTGTAATTTTTAACTACAGCTTCCCCTGCACAAAAGATGCAAATTATGAACAAAAGTCAACACCTTTGAACTGTTTGAATGTCTAAAGTCTTCAAAGATTTCTGGTCACTTTTAAGTAGCTCGCACTGATATTTCTTTTTATGTTTATATTGTTTAGGTGGAAAACAAAGGCAACCTTGAATCTCAAAGGTAGGATCAGAAATAATGATCATTTTTGATGCTGTAGCCTGAGAAAACAGCCAACATTTTATGACATGGCCATCACTGGTTTCCCCAGGAATTTCATATTGATGACACATCACAGATCTGGGTAGTGATGCCTCATCAGTAAGGAAACTCTACGCTCATTCTTCAGACATCATTTCATGGGGAACTCAGTGGTGAGATTGCAAAATGTACACACAGCTGTGTTTATGTATAAGGCTGCTACATATAAATATTATATTTCACTGTTATTTTACTTGGGACTGTTTTGGGAATATCTTTGCAATGGACTGAGGACAGCTGATTAGCCATGACCAACAATGGGTTTTACAGTGAGCTTTATTTTATAATGATCATAATCAACTGTTTAGATTACAAATAATGTGTGACACATAGGGAAGCATTACCTTTGTAAACAAAGTCCTTACCGAACAAAATTTTCATTTACAATTCTGTAGAGTCAAGGCATATTACAGTCAAGCCAGATCAAGCATACCCCGCTAGATTCCATAAATGAGTAAACACCCCCTAACTTAGCTTTCCAGCAGGCTTTTCTAAATGTGGAAGAGCCATGACAGACAGAAATCATTCTAAGTCAGAAATTTCCAGGATTTTTGACATGTAAAGAAAATCCTGGAAAGCTTGGAAAATTTTTTCTTGGCTTTCCAGGCTTTTCTAGCCTTCCTAGGAAACCCCAGAATCAAGTGAAATGATCATCAAGTTTTAAAAAGTCTGCAAGGGTTCCAGGCTTTTTTGAACGGGAACAGCCTGGAAGGCATGGAATATTTTCTCTTGGCTTTTCCAGGAAACCCTAGAATCAAGGAGGAGCCAAGAGTGCTTGAAATCATTCTAGTCAGAAGCTCAATCCAGGCTTTTTTGCACGTAAGGAAAAGCTTGGAAAGCGTGGGACATTTTCTCTTGACTTTCTAGGCTTTCCAGGAAACCCTAGAATCAAGGAAGAGCCAGGGAGTGCCAGAAATCCTTCTTGTCAGAAGCTCCGGTGGTTTTTGCACATAAGGAAAAGCCCTGTAAGTGTGGAAAATTTTCTCCTTGCTTTCCGGGCTTTTCCAAGAATTCCTGGAAAGCCAGGAGAGCTCGGACACTCCTGGCTTTTCCAGGCCTTTTCGTAGCTTTTCCGCATGTGCAAAAAAGCCCAGAATTGAAGCCAGAAATTTTACCTCGGGAATTCCGGGCTCCTTTTTGCAGAGAAAGCTCCCTATTGCTTTATTTGTTCCCTTGTAAAGCAATGCAAAGTTTTATTCATTTCTACTAACATAACTCAAATTGACTTTCTTTTTACCAGGCTGTAAATACCCTGATCCAATGGTGGGTGCAAGTCCATCTTTCCAGGCGCGAATCACAGAAATGGCTCAACTGGAAATAGAAACAATCAGATTTGAGAAAACAAAAAAGACAAGAAAAAAGACCTCGAGTTCTTAGAGAAGTCGTAACATTATTGGGTGCCAGCTAGATTAATTTTTTAATTTAAATTATTGCAAGTTGCCAGAAAGCAACTTTCTTTTTTTAGTTCTTTTGAAATGTTTCTTCTTTTTGAAACTGCCAATATATTTATAACCTAAATACAGTCACATTAAATTAACTCAGTCACGAACAAACGTTTGTTCCGAACTAGTCAGATCCTTTTTATTGATGAAACATTGTAAATATATAGTATCAGGTTTCGAATTCTTAAACATATAGATATCTTACATTGTAAATAATAATTACTGTAAACAGTTTTATCGCAAAACAATTTTTCTGGGAAAATCCTAACTGCTGTAACGTACTTAAAGTAAGGTCTTTTTTACCCGTAGCAATTGAGTGAAATTAAAGAAATTATACTTAAACTCATTTTTTTTATTACCAGGCCCCATTTACACCAAGAAAATTTTTTAACCAAATTAAAAAAAAACAAAGTTTTAAAACCTAAGGGCTGGTTCACACTGTCGACGCGCACCCATGCACAAGAAAATTTACTGTGAACTTAACCTCAATGTAAACGCAAATTCAAGCGCCGACGCAAGACATGAGGAATTTTATTTTCCACTTTTCACGTATGTGTTTGTTCTTGCATTTATTTGCGTTCACGAGGCGTTTGTGCTTGCGTCTGTGTTTGCGTCGCTCGAGTGAACCAGATTCTAAGTCACTAAGTAGTATTAGTACAACTCCAATTCCGATCGGGGCCATTTTTCTTTTGTTTTGTGTTGGTTGAGGGGACACAACAGAAAAAGAAGAAAAAGCTCAATGGATCGATACTTGACTGACACCGAAGGCTTTTTTCATTTTTGCTGAATTTGTTATTGAAAGGAATTATTAGACAGTTTTTTTGAAGGGAAAACAACGGTTCTGAACCGAAGGCCGTTTTTCAAACGGTTTAGTTTTGGTTTTAAATGGACCGTGGTTATGGTGTTGTCTTGGAGTTTTTGATGAGTTATGTAGCCCTGACTCTATTAGCCTATGACTCTATACACATAAATTGATTTCTGGTATACATTTCGGGCCTAGAGAGTGAACTGAACGGCCTACATGACTTGTCTTGGATCCATCGGTTTTTTTGTTCTTAGCGATGAATTTCTCTGTGTTCATTTTGACAGTATAAGAAGTGTTATCGCGTAAAAGTATAAAGCAGTCTATAGGAATGAGTAATAATAATAGATTATGGTGACAGGGGTTGTCAAATAAATAAAATTACATTCATATTCTTTGATTGTGCCTTTCCTGTTGGCTTTGAGTCGGATGTAGCCATGTAGGGTGAAATGTTGAGGCAAAAAAGTGCATTTAGCATGCCATGATCTGCCATGGGGCTATGAAGTTTTTCATTTCCGAAGTGAGGACATATTGTTGCTCCAACTTTCGAGTAAAAAGCGTGGCCTTGTTTTCATGACAAATTAATAAGCATACAGGCACGGTACTCATAATACGCGGTTGAACATCAAATTGATGGGGCACCTGTCTCGCTAGATCGATATTTCTGAAGCAATACCTCGCCGCTGAAATGAAACATAGTGCTTTCGAGGGCGCTTTCCATTCAACCAAAACTTTCGAAAATTTGGAAACAGCGTCAAATGGTACAGAAATTTCCCGGAAAAGTTTCCAGAAATGTTGAATTTCCGAAATGCGAACCACTCAACCGAAAAACTCCAGGAGTAAAGTTGAATGGAAAGAAAACTTTCGGGAAAAAATATACCTCGTATAGTAATCCTATGCCTCGAATAGTATAACTCGCGAGGTTTTCCTCTTTTTTGGAAATTTTGGAAAATGCTGTTCCATTCGCTAATGGAAGTTGCTGAAAATTCAAACCAGACGTTTTGGTTAAATCGAAAGCGCCCGTAGTCCTGTTTTCCCGGAAATTCGTGTTCCATTTCTTCCAAGCCATCTCTCAGGCTTTCGCGGCCGTTTTTCGGTAAATGGGACTCATTTGTGCAAATGAGAAACGCGATTCCGGGCGAAATTTACCAGTCCTGAATTTTGCTTACCATTTGCCCGTGAACCAACCGGTTCCTTAAGGGCTTCGTCACGCGCTTTGGGGAGAAATGCGTTACGAAACCCAAAGACCGTCTGCGTGGCACGCTAAGAGGAACACAACGTCAGATTTTTATCTAACCTATGACCAAGCGTTCTTTTTCAGAGGAGCGCAAAAATCAGCGGACGGGCAAGGAAAGAATAAGCGAAGAGGGAACGCCTGATCGCAGGTGAATTTTTTCCCTCTGTAGGGAGGCGCCCAGATTCCAAATTGTGAATGTTGTACCGGCCGCGCCTGATTAGACCAGCACAAACTGCACTGTAATAATCTACAACACTATGAAGTACTGGTTCAGTAATTTGAAAACACATGTACCACGTGCATTCAACATTGCAATGGTATGAAAATTCCGCAGGAAAAGCTCTAGATATTACTATCCCCAAATGAAATGCGACCTATATAACGCAAGTGTTATGAAAACTCCCGTTGTTTATTTTAAAAACAGTTTTAAACGCGACTAACAGAATGCACCTTATTTCTATAAAGAACTCTGACAAATTCAAACTTGAGTCGGTGATAGCCTTTGCCAGGCTCTCGGTCAGTGTAAATAAGCAAAAAAAGCGACCGAGAAGCGAAAAAACCACGCAAGCAGCGAAAATTTGAGCGAGCGAAAAACGGCGGTTTTTCCATTTTTCTACGATCCGTTTTCCCCACTATCTTGAAACCTGGAAAAGGCTAAGTCAGTGATTGTCCATCAGTCAATCAATCAAAGGCTTTATTTCACTTCGGAATTTGTGGATAGCAAAATCGTTCGGCTAGTATCTCCGAAAGAAAATAAAATCCATCAAAATTATTAGAAATACATCAATACGTATAAATAAATAAAAATATCTGGCAGATTCAAATTTAGAGTTGATTGTCAATTGCTTGTCAAGTTCAGATGTTCACATGCTGTTTTCACGCTGTTCTTGATTAACTTTTGAAGAACATTCAAGATGAAGCAAGGTGGTTCACGCATTAGTTAAGTGGCCAACCAGTCGATAGGATTGTTAATCAGAAAATCTCCCCTAATTAGCCCCTGGTACCCGCTTGTTGCTCGAAAATTCCGCACTAACAAATTACCTGATTTTGTATTCATAACACATGTTTCTGCAAGAGCTTAACAGGTCTCTAGAATTACCAGAATGAATGCGTCATCCCTAAACTTTCTAATTTGTTTCAGAACAAAAATTATAAACCCAGCTTTCAGCAAATAAACCTAGAAACGGTGTGTCGGTATAGATAATTTTCGCGTCTTGTTCACTTCTTGACTGAAGCGGGCCTCGTCTAGAAATTCAAAACACATAAAAACACAGCAGCAGAAGTAGAGGCAAAAGAAGTATTTTTCATGCATTTGCGGTGCAGTTGTTAACGTCTTCACACTCTCGTTTTTGGACGTTATACTAATACACTCACTAATTCACAAATTTCGAAGGCCTACCATCCAAAAGTAGTCTAGAGAAAGGAAAGTCACAATTTTTTTACAATGTAGTTGTCTTTCTTTTTTAGCTAATGATTTGCATGGAGATTGAGAAATTAAGCCGATTTTTTTAACTTAGCGGTAATGTTTTTGTCAGAGAACTGGAAATCTTACAACATATTAAAAATATTTTTTTTTTAAAGGGTACAATCTCCAAAATAGAACTGACCCTGATCAGAAACTCCAACCGTTCGAATAATATCATAGTGCTAGTTAACGGCACTTCCGGTTACGCAACTGCAAGTATCACATTTATAAGTTACTGAACTTTGTTGATCGCTCACTGAAATCCTCTGAAGGATTCTCGCGAAGTGACATGCATGTTAATGAACGCTAATATGAAAACGCCCAAAACAGACAAACTTCCGGGTGTAAATATAAGTCTTCTGGCAAAACAAATGTGCATAATAAATAAATTGCGTAGGAAAAGTCTAAGATTCCAAACAACAAATGTTCGACCTGGTCAGCTGCTAAATTATCTTGTGGGAAAATGACTGGTGGAACATGAAATTAATGCGTGAAAATACGCATTCTGGATTGACAACAGAAAACAAAAAATATTAAATTAGAGATCCTAAAACGTCAATCTTGTTAAGCACAAATATTTTAACATGAGTCTTGAATAAAGTCCCGCGGCAAGCAAGCCACAATTTTAAAGCTGCACTAATTGCTTCTGAAACTATTCAGCGAAGCCGTCTCATTCACCGACGTGTTTTAAGATGAATGTCATGAATCGCATTTACTAGCCACCGGTAATAATTTTTGACGGAAAACATTATAAAAATGATGACACACATCGTCCGATCATGAATTGAGCTTCAACTAACGCGACAATTTATAGTCTAAGTTGTTCAAAAGTTGGATAAGGCTATCCACTAGATAACTCTCTATCCAGTAGATGGCGCAATTGGTTTTCCAAATCAGCCTATCTGCCGGATTGTGTTTTATCCGGTGGATTTATAGCGCTATGCAACGTTTGAACAACCGAAGCATCACTGCGATGTAAAGTGACTTAAGGCAAATTTACTTGTGTATACAGCTGTTTCGAGAAAGGCTGTCGGAAAAAGTGCACGCGACAATCCCGAAAGGTATTGTGGGTGGTTTTTAGTACACTGTTTTTCAAAGAAATTTCAAAGAATGGCACGAGAGGCCATGGACGTATGTTTGCGAGTGCTAAAGGAAAGCAACAAAAGTAGCTTCGACAGCTACAGTGTCAACAACAAGTGTATTGATCATATCCCATATTACCTTTCGGGATTGTCGCGTGCACAGTTTTTGCGACAACCTTTCTCGAAATAGCTGTATAAAGTTGACATCTACTGATAAAAGCACCTCTCTATAGACACAATATCATGTAGCATAAATTTGTTCATTCTTGAATACATTTAAGTTCCAAGTGTTCAGTTGTCAGCATTTTTCAAGCTCAGAAGTAACATCGCTCCTCGTGGAAAGTCTTCGCAATGCTTTTAAAAAAAATGACACTTTTTAGTGAAGACATGCCTCTTATGCATGCAGGCTACTTCAGTATCGGGTCGCACAACCCGATCACGCTATCATAGTGCTTTAAGGATTTTCTTTCAGGTAAATTAAAAAACACACGCGTAAATAAGCTTGGCAAAGTAAAAAATACCCCGATTCTACACTGAGCCTTCGTTAAGACACCATGCGTTTGCAAAGTGACCGTCCATCTATATACTGCCCTTATTGAACTTGACAGGAAACTAATCAAACTCGTTACAGGAATTTTTTTTATACTGGATCTTCTTCTGTATTTAATACACTCTGAACAGTTGCTCTTTGCTCGAAAATCGTACTCTCGCCCGCACAACTCGATGCTTGCTGTTTCGCCGCTCGTGTACTCACGGGAGAGAATGTTCGCAGTCTAGTTTTAGTGAGCGTTAGCGCAGACGTTTTTCAGCGATGCTTGTCAACCCGGAAGTGGCCTTTTTGCTTTCTTGGGCAGTGGTCTCGCCCAAATTTTAAGCAAATCTTCTCTGTAAGAGTTAAAACACTTAGCAAGTCAAATCAGGTAGCGTGAAGGCATATTAAAAGGGAAAACGCCTGACTTCCGCTTGACGTGCGCTGTTCAAACTCGCCTCTGCTCAAACTCCCTACTACAGAAAAAGCCACGCCAACAGCGCACATTTAGTACTTAGAGATGTACCAACATCATTTGGCGGGAAAACGCGATAGCCGTCGTTAATTCTACGACGGAGTAAGCTAAATTGTCCCAGTTATGTGACGGACACAATTTATCAAGTTCGAAGACTTTCTTGCAATCGAGAATAAAAGTAACCGTGTTAACTTTTCTGGTGAAAACAAAAAATGAAGCTTTGAGTAGTGTCTATGTAAGACAAATCTCGCAAAGTAGTCGTCCCCTTCCTTGAATCTTAAGGTCTCTATTGAAACAACATGCAGTCACAGTAACAGCGAGCCTTCTTAGCGCTTAATAAAGAAAGTTCAAAATGGTGTGACGATCGGTGAAACGCAAGAAAGAGGAAACATCACATGAAGTCCAATTAAATTAGGTAACTGAGACTACCAAAGCACTCCGATTTACAGGTTAAAGAAAATGAACAATAAACAACGGGTAACCGTCAAAGTAAATTTGTCTGTACTCTTTTTGGCAAATTTATGCGAACTACTTTGCAGGTAGCAAAAACGCTGGTCCGCGCATGTAGGATATGTGTATTTAGTAAAATCCAACTAGTGGTCTATTATAAATGCTGCGTTTTGATTCGTTGAACTACTAGTAGTAGCCCATTAGTAGCGAAAAGTCTCGGATTTTTGGCGACAAAAAAGGATTTACGTCTAGCTTTAACTAGCTAAAAGTTGTTTTGTCTCAATATTTTTTACCAACTAGTTGGATTTTACTAAAACAATTATTCCTCTCGCCCTCTTGGCCTCTGAGTCAATAGCCCATTCGGCCTTCGGCCTCATGGGCTATCGACTCAGAGCCCATTCGGGCTCGAGGAATAATTGTTAATTCTTCGCTCGGGCTTCCACCCTCGTTCCTCGCGGCTTCGCCGCTCACCCCCAACGCGTGCTCTTGATGTACGGCGACTCAAAGGCAAAAGGGGTTGCTCGCAGTCTGCAAAAACACATACCGGTCAATAAGCATTAAATTTGAAACGTTGTAGTGGTTATGCAAGTTTAAAGGCATCTATAACTAGTACTAAAAAAGTCAGGATTTTAATGTTTTGGAGATTTTAATATAATTTTGCCAGAAAAAAACGACATTACTTATTACTTCCTTACTAACAGTTGCTTTATAAGCCATAATCACTTAAAGCTAAAATCATGGGTGTTTTTAATGAATAACACCGTTGCTATGGAAGCTGGATATATTAAGAGCATGTCTATCCATACTTTCACTGACCACCTTTTGTAAAATTATGCCAGCATCAACTAATCATTGAGGAGCTTACACGAATTACGAATATTTTTTTCTCTGTATTTTGCCCCCTAAATGGTCCGTCCTTTAGTAGTCACGTAACCTGAAATCAGTACAAGTTTTCGTGGTCAAGCTTCGCTAGACATTCGCTTCGCTAGCTAAAGAGGGCCTGAAAATAAGGCCAGGCTCCTCTGCTTCCTTAGTTCTTGAAGAATGACCCTGGGCGCATTTTTCTGGGTGTGTGGGATGAATTAAAAATGGCGGACATCAAAAAAATCTCAGAGACTCAAAAAAACTAAAACCGTAGTTTGCAATAATCAACAGTTTGCTGAAGCCTGTTCGTCAGAACGAGAGCGACTTCGCTCTGCAGCTGCAGTGAATCTCATCATTTACATGATTTCTTGCAATTATCTTAGTGTTTTTATCCTGATAAAACGTCCTTACTTCTTAATCCATAGACCTAATCCCTAAACTAATTTTCCCTAAAGATACACGTTGTCGAGCAAATCAAACAATAAGTATCTTAAAGTGAGGAGATCAATTTGCAAAAGAGCAATGTACATAGAAACCAAGGTTACCATTTCCTTTTTCCCATGTACCAACATGACGTTGGTTAAACAAATTTTTAGGAAATTTACTAAAATTAACGGCCCCATTCTTGAAAACAAGTTTGTCCTCACTCGAAAATATTTAAACGTAAGGAAACTCGTCTATTTCAGTGATAAAAATAAAAGATATTTACAGATAATTTGCTATTTACACACCCCCGTAGCGTTTTCTCGTCTCGGTAACTGAATATCTTATGAATGAAGCCCGAGACATTTGTCCGCAGTGAAGGTAACAAAAAGAGGGCGCGGTTAACTTCCACGATCAACAAAACAAATAGCCACGGGGTTTCTAGCCTTTTCTCAAGACAGAGAAGCATTCAAAAAGGCCCTTTTTTCCAAAAATCTGCCAACCGTTTTCTCTAAGAAAAAAGAGCTCGAGTTACTTACGTAACACTAATATGTGACACTATAAGAGTGATTAACGTCCATTCAAATGATCGCCAGAGGCCATATCTAACGAAGAGTGCAGCCGACTGTATCGGAGACAGACATTCTTCAGACAAGCACTAAGTATCTGTCCTAAAAAGGTGTCCCCTTTGATTATATGGTGCCCGGGAGAAAACTGAACGAAATAAGACACGGATCAACCGGCCGTTTTAGATTTGTGAGGTGTCCATAAGAAAGAGTCGACCGTATTAAGAGAAAATACTTGCAATACTCTTCGCCTGTTAACCATAAATCGTGGGTAAAAGGTAGCGCAGTTTTATCTTTAACGATATTTTCGCTGGATACTCAGGCACCTCAGTAGGCGGGTAAAATGATGGATATCCATTCCCATATACGTGAGTTACTTCCTCGCTAGCTGTCCATACCTTCCACCCACGAGCTAGTCAGGAAAAGAATAATTTCTCTTGTGGATACTACGAAGGTTCGCGGCAGTCAATCTAAAGAAAAAGCTAACTTTTAGTCAAATTAATAATTACATGTACAATTTTTCATGGCCAGCTTGGGCCTTACGAAGTAGACGATCCACGGAAACGATACTTAAACATGTCATTTTTGTATATTACCGTATATCGTACTTTTCGTTGCATCATTTGCGATGTTTGAGCTCGATATTTATCGTAAAAGTTTCAAACGGATCAAACTTGATGGAAACTTCATACAACACAACTTGGACGTGATTCTGAGTAGCTGCGTCACCAGAACAGCGCAGAAACTAATCACCGCTCATTTAACCCTTTAAGCCATAGGAGTCTGAATAGTGATGAGCATGAAATTTCTCCATATCGATCAATGCTTTATCAACGGAACAATTTTAGGTTTCTGGGAAACTGCCCACCTACCCCTCCCTAACCTAACATTTTGCCTCAAGTGAGAAGAAAATGTTCACGTTGGGTTAGGGGAGGGGTAGGTGGACAGTTTCCCATAAGCCTAAATTGATCCTTATCAATTACAGTGGTAATGAGAATTAAGGACATGATCACAGACGATGAATCTAAAACTCGCAAACTCCCTTCATGACCCTCCTGTGTAAAAAAGGTTAGGCCCAAATAAGACTTCACAATAATTCTTTTAATACCAGTGACAAAGAACCGTACATAGGAAGGTCTGAGATGGTATGCATATGGTAAAATCGATTAACATTTTAGAGAGATTTGTCATTAAAACTACACAAGAGTACAGATACGGTTTAGTTCAGTGTTGAAGTGTGGGGATTAAAGACTCGTTTAAGATTAGTACACCACCTCAGGCAATCTAAAGCAAACTGAAGGCAACATGAATCAAGATCCTTAATGAATCAGTCATTTACTGACAAATAAGCCACCTTGACCCAGTTAATGTAAATTTAGTTTGCAATGTCTTAGTTCATTCTCGTTATGTCTTCGACCCTTTAGTCCGAAGCCAAACTTCAGTGAGAAAACCATGCACGAAATTACAACGTTTTCACGAGGGTAGAGTACAATTGTCAAAAACGATTTGCGTAATAATTTAGTGAACGGTATTTTGTTGTGATTTCAAGTCGAAGCTATAACTGAGATGTAACTAAGTTCGTTAGGTTTCAGGCTTAAAACGCGAGCGCTCTAACGATTTTGCAGATCTTAATCTGCAAATACTACTGAAAGGTACGAAAACGGTAGCATTGTGCTGCCACAAATTCTCAACCTCTCGGCGAATATTCAATACCATTTATAAACAGCAAAGAGAGAATTTATTTACAAAAGAAAAGAGAAACTGTCAAGCTGTTTACCAAGTTGATCTTTATTTTAATCATCACGGCGTGACTGTATGACTTTTCTGTTTATCCGGAAAGCAACTGAAGCGGAGATTAAAAAAGATCCTTCGAGATTTTCAGAATTGAAAATCGTTATTTTTTCTTTTATGATGGACTCGACGTTGCCATACAAAAGTAAATTTGAAGTTGGCGAAATAAAGTAAAATACCTAGGGCACTATCTAACATTATGTAAACGAGTTTTAGGTTTTTAAATACAATATTCACGCACTAGAAGTATTGATTGCGTAACATTCAAAATTGAGAAAGTTAAAATACGGACATATTGCTCAAAAAATATAATACAATGTTTATATTTCCTACGTCTGTTTATTGAGATCATTATTGATAGTAATCATAGCTATTGCACAACAGTTAATGATGTGAAATAACAGAAACTGTAGAAACTGCGTACGTCGTAAAGTAGTTAAAAAATACCCAGTATTTTTAATTTTCGTTTTATTGCACGATCTTTCTATGAAAAATCTTATAATTCGTTGATTGTTATCGAAGCTAATATAACGAGTTTCACGTTCAAAATCGGCGTTTAATCTGCAAAACAATTGTGGTTAATCTTGTCCATTTCCTTTCCTTAAGACATTTGGACTTTCTACGACAATTTTTGATTTATTGCTTCGCGAAGGGACATACGATTTATTTCGAGAAAGGAAAAAATTAAAACAAGGTTTGACCTTAAGCGCGCTTTATTAAAATTTGCATAAACCGGTTGTTAGAAATAGAAAAACAGCTAGCTTTTTTAACTTCAGAAACTCGATAATTTGTATGTACCACCATAAACGTGAACCGGTCGCCATTCTTTGGTACCAGCTGCAAGAAAAAAGGTTTCTTTTCGGCTCTTAGGAAGCTCTAAATTAAAGAAATTAGCCCATCCGTCAAAACCAATAAAATCATAAACAGAAAACAACTAATCATTCCATTTTGGCGGCTTAGTTCTGTAAAATTATAAAACGTTGGCCAATGTAAAAATATCAGTTACTAAAAAAGCGGAAAAATTAAGGTGAATGTATGTCATGAACGATTTAGTCCCAATTCATTTGACCTAATTTGTAGCAGGAAAGTAATCTACATTAGGCTTGAGCAAAGGGCGTGCAAAGTAGAAAAAACAAGCCACGCAATATTATTTCTGTGAAATTATTGTTCGAACAACAATTTAGGTGACTGCGCTATGAGATAAAAGCTCGTTAATCTTCATTTGTCGTGTAATGGGGAACACTTCGTAATCTTCTTGCCGAATGAGCGAATCCACCATGAGTTCATGTTGAATATCGTACAGTCACATGAACCACTGACGAGTTGAATGCGATTTTTGCAGAAGCTAGAAAGAAAAGCGAAAAAGAAAGTTAATATTTGTAAGTCGGACTATATTGAACACATTTTTCTCTTCCAAAAATATCACTGAAACGATTTGTGTTCATAACTCAGGTGATTATTTATTTTTTTTTTCGTCTCTGATCCTTCAAATGCAGAGGATTCTATATTTTGGAAAACATCGGAGGCAACGAAATCCAAAAACCGGAACAAGAAGCAAGCGGGAGTGCTTAACAGGACCTGTTAGATTTCACCATATATAGTGCACCCATATAAAGACCTACAAACAGACCGGCTTGGTCTTGAATTAGAGAATTCCTTATCGCGACACTGTCAAATATTATAGCGTAAGCCTGTAAGCCTGTGTTGGCATAATCTTTCGTATGAGACCTTCCGGGCGAAAAATTGCCTCTAAACATCTGGTTCAGGTGGCAACAACCAATCAGAAGCCAGCATTCGCGGCCACTCGAGTTCGCATGCATAATCAGGTCAAATGGAATACAAACACCGGTGTGAGTATATGGGCTGCATTTGAAAAAAAAAAAAAAAGAAAGAAACCATTAACAGATTGGCAGGATCGCGGCGCGGTGATCCGCTCCGTTGAGCAAACGTGCGGCTCGCGCCGCAGAAAAGCAAGCGATGAATTAAAGCGGCATAAAAGCATGCGAGAGCGCTTGACGGCCGAAACCGCGGCAACGGCATCAGCAGGCAAGAACGGCTTTTAAATGACTTAATTTTGTACTTTGCAAAGAACAGTCCTGGGATGAGTGGCAGAATGATTGACAGCCAGCTGGCGGTCTCTAAGCACGTGGGTTCTTCACTGACCCCTCAGTGTCAGCTGGCTGTTTAATAAATCAAACTCGTCGCGACGAGAAGACATGACACCTGTCTCCGAGTTTTCGCGTACGGAAAAAAGCCGCCATTTGATTGGCCCAAATCGATGGTTACCAAAGCGACCATTTTTATATCCTCGAGGCAGGTTGCCTCGCATTCAACAGGTTGCTGGGTTTATTTTCTGTTGGGAAGATAACTTGGGTGCTTAATAATCTAATATGCGCGGTTTTTTTCTCTGATTTAGTGTCTTTTCCAAATTTGAGGGGAAAATAAATTGAGAGATTGTTCCCCACAACAGCGAGAAGAGCGACAGCCCTCAGACATCCGGAGGATCAACAAAACTCCTTCCACCGAATTAGCATTATTAGATTTGCATTGTTTTGGCACTTTAAGCGGAATGACCAATACGGTTTTAATTGACGCAGTCCGTGGGGACTTCTCAATGGCAAGATCGTAAACAGAGATAGCAACCTGCGCTCGGCTCACTTTGCAAGAAAAAAAATCATCACAACCGATCTGCGGGGAAATCACCCACAAAAATTCATAACTCTATAAAGTTTTAGTTTTCTGGTAGCTAAGAAACGGCTCCTTATCACAGGTAAGCAAAAACTGGCCCCCGCCCTCCGCAATCTTCCCACGGTATCCTTATTAACCATAACCGATATTGTGAGATGATCTTTATTCTAATAAACGCCAACGCAGCTTTTCCGCTTGTTTGCTTGTACTTTTTAAATCTCCGTAGTATACTTAAGCGATAGTTCTGGAAAACTGCTTGGCCGCACCTAATACGACTACGCCTTAAAAGAGAAAGAAAAATAACAGTTTGACTGCACCGAAGAAACTACTATACTATGGCAAAAAAAATCTATTTCGATCAACTCTTTATCATTCAAAACAGTCCAAAAATAAGATGCAAATTTCGGAATGTTGTGACAATTCATTGACAATCCCTTAGTGTCGTAAGTCATTACCGATGCGCTGTTCTATTGTTCAAAGCACGTGGCATGAATTCGAAACAAACTGGACAAAATTACCGCGCAACATCCACGTTTTGCGCTCAAAATCAGTCACGCGTGAGAAAAAAAAGGAGCAAAACTCCCAATTTTTGCCTTGATATTTAAGCAATTCAAGGTTCAACGGACGATAACACGGTAATTTATCGGATGAGTCAAATACCGTGTCAACTTCGTGGCTCGGTTCAACACTTGGCGCGCAAATCCATTTAAAAACACACACCGAAAACGACCGCAATTCTATAGAACGGACCAATCAGAGGGTCGTGCGGCGAACCAAGGGCGGGGCACTGAGCGGGTTTTGCTTCCCTTCATTGGTTCTTTTGTGTTCGGCGTGAGGTGACGTGTCACGGCGTCACAGAAAACCAACGCAAGTTCAAACTCGGATGTAAATTAAAAATAGAAATTGCCACGATCAGTTTGAGCTAGTTCACTCGCTGTTAACGTGTCGAGCCGAGCGCAACAGAGCTCGAACTCCCGCGAACCGTAAATAACTCCATACACCTGTGGCTTTAACGCGCAGCATTAAGCCAAGTGACTTTGATCTCGGAGCGCAAGACGCATCTCCGCAAGTAAAACAGTACAGGTAAAACTTAGCCGATTAACTCCAGCCGCTTAGTAATGATGGTGTTCCAAGGAAGCGAGCTCAACTCGCCAAGTCCTCCGCCTCAAGTACCCACGGTTGACGAGCCCGAGGAAGAACCCAAAAAGTCCCTTCAGCACGTCAAGCGTCCTATGAACGCGTTTATGGTCTGGAGCCAGATCGAGCGAAGAAAAATGGCAGAAGAACACCCTGATATGCACAACGCGGAGATCAGCAAACGCCTTGGCAAGCGCTGGAAGCTGTTATCAGAGAGCGAGAAGAGACCGTTTGTAGAGGAGTCGGAGCGCCTTCGCATCAGACATATGCAAGCTTACCCAGATTACAAGTACCGACCCCGCAAGAAGAAACAACCGAACAAGCAGAAAAACGGTGGAGGGCAAGAAAGTAAAAACTCGTCCTCCTCGTCCGAGGGAAACTCGCGCAAGAACCCAGCAGAGGCAACAGGAACGAAGCGCGAAGCCCTTCCCGGCGCACACGCATTTCCTGGACTGGGCTCTTCCAAGAAACACGTTAACTCGCACGCAGAACCGCCTTTCAAGAAACAGCGGCGCGATTTCGTTTCGCCGATCACTCCACCGCCAAACGTACCTGATGCAATCGGCACGACGCCCGAGGATCCTATAGATCAGCTATCCTTGTACGATGATTTTGAGCAGGCCTTTAAACAAGATCAACAAGTTCCCACGATGAACCCTAACCAACAGATACCAAACTCTTGGCCGAGCTTAGAATTTGGCAACATGAACTTCAATGGATTGCCCGTGTCTCCTTTACTTGATCTGAACGGGGCAAATGGGGGACAATTTGATTTTCCCGATCTATATACACCGCCGGAGGTGTCTGAACTTATTCAAGGCCAATGGCTAGAAAACTCTCTTGGACATTTGTAGCTAGCAGATTTCAATTTCTGCCGTTCACTACTCTACAAGTGAGGACACTCTTTCTAACTTATGGAATTTCCGCTTCGAATGATTTTTTATAAAAACACTGCAGCACACGAGAGGGTTTATTTGGACCCTACGATTTTTCTAACAGCTAAGGACACGTTTTTCTGTGTATATTTTTTTCGACCGAAGTTTATTGCGTTCTTTTGTATCGATTGATATCCATTCTCGTTTTAGAGAGCTTTTATTACGATAATTGTACAAAAAAAGGATTCTAAATAATTTAACAGTGTTGTATTTTTACTAAATTCTCTCTTTCCTCGTCGTGAGGAGTGCGTTTTAAAGTGAATCGAAATTGAAGAAGAGAATATTATAATACTATTATTATGAAAATTAAAACTCCGTGTGTTTATTCTCATATACGCGCGCGCTCACCACACATGGTAAAGTGCAGCTCGAGAATATAGACTTCTTAAACCGAAATGTGAAAACCTCAGCACGCTAGTAAACTTACTGTTAACAAGACGCGAGTTCGCCGACATCAGAAATTCCCGATTTCGGCAAGAAATTGCAACATGGTGTTTGGATAGCTGCGTTCGACGCATCGTTGAGCAAACTGAATTTTTTATGACCGAAGAATAGACACTTGCGACGGGTATTTCGGGTTAAGCGACAAGTATCGAAAGAAAAGACAACTCGATACGGCTTCAAGACGATTCGAATACTCCGGCGGCGGACATTATTTAGTGCAAAGAAAATGTTCGGGTGAAAATGGCGCGAGATTAGTGCGCGTCTCTTGCCGTTTTGGGTGGGGTATGACGCTGACTGCATATGTTTTTCACACCGCATATTTTAAAACTTAGCTTTCTAAGCCATTTAAATTTGAACTGAAAATGTTAAGCTGATCAAATTAACTCTTATAACTCAGTAGTTGGCGGAGTTAAGAAAAATACGCTACGGAGTGCGGTTTCCTTATTTTTCAACGAATTTGATCACGTTACGGGGAACTCGGGTTTCCCCCTACTAAAACGTGTCCACTTAAAGTTTGTCATAAATATTTTATGCCATCGTAATGGATCATCGCTAGAATCACGGGCCAGATCACGTTTCTGATTTCAATAAACAAAATGAAAATAGCCCTTGAAACTAGCAGTTCGCCCAAAACATTGCAGAACATTCCGCGCACGTTTTCCTATTTTGAATTACCTTAAATTTATTTTTTTGAAAAAAAGCTGACGCACGAGGTTTTGTTTACAGAATTTCAAAAAGGCATCACTTTATTCCTCGTGTATGCTTCCTTTGGCGGATGTGAACTTATTCAACTGCTAATTTACAGTTATTTGGAGCAAAGAAAAATATCTCGTGGGGTTATGAAATAGCGTGTGTTTGCGATGGACGCGTTATTTTGCTTTTCAAATGTTGGCTTTCGCAAGAGCGCGCGTACAGTGGGCACGCGTCGGGACGCGAGTTATTGTTCACGAACCAATCAGCGCGCTGAATTCAACACAATCGTCAACAATAGGAAATAATGGTTGGCGCGTGCGATCAAAATCCCACCCGTCGATTGGTTGATCCTAGTTGATCACACATGCCACTTGCAAATTGCTCTGTCGCGGGGTTTTCCTGTTTACAAATGGCCTCTTTGCACGCTACCATAGAGTGATTGTTAACCGTAATGGGCGAATCCAGTAACTGCGTTTTAAAAAGGATTGGCACGTACGACCTCACTGGAAGTAAACTGGGAAAGGGCAACTTCGCGTACGTCGAGCTGGCAACGAACCGCATTACGAAAAGCAAGGTTTGTTCCATGAGCTTGCCTTATGATTACAATGCTATTTAGAAAGGATTGTTCGTTGGCTTAACTACTCCCATTGTCAGCCATTGTCACGCACTGTGGGTGTGTAGAATGGGTATTATTCATCGGTTTAATTACGCGAGGTGACCTGTTTTATTACTTATCACAGTTAGTTTTGCCGCCGCTTAACTCAGCTTGGTTACATTATTAAAAATCCATCTCCTAGGTCGCCATGAAGGTTATAGACACGCGGAAAATTAAAGACGAATACGTCAAGAAGAACATTCTACGGGAGGCTTTACTGCTCAAGAAAGTCAATCACCCGAACATTGTTCGACTGTATGAGACGCTCAAACAGAACTCAATTTACTGCATCGTGACAGAGTACGTTCCCGGAGGCGAGCTGTTGAGCTATTTACGAAGTCAAAACGACTGCAAATTGAGCGAATCACAGGCCAGGCCTTTTATGAGGCAGCTTATTTCAGCGTTGTACCATATGCATGAGCAAGGCATAGTACATCGGTAAGACACTCAAAACAAGTGCAATTTTGATAACATTTAAATAAAAAATGTATTTAAAAAAATTAAAAACGCCGCGGGAATTGCTTCTTGATTCTTTTCAGTTCATCTCAACTTTAAATTGTGGGATTTCAGCCGCGTACTTGAAAACTAGAAATTCACCAAGCCTCAAGGTGTGACTCATCCAATGTTTTGCAGAAGCGATGAACCTCGTGGGTGTTATGTTGTATCATAATTGATGCCAAGGGTTGTTAAGATATTAACAACAAGCCTAAAATTGTACAATTTTACTCGGAAGGGATAAGAATAAGAAAAAGCGAAAAATTCTGTACACTTTCACCGAAAAACTGCTGGTTTTAGAATGACAACTGAGTAACAGCGAGCCGATTTTTATGTTAATCTGAATTTGAAGTTGCTTAGAGATCAAAAAAAAGCCAGAAAAATGTTGTTTTTTGGAAACTGTGATAAAAAACTATTATAGAGGCATACAAAACAGACCTTGAACTCTGAAGATATTTTACAGGCGCTTAAGGATCATGCTGAAACCCTCAAAACTGTTAACAAGCTGTCAAAAAAAAAGAAAACTTCTCGCGGTTCGCTTCGTGTTAAGTGGCAAAATCTCAATTTTGTCGAACAGCTTATCTGTTAATAAGTTTTTCTTAAGTATGAAAATCATAAGAAAAGCTCGGAATGGCTACGTTTGTTTTGCGCTATACAATACTCAAAGCCTTTGTCTTGTTATTTGGTTCTTTCTGAATACACGGCAATTTTTAATTACATAGCTGCGACCTGTTTCCGAGCGACTGAATAAATTACCGTTTCTAAGAGGGGTTTTGAGAGCGACGGAAATTTACGATAAACGCGCAAGGAAGTTTATTTCCTTTGGTCTCACTTTAAATCAGACAACTTATCTTTTTCAACAATTACGTTAAGGAATTGAAATACGAGATCCAATCACTATTCAAAATTGAAAATTAAAAGCCTTACTCAAAACTGTACATTTTGAGCGACGATTACAAAAAGGCCTTTTTAAACCGGTGTCGAAAACATTAATTAAAGGTTGTGTTTTCTGCTCTCTTTCTTAACGACGGAAATAGAAATAAGCCCAGAGTGTATTTCATTATGCGGTACAATAATCGATGTATTGAAAAAAATATGACTTCCGAAAATTTTAGACACAATCGTTTCAACTTCTCGCGTTGTTTCTCCAAAATGTTTAGCCAGCTGCCGAAGTGGCTTCTTATCTACACTATACTTTCAAAAATGTATTCATTTGCCAGAAGCTTAAATCTCCAGGCACCTTATTATTTTGTCTGAAATGGGAGATAAAATTAACGTGTCTGTTAATTTCTGAAATTAGTTGACCATCTGCCGTTTATCCCTAAGAGCGTCATAAATTATTGACGAAGATAATTTTTCAAGGGAAGAAAAAACACTCCACAGCCGACGCAACAAGTGTCAGAACCTTTTCCCCGTTTAGGTTTTTGAAAAGATTGGTCAAACTCTTCAAACAGACCAACTCAAATCACAGTATGCTCACGAGAAATAGAAAGCGAAACAGCTTGTATGATAAGTGACAAACGTTTTTCCAGTGGAAAAAAAAAAACTCGCGAAATAAAATATCGATTGAGAAAAACATCACACCAATATGAATATATTCATGTAATTAATTGGGCGAGCCAATAAATTTTTGCAATTGTTTACGTTGAAACAAACGTAAAGACAGTTTTGAAAATGCGCAAAAAAGCAAGATAAAACGCTTATTCACTTAAAAAAAAAACATGTTCGTTGAGCTCTGATAAATCGAGGGTGATTTGATTCAAAGGAACAGCGTTTTGATCAAATAATTCTTAAATAATTTAAACAAAATTCATGGTCGCCTTTTTGTATTTCAAAGATTGTAAAAGAGAACACGCCCGTCTATGATATCAAAAAAATATGCCAATCAATGTTTCTCCTAAAACACGCCCATGTTAGATTGCATCCCCACTTAATATACAGCACCTCCGGCAAGGGACGAAAAATATAGGTCCAAAATGTGTGCATAGGAGGTGCCTGAACGGGCACCAACTAAACATACATTTGCATCAATAACATAATGAAAAAATAATTATGTCGAGGGAATTAAGATCAAAGGATTATTATGAACACCCATTACATCAGTCATCGTTCTACAAAATGTTGTTTTACCTTATTTGCACATACAAAATTCAGAGGGAGTTTAACATTACAACACCCAACGAGAAGAATTGCTGAATAATCTGGAATTAGAATGCTTGCATTTATGCTTTCTTGCACAAAAGTTACTAAGACACTTTTTATTACAGTATGCGTAACAGTACCATACTCAAAGAAATGCTTAAAGGTTTTCATTTGCATCAGCGCAAAAAAGGAGGGTGTTAATCACATTCAACCAAAAGGGCTCAACACCGTACTTATATATATTTTCACACAGACAGGTGATAAGAATCCTGTTGATGGAATCCTGAGGTGTGAACATTCAAATAAAACCCTTTCACTAAGCTTCAGTTTTTCAAGGGCTGGATAGCACTATTTATCCAGTGGGTAATGCAATATTGATTTCCCTAATACTTATCCACAGGATTGTAATTTATCCGGTGGATAGTGCTATCCATTGCTTGAACAACCTGGGCCAGTACTTTGAAATATATGTGGATCTAACATTTGAGTCTGTTGACCAAATCCTTTGGTGTAACCATTGAAATGAAACATCTTCATTTGTATGTTCACATAGTATTATTTATTTGGCACGAAGTTCTAGCTTTCAAGTCTGGGGATGTCACCATTCAGATGAAACCTCTCAGGCTAGTATTTTACAAAGAAGGGCCATAGCAAGCCTTTAAAAACTAGGTAGGGGGACACAAAGATTTTAGGTATTTCATTTTATTTGAAAAGCAGAGGGTTTTGGGGTACGGAGGTACCCATTGGACTGATCTCTGCATCATAAAACCAGAAAATGTTTCACCTAGCTACAGAGACATCATTGTTTCAAAGCTCTGGGAGATGAATTTTTATTTTCAACTTTAATGCGTGCGTGTTTTGACTTTTTGGGGCAAAAAAAATGGTCCCTCCACACGCTACGGCCCTGCAATGTACCATTTGCTTCACAAAATTTAAAACAAAAATCACTTTTATTTTGTGTTTTTGCTTATTTCAGATCACTCTTTGGAGTGAACTGAAGGTTTGGCACTTCCTAAGAACTTAACAGAACAATCATGCATTTGCATTTTAACAACTGTAATGTGTTAAAAACATATAATCATTTGCTTTGTTGTGGATTAAATAATATTATAATGACATCACAGACTGTTGTTGAAAATAAAATTACTTAATTAACCCTCTGGAACTGACAATTTTAACCATTCAGGGTTTAGTTCCTTGATGGCTGGTTAGTCCTAATCCAAGGATAAAAATTCTAACCAGCAAAAAACTATTTATTTCATTTTTTTAAAACTTTTTATACACTGTTTTGGCCTGGTCATATTGGGTTAACACAGGAGCCATGAGTTAATGTAACTGGGTATTTCATAAGCCTTAGTTATACATGTATTTTCATTGAAAGAAACATTTTAGTTCAAATTTCATTTAAACAAGGGTCTGAATTAACAGCCTTTCCAGCAACCAAGGCCTATTCATTTCTCCTCTAAACAATATAAGCAACTTACATCAAGCCAATGTAACATATTGTAAAAATCAACATATTATTGTCTATAATATTATTTATTTTTATTTATGTCCTGTACATTCTGCACAAATATTTATTAGTCACAATATTTGCATGTCCTCAGTTAACCATCCTCCTTTACATCATTTATCAAATTTGAATGACATTTCTGAAGTAAGATTTACTTCATTCAGCATTTTTATTACTGCAAGCTGTTTCTCTCGATAAATTCTGTCATAGAATTATACAACCTTATTTTGTTCTTCATCAAGAATATGGACCTCCCTACTTCAAGACATCATCTTTATTACACCTCAGTGTTCTTTCCTCAAAAGATCCCTTACCTATTTATTTAACAATAATTATGTTTTCTTAAATGTATTTTTTAACATTATCATGCCAGATTCTTTTCAATCTTAGTTTCTTTCTAACCAAGGCACTGAAAACATTACATTAACATTTATATTAATTATACAATACTAAAGAATTTTAAAATATTTCATTATTCTTAAAAGTAACGAAATTAGTATTATGAAAAGGAGTCTTCTCCAGATGCAAAATAACCAAACAGTTTGACTTGATTTTCTTTAGAGATCTCAAAATGGAAAACATTCTTCTGGATGAGAACAAAACCAACATAAAAATAGTAGGTAGGAAATATACAAGTCAATTTACCTTTTAATTTTCATACAAACCCCTGCGTAACAAACCCCTCTATTGATTAGACTGAAGACCCAAACATAACAAACACTCATTTCTGTCCGTTATTGTGAAATGTAAAGAATATACCCTACTCAGAATGAACATATTATATGTCTGCATTTGCAGGCTACAGGTGTTTGTTAGATCATTCAAGGTAAGCTGAAACAGCAATAATGCACTTTGCAATGTAATATGCTTTTTTATTTGTTTACAACAACTTACCACTTTTCTTGTAGACTTTGGTCTCAGTAATATCTGCCGTGGAGACGATCTCCTCAAAACACAGTGTGGCTCTCCAGAATATGCTGCACCAGAACTCTTCAAGCGTGGCTGTCGATATGGAACAGAAGTTGACTTGTGGAGTCTGTGAGTAAACGACAGACTATTTTGCCTTAGGTCCAAACTGATTCCAATATGTTAGCTCTAATCTGGCACATAGAGAATACAGTTATGTAAAAACTTAGAATTTTAGACCTGATTCATCTCCATCAAAAATAATTATCACATGTGAGGGAGATGAATCCAGTTTCGAATTCTGTCAAGAATTTTGGGGAAGATGCTGTGATTATAGGTCCTAAAAACGAAACATATTTTACAGCTAAATTTCTCCATCTATCAATTAATTAATCTGGGAGCTGGGTTGCCTGGATGCTGTGGAATTGTTAATAAGGTATGATCACCCTTGAGAGAGCAAGGGTGGCACAGTTAATAAGTGCGTGGACTTCGGTGCGCAAGATCCTGAGTTTGATCCCCGACGACATCACATCCTTGTTTCAACTTCTCTCCTTTCTGTGCTTTAACTAGCTTTAAATACCCTTAAAACAGAGCATTGATGGAGAGAGGGGGGTAAAATGAGCGCACCATCAACCTCAAGTTAATCAGTTTTAGATACTGTCATGAGTTATTGAAGAAAAATATTTTTGCTTTACCCTTTCAATTTACCAGGGACACAAATCAAGTGATGAAACAAAGTAGGCTCAATCTACACCTTCGTTTTTTTTGTCTTTCAGTGGTGTCATCATGTATGCCATTGTAGTTGGAAGGCTACCATTTAGGTAAGGGTTTATCCCATTAATGGAGTTGACCTAGTAATGGCTACTCTCAGATTTCCCAATGGTTGCAGACCAATGCACATAGGATCTATTGTTGACATGTTTTTTCCTCATTAACCGGGCGCGGATCTAGGATACATACTGACCAATTTGCTTAACGAGTGACAAAGGCTCAAGCTTCAAGCTTCTAAGGGGAATCGGGGACATGCTCCCCCAGGGAATTCTTTGGATTTTAATCCCCCCTTTCCTTTCCTGTGTTTCTGAGTCATTCAGACAGGATATTGGCTACTTCCATTCCCCTCGGGTGAAGCCCTGCAAATTAGCGAATTATTTCATCTCTCATTTTCAACTTGGACTTGCTTTTTTTGTATCAAAAATGCATTATATTTATCATGAAAAATCAGACCAATTTCCATAAAACAATGGAAACGGGTGTGGATCTGCACCTGTTAACGTAAGTGTCAGCTCTGAAAATTTAAAGACAATGGCACAATAATATATTAACGGCAGTCGCTGAAAATTTCAGTCCAACATATGAGAAATTCTTTTTTAAAATATGTGATCAAAAATACGCAAAAAAAGAATAAATGTATGGACTTCTACCAGTGGTAAATTTTGCATTCTCTGGTGACCATAATAATTTCTTAAGTGTTTTGTACAAATAGCTTAAAACTGCCAAGGCTACTAAACTGAACATTAGCTCTATCACTGATCAGCTATCACTGAGAGCAGCTATATACTGAACCAGGGGAGGGGGAGGGGGACTTGGGTTAATTTTTGCTGGGTATGTGCTGCTGGCCTCTCAGAGCCCCTACCCCATTATAGTCTATTCTGTGGTCAATTATAGACCCTGTATTACTGACTTTTGGACAAATATGTAATTTTTGCAATACCAACTTAGTCACTTCCTATTTTTATGAATTGCAACCCCCCAAGTTAAATTTTTTGCTCGGTCACCATTTGGCAACCAACCCTTTTGGTTCAGGGAAGCTTTTTTACAAATCAAGTCGCTGGCTCCAAAATGTTAGGTGCCATAGCGACCAAAATGGTCACAACTTGAAGGGTTGAATTGACCCATTTTGTCTTACCTCAAACAATCCGAAAATGTGCGACCCCATTCTAGAAACTCTATTGAAAATGTGACACCATCCAGCGCCACATCCCCATTAGCCTCTCGTAAGGAAGTACACCCCCCGGGATGCTGAAGTCAATTTTTAGAGCGTGATGTCTTTACTGAGCTTTAGTAAACGTAAGCTTATGCTAATGAAGAAAAATTCAGACAACGAGTCAGCGACTCCAAAAAGGATTGGCAAATATCATAAATTTTGAGCTAAAAACATTACATTTCACTCTTTATAGCTTTCAGGGACAGAATTCAAACTGGCGCAAACTAATTCAAAATAATTAAGTGCAGAAGTCGAGTGTAATTTGGTATAATTCACTAATTCAGAAGTGAAAAACAAAATTTGTCCATGTTTGGTTGTGTAAGAGAGAAATTACAGCCACTCTCAAAGAAATGTAACTGAAATCTTACCTCATCTTGCCTCAGGAGAATCGCTCTGTTATTCCCGCCAGGCGTTCCAAGAGCCAAGCGACCGCGCATACCAATACACAGGGGGCCGTTTCTCGAAAGTCCCGAAGGGCCCGGTAAGCCGTCCCCGTTTACATTTAAGATCGAGGTCTCAATATTTTTGCATCTAACATGATGAAACTATCAGTTAATGAAACAAAATGGAGTAGTTTGCTAGCCAGGACCCGCGCTCTTATTCTTTATATTTCGATTTGAATATTTGATTTCGGGCCCGAAAAGTTACCGGGACTTTCGAGAAACGGGCCTCTGCAGGCCCGGTGGCCACTCCCACAATCGCGGGAGCTCATGTCGTCACGCAACGCTCCATCCCTCATATCCTTCACATGAAAACAGAAATTTGAGCGATAAGCTCGCCCCCCTTTCCCCTGGGGATGACTCACATAAGATAGAAGGGGATGGAGGCAAGCTTAATACCATAAGGAAAAACCACGTAGATATAACTGACTGGTTGGGGGGTCAGATCTCTAATTAAAGAGATGCTGTAACCAGACGTTACTGGATGTGAAAAATTATGATGATGATGATGATGATGATGATAATACCCTTTTTAAAGTGTCAAAAACTGTAATAGTGGTGTATAACCACTAACTGGGGACACTAAAATAAGTTTAAAAAGAATAAATCAATAAATTAATTAATTAAAAATGGAAAAAAAAACAGAATATAAGCATTAAGAAATTAAGAAAAACTATGTACAGTATAGGCAAATAGAAAATTTAGGAGAACTGTATAAAAAATGTACAAAACTGAATGCAAGGCTGGAACTACGACAAAGGGCAGATTTATTTTAAGCCAATATTTCGGCTAACAAAATTAACCTTCCTTAGGGAAAATATTTTTTAACGGCTCCTAAAATTTAAATTTAAAATTTACATAAGTGGTTATTAATTAACTACATTTATAAATACTAATTAGAATAATATACAGTTAAAAAAGAAAAAAGAAATTAAACAGTTCAATGTTCAGTCCTTCGGTTCAGACCGTCTGGTGATTGGGTTTTGCCTCTATCTATGAGGTACGCTTCTCTTGCCTTACAGCGTGGCGCGTGACATGCTGAGAGTGGGTTGCAATTCCAGAATGGAATAAGTTCCATATCTGCGATCGAGTGGCCAGTTGATTAAAGTGGGGAAGGGACTCGGCTGCTGTGGTGTTTGCGTGGAGTGGATTGTTTGTTGCCTGTCTATGTTATTTAAAGCAATTAATGCAAACACAAAGTGTGCGTTTAGTTTCACCTATATATTGTTTTTTTACATCTTTTACATTGGATCATATATGTTAGGTTTGTTTGTTTTGTTGTTGTTGTTTTTTTCATTCTTCTTGGGCTCCTGATAACTTTTATTTTCTTGCAAAGGATATATAAATCATTACAACAACCGAGTAAGACCTACCTAAACCGACACCAAAGTAAAATTTTGATTCCTGGCCTGATGTATCCTCGGAGACCCAGGGGCAGTTAGTCCATGTATAAGACAACAATAAATAACGCTTATAGTAATAAATTGCTCGCATTTATTACTAGAACAATACAGCGAAATTTGTTACGAATCATTTTTCTTCCCAGAAGCCCTCACTACGGTAGCAGAGGTCGGAACGAACTGATTGAGCAAACATCTCGTGGACTGTCTTGCATGCACAACAAATATCTGGTGCGTCTAACCCATCGTAAGTACAATTTTATGCCTTACCGTTTTCCTCGAATTTTTTGTTTCAGTCCCTCCCACCCTCCCAACCAAAGCAAGAACAACGGTTTGCTTGGAAACGTGCTCTTTTTTTTCTGTTCGTTTTCGATGTTTGGCTCATGGTTGAGAGGCAATACTATAAAATAACATCAAGATGAATAGCCTTATGGACGTAAAACTTCGTGTTATGAGACACAACCCACGTCACCATGGGGTATGCAGTGAAACATTGGTTCCCAGTGAACTCGTTTCTTGATTGGTTCATTTAACGCATGTTTAACTGTACCACAAAGCAAAAGATTTATCCAAGAAACAAAACAGGCTTTCAAAAGAGTTATATTTCTAATCGACAGATTGCCGAGATTTGCTAGCAAAACTTCTCAAGCCCAGGCCTGAGCTGCGCTTACCCCTGCTAGATGTAATGGTGCACCCATGGGTAACTGTACAAGGAACCTCGCCTTTAGTACCTTTCACAGAACAACCCATTGACGAGAAAATACAGGATAAGGTAAGTCACTGGAAAAAAAAAAAACTAAATACAACAATACTTTTCCCAAAAGTGTTGCATTTTTATTTTATTCTATCCGGTCAGTTTTCAATTTTTCGTCACCTTGAACCTCATGAAGGAAAACTACTAAGAACGGAAACAGCTCAACCTGGAAGACGCTTCTGGAACTTTCAAAAACGCTGTCCCACTCTTGAGTATTTTTGTATTCAAATTTACTAACGTCTAATTTTCTAAATAAACAATACGTTTACTTTGTGAGTACGAAATAAGTTTTCAAGAAAGTTCTAGTGTACCGAAACTTACGATAAACAGTTCCCGTAGAGCGGTGCACAAATACAATTATTTTAAGTCACACTTTAATATTTACATTGCCTCAGGTTTTAGAAAAAGTCTCACAGCTAATCAAAATCCACAAGTCCAAGATTGCTCTACATGTTCACCAGAAAAGGTACGACGCCATTACAGGTGTTTATAATCTTCTCCTTGACGAAGAGCTGAAATGCGCCTCCAAATCTAACAACGAGAGACGAGTACAGAGAGAAAACACTCGGGCGAATTCTGTGATCAAGGTCTCTATCAAGTCTACTGCAATTGAGACTGCTAACCAGAAGACTGGTGACCAAAATAGATTACAGGACTCTGAGAGCTCGAGTAGGTCTGAAGGCCAAGACTCGCAACCTGAGGCAGAGAAAGACTGGGAACAAACTACCACGCAGAAACCAATAATTTCCAAGCCACAGTAAGTTGGATAAAAATAAATGTCACGTTAAAAGTACTAGCAGTCGTCCTGAGATGTGTTTCTATTTCTGTCTTTCTTTATTTAAACATATTTTACAGGCGAAGGTTGCCCTAAGAGCAGCTAAGAGGAACAAAACTCATCGAGAGGGCTCACCTCTGGTGTTTAAAAGCGTTGTATATGTAATAATTTTGATTTTTTCGTTTTCCTCTTTTAGGGAAAATCTCGTCGAAAGACTGCTTGAGGTTAGTGGATCCATCGTTTAATATTCAGTAGAGACCATTAAGATTGTGAGACGAGTACTATTACGAGTACGAGATTTTCTCAATACTAAATAGTGCTTAAGAGTGAACCAGCGTCATTTTGGCGGGAAAACATGATTGCCGTCGTCATTCTACGACGAGTTTTAGCGAGAATGTCTTGGTAAAGGAAACAAGTTATAAAGTGTTTAATAGAGGTTTCATTATTTTGCGGCCGGGAAATGGCTTAACCTTCTTCAGTAAAGATAACAGTGCTAATTTTTTTGGTGAAAAAGAAGTGCAATGAAGCTTCCTGGGGTGTCTGTTATTTGAAAATACGCGAAAAAACTTTAAGTCAAATGGTACTCGTAGTTTTTCTCGGCTTAGAATCTAAAGGTGTCTAGTAATTCTTAGCCTCACTACTTTCTTAAAATAAAGAAATAATTGTGCCGCCGACCCGGCTGTACAGATCCTGTCCTACTTTGAGGCCTCGTTTATATGGAGAAACGAGCGCTGGTTTACACAATCAGAGCATGCGCGAGGGCTTTTGGCTCGGGCAACAGGCAAAGGGGTCAACTTTTTCCTCATATTTACTCTCGCTAAAGTTGACTCGGCCTTAAGGGTGACTCTCCTACCCGGGGTAGGTTTTCCCCCTATGAGAGAGGCCTAACTGATCACAAGAATTAAAAGCTAATAGTCGCAACCTGGGAAACGGTATTTTTGCTTACCATTATTCTGTTATAAATCTAACGGTTCGTTTAAATTATAATAATAATAACAATAATAATAATTGCGTTATTTTTACCCTCGGCGGTATATATAGCACTAATGCTAGCAGGGCCGAGCAAATGACTGAAACAAATATTCAAATCAAACATAACGGGGTTAAGAATCCCAACTGGCCGGAGGCAAGCCAGCTGACTATTTACAAACGTGGTCGAGGATCTGAACTCGGCACTTCCTTGAACAAATCCAGTTAACGGTCAGGGCGGAACGTGAACTCGGGGCCTCCAAAATGCAAGTAGCGCTCTTACAGCTCGGCCACGTTCCCTTCTATTTTATTTGAAAAGTATGAGGGATGTAGTATACTACTGATTTCAAACGCTTCGTAGCAAGCATTAGAATGAGACGGCACAAAGTTTAGGACACCTTAAGTTATTTGCTTGCGCAACAAATGTGCACAGATAAGAGACACTATTTTCAAAGCCATTTAACTCATAGTGTCGTTAGCCTCCCACGCAAACGTTCTTAGGGGTTCGTCACGCGTTCCTACCCCACGAGAGAGGAATGATTGCGTGACGAACCCGTAAGAACGTCTGCGTGGGAGGATAATAGTGTCGTCTGATTTGTTTTTTTTCTCAGGGTTTGCGGATCAAGGCTATAAAGATGTGCTCTTTTGAGGAGCTCGGACTATCTAACAGCCACACCCACGCTAAGACACGCCCTAACAGCGCTACACCTGCCCGGACATACATAGAAAGCCCTTTGAAACCAACGAGTGGGCCACCTCGAGCCTGGAAAAGAGCAAATAGGGCAAGGTGTAACTCATGTATCCCTCGGTTTGCCCCGAAGTTTGACAGCAAGTTACACGGAAAGCGTGTTGTAATGTCCCCACGAAGGAGACAGGAGCCCGAGTGTTTGGCTTCACAGTGGGAATCTAAATTGAGCGCACTGATCACTGAAGTAGGCGAGGAAGGATGTAGCCATTGTGAAGACTTGAAAAGTACCGCAAGTTCTTCGGGCGAAAATTCACCAGAAAAAAATTCTACCGACGTTCAACCCGAGAAACCCGATGCGCAACTCGAGTTCGGGGAGAAAACTGAAATCATGAGCCAGGAAAACTTGGGAAGCTCCTCAGGACGCATGGGCCCAAAGAACTGTCATTTAAAAGATACCCCTGGGTTGAAACCAAGCCCGGAGACGAGTAAATCCGAGGGAAAACAGACTGCTCAGATACTTCAAACAAGCCCCAAGTCTGTGACCTCGAAAAGGGTTATTTGGTCGCACAAAGGAATGCCTCCATCTTCACTGGCCTCACAGACAATTAATCGAGCTGTGTCGCCGCTTAGAGCAAGCCAGTTTGTTGATCTTACCGATTATCACAAACACGTCCCTCAGCCGCCGAAGGCTCGTATTGCAGGGCAGCTGGGCTGTGGTACAAAACTGGGGTGTAAAGAAGGTGAAGACGAAGGACAGATTAACAGGTAAACTCTTTCACAACGGGTCAAACCCAAATAAAAAATCAAAGAAATAACTCCACGCGTATCAGGAAAAGGGGAGCAAATTCATGAAAACAACAGGATTTGTCGCTCTGGTGTTGAAACGGCTATATCTGGTCATTTTTAAAATGGCCAAAACAATGGCGTAGCCTACACCATACAAAGAACAATTAGAACTCCATGCTGCCGTTAAAGGTGGGGTAAAACAAGAAACAAAAACGTGCAGCTTGTTTTGTAACATTGCTGCAAGACGAGTCGAAAAGGAATGTTGCACGTTTTAACACCCACGTTCAAACCCGTCTGGCAGCAAACCAGGTTGTTTCAGTTTGCGAAAAGTTGTTGCAGAAAGCAGAGAGTGAGTTGCCTTTTGCAACAAAACCTGTACATGTTGCGCGTTTTACCGCACCAAGGTAAACTTGTTTTGCGGCAAGTGACGTAAACCCCGTGTAAGGTAAGACTCTCGGGTAATTTCATCCAATCAGACGACAGTGTTAAAGCAAATTGAAGCGCCCTGATTTGTCTTGGGTTTTGAACGCGGGTGGTAAAACGCGCAACTCCGTTTTCAACTTGTTTGCAGCCATTTTTGTTGCCTGATTTACCGCACCTTATTAAGGGCTCGGAAACACGTAACGGTTGCTGAACGCGGGAAAGCTGTGACGGGAGCAAAGCGTTCCTCAGCGAGATTAGCACGAACGTTTGAGGCACAAACTGAGAAGGTATCACACAGAATTGTTTGCTATTTACCATATTAGCTATACTTGGGGGCTTTAAAAGGGTCTTATAACTGAGCCAGGTCAATGAAGAAAGTAATATTGTAACTTAAGATAAATTTGTGATTTTCATTCGCAGTTTCTCTGCAGCATACAACTCTTACCTCAAGATCAGCAAACCACAACACCGTCGCCTGTCAATAATGCAAGCGCAAGAAATTCTCCAACACGAGTCTAAGTTTCAACTCAAATATGGCAGAAAACTGAACGCCGCAGAAATTTCTACCAGTAACACTGACTCAAACAAGTCTTCCGATAACCAGGTGTCAAGCCTTGATAACGCAAGCAACAGCACGCATGCGTCCGTCCCTGTTGCAAAGAAATCCAATAAGCAACAGTATAACATTCCTAAGCCTGGTTACCTCAAAGGAGTAAAGCTTCACGGAGATCAGAGAGAAATTATCCTTGACGGTGTGAAACAAGAAATAATTTTCGAAAAACAAGCTGCGCCAAGCCAAGACCGTCTTGTAGGACCAAATCTGTCGGCTGAAAGAGGTTACAACGAAGAAAGCAAAATAAAGAACGAAAGCGAGAAGGGGAACGAAATCCAGGTACATTCAATTGATATTTTGCCTCGACCGACTCGGCCATCACCCGAGGCCGGTTTCAATCATCCGACGCCCGAAACCCGACTAAACCCAAAACAAGAAGAATCCCTGAAGAGACAAAAGGAAAAGGAACAAACGGAAAACCACGAGCGAGAAAAAAAGAAATTTCTAAAAGAACTGGAGGACCAACAACGTCAAAAAATGATCACAGAATATCTTCAGCAAGTTTATTCACAATATGGCCGATCACAGCCCTCACCTCGTGCTGTGAACAAACCAGAGCTCAATCCGCGCACCTATAAAGTATCCAAACGAGGGCGCGTTTATTCGGTGACCACTCGTCCCGCGGAGAAACCGGGCTCCGACGCACCGCGGGTCATCACCAGGCCAACGTCCATTCTTCACCAGGCCGCCAAAGGCGCGCAAGGGGATAAAAAAATCGTTTTCAAAACTCAGACGGGAGTGAAAGCTACTAATGGTGTGAGGTTTGTTAATGACTGGAACAACAGCGTGTTTACAGAGTACATAAACAGCTCCGACGTCGACACAACCGACGGGAAGGAAAACGACAAACTTCAGGTACCGTAAATAATTTTGTAGTCAGATGGATGGCAGAAGAGTTCGTTTTTCAGCTAATTTAAATAATTCAATACCCAAATATTGATGGACAGTATTAATGAAAAAATTCTATGGCAATACACTCCGCATTTAGTGTGATATACCGTAGAATTTATAAGTTAATCTTTTCAAAGAGAAAGTCACAAACCAACCTCGTCCCCAGGGCTTTTCCCTCAAAAGGGAAAAGCCCTGGGGACGAGGTTGAGTCACAAACGTCACACATGTGACTTTCAACAGTGTTAAATTAGGAAACGTTATTTAGCTTTCAAAAAATTTCATACAAACCATTGAACTTTCCACCACCTGCACTTATGTAGTTATACGGTCTCTAACAGTACGCTTGAAGAGTTTCTTAATTCATTAAGTCCAAAACGTGAAAACAGTTTTCAAATGAAAAGTGATACAGAACCTCATCTCTAGCCTGAGAAAATACCGTAAAATTCCGAAAATAAGCCCCTCCATGTAAAAGTTCCTCCAAATATAAGCCCCCCAAACCGGTAACGCAAAAAACCCTCCGTTAAATCGCCCCTCCAAATATAAGCCACCCAGGGGCTTGTACTTGGAAAATTGCCCTCAAATACAAAGTAAAACAAAGCAAAGACGGTACATTTACTTCCAACTATAAGGCTAGCCCAACCGATTTTGAAACGCAAATATCCCTCCGTAGATAAGCCCCTCCAAAAATAAGCCCCTCAAAAAGGGCCTTGGAAAAATATAAGCCCCAGGACTTATTTTCGGAATTTTACGGTAGCCGACATTTCGCGACGCAAACATTGGTTTCCCCGCGAAATGACGTCAGAGAAAAGAACGTAGGAATTCCAGACATGGGAAGCCAGTGCCTCTGATTGGTTGAAAATTTTGATTCAGGAGCACTATTGAGATCTGGGCAGTCAGGCAGAAATTTCTGCTCTCGTTTCTCAGACGTTATTTCGTAGGGAAACGAGTGATGGCATAGCGAAATGTCGGATGGTTTCTCAGGCAACTATATATCTTAAATTGTTTTATTCGTGCGGCAGGTAAAAGACGCAAGTTTTTGGTTGGAGCAGCACCTAAATGGCGTACTGGATGAGACAACAGTCACTAGGAAAGACCTTCACAACTACCAACAACTTTATATACCTAGAGAGACTTGAACAAAATCACGGTCGCAACTATTAGCGCTTAAAAAAGCAAAATTCATTAAAATTATAAAAAATGTATGAAAGCAAACTACTTGTTTCTCATATCATCAGAGATTAAAAAATAAACTGGAGGATTTATTTTGGAATAAATTGTACAAAGGTATCGCCACAAAATTACATATTTATTTATACGACAAATTTTCTACTTTCGTAAAGTATTACAATTTACCAAAGAGGACGACAATTTAAACCATATTTTCATGACTGTGCAAAAATTTAACAACACACAGTCTTCACAGTCTTCAACAAAGCATCCAAAATTCACGATCAAAATTTATTTTTATGTAAAGGTATTTATTTTAAAATTTGTAACCGAGACAAAGCGATAAAACTTGTATTAAATACAACAAATCCCAGAGTTTTTATTTCAATTTTCTTAAACCGTATACAATTTCTTACTTCAAAATGATAAGTATTGGTTGTATATTTCAAGAGAGTAAAAATAAATTACTACCTTATTTACATGACCTTTAATTTATAACAACGATATTCCTTGTAATCTCTATTTAGTCTTTTGTCAAAAATCCCCACCGTTTTCATGACCTTTGGAAGAAACGTTTTCAGGCCAGAAACAATAGTTACTTCTTCCTTCTTTTTCAAACCGAGGGACAGCTCGAAGTCTTTGATATAAAAAATCAAAATCATTTTCACATAAAATGTTTTCCAATTTGCCTAAGTTTGAAAGTGAAGATTGTTAGAACTCGGAAATGACCAATTGACGAAGTGTTTCATTTTATTGCTGCCACGCGATCTGAAAACAGCCAATGGGCGCAAACAACTGAAAAAGAGACGAACTATTGTCGCGGGAATTATTCTTAGTTTTCTACTACTTTCTGGCATGGGCATCTTTTGTGTTACGTCATTTGGCGATTGTAAAACCACGAAACTGAAATTCTCCTGAACTCTATTGGGTTGAAGAGGGCGACCTGGGTCCAAAGGAAGACTACAACTCCCGAGTTCGTTGCCATGACAACGTAGATTGTTATGTTTACAGTTTACCAGAGATGAGTTAAAAAAAAAAAAATTCCAAAACGGATAACCAAACAAATCATATAACCGGTGCGTACGCTGATATGCTTTTTAACTGATGAAATCAAGACTTGATTTCCAAAAGTTTTACTTTGCCTCGACCCTTTTCAACGCAACCTATGAAGCAATCACTTCATTTCTCAAGTAGGAATATTCTAAATCAAGAAGTCGTTTCTGCATTTTACCGGTTATCCTCCTACACAGACTTGCGTCACGAGAAAAACGCACATCTGCGTGGAAGGCTATTTACCAGTTTACTTCATTTCAATAGAGAATTTTTGTGGGTACTAATTAAGATGGAGGACGAAATTTCAAATCAAAGGCCTGAAAACTGCTTTTTTTCCTCGTTAGTTTTGTTAATTGGTTTAGTTCAAATTAGAACCTTTGAAAGAGGTACGACTAAGATCAAATTTCATAGGCGCTGCTCAAACGTTAGTAGTGTTAAGTCACGAGTTGCTGTCACCTGCCGTCCCAGACCCCAAGCGTACCATTATTAAAGCAAAGGTTATGTGTTGGATATGGAATAACGGAGGCTGAGGAACCAAGCCCCTGAGGCGATAATGAGTTCAATTCGTTTGTAGATTCTTGAAAGAGAGTGGCGTCCTGAAAAAAAAGGGTACGCGAACGAAATCAACACCTGGATGAAGTTTTTTTGTTGAGTGTTACGCAGGTTTTGTGTTACATCCCCCGAAATTCAACGTTACGTGTTCAAAAAAGGGATTAACCTTGAAAAATAAATACGGTATACTAGATGAACGAGAGAGGACAAAAATAAACTACAGACTGAAATAAAGTTAAAGATATTCTTCATGTACGCCCTGAAAACAGTGTTTTGACAAACATAAACAACTAAGGAGGTGGGGGTAGGGTCCGAGGGGAAATGAAAGAAAAAATATTTTTTTCAGTATACAAATTTCAAGAGTCTTTAAAGACTCACGGCAAAATTCCAAACAAAATCGAGTATTTTAAATGAAGATATGATCGTCGCAACGGTAATTGCAATTTAAGTAATTCCAAATTAACCAGAAAAAATTTCTGGACTTCGCCGAGATTCGAGCCCATAGACTCTGCGTCAACGCTGCAGTGCTCTACTAACTGAGCTATGAAGACCCATATATTGGGAGCAGGCCAATTTATTGAGTTCTCTTAACCGTGAAAGGAATGCGGAAACAGAATGAAAATGATGTGAACTGCGGAAATACAAAACCGAATATTTCGCTCGAATCGCTCGACCTTCATCAGAGATGTGAAATGGCAGGTTACCTAACAGAAAGATTGTTACGTATTCCCAAGGGAGGATTGTAAATGTTACCTGATGTTTAGAAATAAAATCCAGAAGTCGTAGAGTAAGTTTTCGGCTTGAGTGAACAAGGGAATTCAAGCTACGTAAAAAATGAAGATGACAAAAAGTTATCAAGTATTCGTCAAATTCTGATTTCAAGAGAAGAAAAATATGAACAGGAAAAAATGCATATCAAAAAGATACCTTTCATCATGACATAATCCCTTTGTGGAAATCTAACAAAAACAAAAGAAAGGGATTGATGTCTTAGCAAAGTCACTGAGGAAAATGAAATACCGTACACTGCCCGAGGCGTATACATCTTTCTTATGGGGTTTTAGGAGGAGGGCTTGTAAACGGAGGGGTATATATCCCGGGGGGCTTATAAACGGAATAGAAAAAAGCCCTTGGAAAAAAGTTGTAACAGTGCTGATTAAAATACTTTTTGCATTTACTGGTTTTTAAGTTTAAAAGCCTCAAAACGTCACAATAACATAATCATATTCAGAGGGGGACTTATACTCGGGGGGTGGGGGTGGGGACTTATAAACGGATGTATGTTTTGTTTACAGATTGATGGGCCTATAAGTGGGGTGGGCTGGGGAAGGGGGGCTATAAGCGGCAGTTGACGGTACTGAGAAAATGTGAAATATGACACCAAAGTCACGTGAAAGATACCTTTTGATAAACTTGTTTGCTCAGATCGCCATCAAATAACGGCAAGCCGTAACAGAGATCTAATGGCAGCCATTTGCCAGCGCTTTCATCTCCGGCTTCCTTCGTCTTCTTCTTTCCAACCACTACCATATCATCAACAGAACTGTACGACAACGGATCGGCCCCGTCTTCTTCGTTCTGCTCTTCGCTCGCCGAGTCTGTACTGCTATCTGTATCGTTAATGACGATAAGGGGCGACAGCGACTGAGGATTGGACTGAGCAGGTGATGGCATCCCGAAGTTTGCCGAGATGGTTCTTCGGCGCGCATTCGCCGCCTGCTTCTTGATCGAGGGTTTGAGCATAGTAATAAAGCCACAGGTATGTTCAAGGTCGATGCATTTCGCTAGCTTCTGAATTGTGGGATGTGCCTCCATATTTTCCTCAGAAAACGGCTGGCCTGTTGAAAGTAACTTCGCAATTACTGGTTGTGATAATAGGAACCTTAAGCCGTATCCGACGACGGCGACGGCGGCGAAAAATCCGCTTAAGAAGAGAATTCGCGGTTTTTCAATCGTTATCGCGATAATTCCAACTCACTTAATTTGCCAAAGGCAGACGAACTCCCCTGGGATTAAATTCCCATGAGCCATATCGAAGTTCAGAGAGAGAAAGAAAAATTTCGCCGTCACTTGTTTACGTCCTCCATAAAACGTGAAATAGACATTTTCAAGTCGTAGTCGTGCAGTGTTGTTAGTTTGCTCATTAAACCTATTCACTACTTTTACATAGACCATAATGCACCTTGTTTACCCCCCAGAATTTTGCATAAAAATTGTTTCCAATTTCTGCTAGGTATAACAGTTGTCCCAGGAGAAATAGAAGACAATAGTTATGCAAAATTTTTTGGGGGGTAAACAAGGTGAATTATGGTCTATGTGAAAATGGTGAGTTGCTTTTTGACGTTTTCGCTGCCGTCGCCATAGCCTGCGTCACAGACGTAATTTAACCTCTGTTACCTACCTACCTACTTGTTCTGAGCCCCCAAGGGACTCAACGAATTACTGGAAGTACGTTTCGAATTTCCTTTCATCCTGATTGGCAAATTGACAATGGTATTTTTTAACAAGCCAATCATGGCACGTACTCAAATCCTGGTACACAGGTGGGGCCCAGAACAAGGCTTTCGGGGCTGTTTCGTAGACGGACTTAAACAGAGTTTAGTTTCGTCCGCAGCGCAGGCTACCGTCGCCATTGTCAGATCTTAAGGTCACTAATAAAACTGGGCAAACTCTTTGTCTTCTATCACTGCATTATTTGTGATTATTCACATATATTTCCTGCCCTCACCGTATTTACAATCCAAAGGGAAAGGTACATACACCACTTCACCCTCGGTGTGAACTCCATGAGCCTGTGACAACAAAAAAACAAAAACAATCAAAGTGTGAAATATTTCGCAAATCATTAGTAGTAATGCCCCTTTTAGCTCTGGTTTAGGTAATCGGTTGATGGTCTGAAATGATTCCAGAAGAGTACGTCAAGATGAGGGAGAGGTCACAACGGTAGGTAGGCGGTAGGCGTTTGAAAGTGAAGAGCACAACGACAAATCGAGCAAGCCAGAATGCGGTGATTTCGGTGGTAGGAGATAGCCTGCGAACGCTGACGTATTTCCGGTCGTTGCTTCTCTCAAGCCGAGAGAGGCGATGACCGGAAATGAGGATTGTTCTTTCTCTACAACTCAGCTCCTTCTGTATTTTGGTTTAAAAAGGAGTAATACAGCACTTGGTAAAAGCCCTTCTGTTTCCATGGAGATCGGTTCTAAGCTCACCTGCACAAGTACTGCAGAGTGCGACAAAGCATCATTTAGCGCCAACAGAACGTTTGAAACTGGAACAATCCCGGGGTCGTGTCCCCAAGTTGTTATCATCAGCCTTTCATAATCCTACAAACAAAACGAACACAGAATAACTTGTGAGAAATGAAAAAAGCCCTCTCGGCAACGCAGTCGACTAAAAGAGCAAAAAAGGATCTTTAAGTAACCACAGCGTCGACGGGAGTGAACACAATTTTACCACGGAAGCGAGTTGTGATAATTGCGTCGCTGCAACGAGTTCAAGGTCTAAGTATTAGAATTACGTTGTGGTTGAGCAAAGGACGGGAAAAAATGTCCCAAATAGTATGATGAACGTGTAGAGTTGTTGTTTTTCCCACGAAACATTTTGTTTCTATTTTTTGAAGTTTTCGTTACCGTCGTCACCTTTATAAGCTGGTACAGTGGATATATCCTACCGCGACAGGATAATTAAGCTATACTTGATTCCTGTGTCATATTGGTTTGAATATTTGGGTCTTTTTTTTTTTTTTTTTCATATTCAAGAATGGTCTATTTGTACTGGCTCAAACTCCCAAAGTTTGTGTCCTTGAATATGCCTCTCGCCCTCTGAAACTTCTTCTAGATTATACACCTAATGTAGATTGTATGGGGCTTTTCTAGCAGAGTAATTTTACTTAAACCATGAGATACATAGTGGACTACTACTAATTCTGTTGCATTCTTTTGGGTACTTGTAGTTATTTGGAATTAACTGTTAGTCTCCGTTTCACTGGTTAAATAAAGTCACTCTATGGACCAAGACTCCTAATTGCCCTGTTTAAGTAATTAAATGAATAGTTGTGTACTCTCCCAAAAAACCTTAAAAGCTTAGTGGAACAAAATCTCTTACAGCTTTCTGCAAACAAAGATAAATTTTTTGCTCAAAAACTGCTGTTACCTCGAATATCTTGGGAAGCCATCTTAGTCGTGTCCCCTTGACCAATAGAAGCGAAGGAGGGCCACTTTTCACTTGATCATAAATGAAGAGTTTGAACCATACTGAGTTTACCTCAGGTACCGCTGGACCAAAGTGTGGCGGACAACAGCTGGTCACTGGGCGAATCTCATGACTAAGAGGGGCCATGGACACTAATAAACTGGAAAATAAGGACAAAGGCAAACGATGATCAGTGATCAGCCTCATCGACTTATTGAGAGTAACAGCAAAAAAAAATCGATTTCATCGTCAAACAGACGATAATACACACGCTATCAAGATAAAAATACCTTCCTTTTTCTAAATCCAAACCTTACGAAAAACCGTCAAAGGTTTGTGTGTGATTTCCTTTTGTACACCTACCTAGAATCATGGTTTTAAATCCCTGATCCCCCTTCCATTTATAGGCCAATCAATATGCCCCTTTTCATATGTACTTATTTTGGTGCGTTCTGGTTTCCAATAAGTTCGCGTTTTGAAATTTTTCCACTAGTGAAATGATGTACATTTCGGTATCAGCTTGCCTGGACCCTTTTATTCCGCTTACAAACCCCCGATCTGAGTCCCTAGAATGATAAAGTTTTAAAGGAGCTGTGTCACGGCAGTCCAGTTCATTTTGTTTAATTTTGCCAATTACTCGCCCTAAATTTCTATGGAACTTAAAGTAAGCAAAGAAATTACATGGAAATGACAAAATCAGAGATTCGAGTCGAGACAAACAAATATGTCTCCTGAACATTATTTTTTTAAGTTGCAAACAGCAGAGATCAACTTTGAAAAACTATTAGGCTGAACAGTTTTCAAAAACCCTAATTTCAATACGTTTCAATCTTCTTCAGCTTTGCCCATCCGTGGCATCTGTTGTATCTGTTATGTTATTTTAACCTTCCTTTATAATATTTTAAGCGGTTATTTTAACGTTTCTCTTAATTTAACGGGCATTTTGTAATTACCTAATTTGGCTGAATTTCGTGACACTGCTCCTTTAACTTTTGCGAAACTGTACAACCTCAGGCTTAAAATCGGGTTTGTTAGAACAGTTTCCCTACGTGCTAGAAGAATTGTGTCATGTTTTTTAAGCGCACGTGCAGATTAGAAATCGTTAGAACAAAAAAAGAGTCATCGAAAGAAGAGAAAAAAAAAGTTGTCAAAATAATTATTTTTTCGGTAATTTATTATCTCAAATTTCTAGAAATATCATGGTCAATTTTGTATGCAAGTGAGTTCAAGAAGTACATGTACAAAGTAGTTTTGACAGTTACCTGTAATTCTTTTGTAAAACTCTACCACAGGCAGCAGAATCTAAACTATTGAGACTTTCACATCGCAACAAATCTGTTCAAATAGCAAAAAATATACCAAAAGTATTAAAAAATTGTCCCGATGCATCTAAGAATAAGATTCACTTTCATATAAGTACATTCAACTTTTTTTAACGGACTCCTCTATAAAACGGGAACATAGAGTAGGCCCCGTGCTGTCCTTTTTCAAATTTCTTTTAGTCTAGATAAGGCGGACGCTCGCAGCCCGTTAAAATTCAGCCACAAAAAAGCTAATCTTCTAAATCCTTAAGTCAACTTACTGATATTATTATAATATATGTAGAAGTAATGAGAAGTAATGATCGCGAACAGAGTTTGCAGTTATTTTTTAATCATTGAAACAACGAGTTGCGATTTCAAAGATGACTTTGTTAAACAGCAATGGTTATTAGTATAGGTAATAGCATGATTTGTAGTGATATGGCATAAATACCACGAGTGATATTTCAAAATTGTTATACGAAATTTTACGAGCCGTTAGGCGAGTGAAATTTGAGACAATTTTGACATATCACGAGTGGTATTTATGCCAAATATCACATACAAATCATGCTATTATTCGTTTATACTACTACCCTCAAAAGGTTTGTAATTTTCACATGTGGGTTTTTCAAATTAAGCTGAAATCCCACTGCTCTCAGCCAATCAAATTGCAGAAATTTCTCATGTAGTAGTATAAATTATTTAAGCCCTGTACTGTAAGTGCTAGCGATGTTCAGCTGGCGAACCCTGAAGTGCTTAAGTTAGATTCACAGAAGGTGATTTTACTGGGAGTGTTAAAAGTTGATCAAAACTAATTGATGTGATAGACCTTTTTAGTTTGTATGTTTGTTTTCCCAATTCAGACCACGCGATGTTCTCCAGGGAATTGCCTTCTGTCTTTTCGTAAATTATGCAGACATATGCACGCGGAAAATGAAATGAGCCAATCAGATCTCGAAAGAAGTAGCCGGCGCCGGGCGCGGGAAAATGCAAGACAGCAAGCCACAATTAACTTCCCTTTTACTTCTAATTGGTAGACAAAATGGCGCGTTATTTCTCGGCCAATAGCAAAGCGACTTACCTAATCCCTTAGCAGGGACCTGATTTGGCTCTTTACCAAGATCTTTGTTGTACCTCAAGAACAAAATAGTGTCTCTCAGGGTTATGGCGTGATCAAAATATCTCTGTGCTTCCCCCTCTGCAACACTATCTACCTAAAATAAATTAAGAACAAATGACAAACACTGAGACACTATTTTAACGCAGGAGTCATTTCATAAGTAGTTTGAGTATGAGCGCCCGGGTGAACGTAGTCCTGAATAGGACTGTTGTTGATAGTGACTGACGTTTCGAAAACCTGTGCGTTAGTCATCTTCAGATCTTCAGGGTCAAAGTGAGTTGTATCACGTCAGTTGATGGTATTCCTTTAACTCTGGCCTCAAGATTGGTCAATTACGTAAGTCACAAAAAAATTGGTCGTATGACCAATAACAGAGGCATCGTTAAAAGGATAGCATCGACGTTTTCCAGCAGAGCAGAATGACCTGTATCACCAAGAGCTCAGTGTGACTGAACAAATAACAAAATATTTACTTGCCTTTTCAAGCTCGCCAAGGAAGCTGTCTAGAGACTCATCAGTAAGCTTTCCAACTTCAAACATTGTGACAGCATGGCTCTTAAGACCCTAAAAGCAAACATGTTTTCGTTACCTCTTTTTTTCTATGGGTAAACTGTTATAAAGAAAAACAATTCTCGAAGGTTCTGATTCTTTTTTCTCAACGTTTGCTTAGGGCACTAATCTTCTTTAAGTCCAAAGCTTTGGAATGGCCTTTCTGTGAAACGTTAAGGATGGTAGTTGGAAGACGGATTCTTCGAGCCTTCTGATACGTTTAGAGAGAGGCTAATCAACAAAACTCTACAGAGCGTTTTCACTCACGCAGCTAGCATCTATACAAATTTATTGGAACAAAAGAGAGCGTTTGCTGTGGAATTGTCCAAAGTCAGTGAAAGAAACCGTGTATATGACACCTGTGAGGCCAAAACTCCAGTATGCCTGTAGCGCATGGGACCCACATTACCAGAAAGATAAAGCCGCTCTAGAAAGGGTACAGCGGAAAGCAGCCCGCTTTGTCACTGGAAATTACGATCGAACAACGAGCGTGACGGAAATGCTGCAAGACCTACAGTGGGACACACTTGAAACAATGAGAAGACACGCAAGGCTCTCCACTATATACAAGATGTGCCACGGCCTCCTAGATGGGGACTGGGGGGATTATTTGATAACAAGCAAAGAAAGGAGAACCTGGGGAAGCCATGATTTTAAATTTATTGTACCGAAAGGACATAAAGATATTTTTAGATTTTCTTTTTTTCCCAGGACAATAACTGAATGGAACAAACTTCCAGAAGAAACTGTTTCCAGCCAATCCCTCTGTATTTTTAAAAGCAAACTAATTTAGTTTTCTTTTTATCAGTAGTTTCTTAATAGTTTTTTAATAGTTTTTAATAGTTTTGTATATTCTAGTATAGTTTTATTTATTATTATCTTAGAGTTGGCGTGATGTCCCAAACGATTTTGCCGACATAACGATATTTAGATTTAGATTTAGATTTAGAGTTCAACTCCCACAGGATTGGTTTGGGACACCAACATGGCCGCCGTTTCATTGATTTGGGACACCAATATGGCCGCCGTGACGTCATGTGAAAACAATCTGTATGACAAGTTTACGCTATTACTTGTATGTAACCTGATGCAAGGACCACTACAGTAACAGCTTAATCGTGTTACAAGGCGAAATTAACCGACTGCACTACAAAATTGTCCGTCTTCATTCACTCTGTTACGTACCTGCGAAAGATTTCCCATCATAAGAAATGCCGTCAGTGTGGAGTCAAATAGAAATGCTATTCTCTTTGAGGCTCCCCCTGATAAACTCTCGGCTGAAAATGTAACACAACAAACCAAAAAACAATACATATTAGGTTCAAGTTATAAAGGGACCTTCAAGAAAAACTGAGAAAAACTATAACTGGCGATTCTATATTAGAAACTACTTTAGGTTTCTTGCAGCTGGTACGACAAAGCGAGTAATCAATAAATGAGTGTAAACGACAAGCTGTCCTTTATTTCCGTTAGGAAGGCAGAAACAACGAAAACGTAACATTTGTGTATTTTACTTGAAGCGGCCATGTTAGATCGTACAGATTTCCGAATGCACCTGAAATTCAAGACGTTTTCTACGACTTTTTTCCAAAACAATAACTTCTTTTTTAGACGCAAGGTTATCAAATAACCAATCGAAAAACCGAGGAACCAAACTTTTTCCATGAGGCAATGCAAACGTAAAGTGATCACAGTGTAATGCGCACATAAGAGAGTTCTGAAACTTTTCATTCTGCGATCGAATGTATTGGCTACAGATTAAGGAAAGGTTAAAAACGATTAGGCTACTGGAAAAAATTCACTTAACAGTTAAGCACTTGTTGAAAGCATGAAAACAAAATCTATTATTTTAACTGATATATTTGCACCGACATGGACTCGCGCGCAGCGTAAATTAACACGTTTTCCGTCTTGGGACTTTCGTATCACCCCTGCATATTGAGCGTATTATTCATAAGCAATGCCGTCATCAGATCGCTCTCGTATGCGTTCATGCCTCAAGAGGTCAATTTCAGAATTTCGTTTTTTGCCCCTTCCTCCTCCTCTCACCGACGAAGTCCTGCATCTACTGCACTTCTTCGCAGATGAAATGAAGCGCTTGTTCGTAGGTTACGGTCTCCCCTCAATGCGCATCTCTTCACGGTAGGCTATTTCACGCACGCTTGTGTTTTAACTCGCTCCAATATCCCCGACAAAAAATATTGAACTACTCGTAGTCTGGTTATTATTATTTCCCATCTAAACAGTGCAAATTCATGTTTTACACATATCTTAAAAAGGAACCAGCTTTCGTCAGCAATAATGCAAACGTTTTCCGAATCTCTTGAAGCACTTTCTTTCAATAGCAGCAACAGTGACTGCCAAACTTTTGGTTGCTCTAAATAAATTGCTAAATGACAATAATAACAGAACCAAGAGCTAACCCGTCCCTAAGACATACGACGTCATGCTTTTATTGATTTATTATTTGGGCGTCGCCCAAATAGAGTAATTGAGTTCGCTTGTTTTGATTCAAAGTTGCAATAGGCACGCAATACGTGCGAACGTATCAAGCCAAACGATGCGAATGTCCTCCGCGCGCCGTGTCACAACACAGCATTTATTTTCGTTTCATACGTCCCACAGATAACGCACGGCAAACAAATCGGCAATAGAAACCAAACTTTTTGGAAAAACAAGGTAGTCTGAGCGAAACAAACTGTCAAATAATTTAAAATTTTCCTTTGGAAAATAATCGTCCCCGCAGCACACGGTGTGGATTTCCACCCGGGATCCCGGCTTCACAATACTGGGACCCCAGCAAAACAGGCTGGCTGGCTCGGTTGTCATATAAACGCAAAGTTGATTTTTGTTGCGTTTAACTAAGGTGCGGGGATCTCTGCAAAGCGAGCCAGCCCGGTTCATGTAATCAGGCCCTTAGTTCTATAGCCAGATTTTACGCCCTCCCCTTGACCTCACCGATATTTTAAAGCTCCCGAGTACACATATAAAATTTCAGCGCACCCCCCCCCCCCCAAGATCTTCCTACGCTAAGACTTTTCACAATTACAACTTTATTTCAACACACTGTAACTTCACTATCCCTTCATAACCAAATTAGCACTTCCACAACTACCTCACTGCAACACCTAAAATCACTTTTCCCTCCCCAAATAACTATTTTTTGTTACTTCATATTAAATCCTACGAGAAAGCAGTTTCACTGACTAACAAACTCAGGGTGCAAAGAAAGTCAACTTTACAGCTTGCCCTTCGGGCAAGCTGTAAGTAACATCTACTAGCCCGAAAAATATTTTTCGCGAGCAGAATGAAAAAATATTAATTAATTATTCCTTTCTTAATTACACTGTAAGTTAATAAATTACTGGCTTCATTTATTCATTACAATCAGCTGTAGTTATTTAACACAAGCAATAAATAACAGTAAAAGTGTGAACTATAAGTAGACCTGGTAAGATACTCTTGACACACTAGTACAATAATTCAGTGTTCACCTTTTGATTATAAATGCCTTTGTCTTGAAAGTCAACTCACAGTGATGAAATAAGGAAGCTAACGGAATGAAGGTCCAAATAACAGACAAACGTTTGTCTTTGAACAGAATGCTAAAAACTACATATTACTGGTTAACCTCTTGTGAAAATGTTCAAATACTCAATCTTCTGTAACGCTTTGAGTTTAACGCAATATTCACTCCCGATGTCTTCAACTAGTTTGATTTTTTGCTGTTTTGCTCTTGGAGCTGCCACACTATGGAATTTTTTCTAAGTCCACCACAACACGTGAATGATTAACATGCATTTAAGACATTTACAATTTAGAAAAACATTTTCTAAGAAAAAAACGGCGTTGAAACCGTGAAACCAAAGTTCTCAACGGACACACTAAACGACAACGTCGACAACGCGAAAAGCTGCCAATGAAAGCGCTTCATTCTGCAATTTGCCGCGCGATTTCCCGCGGAAGTATCTCTTAGCCGCTGACAAGGGAGATGTTTATATTATTAAAGGGCATAAAAATTTGATAGCTTTCATCAGTGTGCTTCTCATTCAAACGTAGTGCATTCTGAAGATCATTTTTCTGAAGAAGGTTTGTTTGGGAGTCGGTTTTCCGAGTCAAGTTTCAAGTTCACGGGAAAGTGGAAAGTGCGAGTGCCAAGTCACGCATCAGTGAGCAAATATCATGCAAACAAAAATTATGCAAATTTGTGGGCGCGATCCATTCAACCAAAATTTCCGGAAATTTCGGTCCAAAACTCAATGGATCGCTTTTGAGGTGGACCACTTTTCCCGGTCGGACCGGTTGGAATTTTGCTTGAATGGATCGGGCCCTGTGGTTCATCTTGTTACAACTAACCAAAGGTTTTAGGTTTCAAAAGAACAAAAACGTTCGTTTTATTTCTGGCAACTTTAAATCTGAAAGATTTTCGTGAAAAGTGAAAACAATACGGGGTGGTCTATATATTTTAATCAACAAACACCTACAGTATCAGTGTCTAGAATTTACCATACTGAAACGCACGTGACCAATATTTGCTAAAACCATAATAAATTCCTCACAGGAGATCAGGATCAAAACCTATAGGTTCCTCACAAATGATCATGAAGCAAAATTTAGACAAACAGCTTTCTCTGAATCAGTAAGAATTAGTCACGGGCAACATTTACCTCCAAAGTATTTTCAATATCTGCTTTTCCTTTACGCGCGGAATCTCAATATGTCTCGTTTGACATGTAATGCGATACTTCGTCTTGTTTATGCAGATTTCACTTCGTCGGAGCGACTTTCGGTCCGCAGGAATTTATTAGGAATTTAAAACATTTTGTCTTACAATACTTCTGTAATTCTACTTCTTCGAAAAATCTTCACTTGCCCGTCGGGCAAGTTAAGCACAGAATTCACTAGCCCGATCGCAAATGCCACTAGCTCCGGGCTGTCGGACACGACTTTCTTTGCACGCTGAAACTACAGCCATTATCTTACCAATTCACGTCCAATATAACTCCACGCCTTTCACTTCACGCATCGACCAACTCCTAAAATATACAATGCTACTGCACTACTCACACATCCCTAATACACATAAAAAAAAACTTCACACACGCCTAATACATCGACGTTCAAATATACGCTCGAATAGCGTCTTTTTGATTTTTGTAAGGCCTACGACAGACTGGCTCGAAATGTCAGTAACGAATAAAAGTAACGAATATCTGCCTTCAGGTTGTAGCCGCTAAAGGAATTTATTCTAACGGTTTTGCTCGGACAATGATATGCTAATCTACTCATATCAACAGCTATTTCCCAGAAAGAAATGTTTAGTCTGTAGTTATTCCCAGAAATGTTAATATAATTCAGGAATTTGAAAAGAATAGAGAAAACTCCAGAAAACTGGCTGATTTGTGGAAAGTCAAACGTCTTCAAAATGAATGAGCTTACTCAAACGTGGTTTAAATGCCAACCAGATCTAAACAACCACAAAGAGTGAAAAAAAAGAGCAAAAACACAGCATGAGTTTTTGGACATCACTCAAAACTGCTAGACCGAATTATATTTATTTGTTGGTTGCTAACCAACCCTGATAGTTTGACCAAAAGTACTCTTGCTAACAGCGTTGGAATTTTGTTTATCACTACGGAGTCACATTGATATTGGTGACGAAGTTTCGACCTGCAAAACATTTGATTGTTGGTTCAACGAACGAGTAGACAACGCATCTGCATACAAGGGAAGAAAATAAAAACTTCTTGCCTAAAAACACAGCAACGATCTTTGAACTCATACTGTGACGATTCAATTCGTCTGAAGGAGGTGTCCAACCATTGCGAGTCAAAGAACTTCGTGGAATTAATTCGAAGAGAATAACAACGTCGTCTTTTTTAGCTATTCATTCCAAATGGCCTGTTCCAATGTACTCGAAGCATCGGAAGAAAAAACGAATGGTACAAAAATATCAAGATTACTGATTGACGGAGGTACATACGTCTCGCGAATTTATTTCGACTCGTTTCATCCACCTGGAACACTTCCGCAAGTATTAAGAAGAGAAAAAAAGAGGCTCGAGAAAGGAAAGAAGAGTGGATTGATTCGAGATGTCCAGTGGAAAAAGTTGTTTCCATCTGCTGGAAGTCCCACTTCGACAACATTTGACATGACGCTTTTGCATTTCTTGATACGCGAAATCTATCTTGATCCGACGGATGCCGGATCTAAAATAAAATGGAACACAATGCCTGAAGAGAGTGACCAAACGCCGTTAGCTAATCTCATCCGTATTAGATGTTTTCGAAATGAAATTTCCCACAGTTGTTCCACAGGCATTTCTAATGATGCCTTTGAAGACAAGTGGAACGACATTTCTTCGGCACTCGTGGCCTTAGGTTTGGACCAAACAGAGATAGACCGTCTATATAATGAACCTATTGATCCTGACACTCATGAACGTGTGAAGGAAGCCAATGAACTATGGAAATTAGCTCAAGAAATAAACGCACGATTAGAGGTAGTAGAACGAGATGTACAGCAATTGATAGAGAAGCTTTCCAACATTCGGGTTTCAGAGCCACGAACTGAGTCCGAGCCTGACAGTTTCCTTCCAGACGAAGTTACTAATGTTTTCGGGCGAGATGAACAAATCAAGGAAGTCATTGAAGTTATCCAAAGTGGACGAGAAGCCGCTGTTGTGATAACCGGGGGGCCAGGATTTGGAAAGACAACTGTTGCAATCAAAGCAGCCTACAAACTCGTGCAAGAACATGGCAAGAGTGTGATGTTCTGTGATTTAACATCCATAAAAACATTACACGATGTCGAGACACTAATGCTTCTTGCATGCAGTAGTCACACCTCGCCAGATAACCCGCAACACTGGCTTTTTAACTGGAGTAAGGAGTTAAAGTCAAGCGTTACGTTTGTCCTCGACAACGCCGACGACGTTGTGGATCGTGACTGTGAGGAATTCTTGAACTTCTTGAGTGGTATTAGGACATTCTCAAGACAAAAAGTCACTTTCATTACAACCTCTCGGAGAGAATTTGGTGAAAGTATCAGACAAATTAGGATTGTCAGGCTGGGTCATTTACCATCCGAAGAGTCAAAGCAGGTACTATGGAGTCGGATGACCAATCCTGATTCTTTCAAGGAATGCCTTTCTAAAGAGGAACAATTGATTAACTTGTGTGGTTATGTCCCTTTAGCACTTTGTATTGCTGGCTCCTTGCTTTCAAAAGGTGTCTACACGGAAGACGAACTAGTAACGCAACTTGAAACAGAACCCACTGCGGTTCTTCAATGTAATCGGAGACCGACGAAGGAAACCTCTGTTGAAAAATCAATAACTATCTCCATGGAAGCCCTTGATACATACGAGAAACAAGCTCTGATACTGCTAAGCAGCTTTCCCGGTTCATTCAATGACGAGGCTGCAAAGTTTTTGATTCGTAAAGTATGTTCGACGGCTGAAGGGGACCAGGCCTCTCTAATTCTTTGCGAGCTCATCGACAGATCTCTCTTAGAGAAGCCAAGTTTTCGGAGATACCAAGTTCATTCACTTATTCAAGCATTTTCAAGGAAGTTTAGTCGAGAGAACTATCCCAACCTTTTGACTGAAGGCGAAAAACTGGCTTGCGCTCATTTTATTTCTCGTATTGTTAACAATGCTAAACAGTATTGGAGAAAGGACACTTGCAAAGCAGCCATCGATTCTTTCACCGAGGAAAGGCATAATTTTGAGCACTTCCTTCAGGTCTACATTCGAGGAATACAAATCCAGGAGCATACCACGGTAGAAATTTGTGCGGCCTTTTTTGACGATTTCCTCCAAAAGTGTATGTATTTGGAAAAGTGCTTACAACCAAGCTTTTACATTCAGATCTTGGAAAGTTTATTAACGTCACCTGAGCCAGAAATACAGCAAACTGTGAAAAGAGTTGAACTTTTGTGCCTTCTTGGACATGAAATGAGGAAGAAAGGAGAGAAATCAAAATACACTGATTACATGAAGGAAGCCAACCAGCTATTTTCGGAATATGAACATGAGTTTAAGACTCAGGCATTGTCAGAAGTATTCTATCGTCAAAGTTACGCCCGCTACCTTTCAGAGGGGAACGGCAAAGGACCCAACATGGAATATAAAACAGCACTACGCATCTGCGAGGAAAAATATCCTGATCATCCTGAAACTGCGGCAACCCTACTGTTTGCTGGGAGGTACGCAAGACGCTGCCATAAGTACGGTGACGTGATAGACAAATACAAGCGAGCACTGGATATCTTTGAGACGCAACTCGGTCTCCATTTAATGACGGCTCAGTGTTACAAAGTTATTGCAGATTTTCTTTTCGCTTCTGACGAAACTGAAAGCTATCTAGATGTAACACTTGCGTATTATCAAATGGCTTTTGATATGATGAGAGAACTAAAGACAGACGACCAAAAGGAAAGCATTTTAATGCTAAAAAACTACGGAAAATGCCAAATCAAAAACGGTAACTTTGAAAAAGGAGAAAAATTGCTGCTGAAAGCAGAAAGCATTGCCGAGAGAGAGTTAGAGGAAAATCATCGGTGGAAAGTCTTGGTGAAGACCGAACAAGCTGTCTTTTATAAAAAAGCAGCACGCATTCAAGAAATGGAAGCAGCGTTGAAGGAGGGACTAGAGATGCACTACAAAATTGCCGAAAAACGTACTTTAGATGGATTGGGGAACAAACGTGTTATCCATAGAATACTTTATTGCTATCCAGAGCTATTTCCACAGGAACAATATCCTCGCTAATAACGATGCACCCCTCTCTGAAACTAAACTCACCGTGGGATACACAATGCCGCCTTTTTCCAAATGAACAAAATAAAATAATGGCTTTACTCTCACCTATCTATTTCATATAACTACAGCGAGGTAACAATAGAGAAGGTGTAACGGTTGGATTGAAATTGAGAAAGTAACGAAGATTGGGTAACGTTTCCCGTGCGTGTTCAAAGTACACATCACGATAGAACAATAAAATTCAAACAAACAAACACAAAGCATAGAGGAAAACGGTTGGATAGATGACTGACTAATAAGATGGAAGTAAATTAACTTAGTTGCTCTTTGAAAGAATACCCTTCTTTTTTGAAAAACGTAAATACGTAACAGTTAGCTAAAATATTCGATAGTCACTGTAGTTTTTTTGATAGCCTGCGAGCGAAGCGAGCCCGTCGCACTCGCGTCTCCTTTAGCGCGCTACTTTCACGTGAATCCTCGCGACTCTCCCCCAATGGACAGTTCGCTGAGCTCGCGGGCTATTTTTTGATGTTATCTAACTTGCAGCCTTCAAACAGAAATCTGATGACCTACTAGCATTAGTGTGCTCAGGCGACATACCTGGTGTATTGGAAACGAATTCGCCATTTGTTTCTTCGGCGCCGTTCACTGATATGGTTGATGTTGATGAATTTGATTTCTCAGGGAGGTTATTAAGATCGAGGGTCAACAAGTCTTCTCTGCTTCCATACCTGGTGTTTGCAAATAAAGGTGCAAGACCATGGTCAGAAAACAGATTTTCCTATTTTTGTACATTTGTATATTCAATTTAAAAGATACTCAGGGAGAGAATTTATTTAACACTAGTTAGAGTAAGATACAAAAAAATTCACGATCAAGAACTTCGTTCTCTCTCTATATCCGTTGAATCTGCCCTTGTTTCTAATAAGGATTTGAGTAATTTTAGATATTTTTAGGTACTGTCAATAATTTTGGTTTTTTTTAAAGGAATTTTAGGAATTTTCAATAATTTTAGATTATTTTGGGAGTTTTAGCTTGATTAACTTACCCATGGATTTTTATACCCTACATTTTTTGTAATTACTACATGTCTTAAATTAGATAGTGATATGTTTATTGTAGTTTCACATCAGCTCTAAGCTAGCATAGACTGACCTATGTCAACAAGATATTATCGTTGTTGTTGTTGTTGTTTTTCTGCAGGGTTGTTATTAAGAGCCGGGGGCCGGGGATTTTCCCCGGCTACTAAGAGAGTGGCCCCTGGCTACTTTTATTGGAAAATACAAGAAAAATAGAACCAAAAAAAAAAATCCCTAGCCGTTTGATTCCCTGCCTACTTGTTGTATTTACCCGGCAACTTGAAATCTTAGTGACAACCCTGTTTTTCTAATCCCTAGAAGAGGAATGTTCTTTAAAATACTAATTACATGCAATTCGAAGAGCATTTTAGATTAAATCTATAAAACATCTTGTTCAATTTTCATTTTCTGTTATTCATGTATATTATAATTATGTATGATAGTACATGTATATGATAAGTGTAGAGGAAAATCAAAATAACGCCAGGGATAAAGTTGTTTTGTTCAACCAAGAGTACAATGAATAACAACGTTTGATTGCAGATCCAGATCCTGAGATAAGAGGGGATTTTCTTGACCCTGTGGGACTCACTAAATGGCTTCGCCGCAGTCAAACAAGAGAAATTTGCAAAAGCTAAGCAAAGTACTTCAAAGAAAAGGTTGTAACTTTCAATGTTCAAAGGTTAACATATTACTAATACACTGGTGATTTAGTAGACTTTGGAAAAGTGTGCTAAAAAAATGTTCTACATGTTTGGAAACTTATAGTGGTGTTGATGTTGGCACCATTTTAAAACTATAGGCCACCTCCGAGTTCCAAAAACCCTCACTTTCAAAATGAGGCTAGGTGCACAACCTTTCTTGTGAGAATGAGTTCTATTTGCATGAGAATGAAAAAAGATTTCCATATCAAAGGCTTAGCACCTACCCTCGTTTTGAAACAGAGGCCCGGGGGAACTCGGATATGGCCTATTCACATGGGTATGAAGCATTTTCAGAGAAAAAGAGCTCATTATTTTGAGAAAAATGAAAAGACATTTAGATTTATCCTTGCCCCTCCCCTAGAACCAACACTTTTCAGAGTTTGTTGTTCTTGATATATTGTCCAGTAAAAGAAGATACCGTTAAGATGTCATAGTAAACACCATTAAAAGTTTAGAGTACCTTTTCGTGGTTAAACTGTTGATTTTTGAAGTCCATGAGGAATGTAATTTTGACTCATCTATTTCTGCACCCTTCTTGTGCGCAAATCCTAATCGAATGTAAACAGATACAGCATTCTGTGAAGAAAAGAAAATAACCAATGACTAAACAACGTTAAGTAAACATTATCCAATATTATGAAGATTTAATTAGACAGCTACTTCCAAAAGTATTTACATCAAGTTGGCCACTGCTGAATAAAAACTTACCTTAACTAACTGTAAATCTATCTGTAAAACATTTGCAAGCTAAAAATGAAGCAAACATAAATTTTAGTTATGAAATCTGACTGCAATGTCTGATAAAACTTTAAAAACAAACACATTACGAAGAACCCAACAGTAACATGAATAAAATTGCAGCAGATCAGGTCATTAACTTACTTCTGCTATGGTTGTGTTTTCATCTATTGAAACAAATATTTTGTACATAAGAGTTTCAAAATAATCTCCCAAAACTCTGTTCATCACAAAGTTCTCTAGAGGCGGAACTGAAAAGCAACAAAAAAGAAAATGCTCATAGTTTTGGTTACATTCTTTGGAAATGAGAGTTGAAGAGGCAAATGTAGTGAAACCTTCCCTTCGCAACACCTCAATTCAGGGCAGACCTCTAACTGAAGACAGGGACAGAAACTTTACACTGACATGACTCTTCTGGGTGCTGGTGTAAGTGCCTTGAGCAGTGTAAAACCTGCATATTTTGCACCACACAAGTCAAAATGAAACTGGTACACTACACAACTAGTTTGCAAGAAGCAGTGTTTTTCTCTTAGACTTCAAGCTCTTCCTGGATCTTGTTGTTAACAAAAGCTGGTTTTATAGCTATTGTAGGCAAATCTTCTGCTGGCAAAATCAGTCTGTCAAAACTTGGTCTTTAAATGGCAGGACTATTTGAATTGCAAGGCTATCTGCAGAGGAAGGCATTAGTAGCTGGTCTTGACCTTTGAAGCAACAAAGGTTCTTAAGGTAGGATTAATAACATATTGAAGATGGTAAGGAAAAAGATTCCTAGCTCTTAATCAGTCACATTCTTCAGAAATATGACTAATATGGTTATAAGGCGAAGCCATCATGACACCACCAAAACAAAACTACACTGATTTTTTCCTGTTTTTTTTAAAATAATAATAATAATAATAATAATAATAATAATATTTTTAATAATAGTTTTGATGATGATGTTTGTTATTGCTGTTATAATCCTACTCACCTACTATATAATCACCATCAGCAATTGGTACATTTATGTAAATAAGGCCCTTGGTGTATAAACCTGCAAAAACAATAACATCAACCTCACCCTCTGCCTTGAAATGTTGATGAAAAAACTAGTTAACAAACGCATGTCAGCTAACCGTTGGGTGTATTCAGTTAATAAAGAAATGACAACTGCAAAATGCTACAATATTAGTACAAGGTTTAAAATTAAAATAACTGGACCATGAAAGAAGGAAGTTAACTTGGAATAACCCTATCTTGGGCCTGACTTGTCCACAGTCATCTCTCACTCTCTCTCCCTAGTGATGCACAGGCTATGATGGGAAGGAGGAAAGCAAGGGAGAGAGTCCTCCTCTCCTCTCCCTTCCCATCATGCCCTGCTCCTGCCATGCACATTACCAACTGAGATGATTGAGGATGAGTCAGATTTGGGGCTCTTTAGACAACTGGGTTCCTTGTGTAAATGTTGTGTTTCTCTGGCTGTCACATCAGTCCTGAAACTGCCATGGCAAATTGATTTTTGCCATAGCAACTCAAATCCAGAATAAAAATGACAGTACATAACCATTTCTTTTAATTAGCTACCCTCTCCTGTAACATTAAAAAAAGCTCAACTGACAACCCTGGTTCGTAGGTTCTATGATTTTCTAACTTGAGAGGTTTACCATTTTTCACAGCTTTGGGGTTCTGTGAGTGCGCACCTTCAGAACATTTGGAAACTCAGTTTTTCTCTTCTTACACTAAATGAAACACAGACTTAAACTTACTAGAATGCCTCATGCAGAGTGATGACAGTACAATAACATTCCATGAAAAACATTTCAGAAAATTTGAACAAACCCAATTCACTTCTAAAATAAACCCCTATAAAGTACTGGAATCAAACAAGAGAATGTAGAGCGGTAAAATGCTAATTTGAGTTTGCTAAGCCAAAGGGGTCAGATCAAACACACCAGACCCTCTGGCTACTCAGGATCAAGTCACAAAGCTGGTCAGCTTGTAATTACCTTGTACAACCTTGAGGTCCATGGCCCCAGCTTCAATCGGTCCTTTATCAATGATAGAGTCAATTGCTTGATGCTCAGCATTGGAACACATCTATATCAAAACAAACTACATGTTAAGAGTGAGGTAGCAAGCAAATTTTAAAATCACTTCAATCGTTTTGGCACCAAGCCTCTAATAAGCCCTTTGTATGAGGCACCAAAACATACATGTCCATCACACCTAAGAGGGTTGAAATACGGGAAAAGGGCATCAATTTAGCAAGAACCTCTTTTTAAGCCTGTATTACATTATTCACTTTTCAAGAGCACACTTGCAGAAAATTAAATTGGTGATCATAGAGCAGCTATTTCTAGTAAAATTATCACTTACATTCTTTTGAAATCAATCAGTTCATTTTGTTTTTAACCAGCTGCTGGTTGTTGTCAATTTGGACAAGCAGTTGTGATATGAAAAAAGAAACTTTTGGAACTAAAAAAGAAAGCCCTTTGCTTCACCTAAAAATGCCCTGTAGTACAACTAATGACTTCTTTATCATTAGCAGCAGAAGAAAAAAATGTCAGGTGACTTTTTCTGAGGCTTTTTTCACTTACCCTGATGTCATCCTCTGTCACATAACCAATCTGTACAATCCACCAAGGTTCTAAGACTTTCAGCACTGCAGGTTTAGTTGGTAATAGATCTCTTACAGGTTTCTTTCTGAAAAATTTCTAAATGAATAATAAAAGAAAAACAAGCCTATTATGGACAAGATTCTGTAAAAGCAGGATTGTGTGTGCTGTAAAGTCAGCTGGTAACAGTTCCTCACTTTAAAAGGAAGTTAGTCTCCCTTGCAGCCGTTTTTTGGATGTCACGCAAGGCTCCCCTGGGGGAGCATTGCGTGACATCCAAAAAACGGCTGCAAGGGAGACTAGGAGGAAGTAGGCTGTTAAACCCTGCTAAGTATATAAGTTTCACTACCATGCATCACTGGGCATCAAGTACAAGATTATTAACTGCAAAGAAGGAGCCAGGAGCAATATTATTAAATATTTGTTTTATAATCCTATATCAATTCATACCTTTGATGATCTACAGGTATTCATCAATTCAATGTACTGATTTCTACCAACTGCCAACAGCCTCAAACCTGCAAGATAAAAAAATATTCCTGAATAGGCCATCTCTTAGTTCCAATACCCCTAGCCCGTTCCAGGCTCTGAGATAGTCAGGTCCACAGAATTAAGAAAGTGCGAACACAAAAAGATCGAGAGGAAACTTTTTTTCCCGCCCCACCTCCCTTTAAGCACACCTTTCAGAATCCCTTCAGACATCATACAAAAGAGTTTCAAACTGAAAAAAAGCAAGAGCTGATCACATGTTAAGTGAACTACTACTGTAATCATCTTTTTTCACTGTGGGCTCCTGTTACAGTAAATGGAAGAAAATGCAGTCTAAACTCCACGCAAAATTAATGCTTACAATGTTACAGGTCACAATTAAATTCAGGCTAACATTTTTTAGCCTAAGAATCTCAATTTCCTTTGTCTCTTAGCCCTTATTATTCATGAATTAGGGCTAACAGACAAAGGAAATTAAGAAAAGACCCAGGTTAAAAAATGTTGACCTGAATTTAATTTTGACCTGTAACATGTGTATCAATAAAGTATTGGTTTTGTTTTGTTAAGTTGCCTTAAATTTTTCAATTTACAGTAACGTGTACATTTTGTTTGCAAATAAAGATGCTACATGCATTGACATGCCAGTGTGCTATAATGTTATCGTCTCAGACATTCTTGGTCCGAATAAGACAACTTCATTTGTAATGTTGTGACTCAACGCCACCCTCAATTTTTGCAACTTTAACTGATTTTTCAAACCAATTTTCATTTTCCTTGGAAGCTCAGATCAAAGTTAAAACTGTGGGGAACTCATGAATGTATTGTTTAAAAAAAAATTGTGTAATAAAATAAAACAGTTTTTTTTATTCTAAATTACATGCTTATGTGCCTGTCAAAACATGCTTCGGATATTCAAAAGTTCATTTTCTTTAAATAGCCCAACAGGAAATAGCCTCTCCGGGGTTCAGCTTTTGCAATCTAGCAACAATATCTTTTTACTCCTGCTAAAGGTTCGGCCTGTTTTTGGCGTGTATTTTGTTTGAGGTTCATTAGTTCAGCAGTGCTTTGACTGAATGTCCCCTAAATTTCTAGAAAGAGAGAAAGAAGCCTTGACTCACAATCAGCTGCAGTGAAGTTGGGTAATGAGTCATAGCTCCTCTCATTGGACATGATGTTCTCCATAATGCTGCAGTAATAAGAAAATGGAGTGATCCTCAGGCCCTTGACAATGACATCTGACAGATGGTATGGGAAGAGCTGTCAAGGAAAAAAATAAATTAAAATGATACAAGAAAAGATGTGATCATCATGTCACGAGTGCAGGACAAAGAGAAATATCCAAGTCCCCAACAGCAAATTGAACTTAGACCTTCTGCACACTGGTCGGGATGCTCTAACCACTGAGCTGTGAAGGCCTCGTTGCAAGCTACCCCATGTACAAGCCAGGTTCATATATGACCTGCGAACTGCATACTGCTAGGATCAGCAATGCCAATAAGCATCATGTGTGTGATAATAAAGAATGATGACCAAGAGTAAATTTTGAGTGGTTTCACTTGGACTAGAAAAGTCACATAAAAACAACTTATGGATAATTCAAGTTATGAATATTAAACCACCCATCCATATCAAACATAACATATACAGTGAAGGATGAAGCAGTTTAGCATGGGGTAACAAAATGAGTGTTTTTCAACCAACTTACCATGAGATGCTGTTTACTGTACTGAAGTAAATCTTCATAATACTTTTTCTCGTCCCTTCTGACTTGCCTCACTGAAAACATTAACATTTGCACACATCTTAATTATATCTCGCATACACTGTACTTCATGACATTATTTTACGGTGAAACCCTGCTCTATGGACATTTGCTTTAAACGGCCAGTCATCTTTGCCCCAATCAGAAGCTCATATCTTCTCTTACAAATAAAATTTAGATTTAGATTTAGAACGCTTAAACTGTATTGGCCTTAAACTTAAACCAGTTTAGAACACCTAAACAGTATTAGCAAGGTAAACCCACACAACAGAGCTGGGCTCCATTTAAGTGTCGCTTGAATAAAGAAAATAGGGTTGGTAGCCTGTGCAAGGCTCTCAGATGGTACTCTCCCCAGCCAAGACTTCACATTACTATCTTAGAGCCAGGAACAGGGTATAGGGTCAGCGGTTTTTTTTTGTATATAACAAGCAAAAGTGAATAATAGCCACAAATGAATGAAAAATGCACTACAAAAGTGATCCAAAAGGGCCAATAAATGGTTCACAGCAGCTCAGAAGATAAAGATACAACAATCAACAGCTACATAAATCAGAACGCTAAAATATGGTGATTAACATGGCTTTTAAATGACTGGGATCCGTCTTTGTTGATCACTCCAACCGCGGTGATTACGTCCCTATTGCTTTTTTTTATATCCCTCAAGTCAGGACAAGAGTGAGCTTAGAGAAAGTGTTGTCCGACAGGAGCTACAGTTTTTCATCTATAACATTTGAAAAGACTAGAATACCTAACAATTTGGAGATGTGAAAATATACAGCACCCGCTCCTCAAGCCGGAGAAACCAGCCAACATTTTTCAATGGTTTACATCTGAGGAGTGCACGCAGAAATTCCCGTACTGATGACATGACACCACCCCACAGTGGGCACACCTGGATAGTGCTTCTGACTTGTTGAAGCAAATTTTCAGCATGGAATGATTAATCAGAGGAACACCCACAGTTGGGTGGTGAGACATCATCAGTAGAGAATTTCTTCACTTGTTCCTCAGATGGGGAAACCAGTGGTGGTGTAGCAAAATTCTGGCTGTTTTCTAATTGCAGTCTTTATTTTTAAAGACCCTGAGTTTTGACAGTGACAAAAAATATATAACAATAGTATTTCAAATAATCTGTTGTCAAGAACACATTGGCAGTACTTAATCTTTAAAGCTAAGAATTACTCTGCTTTTTAAATATTGATACTCAGTTTATTCAAGATTTTCAAAATCAATCTTCTTTATAATTTCTTCATAATATGTTTGAAATTTACGCCATTTTTGCTGCATTGGGTCGCAGAGAATATAGCAAAAAACTCATTCCTTTACAATTACACAGTAGAAATTATAATTGTCTACTTAACAGATATCTATTTAATATCAAAATACAGATTCTCCTCTCTTGTGCCCATATGTTTCTTACACAGGAAGTGAGGAGAAGTTGCCAATATATCAAAAGAACTCACAGGAATGATTTTACTTGTCATTCTCATAACTCCCCTTACCAATTAGGCACCTTTTAGTGTATAGATTATTTTTTGCTAATGTCAATCAGAGTTAAGAGATACAGCCTTAGCTAAGGCACAAACCCAAGGAGATATTTCCTTGTGCATTACCAAGGAAAAATGTTCCAGTGATTATTAAAAACATTCAGTTACAAATCTATAGGCACAAAAACATAACAATCCCCTTATTGTCTATAAACTGTTAGATTCAAGTTAGTTAATTACACTTTTGATGTTAAAACAATAAAATACTCTGTATTATAAACAATTTATAGCTGGAGTGTATGGTCAGCACAAATCGTATAATCGTAAAGATGACACTATTCTGACGTGTGAATAATAATATTAAAGCGACCGTGTTTTTAGTCCTTTAGCTTCCTTGAGATATGGCTGCATAGTAGCAAAGAAAAAGTAAAAACATTTGCTTCTACTTAATGTTTTTTAATATAAGGGACCATTTTGAAATTAAGCTGAAAATGTGAAAGTTAGAATTGGAAACCAAAAGTAAACATTTCACTCACCAATATTTCCTCGATATCTCAGCTGGTTTCGTACACTGTAGTCGAAGACACATTTTTCCCACTCCTTTTGACTGTTACCCAATGACTACGTTAAAATATATAAAAGGCAATTGTGAGAATTTTAGCCACTAAATGCCGACATTGAGCTTATCTAAGAAATAAATCCACTTTTAATTTCCATTTCAAATTGATGTATGATCGCTGTACACGTAACCATTGAGACAAGAGAAAGCCAATGAGCAGTATTCATAAAGGTATTTCTCCTTTTTCTCAAGAGCAATTCTTTCAAATTCATTCTTCAGTTAACACCATTTAAGAAAGGCCAAAAAGATTATTAGACCAACGATAAAGCACCATGGCCATACATTTTAGGCATAGAAGATGAACATGATTTTACCTGCTTTAAGTTCGACGGTAGCTTGACCCAAGGATAATTATGAAGAATGTGGAACTCAAGATCGGCACTAAGGGTAGGTCTAGCCATTTAGTCAACTAAAAGAGCTACAGAATACCCAAAGATGAAGCGAAAATACTCCACCTTCCATGGCCTCACATTTTACTTCACGGGTCTCTCTGCTAATGGCGTTAACCGCTGAACGAAGACCATGAAGCGGGCTCGTAAAGGATACTAATCATGAAGAAAGTCGAGAGAAAAAGGTGAAAACCCAGAATTTAATTATCCTTAATTTTGGGTGAAGGGGAGGGGTGGTCTTTTGTCTATTTTGTCAAAAATCTTATTTTTTTTTTTAATAGCGGGGACAAGAAGGTGACCGCATTTATATCGAGGTGGCTCTAAGGTGGGGTTTCACTGTCTGTAGCGGGTCCTGTCACAGGAAAAAATAACCGATTCCCATTTTTGGATCTTTTAGGGTATTTAAAGAATACCCACAAAAATCCCAAATTTGGAAGAATGAGACAAGTCCCAATCAGGGAACTTGGTTGGGAATTCCCTGGTTGGGACTTGTCTCACTTTGCCAAATTTGGGATTTTTATGGGTATTCTTTAAATACCCTAAAATATCCAAAAATGGGAATCCGTTATTTTTGCCTGTGTGTAGTTTGTAAGAGCTGTTTTTCTCACCAGAGGTAGCCCAGGCTCGAAATATGAGCATCGGCGAGCATTGGCATTGTTGCGTAACATCATTCAAAATATAAGGATTTGTATGGGAAAAAACCTATCGTTTCTGTAACCTACGAAAATGAAAGGATTTCAATTAAAAAACAGCTTACCTTACTTAAAATGTGTGTTGCGTCTCTCCTGTGTGGTCCACGGGCCGATTTATAGCCGTTTTATGGCTTTTCATGTAACCGGTTTTCTCTATATATAAAGGTTTAAACCTTTATATAATATAGAGACAGAGAGAGAAAATCATTTACATAAAAACCCATAAAACGGCCATAAATCGGCCCGTGGACCACACAGGAGAGACGTAACACACATTTTAAGTAAGGTAAGCTGTTTTTTTATTGAAATCCTCTCATTTTCGTAGGTTACAGAAACGATAGGTTTTTTCCATACAAATCCTTTTATTTTTGAATGATGTTACGCGACAATGCCGATGCTCGCCGATGCTCGCCGATGCTCATATTTCGAGCTTGGGCTACCTGTGTTCTCACCTCATGCGTTATGCAATGAATATGTTTGATCATGTACATGTAAGGGCGTCCTCGGAGACTTTGAAATGGTTTTGAAATTAAAATTCTGAAATGGTCAGCCGAAATATTGTTATTATCATGATCAGCTTTACTGTAGTCTTTGGACTTCTCGTTTTTTAGTAGTAAATTAGCCTGCGCGTCCTCGAAGATTTCTCCCTTCGCCCTAAAAAGAGACACCTGCTACGCAGGCTAGGAGTAAATGACAGAGTGGAGATTCTTCTGTTGGGACATTATGGGTACAAGATTGATGGTTTTCCTAGCCATTTATGTACTTCAATTAATAATTTCCTACTCCTTTAGGCAATTCCTCCCCGTGTATAAGCCCTTATAACAAAGAGTATCCCCCGTAATCCAAAACATTTACTACTACAGGAGCCCATCATGCTACTATTACAAAAAATATTTTTCAGCACCAACAATTGAATTTGTTGAAAGTTTAGCAGAGCTCCCGAAAATCATCCGGATCCCTTCATCAGTGATGAAGTTTGCTGTTATTCACAGCCCACGTTATGTTGCCCCCTCCCCAGCGAGCTCCCCAGCGAGTCCCCCAGGGAAATGACTTTCATTCGTCTCCAGGTCTTCCCGGTAATCATGACGGTGGAAAGCAAGATGGCGTCCCCTGATCTGCTCTCTTATGGGTTCTCCGTGATAGTAGCGCTTGGTGGTGTTATTGGTTACATGAAAGCCGGTAGGTATGAGGGAAGTGATTCTTTACACCCTGGCCAATGCTTTTAATTTGACAGTGATGCTACAGAAATACAATGATAGAGCGTGCGTGCATGGTCAATACTTTTGGTGTGGCCTCGTGCAGTACGTGTGCGCTTACGAATGATTCAAGTTACGTAACCGAAAAACAAAATTTTTTGGAAAGATTATCACTTGAGACAGAACGAATTTTCTATGTACGTCCTGAACTTTTCACTTTTGTCTACATTCACATGCAGGGCTGTCAACCCCACACGTCTATTGATGGGGAGTGGGTGATAGATGACGTAATAATGGAGGACACATGACGTCATTTGTGGGGGGAAAAAAAGGCGCGAAAAAGATGTTGTTTTATATTGTAACACTTGACCTAATTGGTTTACTTCCCACCAATCACATTATTGCTTATATTACAATGGCATACCAGAGTTTGTAAGGAAACGTTCATAACAGAAATATAGCTCAAACAACGCAAAATGTTTGAAATTTCATTGTCAGAGAGTCCAATCTACAAGAAATGGCAAACTTCGGCAATTATCCGGGAGATTTCAGACTCTAATCTGGAGATCAGGAGAAACGGTTTAAAATCTGGAGTCTCCCGGATTATCTGGGAGAGTTGACAGCCCTGCACTTGTACCTAAGAACCACCTGCGGTATCTGGTTACTTCGTTCGGGGGTCTAGAATACTCAGACCTCAGACCTCAGACCTCAGACCTCAGACCCAAAAACCCGGACACCCTCAAATCTGGAAAACTCAGACCTAGAAAACTCAGACCCCACGGGAAAATCTGACTAGAAAACTCAGACAGCCCCCCCCCCCCCCCCCCCCCCATACTCCCCTCCCCGGAAAAGAAAAAAGATCTGTGAAACTCAGACCCTCAAACCACTGTTACTGCACCTAGTTTATTATTGTGTGGATAACATAAGCAAATGACGCATTTTTCTTTCTCTTTCTGGACTTGGATATAGTCGTTATGAGTTTGCCTATATATTTTGACAAAGTGAGACAGTTGAAATAAATCATGATGAAGTTTTAAAGAACGCAAGTTCTCTTTTTGAGTGACGTTTTTGGGGTGGTCTGAGTTTTGTAGGTCTGAGTTTTTCATTTTGATTCAGTGATAATATAATAATATTGAGGGCAGTACTGACAAAACTGATTGTTTGAATTCCAGGCAGTATACCATCACTCGCTGCTGGACTGACATTTGGGGGAATTTCTGCAGCTGCTGCTCACCAGACTTCGGCACACCCAAGGAACCTTTGGGTTATGCTGGGTAGGTCACCCTGGTTACTACAAATTAATGAAAAAATTGGTAGAAAAATGCTCAAGTTTCTCTGATTTATTTTTGAGTGTGTTGCTTTAGCAGATTACGTACACGGTCTCAATAAAGGTAGTGACAATGTTGCCCTTTTTCAAGCATTGATATTGAAGAATTAAAGGCACAAGTACAGGAGAAGCACAACTTTATACTTGCCAACTTTTTTAAATTAATAGGCGCGGCATTTTTATCCTCAGAGTTCCAGGGATTTTCTTAGGGGTCCAATAATATCCGAAGATGTCCAAAGACATTCTCAGGAGTTCGGTCGAACAGTGACTTTCCCTACTAAATTCAGAGAAAGTTGATCACTCACATTGACTTTTCTTTTCCCTCATTGCTTTCAGTTTCTTTAAATAATTAATATATTTTTCAAAATGTGTCAGTTAATGCTGTTATCGCATAGCTTGCGAGCAAGCTCTCCAGGGCGCTCTGGGGTTTGGTGGGACAAGGAAGGAGAGCTTGCAACTACATCACTGGAATTTGAATTCCACCTCCAATTCCCCTGTGACTCCCTGTCAAGTGAGCTGTCAGTCTGCCAATCAGCGCAATGTGGAAATGAGCATAAATGTAAACAAACATTGAAAAACATGTGCCAAGGGTAATGTTGTCAATACTAATAATGTCATCTCTGCCAATCAGCATTTTGCATTGACCTTTTTGATGAAGATATTCAAATTCCAGAGACGTTCTGAATGAGAATTAGGCTATAGGTATCCAGTCCTATTGACCTCTTGCTTGTTTGCTTTATCTGGGGCACAATTTGGTCTACCATTAATTTACTGTACCATCTCTTTCTGATTATTGTTACTGTTTTTTCATTACAGTGACATCATTGGTGTTGTCTGGAGTGATGGGAACTAGATTCATGAAAACAGGCAAATTTATGCCAGCAGGATTGGTGGCTGGGTTAAGGTACTTGTAACACTCAAGCTTATTAACTCTACTAACTGTATGAAAAATTTAATTTAGAGCACTTTCACCTCATTGACATGTTAAGGCCAATGTAAAGAACTGGATGCCAGTTTAATTGTTGCCTGGAGATAGACAACAGCAACCTTGAGATTTAACAAAAAGTACAAAATCATTTGTGACTTTGGAATTTTGAGCTAACTGAATCTCATTCTCATTGTCCAGACCTTTGGTCCCATCTGTGTGGCCATTCCCAGAGATTGTTTTTTCCCAAGTGGTTCCTTTTTCATCGCATACATGTAAGAGTTAGATCAGAGAGAGTGCTGTAAGGTGGAGTCTATGATTATTTCCAAGAAGAGTAGAAAACGTTTAACCATCTGCAGATGTGAAACAAAGACAGCATTTCCTTCTCAGTTACTTTAACTCCCTGAGTGTTGTTTCAGCTGGGAATTGAACCCTGCCCTACCACGCTGAACTCTGGCAGTCGCCAGCTGACTACTGGGATGGAAGTTCTGTCTGGTTACAGTAGTATTGACCACTGCCATTATTCTTGTTGATTTTAGTGTTGCCCAAGCTGTGCGTATGTCCTACCGGCTGATGAATGAATAGAAGCTGATGACTGGATTTACTGTTAGTAGTCACAAAGTAATAATCTAGGATCTAGCATTTTAAAAGACACAGTGGTTTGGTTTCACATCAGCTAGCAGGTTTTCCATTTACATACATGCACTATACATGTACCATGACTCATTCAAAGGCTGGAAATTCAGCAAGAAGAATACTTTGTAACCTCATACAGTAAATTTCCTTCATACATGTGCATAGAGAACCATTTCGTTTGTACATGTTTAGTACCTTCTTCTTTACATTATTTTTCAGTAGTGAGGTCTAAAATGCAACAGCTGAATACAGTGTGTAAGCAACTCTTTATTGGCCACAGATGTTTGGTACATTGACTTGTATCATTACACTGACTAAAATGTCCTTTGAGGCACAAAGTTTCAAGGAGGCTAACTCACACCTGTCATGCAAATAAAATCCTGTGTGTTTTGTAGCCAATAAATGTTTTTATTGCTGTTGTTGTTGTTGTTGTCATTGTTAGAAAGCAGCTGAGTGTTTAGAACCACCAGAGCAGGAAAAAAATTTGAGTGGACAAGTAAAATAATGTCATTTTATACTTGCCACCACTTAAATATTAAAGAGCTTTAGCAATGGCGATACGAGAACGTCAGAAAAGCAACAGGATTATTAAGCAAAACAACAACTTTGCACATGCATCATGCTTTTTTGTACATTTCTTTGCCATCACTGCATGACTACGGCATGAAACTCCCTAATTTCACATTTTATGGAGGACGTAAACAAGTGACGATGAATAATTTTTCCTTTCTCATTCTACACTTGAGTGGGGTCCCCAAAAGCTCAACTCCAGGGAAATTCACCAACATTTGACATTTTCAGCGCGTTGGAATAAACACGACAAGGTTTGAAAAAAGGCGAATTCATTTTAGAAGTGATGTTTTCACTGCCATTGCTGTTGTCGATGCTAAAGCTCCCTATTACTTGCTGTAGTTCTCAGGTAATGCCTATAAAAAGTGGTGCATTATAACAAAGGGCAACTACTGGATTTGACCAATATGGTGATCAGACCAGTAACATGAGTGAGCAAATGTGCACTTGGATTTTAAATTGATTAATGCTTTCAACTAATATTATTGTGTCACTCATCTGGCAATGTTCAGTTTTGAAATAGTTTGTCTGGAAATTATTATCATTCACCAAGCTGAGACTTTCAAACAGACTCACGGGACCACTAAGGCTAATTTCACTCGCCCATTGGGCCACCAAATTTCTATTTTAACTTGCTCAACATCAAAATTGACTTGCCCTGGGCAATTGGACCTGGGCTTTTTCCTGCCGTGACCCTTTGATTTGTGTATTATTTTAATGTGGGTTCTTGAACCTTTTTCTTCCTTCTTGTGGCCTGTCTGTTGTGACACCACAAAACAAGGTTCACCATTATTTTGGGAGCTTAAATAAATTATGTTGAAAACAAACTTTGCATAAAAATGGTGTGAAAAAGCCCCAAGTGACTTCTGATCTAATGTGATCTTCTCTGTTTCTCAATATTTACAATATTTTAGCAAGGAAAGAGAATCTAGCATTTGAAAAGAATCTGATTGAGGCTATATTCCAGGTAACCCCTCCAATACAGTGCACAGGCATATATCATAGAGAAGGCCTCATAAAAAAATATACAAGACTATTACTTTGTCAAACATGAAGACAAAAATACCATTAACTGGTGGAACTAATATTTTTAGTATAAAAAGTAAAAAAATAATTTAACTGATATAATTTTATTTACATTATACAGTAAGTTTTAATATTACAAGCAAGTGGGCTATTTATAAGGCATTTAAGAGACACAAATTTTTGCCAAATGCAGAACGAATTAATATTTGAGCAAATGCATCACCAAGCTTTTATTGGCTTGACCCATATTTTGTGTCAGTGTCTGGTGTTTGTTCAAACAAAGACCATCAAGTTTACTGAAAACAGCACATGGGCAGCAGCTTAAATAAACCTTTTACCTATGAGGACAGCACTACTTTGGGGTTGTGCACATAAGTTACAGGTGCAGATCTGGGATAAAAACTGACCGATTTCCTAAACGAGTGCCAAGGGCACAAGTTTCTATTGGGGTCCAGGGGCTCCCCTTCCCTGGGAAATTTTTTGGTAAAAAATTAAAATTCCCTAAAGTCACCTTTCCAAGGTTTCTAAGACATTCAGACAGGATATTGGCTATATTTTAACTTGGAAAGTGTTTTTTTTTCATTAAAGATATATTTATTTATGAAAAATTTGACTGATTTTCGTAAAACGGTGGAAACCAGGGTGGATCCAAGCCATTTTCCAGACTGATCTCCACACATTTCTTTAAAGAAGTGGCTGAGAGAATTTGATAAAAGATCAATGCATTTTCCTTCAGGTGAGCATTTCATTAATTCCCATAATCTCTCTTGATTATGCAATGATATAATGTTAGGAGGAAATTGATGTTGGTCAGTTACAAAGCCATACAAACAAATTTCTTTTCATTCACAAAGTCACTTTCTAAAAGAATGCGACAGCAGGGGAGGGACACAGTATTTATTAAGGGTAGCACTTACTCTTACTTCAACTTCTTATTTGTCTCATAGTGGTCTTAACCTTGCTAGTTGAATGGTAGAACCATAATTAAGTTTTGTGCAAGTGCTGCTGTGACTTCTTAAGAACGAGCTGCTGGGGACTTGCTGTTTGTCCTACGTGCCATGCCTGGCCTGGCTGGAGACTTGGTAACACTTTCTCTTCCCCTTGACTCACTTCGTCCCCGTGTTTCAGAAGTCTTGCGCCCCTGATCAGATGAACCCCTTCCTCCTGGTGTTCCTGATGTCCTCTTCGTGACTGTAGGTTTCTTTGAAGCTGCACGAGCTTTCTTCCTCTCTGCTACTTTCCTTGCTTCTTCAGCTTCCTCTTCTTTTCTTTTCTTTTCCTCCTCCAGTAATTTTTCTTTCTGCTCAGCAACAGCATGGACTTCCTCTATCATGTTAGTGGCCTTGAAAAATAACACATGCTCATATTGTAACCAAAAAGGTAGCAAAATAGTAATGTTAAAAGACTTTAAAAAGCTTTAACTTTGTTTAAAACCAGTGAAAGACTCAGATTTTAAGTACCAGTATCATAATAAATTCAACCTTGAAATAACAAAAAATAGACAAGGGAGCCAATAATGGATTAAAAAACTTGTTCCATAACCTCTTGACTGCAGGAGAGTGGTATCCATTCTATACAAAAAGGGTAATAAATCATATTTTCCATGAACTTACCCAGACATAGAAAGTAGCTGCTCCAGCACTGACATCTCTGATGGTCTCCAAGTCCGTCTCCTTGAGGTACTTGTCAAAGGCAAAATCAGCTTTTGCCATGTCGACATGCAGTGGATCCAGAGATGTCACTTGTCTTTTCAATCCATCTTTGCCTGTCTTCCCAAGCAGTGCTTGCATGTTCCTCCAGTTTAATAAATCCTTCTCAGGGTAATTTAGAAGCAAGTATGTTGCAATCATAACCTACCAGAGTAAACATTACAAAATTATATTGATTTAGAAAAATGGTTAAGTGAAGAGAAGAAATCTTACGAGATTATGAACTAAGTGGTACGCACTGAGCAGATTTTCATTTAATCACTGTAGGCAGTCTATCCCATCTTACACCATCTGTTCATCTCAGCGAACCAAACAATGACCTTTTCCCAGAACATACTCGAGAGTGCTTTTAATAGTTTGCAAACTGCATTTAAGTGGCATCATTAAAATACTTTCATCTTCACAGTCCTCCTAAGGCAACTTTGTCCATTTCAAATTTTTCTGAAACTTAGGTATCCAGATAGATAATCCGCTTAATCCACACTGAAAGGGGATTCAAAGGATTTTATTATCCTTTTCAGAATCAAAGCCTTTATTTCTACACTACATCATCCTGATAGCTTTTTAAATCAATCAATAAGAAAAACTGACCTTATAGGGGTGACACTATTACTCAGTAAATTATGTACAAGTCATTTGAAATCTCCGGATCCCCCCCCCCCCCCCCCCCCCCACACACACACAAACACACACCCTCAGGGATGACTGGGGTAATGCAGGGCAATTCACTTCATAATCACATAATTTTTGTTCACTGGTAGGCAAGGGATACCCTAGAAATCAAGGTCTTCTCCTCCCTGACAGAGGAATAAGTGGTGCAGTCTCTCTGTAGTCAGCGTTTTCATTTTCGCACTGCATAGTAATTTTGCAAACATTTTCATCGCTTCCTGCAGCTAAGAAATATGTCTTTTGGCGTGGCTGTCAACACAAACTGTACCATTTTTAAGACCGAGGGTTTCAAATGACTGGTGCATAAACTAGTAGTTTTCACTTTTGTTGCTCACAATGTTAAGAATCCCAACTGGCCAGAGGCAAACCAGATAGCTATTTAACAAGCATGATCAAGGATTTGAACTTTGGACTACCAAAAACAAATCCAGCTACCAGTCAGGGCAAGAATGAAATATGGAGCCCCTGGGTTACAATTCCAAGGCTCTATCCCCTTGGCCACCCTGCCTCCTCAGAAAGATCTTTTTCTCATCATGATATACTGCACATTTTATTTCACCAAACACCAACCTTATGAACTGCAGGAGGAGGATTTGAATAACTCCTGATCTCAGAAATGACACTTTGTTTGAGTTCCATGATTTCAGCTTTCAATTTCTCAAGACGGCGTAACCTGGTTGCCAGCTTCTCTCCTTCCTTAAGTTCAATTCCCCAGTCTTTTTCCCACCCATTTTTGCGGATGTGCGCCATTGACTTTTCCAAGTCACCTAAGTGACGGCGTCTTATTGCACCCCTGAGAGCCTCGCCTGCTTGGACATTTCTAAGAGTTTTCTCTGCCTCATCTATATCATTCTTCAAACCTGCCAAAGAAAAAATGAGTTGTAAATGTGTGCCTCTGTCTCTGGTTTAGATTTCATTTCAGTGTCATTCTGACGCTGCATGAATAATCAACAACCTCGTGCAAAGGGGAGTTGAGTGTTGCATGTTTGTGAAGAGTCAAGTTGTGTTATTATGGCCACAAAAACTCAGTGTTAGCATTTATCTGTCATTTCATCAACAGAATGGGTTGAACCCATGAGTTACATCATATGTACAGTGAAACACTGTTAATAATTGAAAACTGACTACCGCTAAGTTAATTCCACAAGTAACGTTTTCACCATTAATTAACTAACATGGTCATACGTTGGGTTTGCATTATACATGCATGATCCCAGCAAAGTGTGCGTTGAATAATAATAATAATAATAATAATAACAATAATAATAATATCACATTAAGTAAGTACCCAAATGCCTTATAAAATGTTTTGATACATATGATTTTCATGTACACTGCAGTGTGCCATTCACTGCATAGAAAATAATACAATAAACTGCACAACAGCATACAAAGATTTTAAGTCAAATGCCCAGCAGTTACCTGGCATCTTAGCACTCTTGGCTTCCTTGACTGCTCCTTCAATCCTCTCAACTTTCCTTGACTTGGTTGCTCCTTTCAAGTTTGCTCGCAGTCTCTTCTCTTTGTTTGCCATGGCTTCAGCAAGGGCTTTCTTTTCTGCTTCCTCTGCAGCCTTGCGAGCAGCCTCGTCAGTAGCTTTCTTGGCTGCTTCAGCTGCTAATCGAGCCGCCTCTGCTGCTGCTCGTTCGGCTTCCTCAGCTTCTTCAGCAAGATCTTCAGCCTCCATGGCCTCTTCTCTTTCTCTTTGCTCCTTCTCTTGCCTTTCTAATATATGAATGAAAAAAGACAAGATTTTAAATGGTAGAATCTCACTGTCTTGACTACAAAGGGGCTTAGCAGGATTTTTCAACAGGTAGCTTACAGTGTAAATATATGCCAGTACAGGATTTATATACATGTAGGCGGATATACATGTAGGAGCCCTTCTCACTCTCAAACACCCTCCCCCAACTCTTCTAGTGGCCACTTCTCAGCTCTCGAGAGTATAGAAGACAAGACAAGAAGACTTATTTCACTAAGCCGTTTACCGGTACATGTGATTCAGATAGATAAAGAAAAAGAAACAAATACGGACATTTACATAAGTGAAGAATAAAAAATGTAGTCACTAGATAAGGAGCGAGTTGGGATCATCCAAATAGCAAAGGATAATCCAGTGGATGGCCCCCTTAAAAATACAATAATACACACAGAATAATAGAATATTGTCTGAAAGTGCAAAATCCAGCATTATCCACTGGATATTTTTTTAAAAAGGCTGAAATGAAACATAAAATTTGGTAAAACTAGTTTTGGAATAATTGTACTTTTTATACCCGTTTCCTCCTTCTCTCGCTCAAGCTCCTGCTGTCTGAATAACTCTTCTTTTTTCCATTTTTTAGCTGCTTCTTCTTGCTCCCGTCTCTTCTTATCCTCTTCCTCCAGTCTCTTCGCTTCTTCGTCCCTCATTCTCTCTTCCTCTTCTTTGAGTTTGGCTTCTTCCTCAGAGAGCTTCCTCATGTCTTCCTCATACTTCTTACGTTCTCTCTCTTCCTCCTCAGCTCTTGCCTTCCTCTCTAGTTCTTCTTGCTCCGCCTTTCTTTTAGCAGCCTCGGCTTCAGCCTTTTTTCTTAATGACTCCTCTCTTCTCCTTGCTGCTTCCTTCTCCAACCTAGCTTTGTTCTCAGCGGCTTTCTTTGCCTCTTCTTCTGCTCGTTCCTTTGAAAATTGATCAAGATTGTATATTAATGCAAAATAATATACCTCTCCTTGGTGACACCTTTACAATACAGACACCTTGCCATTACTGACAATAATTCATTCCTGTTTGTTCTGAAGGTACAAAACTTTGCGCATACCAACACCTCTCTAATACAAACAATTGAACCTGTTGGTTTGATGTTAACAAAAAGGAGGTTAAACTATAATTATCTTTATCAATCCAATAATAACATTATTGCAACTGTATTCAACTTCCCTATACATTGAAATATAGCCTGTGAATACAGGCATCTCTCCTCGCAAAGTCTGTTCAATAGTAAATAAATGAAATTCTTACACAACTTTTTATTCTTTGATGTTTATTTGTACACAATAATTTCAAGGTGAACAGAAAATCATTTTCACATCATTTTCACTCTCTCTGGGCTTTACACATTAATTTCTGCTGAAATTCATCCTTCAGTGACAATAATCCTCAGTTTCAACACAACTATTCATTGAAAGACTAGTAAAATTTCAGGTCTGATACCCAGTAATGGAGAGGGAGGTTCTCTTAGCATTTTTTGGGTGTGTGTGTGTAGGGGGGAGGGGGAATGGAACATGGCCAGGCACCAAAACTTTCTTGCATATCCTAAACTAACTGTGAACTGGAAATTCTCATCTTCATACTGTCCAGTGATTACTTTCCCATAAAAATTAGGCCCCAAAGGAGTGCATGAGGCTCCAGCTGATGTTACTAGAAATAGGTCAGTTTCCAATATTAAAATTCATACTTGGCTGAGAGGTTAAGGGATATGAAAAAATCGCATTACAATACCAGAATTAAATTTCTGTTCTATTGCCCTTTAGCCAGGAAGCCAAGTATGAATTTTGATAATTCAAAATTGACCCATACAACTATTAACAAACCCACTCCCCTCCCTCAAAAAAAATAATAAACTGTCAAACCCTTTAATAATAAAAATATGAAAAGATAGATTTATACTTTAACGATACCCTGCCAGGGTAAATTCTGACAAACAACATGACCCAAAAAGTAGTGACAGAGCATAAATAAAAGGGCAACAAGAGACAACCGCCCTCGGCCAAATTGCGACAGTGATGGCAAAGTCGAGAATAAGCAACAAAGAATGGTGGTTTGGCTAATTTATCACCAGTCTGAATCCCAAGAAGAAGTACAGTAATTTTCGTCATTTTGCTGTGCGCTTCAGAGAACGTCTCTTGTCAGTGAGCTCCAGTGGACCCTCCTGAACAAGCATTGCATTACACTTCACTTAAGCAACCCCCACAATTCCTGGGAGACCTGAAAACGAGGTTGTCCATCATGCTACATCTCCATGAACGGGATGTTAAAACATTGCAAGGCTTTCAATCTCCAGCCAGCAGTATGACCATCGTACTCACTATACACTTGGGTGAAGAGAGACAATGTGATCCAGAGTTAAGTTTCTCGTTTAATGTAAGCAACATGATGGTGACGACAGTTCAGAGACCAGGGACCAGGTAACCTAACCACCGACCTTCCAGCCGCTCTCACAGAGTAGATGACCGTTAACCGTGTCTTCACGATTTATCAGGTCAGTTAGTCTTAAAATGTTGAATGTGGGTCACTTAATTGTGAATGGCAATGTATCGGTGTCGATACGCGAAATGTTACCTGAAAAATTGCAGAACCGTAATGGTTTCTTTACAACGCATCACTATGCCCCTTTTTTTAAATTCGGACAAGGAAAAAGAATTTTCGTTCAATTTCTGAGAGGAACATGAAGCATTAAACGCCAACATGAGGCGTTTTACAATTCAGACGAGCGACATGGGGCCCTCCACTGGCAGGGCCTCTTTAACTCCACTTTGGCGGTACTTTCTCAGAGATTTACCTCACCCTGCTCAGGACACACTCACCTCACGTCCTTAAATACCTGATATATATATATTTTTCAAAGCTTACCTTTTCCTGCTTTCGTCTGAGGGCTCCTTCCTTCTCTTTGTCTTCATCTTGTCTTTCCTCGTCAAGCCAATCCATGGTTGGTATATCACATAGTAGTACTTCAATCTCCGCAAAACTAATCCCCGAACCTGGGGCAGCCCTGCTACGGAGGAATTTCAGCCATCGGCGATGCGAAAAGAAGTCGTCATGAACCGCCTGACAAAGAAACCTCGCTTCCTTTTCATTTATGGTTCCTTTCTTCTCCCTGTCCAGCATAGCAAACTCCCACTGTAAGTCGCGAACAAGAAAATATCTACGGTCCATTTCGTTAAGAACGTCGACAAGTTCTTGTCTGTCACAAGTTTCCGCCGCACAAACGGCTTCTATAGTTGCTTGTACTTGCGGTGCGCTAATTCCTCCGTCTCGTATGCTAGCATGAAGCTCCTGCAATTGTTCTGCTGTCAGTTCTCCGGTAAAATCTTTATCAAAGCGGTTGAAAATGATAGTAAGTGCTTCTTCTTTGCTCATCCATTCTATGCTGGCAGCCATTTTGTTTATTGTTTGTAGTGGGAGTCCTGGACACCATGACGTCATGAACGGCAACCCGGAAAGGAGGTCTGGCGTCGTCAAGCGCATTTTGACCCATTTTGGTGTCAAAAAAAAAAAAGTTGGAGAAGCGACAATGGTGTTGTTTTGAATAGTAGATCGGAAGCGTTTCTAAAAGAGTATAGTATTAAAAGAAGAGAAAGAGTTCGTTTTACCGAAAGTCAGAAGCCCCGCGAAAGTTCAAAAGCAGGACACAATCGCCCCAAAGACGCGACGGCAGCGAAAAGCGAATTTGCGTTCTTTCAATCTTTATCGCGACTATTCCTACCCACTTACTTTGTCAAATGTAGGCGAACCCTCCTGGATTTGAATTCCTAAGAACCATGATCAAGTTCAGAGGAGAAAAAAAATCGTCGTCGTTTGTTTGCGTCCTCCACAAAACATCATATTAGGCATTTGCACCTCGTAGTCGTGCAAAAACGGCAACGAACTGTACAAAAAAAGTGTGATGCACGTACAAATCTTCAGAGTTTTGAAGTTGAAAAGGCGCTGCAAAACGTCAATGTAAGGAAGAGTACAGGCTGGGACGGCATCCCTCCCATGGCGCTCAAGCTTGGAGCTACTGAGCTAACAAATCCATTGACGTCACTATTTAATTCATGTATAACCCTCGGAGAGTGGCCCTTGGGATGGAAAAGGGGTGAATGGACACCCGTTTTTAAGAAGGACGATCCCCATGAAATGGGAAACTACAGACCCATAACTGTACAAGTTACTGTAAACAAACTCTTTGAACAATTACTCAGCAAGCAACTCAGTTATGGTTTTAATAACAAACTGTGCGACAAACTAACAGCTTACAGGAAAAACAATAGCTGTGAGACAGCTCTCTTATCTTTGACTGAGAATTGGAAATTCGCTCTGGATGAGCATAACGTTGTGGGTGTTCTCTCCACGGACATGAGCAAAGCCTTCGATTCACTTTACCATCCACTTACACTTGCAAAACTTAAAGCTTATGGTGTTGAGGAAAGAAGTCTGCGATTGATGGGCTCCTACTTCACAGACCGTTATAACAGGGTCAAGCTAGGATCTGTAGTGAGCGAGTGGCAGAGGGTGACCAGGGGATGCCCACAGGGTTCTGCATTTGGACCTCTCATCTGGAACATCTTCCAAAACGATTTGACTTATACTGTTGATGCGAACATGAATATGTATGCAGATGACCACCAGTTTTATGTCGTTCGCAGCACCCTCTCTGATGTGCATGATGATCTTGCTGTTTGCGCTGAGTCAGCATCTTCATGGTACAGAGCTAATTTACTAAAGGGAAATTTGGACAAGTACCAGACAATGGCACTTGGTTGCGGAAGGAAGTCTATGGACAGTATTATGATTGACAATCATGAAGTCAGATCCACTGAATGTCTCAAGCTATTAGGTGTCTGTATTGATAACAATCTTCGTTTTGATGAACATATAAGTAGTATCTCTATGAAGAGCGCCCAGCGGGTAGGCGTTCTCATGAGGCTCAGGAACCTTATACCCACACAAACTAAGTTACAGTTATATAAGGCAGCTGTTCTTCCGTATTTAACCTACTGTCACCTTATATGGCATTTTTGCCGTGCTAGTGATTCTAGACGACTAGAGCGTATCCAGGAAAGAGCACTTAGGGCTATATATTGTGATAAACATTCGTCCTATGGTCAATTACTATCTATGGCTGGGCTATCGACTCTACACAACCGGCGACTACAGGACATAGCTATTCTCATGTATAAAGTTAAAAACAACATGTGCCCAACCTACATTAGCACTCTCTTTGAACAGCCTGCAATTAAGTATGAACTGCGCAATCATGACTTCACTATACCCAGATTCAACACAGTCTCCTTTGGAAAGCACTCGCTCAGGTATATGGGCCCAAGGGTATGGAGTTCTGTTCCTAGTAACGTGAAAAAAGCTTCCACGTTGTCCTCCTTCAAATATAACATAAGAAAGTGGATCTTAGCATGCTATTAGCTGACAATAACTGCTCTAACTGCTCTCTTTGCACTTCTTAATCTTTTATTTCTTATTTTTTTATAAGATAATGGATACATTTGTACATATTGTATATAATTCTCTCGAATTTCACACTTGCTTATACTGTACATAGTTTTTCTTAATTTTAATTAATTTATTAATTTATTTATTTTTTAAATTTATTTTGGTGTCCCCACTTAGTGGTTATACACCGCTATTACAGTCTTGACACTTCAATAAAGGTATCATCATCATCATCATCAAAGTTGTTGTTTTGCTTATTTAACCTATTGTTGACTCTTTGGACGTTCTCGTTACCGTCGCCTCGTCGGACAACAAACTACCCAACAAAAAAAATACAGGAAATTAGCATCATACGCATAAGCAGTTCAGTTTCCGAGCACTCTGTGGTGGAAACAATAAAACTCGCTCATTTTTGCATAACTTCTCTAAAACAGTACCCTGCACAACTTATTTGTTGCCAAAGTATTCAGAAATTGACGTTCTAGACTTTATTTTATAATATTAACAACAGCATTGGGATGATTGCCTGTGAACATAGCCGTGCTGTCATGCGAACGTTTAGTTCAGAAAAAGTAAGGCTCATTTAATACAGCACACACAAGCAAGAATTCGTAGGGATGAATTTTTACCCATTAAGGTCAGTGGAGGGGTATTGTAACCCGACAGTGATCTCTAAAGTAAAAGAAAACCTGCGAGTGCGTCGGGCCACTGTCTTTGTTTTTACAGTCTGTTTTCCTTAGGTTTCCGCTTTAAAATCCGTACAAATCCATTCAACAAAATACGAAACAAATCAACAAACATTATTTTCCCAACAACCTCCGCCACTTTTAACATCCGGGGACTCTAATATAAAACTCCGTCAATCATGAGCAATCTGTGCGCTTTTACACTCTTCGCAAAATCAGACTGAATAAAAATAATCCTGAACACAATGTGCTTTTATTTTTCACTTCCCTTATTTTTGCTCTTTCTATCTACCTCCTCTTCCCATTCGGTGGAGTGATTGCCAGAATTGCCAGACCCCAAATATCACTTGTTGATGTTTTGGCCTCAAACCCGTACCGCCAATCGTTGCTATTTTCACTAGCCACGTTTTCAAAATTCAGTTAGATATTGCCCATTTTTATTATTGCCCAACAACTGAGCAAATCTTGAAGAATTAAATGGGACAATGACTTAAAAACAGATTCACTTAAACAGCTGAACCACGACTTTAGACCAAAGAGTTCAGTTGCTGCTAACCTGAGATCAGGCCCAATTTTAGCGGTTCTCATACATTCTCTCTAAAATTTCGCCTTGCCCGCCGGAATGTTATTTTTAGGGGCACCCAACGTCAATTTTCGGAAAATATCTGTTCGGAAGACGCCTTGAGACCCAGAATTTTCGGAACATATGTTGTAAAATTTCTTGCTTGCCTGCCCCTCCTAGAATTTTCGAAAGACTAAAAAATGGAATAATTGCCTATTTTTAACGAATTGTCACCTAGACTTTACGGGAACCTTTTTTCTGGATGAAATTTTCGAAAAGGTAAGTTTTGATCCCTAGATGATTTTCGGATCACTAGACTTTCAGCTAGGAAATCCGAACAGGTAAAAGAATTTTAGGGGATATATTAAAAGTATTCCTATATCTACCGTTTAAATACTAAATACGGTTAACAATGCTATGTTTAAGTGGTTTTGAACTATATTCTCGTTGGGTGCCCCTGTATTTTCACAGCGAAACGAAAATAGAGCCTGCATGATCTCAGGTTATTAAAGTTGCTGCATCTTTGTCGATCCTTTGTCCCATGATGCCAAAAGGAAGTATGGCCTGCTGGAGATAGAGGAACGTGAGAACGAGTATTGCGACATTGCGTCATATTAGAGCTTAGAGGAAGCCTTTATGATTCCATTCCACGTACGTGACCTGAAACTTTGCGTGATGTTGCACTTTTTTTACGCATCGAATTTTTAATCGACTTAATTTCTAGATCGAATTTAATGTATTTATATAAACATAAGTAAACGAATTCATCACGACAACTTGTCAAATTAGCGAAAACTAAGCCCGGGTATACATTCCTACATTGTTTGAACTTTGACGTTAACGACAAGAGACGGTGGACACTGCTAAAGTTAGTTGGATCTTTTTTTTTTTTTTTTGAAGTAAAAAGCTTCGTTTACCCATCGAAACCCAGTATAAAACGAGAATTGTTGAGACATTCAGTTAATTTTGTTCTGTTACAATCTTAAATATACTTGGTCTAAAGAACATAAAAGTCTCTCGCTTTATTAACTTACCGGAAAGCTGTTAATTTCGGTGTAGTTCATTAAAAATCAGCTGTTAGCAAGCTAAGATATTAGCAACAAAAGGGCACCACTCCGGAACAATCAAGGTCACTACGTTGTGTGCAGAGGGTCATAGTCATTGTAAGTGAAGATCCGAGTCACAGCTTTCAATTCAAGACAGCTCTGATCTATCAAGTATGGCCTCGTCAGCGGACGAACATTCTGCCTTGAAACGAAACACGGTCCATCAGACAAGACTAAGCCTTGAACTACAACAACTAGAGAAGGATAGATCAATTCGCTTGCGTGAAATGGAAAAAGCTTCCCAAGTGTTTGCTAGGCGACAGGAACAAATTCATTTTATACGGGACAAGGCTTGCTTACGAAGAGCTACTAGCGCTCCACCGGCTAAACAGACATCAAGAAAGCTTCCATTGGTCGGAACTTTGTCCTTTGAAGGAAGCATCAATGAAGAATCGCCATTCGTGACCAAGACGTACACTAAGCTGGGAGGCGAACGAGGGGAGCGTTGCGAGTCTCCTAAACGACGAATTCACAGAACGATGACATCCCCTAATATGGTACCCGCAACCTCATCTCAATATTCATCAAGTTCCTCTGTTACATCTACGCGGCAAAGAAGTGCAAACTGTAGTTTAAAGAAAGAAATCGGTTTTGAAAAAACGCTTCATGAAAACCCGGCTAAAACGACAAGACTGCCTTCTTATAGCAGAAACTTCTCGGGCCATCGCCAACGCGGCGAACCAAATCTGAAGGGATTAACAGGAAAACCCTTTCACGATTTCAGCTTGGAGAGGGATAGAAGAGATTCCTTGCCTTAACCAGAAACAGCTAACATCGGTGAAATTACTGCATAAAAATTCTATGTTGGGGCGAAGACATGTCTTTTTTCGTGGAGATACAAAATAGCCTGGCATAGGAGAGCGTTTTTAAAAGGCGCCTTTATCGTTTTGTAGAGCAGGCTTTTTGCTTTAGTTTAAAAGACGGGAACACGATAATAATGTGAACAGTTTTTAAACTTGGGGTTTACAGCCAAAAAGTGTGGAACTTTATGGTCAGTACTGCTGACCGAATGACTAAGTTGAAATTATTTGTCAGTTCGTGCACCGGATAACTGGCAATAACTTTACCGTGACTCAGTGTTATGGCCTTTCTTTACAGGAGAAAAATGGCACTCGTTTATTTAATGGTATGTCGATTTTTCGATGAATAAATGTTACCAGGTTATACGGAAACTCAACGTGCGTTTGGCGTTATGGCAGACAAATGACAGACTGCGTGCTCAAAATGTCGACGAAAGACGAGGACCTTTATATTTTTCGCCAATTGCGTGACCTTCCTTAAGTATTCTCGAGCACGTATATTATTGGCAAATAATTTAATGAGTTTGTTTTCTATAATAGTGACAACAAGAGATTGTTTTGATTTCCATAAAACTGTATTTTAAATGAATATTGCGAAATAATATAAGTGATGCGTTTAGCTTTTGCTCAATAAAAATGAACTTATGTGGTCTTTAAGTTCGCCTCCTGAAACAAGACAACGCCAAAAAAAAAAAAAAATATATATATATATATATCTAATTTCAAAAACAATCCAGTCAAAGAGTGAAAAATAATGATCATTTATCAGAGGACAGACATAACGTGTATTGTAAACTGACAAAATTAAAACGAATTATTTAAGGGTGTTCAGTAGCTTGGAACTGACAGAATGCAACAATGAAAGACTCTTTGCTGTGGTCACGAGAATGTGAGGTTCTCGTGAACGAAGATTCATGACCTCACAATGTCGCCTACGTTAAATTCGCCTTCCAGTCCCGTTTATCGATACTCGGGGGTGAAAGCGGAATCATGAATCATGAATCATAGTTACAAAACATGTAAGAATCGTGAATCTTTGTTTTAAAAACTTGGGAATCATGAATCTTTGTACTTCGGCTCGGGAATCATGAATAACGAGACTCTGAGAAAAGCTCAATAAAATACACGTATGAATTAATTGCGTTCGATCCAGGGAATGCAGGATATGGCGTTTCCGAGAGTCGAATTGTCGAAAATTTTTCCGGGGAACATGCCCCCGGACCCCCTATATAATTCGTGCATTCGGAGCTGACAGTCCGCTTGTTTCTCCAATTGTTCAGTTACAAAAAACTCCATGCTAAGACAAAACGAATGATGATACCGAGTCTGAATGAAGCAGAAGTTTGAACACCAAATAACATACAAAACGAGACTAAGTTGCCCCTGAGAAAATCATTAAATCAATAGGTGATCAGAAGTCTTCGTGAATCATGAATCTGGAGGAAAATTCTTGTAGGAATCATGAATCACTGAGGCAAAAACGACAGGAATCATGAATATCAAGATTCAAATGATTCCGCTTCTACCCCCTATCAATACAGTTATTCGCTGTATTATTGCCTGCGTGCAGACGTCTCCTATTTCCTTTGTTGCGCGTGCAACAAAGGAAATAGGAGACGTCTGCACGCAGGCAACTGTATTATAACTTAATTAATTAAGTCTCACCTAACCGTGAAGACTAAACAAAGTCTAACTAAGTACGCGGTTAATTAAGAAATCTTTTCAACGTAGATCTCTTGCTAAGTGGGTTATTTTAAGAGAAATGCTTTTATAGTCTACGCTTAATGCTGTCATGAAACTGTTCACGATAAACAGGGATTAGAAAAAAGCGTTGAGCAAACTGAAGATGGCTTAGAACGCAGTTTTGTTGAACTCCATTTAAATAACCGGTCCTATGTGACCCTACATCTTTTTAGCGTTGGTATTCTTTTCACCATGAATACTGCAATGGGAATTTATTGAAGTGAAACTTCGAAGGTTTATAATTCCAAAACGTAGCTGGCTGGTGAAAATTTCTGTGGTATTCTGCCACATGTACAATTGTACAACATCATTACAACCCCAAGCTAAAAGTTGGTTATGGTGAGCCGAAGTTTAAATAATTTTTGAAGAATGCAAGCCAATTCTAGCAAGCAGAGAAACTGAATCAAGAAGACAAAGTGGCGGAAGTTTGAGGGTGGATAGCTGAAAATTTCCATCGCAGGGGGATCACTCAGTGTTCTAACTGTTGGAACTGTTTTACAGCCATTCATTGCCAGCTTTCTATGCTTCTACTGTCACATTATTTTTAAGTAAACCAAAATACGTAAATCCTTACACCTTTCAGTAGTAGCAATTTAAGCTTTTATTAAAGTTAAGATTTTTTGATATCTCTGTTTTAAAGGGTCGATTTTGCGGGCTAGGGGGATCCGGAAACCCTGGACCCTCCCCCCCCCCCCCCCAGGACCTGACATTGTGTCGGCTATCAAACTGTAGTGGGCGAGTTCTGATGAAACCAATGATAGTGTGGCCTTCAACCAGAGTTCAACTTATAATTATTGTTGTAATAAAAGTCGTTTTCATGTAACTGATACAAATGCGCACTGAGGACTATGCTCTAAGACCTTTGTCAACTAACTTTTGAAGAGACAGGCCTCATCCCAGTAAGGCAAAGCTGTTTTCTAGGGAGTTTGAGGCTAACGTAACATAAGTTTAGCTTTAAAGACCCCTCTGACGCTCCAGAAAAGATCTATAAACAGGTAACCTGCGATCAGGCGGTCCTTCTTCCCTTTTGTTTGGGAGACGAGAGGAAAAAGACGGCATTCTTTTTTCTCCTTTCCCCGAAAAAAAAAATCGCCTGATCGCTGGTCAATAAACAGCACGAGCAAAAAATTGATACGGATAACAATTTGCAAAAGCATTCCTCAAGCAACCTCACGGGAGGCTAAAACGAGAGAGGCCCGCTTTGAAAAAAAAAGCCTTTTTAAAGACTGAATTACAAAACAACTTAACACATCTGACAGCATCGCACGATCCAATGTTTAGTCTCTGTCGAGGAAAGTCGAATACCGACGATACCCGGCGAGGATTACCCGAACAAAACACGACCATCCGTCTAACAACGACGTACGCCTATACACGGGCCCACATGTAAGTCATTTGAAAACTTCCACGGCACTGATGTCACAGTTACAATTCACTGGCTGTTAGTGTAATGTAGACGGGTTCTTCCTTAACTTTCCAGATACCAAAGAAGAGGAGTTTTACCATAAATACTGCTTGATTATGCATTCTTTACATCGCATTGCGCAAGTTGTTCTTTAAAACTGGCCTTTGTGGCGTACCTCTTCAATATCGAAGCCTATTATCATTTTTCTTAATTTCTATTTCTTCCTCGGTTTTAGTTCTTCAGCGCAGTTCCTAAGAAAGATCTTGGGCTTGACTTGCGGGTTGTAAAATTCGTGGCCCTTGGAACAAACAAAAGCAAACAGTTTGTTACAATGAATATACTTTTGGCTTCCTCTTCCCCAGCCGCGCGCGATCGCTTATTTGGGGATATTTCAGTGACGCCCTTTTATTGCAAGAATTTTTTTTATAAGAATATCGAGGCTGAAATTTGCAAAATTTTGGAAATATTTTAAGAATAAACCAGAGGCTAAGAATTTGAAAAGAATATAATTTTTGTGTTTAATAAACTGAATAAAATAAAATCGTCTGTTTTTACCACCGTTAAAAAGCCTGCAGTAGCCAAATGTTCGATGTTTATGAGAGTTCGATACGGATCTAAGCACCAAACTCTTGTAACTGATACCCCGCAACATTTTAAAAAGGAAATGCCATACGGTATGATTCAGGATATTTTGTGCCTTATATATCGGCAGAACAATAAGAATATTCAACTAGCTAAAAAAGAGTATAATTAATGAGGAAAGCGGGGAGGAAGGGGAAAAAAGGGGAAGGGCTGTTTACCCCTTCCATCATCCCCCGCTCGCTCTCAGTGCTTGCCTCCAGCACCCTGCATTTAAATCTATGCTCCCCGTTTAGTCTTGGAAAAGACCGTGAGAGGGAAGTGTTTCTGATGTCTGAAGTTCACTTAGTATTCGAACAAGGAGGAAACTGCTTGTAGAGAACTGAAATAGCTAATGAATCTTGCATTATTATCTAAAACCCTGTGCGGGAGAGGGAGGCGGGGGGAGGAGATTGTAAACCTGGTTTAGATGTGAGTGGTGCGGCTCACCTTGGACCAGTCATAACTTGACGTGTAAGCAAAAATATTTCCTCTTGAATTGAAACAACAAGCTGTTATGGGCATGTTCAGCTGCTCGGAAGTCTACAACGTTAAATTCAAGAACGGTGAGTTCACAAGTATTGGGGAAAATTTGGGTGGGATTTGACAAGTGCATGGGGCAAAGAAAACAAGGTTGTTAAATTAACGAGCATGTAAAAAAATCAATGGTTTCGGGATTCAGTCTTTCAACAATGACTGTACTGTTCGTTTCATCATCACAGTGTGAAACAAAGCCAAGAAAAAAACTGATCTCAAGTAGAGTAGCGCTTGGCAGTTCTTAGACTTAAATGCGTTACAAACATGTTAGAATCATTTGACTTGAATGTTGAAAGACATGGTAAGCGATTGCTTTGGTTCTGCGTTGTTAGGTGATGATGGAGTTCAACAACAAAGAGCAACAAAAAACCCGAAACCAACCATGACTTGCTTAGACTTTGCTTGTGTGGTACCGTACGTATGTTCAGAGCGGTTCTAAATATGATTATAAACTACGATTCTCTAGTAAATAATTCGTAGCTGATCTCAGTGACCGAAATAACTGCTTTGGTTTTATTTGTTTGTCTTTTTTAATTTGAAGATTTGGTTTTGAAACAGTTACGTTCTTACTTTAAGTTTTGTGCGAGCGTCTCTGTCCCAGAAACTGAACTTTCCATCGGATCCTACCGTGGCAAGCGAACAAAAGTGTACGGGGTGGAAAGCGATATCGTTCACCTGAGGAAAAATAAGAAACAGCAATGGATGCATGTTAAAGAAATGAAGTGTGTTTCTGCTCCTCTCTAGCAGATACAGAAGCGTTCCTGTCTGGAAAATATCAAATATATATAGAGTCTATTTCATCCAAGTACTATTCACCCTAAATTCGAGATTGCGCCGAATCTCTCAATTTAAGAAAAAGTTTCCTTATTTTAATTTATGAGAAAATTTAAAACAATCGTAGGATAAGAACTCTTTTATCTGTAACTTAAACAGGCAGTTTGAATTTACGAGAACAAAATCGTAGGCCCGGTTCAGACGCCGGCCTAATGTACCATGAGTTTCTATGCACATGTGCATGTAGGCCAGATGGTAGGGCTGCCTCCCTGTATTCTAGGGTCCAAATCTTGTACTAGCCTGAGAAAACAGCCGACGTTTCCCGACGCTACCACTGGTTTGCTCGTGAAATGACGTCTAAGAAACGAACGCAGAAACTCTATACTGATGACGTGTCACTACCCAGATCTGGGGTAGTGATTCTGATTGGTTGAGGCAAACTTTCCTCGCGGCACGTCCAATCAGAAGCACCACCCAGATCTGTGTATTCACATGTCATCAGTATCGAATTTCTACGTTCGTTCCTCAGACGTCCTTTCGAGAGCAAACCAGTGCTGGCATCGCGAAATGTTGGTTGTTTTCTCAGGGTGTTCCTCTGACCCAAACTTGCGACATGGTATTTTTTACATCCTTCTCACGATAAACGTTTCTTCATGCATTTTATCCCAGGCCCATAGTCGGAAATGTCTTCCATCTCTTCGACCCACCCACCCACCCACCCCCCTCCCGTCGCTTCGCCCGTTGGTGGGGTGAAGCGAACAGACGGATGATATTTCAGACTACCAGGCCCAACCCCGCAATATGAAACATTTTGAAACTAGTTAGCCAGTAAGATTGAAAGAGAAGCTAAAAAAACCATCATCTCTCACAAGCTACAGTAACTTAAGCTTACGGCATAAATGTCCTGAACGTTAGCTCCAGTTCCATTAGATCTGTGGCACTTGAATGTGAAGTTATCTTTTCTGTAACAATAAGTATTAAAACCCAAGTATTATACATTTAGCCAACGAACACAGACGTATTTCTACCACCCGGGAGGAGAGAAGCAACGACCGAAAATGCGTCTGCATTCGTAGGCTAGTACACCTATAGTTCGTCATTCTATCCTGCTCAACAGAACACTAAAGATGAAGCTATCCTTGAGTACCGACAGATTCATTCTGCTACTTGGCAGCCAAATATGAAATAATTCCTGACTACTGGGCTCAAACATTGTGGCAAAAAACTAAACACGCCAAATGAGACAAAAATCTGCAATTTTTACCCCTAAGTCAGACAACAGGCATCCCCATCATTTCTACATGGGAATGACAGTCACCCAGTGTCCATTGTAAACCAATCAACATTCTTATGGAACAAGGCTACTGTTAGAATATTATATTCATACCCTACCAGGTAGAATTTGCACTGGCACCAAAACCATACCAGATAGGACTTCTGTTCAAACATACGAACAGTGATTTTCGCACAGTTTCTGTAATGGAGTGAAGCTGCGCAGCACTGATCTTTAAAATGGAGCATTACATATCAGATAGATGTTCATACTATACCGGATAGTAGTTCATAGCTTCATGTTGGCACGAAATTCGGTAAAGTCGGTATAGTCTGAACACAGCCTAATTTCAAACGGGGATTTTGATTGCAACAATGCAATCCACACCCAATTAATTTACGTCATTCCCAGTTGAAAAGTAGAATAAGGGAGAAATAAGGAATAAAGGCACTTGGAAGAAACAACAAATGACCTCTTTTAATTTACAAAAGAAGACTCACGGATTCTGTGGCTCAATAAACTGGATTGCAACTCGTCCCTCGACAGAACCAAGGGCAAATCCAACAGGCTGATTATTCTTCTTAGGGTCTCTAAAAATACTCACACAGCGATTCTAAAACGAAAAATTAGCGAACATCTAGCATAAGAATCTACATTAACATCTAAATTCAAAAATGAATGATCACCATAAGTAATGAGGGACTGGAAACGTTCTTGTTACTTCTTGCTAGTACTTGTAGTCACTGTCAGACTTGGCTCTTTTTATAATGGGGGAGAAATAATCAGTTTCCACTGACAGTTACGAACAATCCTGCATTGCAAGTTTTACAGGATAATTGTGCATTACCGTATTTACCCGTGTATAATGCGCACCCGTATATAATGCGCACCCTATTAAGTTAACAGTGATTGAAATAAAGATACTTGACAACATTGTCTTTAAATACCGATTGTTGTTTATTGATTGTAATTAAACAGCTGTGATAGGTAGTTTATATTCTTGTCATAACAACAGTCCTGGAAACAGCCATCTGCTATTGTTTCTTTTGTTTATGCATCTTCATCTTCCAAATTATTGAAATTTCAGTTCTTACCTGGTATTTCAGTGGTGACTCTAACCTCTTGACTTCTGAAGGCTGATTCTCCAACTGATAACAAATTATCCCTCTCTGTGCAGTGCCCACAATGGCCATGGGGTACACTACATCTGCACAGTACACACGTTCGGGAATTTGTAAAACCATCATGGGGTTTGATTGACGTGTGTCCCAAAACTTAACGGTATTATCCCAGCTTCCTGTCATGAGGCAGCTGTAGTTTGGTGCTTGAATCCACTGGCAAGTTTTGACAGGTTTGTCATGCTGTTAAAAAGGTAAACACAAGAATAGTGGATGGCTTAAAATTCACCATCGCATTTCTATCATTTGCGATTTTGGAAATTTAGCTATAAAAAAAACTTTTCTTAAAAACATGTAAAGAAATTTTTAAAAACATTGAAAAATACAACAACGTTAAGCTCATCTTCTGAGTGAGGGTCTACTTTTAAGAAGTACCACGGAAAATTTGACCACCTCATTTACAAAATGTTATTCATTAAAGAACTTAGGCCCAGTCTTCATACTCAGAGAGACTCCATTAGTGCGAAACTATTTGTTTAACTTGTAACATATTTTTATATGCTACTTTTCTTTTTTATGACCTATTGTTTTTTCTTGTATTCATAGAACATTCATACACAATTTTTTGACTTGATAATGACATCTGAGAGCATCAAAAAATCATCATATTTATTTAATGTTTCAAAAAATTTCTTAAAATGTGTTTAAGAGGAGTTTTTTTACAGCTAAATGTTTAAAAAAGTAACTTCTTTTTAATCCACTTTTAATTAGAAATAAGAAAAAAAACTGGGCTGAGTTAACTTCGCCAAGCTGTTCTGGTTCACTGTTACTAGGGGCAGGGAAAAAAATATTGGCCAATAGCTGATAGGAGCATCCCCAGTAACAATCCCAGAAACAACTGCGGGATACATTTCGGCTCCAGTTCCCCTCTCGTTTCTATAGTGGAAAATTGCACATAGGCACATATTGACATTCAGTCCTAAGCAGTATGCGGGATGTTTGTCACATGAACCTAGTTTAGTGGCCTTGAAAAAATCACATGTCCACTGTGACATTTAGAGACAAAAAACAGCAACAAAGCCAAGTCTTTTTTTTGACTCAATCTTTACGTCCACACTGATGTGGATAACAGAGAAAGAGCAAGAGCAAGAGATAAAAAGCAAAGGAGACAAATTTCGTTGGAAGAAAAACAAGAAAATTTAATAGCGGGGGTGAGAAAATGAGAAATGCTAGCGGCCACCAAGGTGAAAATGAGCGGCAGTGAAAAAAAACAGTGAACTGGAACACATACAAGCATACAACATTTCCCCTATAAAATGTGTAACCAGGAAGTTCTATGTTGTAGTTGTGCAAAACAACAGCAAAGAAATGTACAAAAAAGTGTGCTGCAAGTGCAAAGCTGTTTTTTTTTTCTAATCAGACCTATTATTTTTTTTTTTGCTGTTCTTGTTTCTGTCCCTGTTTAGCATCACAATTTTAGTTTTTGTTTGAGTATTAAACTATAAGAGTATACTAACAAGAGCCTCGCTTTTAGCCCTAGCTAAATCGATATTTTATCTTTTAAACAAGCAAGGGTTAACTGGCAATGCTAAGAACAATAATAAATACTGATTTGCAGGGATGTTTAATAAAAATATTATTGTTAACATAATTATGTAGGTAATAAATGGAGTACAATGCAAATTTCTACGTGTAGTTTTGACACGAAAATCTGTAAAATAGTGATGTAAATGTATGGATCAATAATTTAAGTTGAATTTTATTATTGAGTAGAGTGTAGAAGTGTAGGAGTAAATACTTAATCTTAATTAATAATATCAATTTCAAAAATGACTGAAAATGACTGAGTTATACTGTCTTTGTTTCTTCTTTCACTTCTAGTCTAAAAATAAACTATTTTGCTTCCAAGGACTTGTTACAGAGTCTCTGTTGCCACACCACCCCCACAGCCCCCTTATCCCTTTAAGCCCCAATATCAACATACCGATTCTCCAAACTGACCTCCACACATTTCTTAAAGATTTAATTCAGAGAATTTGATAAAGATCAAAGCATTTTCTCATTGGTGATCATGTTTTAAATTCTCATGACCTTTTTTCTTGACTTTAAATCAATATTGTAAGGAGAAAATTGGTGTTGGTCACTGTTGGGGGAATTAAAGGACTATTACATTCTTACCTGAGCTACTTGCACAGCCTGGTTGGAATTGAGGTCCCACATCTTACACTGTTTGTCAGTAGATGCTGTAAATACTTTTGTACCATCCTGTAATTAGAAGTTTCTTATTGATGTAGGTGAAGTATGGAGAATACCGGTACATGACTTGTATGGATGATAAGTGAGATGAAATATTATCAGCTTACTAGACAAAAACTACTTTTTCTTGTAACAATAAAAATTACACTGTAATCACAGTGGAGCAACACATTTCAATGTCATCTCAATCCCTTCATTAGTCATGTGATCTAGCCCATTAGTCATACCCTTTTATCACTTTTCTGTTTTTATTTGAGTTGTTTGCATCACTATAATGGCAGATTATTTCACCTTTAGAAGTTATTTTTCAAGCCTCTGATCACTTACATCATGCCAGCAGCAGTCTAAAATTGGTCCTGTATGAAATTGTTGAGCCTTTGGAAGTGTCTGTCCATTTTCTTTGACTTCCCAACACCTTACCTATACAAACCAAACAAAACTAACGTTACGTAAAGAGGATGGCACTTGACACCAACAATAACTGATAAACATGTGGCAAGTGGCGCTCGTTAGGCATTTGTCATGTAAGGTCTGCATAGAGACAAGATATTAGTTAAGTACTATTGAAAGGATTTTTGCATCTGTAACTATACCAAATAAGCAAAATGCCAGCACATGGCGAATACATAATTAGCAATTAGTTGATGAGAGTTTTGTTGCTTTAACAAGTAGGGAAATGTTGGGTTTCCAGTCAAGTTGCCTGATAATCATCTCGCTCAAAGTTATGTTGCCCAAAACTACAGTTATGTCACCCGAAATGCTTTTGAGTTATGTTGCCCAAAATTTTCTCAAGCTAAAAAACATTTTTACATCCTGTTACACCTTTGTAACGCTTGTTCTGTTTTATTATGGCTAGCAGAACGAGATACTGTATTCAACATATTTTTGGTGCTTGTTTTGTCTTATCAAGTCTATAAAGAACAAAAAATATTACACACCTATCATACTTGTTTTATATTTAACCCGTGACTTACATAATAATAATAGTAATTTAATTATATAGCCCTTAATCCTTAGAAGTCCACAAGCACTTCACATAAATGACAAAAAGCTTAACTTTAAAATTATGTACAATCAAATATAAAATGTTAAGATCCTGAAAATTACCATAAAAATTAAAATGTAACTTAATTGAAATAATAAAATCGTAAGAGGATAATCTAGTCTAATCTTAAAGTCAATTATTACACTAAGACACGTTTATTACCCTGATTTCCTCTCACCATTGCAAATTTATTTCTTTGTGTATTTGCAACTGATAAAATTTCAGGCGACATAACTCAGGATTTTGGCTGTCATAACTCTAGTTTCAGTTGACATAACTTCAGCCTCGATTAATTTTTGGCGCAACTTGACCGGTTAGGGGCCATCAACATATTCACTCTTCCCCTGCTTAATGTCAACAGGACAATTAGGGGGGAGTTAGTAAGGCAGCGGACATTAGTGCGGCACATTTTTGGACAAAAGCAAACTGATGTAAAAATGTGTGGAGCAGCGCTAGTGACATTAGTTAAGAGAAAGCAGGACCAACTAAAGAAGTGAGTGTTAACTGTGATCTTTTTATAAAACTCTGCTCTTAACTACCCGCAATTGTATATTTTGCATTGAGATTTTTTAAACTCTATCCTAAATCACCAATGAATTTTTACAATACCAAAAATTATGGTTAGTTTGCTGATATTGTAAATATTTGTCAGAACACAACTGGAATCTTTTTTAAGTACATAGTTTCAACGTCGAAGTTCTTTTTTGAGAATCCATTCACAGCCTCATTGGACAAAATCCGAGGCGATTATTTTCACTTCAACCTAACAACAAATGACACTATGTTGACTTAGACTGAATAATGTATAAAGTCGATAACATTTATACGTGTTATGAGCAACAGTATATCTAAACAGTGTTGTTAATGGCAATAGTGGCAAACCCAGCTAATTTTGTTGAATTCTTCCTCACTTAGGTATATCACTACACAGATATTCTTAGTTGTACTGTAAAACTCCGTGATGAAGTATGCGTTAGTCCCAAAAAAAAACAGTTGTTACAACTCAAGAAGTTCACAAAAGTGTTGTTCACTGCTTTATCCCTTTAAAAATGTAATGAAGTTTCTACCACGTTTTAAAAGCAGTAAATTGTGTTGATACTGTTGATATCCTCACGTAAGTGTATGTCAGTATTCCTTCTGGAATGCAGTGACTTTTGGGGAAGCAACTTTTCAAGTGAACGTTTAGCAGAGGGGAGGAGGGAGGTCTGACCTAAACATCCAGTTGACGTTAAGCGGGGAAAAAGTGAATATGTCAACGGCCTCTTACTGGGTGATGCCACTGTTAGAACCCAGCATTACACCATCTCCACATTTCCCCTTCAAACATGTGGAGTTGGATACCACCATGGCCACTTTGAAAGAGGCTGAGGAGCATGACTCTCTTGTGAGATCTCCCAGTTGGTTAGAAGATGGGCTTGTCTTGACTAAGCTATAAATTAAATGATTATTTTGCAATTTTTCCATATCTCTACCAAAGGTTGCTTGGGGGGAGACCATAAACACATGTCGTTAGATTTCAGGGACCAGACTGGCCCCCTCCTAAGGACGGTGGCCTTTTTAAAACTGGGGTTTGGATTTTTTCTTCCAACAAGCTTACAAAATTTAGACCCTTCAGACAATTTTTCAATAGTGCCAAAAAAGAAAAACTCTTCAGATTTAATTTTTCAACGGACATGGACACAAAATGGAAGGTTCGGATTCCAGCCATCTTTGGGGGGGAGCGGAAATACAATGTAAATGGAACATCCCTCAAATCACTATCCTTGGTTTGATATTAGGGTTGCTCTCAACTCAGACGGATTGTTCTTTAGTTGCAAACCAAAATCAGGTAGAATCCGTTATGCATAAATTCATCCTTTAACTTACATCATTTGCCCAAGATGAACCGATGAGAAAGTCTGCTTTTGGGCTAAACTTGAGCGCGCTAACAGTGTCGTCTGGAGGGGACTGCACCTCAACATCTTTCATTGGGTTGTCGGTATTTCCGAGACCAAGGGAATTTGTTGTGGTAGAAGTAGAACCAAACGTCCCAAAGCTGGAAGTACCACCGAATGACGAGCTTGTTGAACCGAACATGTTTTAGTCGCCGATATAATGCTGACACTGATTGAAAATGATCAAAGATGGCGGAAATCGGAGGTACACAACAGTCACAATATATGAAGTAGATACCTTGCTTATGGGTAAGCCGCTGATTGTAGCGAAGCGCCAGCTTTGGACCAGCCTTGGACCCGCCTTGCATTAGGCGGGAAGCCACGTTCCGGGACGCGGACGCGCGGCGCCACAATGAGCAGCAGTTGCAGGGCGGATAAAGTTAACCGCCCTGAGCAGCAGTGGCAGTGGTGCCGCAAAAGAAAGTCCTTCGTATTTGCAGCTGATCCAGAAGAAAACGACAAATGCCAGGGGGGGATGGACACGATTGGAATTGATTGAGGCGTTGCCAAAGGAAAAAAAATTTTGAATGATCAAATGATGAACTGCTTGGAAAAGAAGCTTACTTTATTTGACGAAGCGCCACCCGCATAAGCTTAATGAATTTCCTGAATGAATGTTAGCGTTTTAACAAAGCACAAGGGAGACAAAGAGTCTGATTACGTCAGCCGGCCTGGCCCGGTTCTGTACACAGGTTACAGTCCGAGTCGCGTAACGCGCACTATAGGAAGACACTCCGCGCGCCAATGGGGAGAGGTTGTGAGAGACGTCTGGAGACGAGTAAGCGGCAACTTGACAAAGCGACCCAACCGAGGTAATCCCGGTAATCCCTTGTTTTTACACCTCAAACGGCCCTTGCATACCCTGTGATGCATGGGAACAAGGGACCTTCAGCTTGACCCAACCTGGTTGACTGGGCGATACTGGATCATTTAATCAGGCCCAGCGGAAAAGTCAAGAGAACGCTTAATTTTTAAATTCCAACCCTAGTGCCCAGGGTGGGTTATAAAGAGCTTTATGCGTCTTGGTGCTTTATCCGATCCTCACTCAGTTTTAATTCAACCATGAAAACACCTTTTCGCATCAAAAGGGGAAGCAAAGTTTTCCAGGTAGTTGTTCTCGATACATGACATTATTAGCCTATTTTTAAAAATGCACGGCCGATCTACCTACCGGGTCGAACTGTGACGAACTTTCTGTCATTTCTTTTTTGGTTTATACACGATGGCTACAAAACTCTCAGGAAAAACCACAGCCATCATTCGGCAATAACATGAAATAATCCGATTCTATTGGTGGTAAATACTTTTTACGAAACTGGTGCTTAAGTGGACCCCACTTTTCAGAGAAAATCGGGATTTTACTTAAAGGGGAGCGGGGAACGGGGAACGAGAAGATGAAAAATGGGAACAAAACCTAACTTATAGTCCTATCGGTAACTTTATTTCCAGTTCTCTCTTTTTTTCCTATTTTTCATTTTCCCGTTCCCCTTTGTCCCTTCTATGTTTTAGTAACATCCAAGTTTTGCTCTGAAATTTCTAATATCAGCTTTTATTGATATAATAAGCATGCCAAAAAAACTTTAGAGGAATCGTTGGAGCAGAAGTCCTTACAGCTTCGGTAAAACAGGCAACAAAAAACGTGCAACTTGTTTTGCAACATTGCTGCAAAACAAGTTGAAAAGACAAGTTGCGCGTTTTACCACCCACGTTCAACCTGATTTGTTGCAAGACAGGTTAGACTTGGGTGGTAAAACGCGCAAAGTCGCTATTCAACTTGCAAACAAGCTGCATGCTTTTGGTTGCCCGTTTTTCCGTACCTTAATAAGAAAGTCATTTAGTATTCAGTTTTTAAATTGTTTTGGAATTTCGAAACAACGGAGTTACCTTAAGTAGGGGCTTCTTATACAGTGAATAAATACATTTTACGTTCAACGTGTAATTTTATTTGCCTGAATACCTTAATATTAAGGACACCAAAGGACTTCCCCGAGAGAGAACCGATTATATACAGCGCTCCTTTTCCAGTGGTTGGAAGCCAGCTATACATTAACAACAATTGATATTTGGGGAAAGCCTAAGCGATTTCAAAGTGCGATACTAAAGTTTTGACCTTCTCGAACATTTTAAGTGGAAACGTTAACAAGCGGTGGGAAGCGGAGATTTGCCAAAAAGAGGACAGTGTTGCTATAATGCCTACGGAACAAAACAAGCATGAAAGAATTGTTCGATGAGGGTGACTATGATTCCAAAACGAGGACTATTCCATAGATTGTCTAACTAGACCCGGCCGTATCACACTGGAGTAGACGAACAATGGATGGATCACTCTTAGCACCTTCTATGAACTCAGCAAGAGACAGCTTTCCGTCGGCATTCTTATCCATCTGTGTGAAAATTTTGTCTACCCGTTTCTCGGGCGTGCTCTCATCTTCGGGCATTTTCATAACGCTGCCTACCATTTTGTAAATCGCTCTGACAATCTCCAGCATTTCTTGTCTGGAAATGAAGCCGTTACCATCCAGGTCGTACATGCTGAAAGCCCATTTAAGTTTCTGCTCCAGCTTGCCGCGAGAAGTCACAGACAGGGCGCAGATAAATTCGCGGAAGTCGATGGAACCATCGTTATTTGCGTCAAACGTGCGAAAAACGTGCTCAGCGAACTTGGAGGCGTCGCCGTAGGGGAAGAAGTTGCCATAGATTTTCTTGAACTCTTCTACAGTAAGATTGCCACTCGGGCAGTCCTTAAGGAAGCCTTTGTACCACTCCTGTAACTCAGCTTCCTCGAACTCGGTTTGTGCCGTCAAATCGGCCAGCTGCTCAGGTTTGAGTTTACTGTTCTGCTTTCCCATGTCTCTACCTTACTAGCATCTAAAAAATAAAGAAAACATGAATCGGTCATTTTGGAGTTGTGCGTAGAACAAGGTCAGGGTTGTGTTAAATGCTCTCATTTGATTGATGGGCTCCTGTCAGCGATTATCGCTAGAAAACGAAGTAGAAGGATCATTTTGCAACGTATTAGCCACGCTTGCGGGATATTTGATGATTAGAGGCGCAACTGCCATAACAGCTATTGTACCCTGGGACTGTTTGGGCAACGAATTTTGACCGGCCAGTGTGGCAGGCCCAAGAGTACATACAGGGCGCGCCGTCGTTGCCGACGCCGTTACTTGTAAAGGAAAATTTTTGTACAGGCAATAACAAACAAAATTTTCGTCATTCAAGTGAAAAAATGCCTTTACCTCGGGCAGTATGTTCGGTGACCAATCCTGATTTGTTTTCCTGGAATTATTTTAACTTTTCCTCTCGGCCTGCATAAGCAACGCCCGAAACCCCTCCAATGTATTAACAACAGCGCCACACAATTTAAGCCCTTAGCATCTGTAGTACAACTTGAAGCATTTTACCCGTTTAGACACATTTTGGCACGTGAGAAAACCACACTAGTACGTTAAAAAACTCCACGTCAACACAAGAGCTTTGCACATCAGAAAGTTCAATTTACAGATGTGCAGGTAGCCTGCGTGGCAGGCGTTGGAAAGGGAAGGGGAAGGGAATTAGGGCGCGAGACTGCGCGCGAGGAAGGAGGGAGGAGGGGAACACGTTCTTTTCCTTTCTTCCTCGCACGCCCCACGCGCTCTCGCGCGCCCAAATTCCCCCTTCCCCTTTTAACGCCTGCCACGCAGGCTAATGTGCAGGTGCCACTTAAGGTTCTGTAACCCTAACCCTAACTCTAACCATAACCCTTTAAACTCCAGCTGCTTCCGTATAACCTGCACCTACAAATTAAAACCAGCGTCTGCATACTAAGCAATCGAAAAAGGCGCGAACTTCAGGCAAAACGTTTTTGTTCCCAAGCTATTCTCGGACGCAGTTTCCAATTTGAGGAAGTACTTCCTCCAGGAAGAGAGAGAAGCCTGGGAACCAGGTTGCATAAGACCTCTGTTTCCGTTCGTTTAATGTAAGTGTACACACACAGCCAAAGCGCACCTAATGCGTCTATAAACAAAAACGCATTAGCGTGAACTAGGTCTAATATTTATGACAAGGAACGCCGCACCTGCATAAAAGTCCCTCAGCTTTTAAACCGAGAAGGGCATTCAATTAGCAATATTTAATTGAACAGTTTGAGTCACCAGTTGACAATTTCTTTGGTTAAGAGAAACATTTAGACAACCCCGACCAACTATAAATAAAAATTCCTTTTAATGTGATTTTTTGAACAAAGTTTTCAATAACGCTCCGAAACGGTATTTATTAGTATTGAACGCAACTAAGCGCGAGAAAGGGTACATTCAACGAACAAATTGGCAGAAAAGCCTCACAAAGTGGTTCATGTAGCTTTGTAAAATACTCGAAAATACCTTTTTTTTTCAATCCTTTAGTTCTTATCAATCCAGAATCCGTTTTACGTCACGTGTTTTTAGCTCACTAATAAACCGCTTTTGTTGTCTCACTCGCTCTCTGAAAAGTTTCATGTTCTATTATCATGGACTTTGCAGCCTTGCTTCTTTCTTCATATGCAAAACACCAAATAAATTGGCTTTAATTAGGTGTTGACGACAGTTAAACTTCCGCTGGCGGCCATTCGTCTCCCAGCTACAACAGCCACACCGGGAGCCACACGCCGTTTCAGGCATTTACTGTTCCATATAACGGCAATAACCGGATTGTCCCAAACAATGTAACCTACAGGTTCACAACGCCCACGCCATGAAAAATGCAACTCTTTTTGCCGAGGGCACATCAAAACCCCTTAATTACGTGAGCGTGACGACAGAGAGTTAAACTTATAATTAGCAGATATTGCCAAAGTCAAAAGAGAAAATTTGGTCAGTTGGACCCGTGACCTTCCATTAGTTTATTGTTTTAATATGGAAGGTTTTTTCAAAAGTCTTTTTTTAGCTACATTTTTTTTTCATGATCAATATTATAGCTTTTACAAAGTCTTATGCTGCAACTGGAGATTTAGAGAATCACATTCAGTTTTCACATTTTGGCTTCATGACATTTTACTTGTTATCATCATCTTACTGTCAGTTGAGGCCAGTGACAACCTGTTAACCGTCAAGAGTGACCTTGTGAAATGAAGCTTTTACTTTAATTTACCCAATATAGGAAAGACCCAGCTTGCAACTTCAACTTCACACCTAAAGGAGCGAAGGTTTAAGATCGAGCGTTAGTTTAATCGACCCATCATTCCTTTGCTTGCAGAGTCTACCGTTAGCTAAATACCACTGTTTTCGAATCATGATTTTTGGATTCAGCAAACAAGTCGAATAAATAAATACTGCTCCAGCGAGCTTCATTTAATTCATTCTCTAAATCACTTTTCAGTTTAAAGATCGGCGAACAACAGTCCGGAGTCTTTCCCTTGCTGGCAAGCTGTCTTCACAGACAATACATTACTGAAATAAGTTACCAAAACAAACCTACTGATAATAAAAAATCTTGTACAACAATGGACTAAAACTGACTATACCGATAAGAAAACTCTACATTTGCCAATTCTTAACCCTGCAGGCAACAAAGTGGGATATCTGCAGTCCCCAAAATGACCCTCGAAATACATCCGTCCGTCCACAGGCAGAAGAAAATGCTTCTTAACAGTGCTATATTAGGAATGTTTCCAAAACAATTTTCTTTAAAAAAATACTGGAACAAAAAATGCTTCAGTCTTATGGGGCAGGTTCACACTGGAGCAAGCGTACGATGGACGGGTCGCTCTTCGCTCCTTCAATAAACTCGGGTAGTGACAGTTTGCCATCATCATTTTTATCCATCTGTCTAAATATTTTTTCCGTCCGTTTCTCCGGCGTGCTTTCATCTTCAGGCATTCTCATAACAGAGCCTACCATCTTGTAAATCGCTCTGACAATCTCCAACATCTCGGGCCTGGAGATATATCCATTACCGTCCAGGTCATACATACTGAAAGCCCACTTGAGTTTTTCTTCTATACCACCACGAGATGTCACTGACAGGGCACAGATGAACTCGCGGAAGTCGATGGAGCCATCGCCGTTGCTGTCAAACGTGCGAAAAACGTGCTCCGCAAACTTGGAGGCGTCGCCGTAGGGGAAGAAGTTGCCGTAGATTTTCTTGAATTCCTCTACAGTCAGATGACCGCTTGGACAATCCTTGAGGAATCCCTTGTACCACTCCTGTAGTTCATGTTCCGAAAAATTCGTTTGGTCCTTGAGATCAGCGAGAACCTCAGGCTTGAGTTTACTGTTTTGCTTTCCCATAGTTCCCAAGTGCACTGCACACAACCTGTAAAAGGGCGTGCAACTCAGTGAGTCTTTGGTAGGACAACAAAGTGGAATGCAACGACTGACCACAATGATTATACCAGGAGAACACGTTACGTAAGGTGGTTTGGTTTCCACGGAGACGTAAAGAGAATCAACATTGAGAAGGATTAGTGTGAGATGTGTAGACTTGACGGATTATTTCACAGACGTTGATTGGATTAGGATGAAGATGTTATCCACCTGCAGTGAGCCATTAGTGTGTTAACAACTGTTTAACTTACTGTTCCATTAGTGTTACTCGACTTCAGCCCCATCAGACACCACGAACGAACTGACTATTCTCCTTGGGCGTAGTTACTCTAGAAATCCACCAGAACCCGCACTCCATGTGAAACTCAGGACATGAGCCTTAAGACTGACAAAAAAGATGAGAAGCAGCAGCGAAGACCAAGACCAAAAATAAAGCGACGAGCTTAACATCAAGAAATTCTACAACGGTTTTCCCTAGTTGGAACAAAATAATTGCCTCACTTTTCCCTGACTTTCTCCTGACGTCTAAACGACTATGATTGACTTAGCATTCTTCATTATCTAGCTTCTTTTCCAGGCCACGAACGCTCTTGTTTTCATTTTTTACTCCTAAAGAATGTAGAAATTTCATGCGGAATTTTAATACAGTATCGAAATCCATGAACCACAATTCTCCATGCGAGTATCACTGAATTTTCCAAGAACTACGGTTTTCCTGACTTTATGGCTTTCATAATTATGACGTCACGTCCCCTGACAGTGGGGCCTCCCTCTTTTCTAGCTACTTCTAAGAAGCTGATTAGTATGTGATTCTCTACACCTCCTCTTTTGCCTCTTTAACCCTTTCATTTCTAACAATAGCTGAAGTGAAAATTTACAAAAAAAATTCCAAATCTCTTTTTGTAAAATACAACGAAGTAAATAGTACTATGAAAACGTCCTACCAAAGAGGAATCATTTGAATGGTAACATCATATGATTGTATTTTAAGGTTAAAACGTTAGGGTGAAATACCATCTCGCCATGACTAGACCTACGAATAAAGGAATATTAATGTTGGAAGGCTATACTACCCTGTTAATCACTGGTGGACGAAGCATGGTTAAGAGCCATGAATTCTCGACAGTATGCAAGTAATATACAGAACACAGGACAACACACAGCATTATGGTACAGCTATTGAGAAAAAGAATGACAACAGGCACAATTGTATTAAAACACTGTAATTCCAAAAAATCCATAGATTGTTTGTAGACTGTTCAAACAGTTTAGTTCTCAAGGTGGTTTAACAAACTTGGAGATATTGAGAACATTGTTTTTCAATCACATCAAAAATGTTTTGCTGCATACATTACAAAATACATAATTGATTGAAAGGGAGAAGTAACTTGAATAAAAAAATCATACAGACCTTTTTTGTGCAGTTCACTTTATTTCACTTCAATAATACATTTGTTTTAACGAATAAGTAAAAATTTGCTTGATTAATAAAAAATTGCAAAAGTAATGAAAACCGAACAAATCAATAGACTGGTGATTTCTAAGAAATATTTTCACTTAAATGACAACAATCAAATTAAAAAACTCAAGAACAATTTACTGGATAAATTATCTTTTTCCGTAAACTAAATATAGATTACATGTACTTTAAATATAAGGCATTCAACTTTCCACTGAAAGATAACTAATATTGTAATATTATGATACATATCATTCTTAAATTCCTCGCACCAACACATGAAATAAAAGATTTCCATAGTATACTGTAGAATTCTACCTTTTTGGCAAACTTCAGAGAACACAGAAAAACAATCCTTTAGTGATAAAGCATTGGAAGTGGATTGAACCTTGTCAAATAATAATAATAATAATAATAATAATAATAATAATAACAATAAAAATATGTAATAATAATTTTATTACTTATAATGCACAAATTCACATATGTATATGATCAAATGCGCGTATTTCAAAAAAATGACTTTGTCACAAGCTTCACGTTATTAATTTTGAATAGGAATGTTTGGAGCTAAAACAAATAAATAAATGAATAAGTGTGAACCAAGATACTATTCTGGTTTTCATAGTTTGGAACTATTTACAAAAACTTTAGAGAGCTTTTAACTGCTTGCATGCTTCTTGAAATTGTCATAATTATGAACACAGGCCAATACAAAAGCAGCATGTGCATGATACCAGAAAGGATTAAGCAGCATAAAAATAATGTGTGAACTGGCATGAATTAGGCAGCAAAAATAATATAAGTTCCCATAAGGAACTGAACACATGATTATCTGGAACCAGCCAGATATTCCAAAATATGAGTTACAAGGAAGTTCACAGAATTATTAATTATTGTAAGTCGTTTACAAAGTTCAAATGTAGTGCATGCATTCTAGGTACTGTTTGCATTTTTTAGTCAAAAGTGACACAATACAAGATTTCTATCTTACATATGGCCAACTGTGGGCTCCCAGCTATTGAGAAATCAAGAACTTTTGTGCACTCTTAAAACTAATTATCACCTGAAAGCAGCGTGCAAAGAAAGTAGTGTCTGATAGCCTGGGGCTAGTGGATTTTTCTATCGGGCTAGTGAATTCTGTTCTTAACTTGCCTGAAAAGCAAATGAAGTCTTTTCAGGAATTCACTAATTACAGAAGAACTGTGATGAATACAGCTCATTCAAACATTTTTTCAGGCTAGTTGATATGACTTTTGGGCTTTTACTTTGTAAGCTGTAAAACTGACTTTCTTTGTACCCTGCAAAGGTTATGAAAATCTAAGTAAACCTGTAACAAAACACAAAATCCGTATTCAAGTATGTATAACTTATTTCAGTGTTAATATGCAGTTTAGGTAGGTAGGGAAGCTTGTGGTATTCAAATCATAGCACGATCATGCCACATCAAGCCCAAAGAAGTACTTGCAAGATAACAAAAATAAGACTACATGTATCATCTGAGGAAACTGTCAGTGATGGTTGAGAAGTTAGAATGAATGGTACAAGAAAGGTGACTTTTACTGGCACTGCTCCCACCACCTCCCTAGCTCCAGTATAATTTATGTGCGGAACTTTAAACTTTTTGCAGTGCATCACACTGTAACAAACGGACAATAGAAGGGTCACCCTTTGCTCCCTGAATGAACTCCTCAAGCGACAGCATACCATCTTTGTTTGTATCCATCTGAGTGAAAATCTTGTTGGTACGTTTCTCAGGTGTACTTTCATCATCAGGCATTTTCATAACTGTGCCCACCATTTTGTAAATTGCTTTCACTATTTCCAGCATTTCATCCTTAGAGATGTATCCGTTACCATCCATATCATACATGCTGAATGCCCACTTCAACTTCTGCTCCAGTTTACCACGCGATGTCACAGACAAAGCACACATGAATTCACGGAAATCAATAGTGCCATCATCATTCTTGTCAAATGTGCGGAAGACGTGTTCTGCAAACCTAGATGCATCACCATGTGGAAAGAAGCTGCTGTAGATTTTTTTGAACTCATCAACAGTAAGATGGCCACTAGGACAGTCCTTCAAAAAGCCTCGGTACCACTCTTTGAGCTCAGCTTCAGTAAACTCAGTTTCTCGTTTTAAGTCCGCTAACACTTCAGGTTTGAGTTTACTATTTTGCTTCCCCATTATTATTATTTTTTATTTTCTCTAGAACAAAAATGCAAAACAAAACAGCATTAGCTATGACGTGACAACATCCAATGTACAAAAATGTCACCTTACATGTACGCTTTTCAACATTAAGTCCAATGACATAAAAAATGAAAAAGAAGGCTCACTCTCAACCAGCAACAGTAAAAGTTATCACTACTAACCATTTATTTTTAAAAATAGGACATAACCTGTCAGCCCAAGAGTTATTTCCAAATACTCATAACATGTTTACAAACATTTCCTTGATGTAACTTGCAAGAGATGACTATTCAACACTAACTTTGTTTTTAAAGAATGTATTTGTGTTCTTTAAATTCCCCTATCATCAGTAGACAGTGGGGCTGTGAAATAGGTATGTTTGGTCATAAAAATCATGGCAAAATAAATAAAGTCAATGAAAAACTCTTGTTCTATGGGACTTACAAGATATTGCAAGTAAAAGAAACATTTTTTTCCCATAAGAATGCTTTCCTCTTCAATCAGACAACAATAAATTCAGCCCTCACACAAGACATTGATGGTAAAGATATTTTTACTGTTAAACACTGAGTAGATGTTCTGTTTGTTCGTTGTTTGTAGGGATGTTTTTCTTGAACACTAAAACATAATTCTAGTTCTACCAGTTATACTTGTTGGAAGTCAACCAGGATTACAACGATTACAACAGATGTCGTTGTAAAACAATATCAAATTCCGGGGTATGAACTACACAGTCTACACATCTAAATGCAACTACTGGTATTATAAGTTTTATCCAATTTCTTGCCAACAACTGAATGACCGGAGGAAAGCTGTGTTCAAACACTATAATCAACCATACAAACAAGCCACTAGCAGGGTTGACAGAAAGTTTTGAAGTAGACGGCTGAGTTGCCAAAGTGAGCGGCCAGTCCAGGTATATTTTATTTAAAAAACGCCATCCGTAAAGAAATGCCAAGCAGAGTAGCTGACCGATACAAATCAAGTAGGCGGTGATTTTCACCCGCAGCCAGGCTACTTTTGACAACCCTGCACTGGCACAGGAAAAAACATTTCCCACAAAATAAACTAAAAGATAACACAGTTTACCAATAATTTCATCCATGAAAACTTGCACTGTGGACAAAAATAATGTGTTTCTTTTTACTTTGTAGAACCTTTTAAAATGAAAATTGGGTGAGTGATATGTTTAAATTTAAGAAAATCACCACTAAAAAATACATGTCTATTCCCTGGTGTTGCCTCCGATGACAAACAATATTTTTAAAGTGATAATATTCTCCCTGGATCAATATTTAAACATCTCTTCTGTCTAAAAGCATTCCTTACTCAATTAAAAGTAGATTTTACATCTAATAGTTGATAATTCAATTAACTCAAAATATTGGCCATGTGAAACCTAGACAAAGAAGGTTTGGACATTTTGAAAGAAAATTCATACAATTTTGTTTTGAACGTTGGTAGATCTAAGCAGAAAGAACTGCTTTCAAAAATAAGCTATAAACTATAAACAAGGGTAATCATCAATCTAACATTGAAAATAAATGAGATGAAAACCAAGGCCATGTTTTATATTGCAGACAGAACTAAAGGTTACGTTTATTCAAAATATTTTACTGTAACAAGGTACTGTCAAATTTGCCACACAAAGCATCTTTTGCATGCTTCCATACACTAACGTGATACCATCACTAGCTTCCATTAAAAAGGTCTTGGCGAAAAGGTCTCATTAGATGTTTTTTGTCTAAGTAATATGAACAGTATCATAACAAATGCCAAATGAAAGGAAGTTTTTAGCAAAAGCTTCCTGTTATTTTTACCTTTGATGTCATAGATACATGTACAATATTTACCTTTCAAATACTTGACTTATCACTAAAACACTGCTGACCAGATAAGAGGCTAATGTTTTCTCAATAAAAAGAGTGTGCAACGTGGGTTTTGCAAAATTCACTTTCATTTTTGGGCAGGTTTTGTTATACTTAGAATGTTAAATAACACAATTTTGAGAAAAAAAATTCCTTAACTATTAATTCACCAGAAGAAGCCAAATCATATATTTCAAGACATATTATAAAAAAGTTACTCGCAATTATCAGGTTTACATTTAAAATAAAAATGTTAAATTTTAATTATAGCAAAAGATTAATATTATTAATTTTTATGAAACCAAAATTCAGCTATCTTAAATAAACATTCACATCTGAAAAAACATAACAACAACAAACATAATAAATAAATAAATAAATAAAATAAAACAGTTCACTGTACATACCATAAGCAGTTGTGTCATGTTGGCAGTTAGAACAACATTCAGTCCACAGCAAAATAAAAAGCCGGCCATCCACTCATTGTTGTAGCAGTCTTCAGCAGACACAATTTTGTGTTCACTTGATAAGTTTGCAGTTACACGAGCAAATAACTCTTGAGGATATGCTTCAAAACCATCTCCAGCAAAGATAACTTTCCATCAACAGGTTGAATGTTTCAGTTTGTTTGTTGCTCATAAGACAAGTCGCATGGTGTATGTGACAATGTGAGCATTATTAAATGGTCTTACTAAAGATGTTAGTAGTCATAAAAGCATCAAATTAACAAAAAAGAAATGCAAACAAAAATCAACAAACAGAAACAAATAAGATGCATTGACCTTCCTTGCATATGGCTAAACTGATTCAAAATAAACTTTGGGTTGTTCCACAAGTAGCCTTTAAAAACAGCCTCTTTGACCATTTTCAACCTACACTTCTTTCTCAAATATAAAGAAAAGTTACATATATAAATGAAATATATAAAGTCAAAAGTGAAATTGCAATTTCAAATGAAAGTTTTACTCAAAATCGTCGTACACGATTATGCCAAACTATTCAACAAAAGGTGAATATTATGAACCAGTCAAACAAGCTGGTATTTTTGTGAGTGCTGTCTATTTAAAATGCAATAGACTTGAAACTGCCATATAAAGCAACAGTAAGTTTCTTTTACAATGTCTATTTTAATGTTGTGCAAAGGGGTTGTGGCACATCCACCATAGCGGAGACACACCTTAACATTTACCACTAAGGACAGTTTACCTAACAATAAAACTCTTCCCTGACTGACTTGAAGATTTTGACATTGAAATATATTCATCTAAGTATGTAGTTGTGCAAAGAATACTGGTTTAAGTTAGTGGCAAATAATAAGAAACAACAGCTTAACAAATACGCTAGTCCCTGTTTCAGTTGTGGCCAGTACCTTCCTGCACTTTACGATTTACTGCGAAATTAACAGGCGTGGTAAGCAACTGCCAGCTTCAAAGTAGAGTGCAGTAGGTTTCATTGGTTATTATTATGCACACAAATAAGATAATATAAATAATAAATGCTAATGAATTTTTCACTTTGTGTAGGTGTCTAAATATCAAGTTCAAAAATTACCATAATTGGCAAAGAGTTCTATTTATCAGTATCATTGTTTGAAAAATTATATGCAAAAAAATAAATAAATAAACCAATCTTCAAAAATCAAATGTAATCAAATGTACCTTAGTTTCAATGTGACTTTTCAACTAAACCAAAAAGAATTGACAGCTTTTCTTTCAAAAATTCTGTCAAAAAGTTCACATAAACCAACTTTGCGAAAAATAAGTTGTGTTATGTAATACAGTTCAGGTAAAGGCTTTACATTGTACGATAAATGATAAAATGAATAATAAAAAATTAATAATATTGCTTATTCCACAGCAACTGAGCCAAATTTGCTTTGCATTCTTTATTATGTTGTGCCTGAAATGGCCACTCTTGGTCAAAATACAATTAGCAAAAATCCACCTGGCCTTGAAATTAAAACTTTGTGGTTCTTAGTGTAATTCCTTGACAATGATGAAAGGTTGACACCAGCATCTCTTTCATCAAGTAGACTCCCAGTTGAGCAGAAATAACATTTAAAAAGAATATTTAAGCTTCCGCTTAAGAAATTAAAAAGATAAAACAGCTATATTTTTGCTTTATTAAGTAACACTAACCTAGAAATATGTACTAGGCATCATTAAAAAAAAATTTTGAGACATAAAGAAAATCTAACATTCCAAACTGATGATCTTTCTTATAAGGAAAGTCACACAAAGGAAAGTGTAGTAATGTTATTTAAAGGCAAATATAGGGGCATTGATGCACTTAGAATAGTAGAGTTATTCATTCTTCTGATAAGTACACAGACTGTTGACTTTTTAATTTCATATTCTTGAGAGCTATGTAAAATGCAGCAGTGGAAAATGGAAAAAGGTAAAATAATTCCTGGCACTGCACAGTTGTTTGAAAGAAGGTAGACACTAACTGAAATTCAAAGTTGAAGAAAACTTTTTTCAACCATTCAAGTCCAAATGTCAACTTTGTTTTAATCCAGAATAGATTAAAAATTCTTAAAGTTCAAACAAAAGCAACAGTGATTTTTCCAGCCTCATAAAAATACAGTCCTTGGACAAAGAGGGCAAACTGTGATGTTTGAAATCTCTCCAATTGCTACTACCACTTTGTCAGGTCATATGCATTAAACAAGACTTTCAGAAGCAAAATGTACAACAGTTTCTGTAATTCAGAGACAATAGAATATATACACATGACCATTTCATCAGTGAAAAACTGCAACACTTCCCTTGGCCAAAACGTCCGGGAAATTAGAGATCAAAAAAGAGTTCCATGGACATAAAAAATTCTCTAACAGCTACAGCCTGTAACAACATTTCGAGATCAGCAGGGATTCCAGGGATGTAATTAGTCACGACCAGGTCTTGAGTGCTTTAAAAGCTGGATCATCACGTCAAGAGCAATACTATTTGTATTTTTAAAATTTTAATTTCACAAACATCTGTAATAAAAGATTTGAGTCTCCGTTACTATAAAAGAAAATTAGCTATCAAGGCAATCCCTGATAATAAAATATTCATGACCAAGCTACCTTTCAAGACGTACAATACGTTATAAGATTCATATACCATTACATGAACAGATAAGCTACCAAGATCTATATAATATGCGCGTTACAGAAACGGCTTTTTTTACAAATCTGACATGTACAATTGAATTGCAGCAGGGCTGTTTCTTAGCCCTGTAATCAATAGCTGGCTTTTTATTTTACCAACAATCGAACAAAAACTTAATCTAACCGATGTTGACAGCTTGAATACAAAAATATAGTTCCTAAGGCAGGATTTTTCAATCGAAACAAAGCCCTCTTTGCTTCGATCAAGCTCAAGTGATATTTTTAATAATTCATTTGACACGGTTAAAAGAAATTGACGTAAACAATGTTTCCGCAAAAGGGTGGATAAACGAATCCTGAAACTAAAAACACAAAAGATTTACCAGTGCAGATACAATGAACTGAATTATGCGAAACATTTGATCTTTTTTCTTTAGCTGGAAAAAGCAGAATCTTAGCACCATGAAATAGGAGGAATGTGCTCAACAGAGGTGTTGTGCTGGTCAGCGCTGAATAAACTCATCTTCGAGTACGTTTGGTTTTAACCCTGCTAGAACTAAGAGCTCCAACATAACGGCAGTGAATTTTTATTTACCATAATCAAGTTAATGCTAGCAAAGCTCTCTTGGCGAAAGCGCAGCACTCTGCATGTTTTAAACATTAAACATGTCAACAAACATAAGGAGCGTCTCGCGAACTCGTTTGTCGCGCAACTCAAACAGTCGTCGTTTGGTTTACTTTTTTCTTGGTTCAGAGAAATTTGGTCTCTTTCGTCTTCTAGTCATTCAAACCAGCAGGGTAGCTAAAACGTTCTGACAAGAGGTTTGTTCATGGCTGCAAGCGCCGTGTCGCAAACATTCAAACAAACGAGGAAATTGTCTTGCTCTAGCTGGTATCGTACATTGAATCTTGAAACCTTGACATCGAAAAGCCAGTTCAGGATTGACAATTCGAAACTGAACAGCACAGCTGCTTCGCTGTGGATGAAAGAGATGTTTCGCTAACTGCTGCCCGTACTTTGAGCGCATTCAGCTCGTGAATTGAGAAAAATAGCGAGTGCAGGTGGCGCGAGTTTTGCCCGCAAGTCGCTCGACTTATCAACAAACATGGTGCTGCAAAGAGGAATCAAGCACGATTTTCAAACTACCAGAACGCAGGGTGAGTTTTGAACAGTTCTGCATTTTTAGCATTAATGTGTTAAGATTTTCTGAACTATCTGTGATAAAACCATGGAAAAATTACTCACCAAACAAAACGACCGTCGCTTCCACTTGCGTACACCAGCCACAAGCAAAGCTGACCGTGACTTTATGACGTCACAGAGAATTAGACGCATGCGTTCAAAGCTAAGATCCTCGCGCGCGCACGATAAAAATCAACACTATCACGCGAAAATTAAAAATATACCAAAAACTATACAATAACAGATTTTTCGATCTCAACTAGATCAAAAAAGAAACTTAGAACTTTCATCGAAACAAAAATTTTTTTTTTTTTTTTTTTTTTTTTTTTTTTTTTTTTTTTTTTTTTTTTTTTACAACACAAGCACTACTTACAAAATGTTACTTAACACAGTACAGTGCTTACACTACTTACAACACCGTACTCATTAATTTTTTTACATAGAAAGAAGAAAAGAAAGTTACAATTACAATTATTGACGACTAATAACTTAAACTAAAGTGATTACTAACATAATTTACAATACTAACACTATAGACACAGTGGCAACAGAAAAGTATAAGAGGATTATATATAGATTAAGTATAAGTGTTTTTCTTTTTATTTAGAAGGATAAGTAAAGAGAACTGAACGGCCTAGACTGTAATAATAATAATACTAATAATAATAAAGCGTTACGCGGTGCACAATATCGCCCATTTTTTATAAAAGTCACTTAAAGTTCTATTTTTGGTACAAATATATTTTTCTGATTCGAATTTAATATTAATCCTTAACTTAAACCCTGCAATAATTGGACGAGTTTGTGATCTTCTGCAATCCCATATATATAGTTTGGCTATTAGTAGAAAGTAGTTCAGTAAAGGGCATTGTACGGCTATTATACCTAATAGCACATCCTGTAGACTAAGGTTGATCAATTCATTTGACAACGAGTAATAATATAATTCAAAATCCTTCCAGAAAAGTTTTGCATATACACAGTCAAAAAGAAGGTGGATAAGGGTTTCCGGTTTATACATACAAAAGGAGCATTTATCATCGGTAATATATCCTATTTTATATAACTTAGTGTTAGTATATAATATGGAGTTAAGGACCTTGTACTGAAAGGCCTTAACATAGAATTCAGAACATATGATGTGCGGTAAAAGAAATGCTTTTTCTAGCTGATCTTCCGTCAGATTAAAATCCCGTTTTAAAGCTGAGGTATTTTTAGAAAGCTGTGCCTTTTTACAAGTAAATATCGTTCTCCTTTTCTTAAAATTTCCAATGCCCCTTACATTTAAGGAAACTAATTTGCACGTGCTAGCGCACATTTCAGTAGTAGTAAAATACCAGTAAAACTGTGATTGCAGAAGAAAACATGAGATATGATTAAAGAGCGCTCCGCTTGGTTTTTGCAATATTTAGATAAGAATAGACCGTTCCTCAAAATAGAGGAAATTAACGCGAAAAATTTCATCAGTACATATATATTAGAATAATAGATTCTATTGCCTTTTACGTACACTACACAAAAATGGAACAAGAGGGAAAAACACGATAATACACCTACCTCGTGTTCCAGATTAATATCCATCTACTAACAACCTAGATCCTACACAGAAGAAAGCTCCTCCGCCAAAAAAAAAGAAAAACATATAATCAAAATAAAAGGTGTCCATGGAGCAAAAATCTAACAAAAGGATGATGATCTTATCTGATGTTGTTTTGATACAAAAGAGCGAATAATTAAAAATCATACATAATATTGAGAAGAAAAGAAACTTATAACTTCGCCAGAAAATATTGTAATCGCCGTTCAGCAAACTAATGAATAAAGCTCAAACTCAAAGGATTCTTTTAGAGTCAGAATTTAATATATTTACCATCGATGTAAAGTTTGTCTGGTTCAGACTTGCTAAAGTTGGCCCGTCTACCTTCTTTTCTTGCCTGTTTTAATTTCTCCATCTGCGCTTTCCTCAGTTGATGTAGTTCCTTTGGAATGTCCTCAAACATTTTGAAGTTTGTGCCCTTTAGCTTTCGCCCTTGTTTGAAGACACGCTCCTTGTCTGAAAATCGTAGAAACCGAGCGATAATCGTGCGGCCGTCGTTACCAGTATCATCTTTTGGCTTGCCTAGCCTGTGGACCCTCTGGAATTCAATATGTTCGGCGTTCTCAACTCCAAGCGTATTTTTTATAAAGTTCACAAGAACGCCTTTGGTATCTTCGTTTGCAGTTTTCCCTTCTTCAGCGTTTTGGGAAACTTCTGGAATTCCTTCGAATTTTAGATTTTCGCGTCGGCTATAGGCCTCTAAATACAGGATTTTCTTTCGGCATTCACCTAGTTCCTTCTTACGCTCGTCGAGAGTTGATTGAAGTCGGTCGAGTTCGCTGTCGACAAATTGGGAGTTGGATTCCATATGTGTAAATTTTCCTTCGAGCTTTTCCTGTTTATCTTTGACTGATATGACATCTACTTCCACGGAAGTAATCTTGCTTTGCAGCTTTTTAACAGTTAAGCTTATATCTTCCATCTTTAAATCCATGCTATCCAGTCTTGCGATTATAAGGTCTAGTTTTCCCTCGACGCCTTCCACAGGAGTTTTGGCGGCCATTGTTTTCTCGGCGTCGCTTGAAAGTATCACGTCCGGAGATGAGGCCTCTTTAGCTCGTTTTTCTTCAGGTGACGCTTCAGTTGAGCTACAGGATGAGTTTCTGCTGTATTTTCTCTTAGGAGTAACAAAAACAGAGGAAACCTCCATAAACACCGTAGTAAGAAAAGTGGCCGACGGAGCTTCCGAAAATGCGTCTTCACTCCATGATGCTCTCCCCAACAATCAACAAAAATGCCTCGATACTATGACATCTGAAAACTTTGGTATATTCCTTGTAAGGTGGCTTTCAGTTTTAATAAACGATGATAATTAGTGAGAACTGAAGAGCTGCATAGTCAAAATCAAAACATCAACTCGGGTTATTAAATATCAAAGATCTGGTTGATTCTGTTTATGACTATAATGAATTTGTTGTCGAGTAAATAGAGGAAGCAATTTTTAATTTTTAATATTTAATTGTGGATTTGAGAAGAATCTTCGTTAAAACTTGTCCAGCTGAATTTCTACTATTCTGTGTGTTTGTATGTCAAGAGCCATGTTAAATGGGACTTTGTATGTTTCCCCTCTGGCGATCACCACGCAAAGAAAAATAATCGCCCAACGCCCAAAATAGCCTTGGTTTTGACAATACGAAGAAAGTGGAAACTAAAAAAAACCTCCTTTAATCTATCGTTAGTTATTTTGAATCTAAAAGTTCCTTCGGGTTTTAGGCCTTCCCAACCCCACACTAAGAGAGCAAATTTTACTTTCAATATAACAGCGGTCCGGAAGCCGTTTTTCTACTACCCGGTATTGTCGTTTGTTGCTAGAGATCTACCTTGATATAGCCTCGATTCTTTGTTTACTCGTGATTTTTTATGGGTAATCCATCAGAGTAAACACAGTTGAAAATATTACGTGATGCTACGGCCGGGGTCAAATTGAACAGCAAACGCTATAGATTTACTTTGGGCCATTTTAGCTCCAAACGAGCTTTAAGCCCTGGAACTGAACCACTAAAACAGAAAGCAGAAATGTAAGGGATTTCTAAGTTTAAAAATAACAGAAAGATTAATGGGATTTTAAGTTACTTTTAGCAACAGCCTCAGGCCTATCAATAGCCACCTTTAAATTGGCCATAAAATTAAACTGAAGTTGCTGGTGGAAACTAATAGCAACGGACATCAGTCATTGGAATTATGCTGGGAACACACATAGCAGTTACCTTAGATGGTTTTCTCATTTGCATAGTAATTTTCCTGAAATTTCAAGGTGGCACTTCAACGCAGCCATATTCGAAATGTCCATTTAGGCTTATTTTGACGAAGATTTTATATTCGCCAGTACATTTTAATATCTTACCCCATCCCACTAAATAACCACTTACAACTGGAAAACCTGAGTGATAAAAAATGGTAAAATATTTAGATCAGCCGCAAATTATTTCCGGTAGAAATCATCCTTCCAACTTTAAAAACTTGGAAATGAAAACAACAGTGTAATTCAGAACGAGGCTTACCATATCCATCTATTTTCAATACAAACAACTTTGCCACTGATATTAAAAAGCATGCTTTATCTTGAGGGAATTCACCCAGCTTTAAGTTGAACTAATGTTGTTTTTTTTTCGAAACGCGCTCGATCTGTTTCAATGCATGAAACTTGACTTGGATATTTATGTGGCATGTGAACAAATTATGAGCTATTTATGGACCAAACAATCAGAACTTTTTAGCTTTGTTGCATGTGTATGATGAACGGTTTTTGCTTCAAGAACCTGTGACGTAAACGTAACGTAAAAGAGCCAAAATTGAATCACCTGATTGGATGATTTGTGCTTGTTGACGTCAAAGAGGAAATTACCTTTCACCTGTCATATTCCCAAGTATTTAAGCATTTGGCAATTGGCCAAATACAGTAGGTACAGAGGTGACGAATTAATTGTAAGAGGCTTTATTATTTACAGTTCAGTGTTACAACTCGTTGGGCCTACAAATAAATCTACAAAAATCAATCATTTTTATTTTAACTGAATCTTCGTCAAAGTTAATTGCACTAATATTCCAAGTGTCCCGGGTTATCTTTCGCCAGAGCTTTTGCACGAGGAAAGTTGGAGCCGGTGATCTTCAATTCAAGATTGTGACCAGTTTGGTCAGAATGCACTAGGCGAATCTCACCGAAAGTAGACTATATGTTGAATGTCAGGGTTTTGGGATTGAGAAAGCCCTTAAAAATCTCTTGTTCTAATACAACTTGCCAACGCTTGTTAGTTCTTCGCCCCTGATTGGCTGATCGCATGAATAAACACTGAAAACGTCGATCACGGTGTTTTCGTTCTTGCTTAGGAAATCTTAGGGGTAACTGGGCTAATAGGCAATTTGCGCGATGACGTCTTTTTACTACTAAGACCAAGGGAATAATTCATTTCGTTGCTTCTTTCATTTTTAAATTTGGTAATCTCAGCGAGGTTTAAATAACAAAAGCCCTGATTTGCACAAGAAAGCAATACCCTCAAGGATTCTGTTGTAAGTAGCAAAACTACGTCATTGTGCAAATGGCCTATAATGCACAACGGCAAAAAGAGACATAATTTGGCTATTTATATCGAGTACCATTGTGTTCATCTTAGATGCTCTAACAAAAGCAGACTGTTGTATTCAATGGTTCAACCAGTGAGGTCCAAATTATTATCAACGCATTATTATTGAGGCAAAGGGGTCACCGTCCGAGTGTCGCGCTACCATGGAGACTGACATGAAACTGATTCCATCACATGGTCTGAGTGGGATTTGAATTCGGTTCATCCCCAAGTTTTGCTCAACGGATCCTCTACAGGACGCTGGCGGAGGATCTGGGAAGAGAATGAGGCTGCTCTCGCTTCCAGCTGCTTTGATCTCCTCAGTGCAAAAAGCTGATTGCATCTATACAAATATGGCGAAAATTAAACAATAGATTGCTCCACGCCTCCGCAACTCTAGCATCTCCGCCCACAAAAAAGTCAATCAAACTTAATAATAAGCAGGTGTACAATTAATTGAACAGAATAATGAATTACTCCTTTAGCAATTACGCCCCCTGAGGAGCAAGTTTGTGGGCTGCTACAATCTTGGACAGAATAAAATGGAACAGCAAACCCCCATATGGACGTTTACCTCGCTGATATTCCAACAATGATGAAAGACTGAAACTTTTAATAAGTACTTTTAAACTGTGTAGCGCACTCGAAGTTTGTTAAAATGACCCTGACGTGTCGCAGACGATTTACAAAATGTTTTTATGCGATCGAAGATGTTTGTGACGGTTATCAACGGTTAATGACGATTAACAGATAATTGAAATAAAAGTGACTTACTGTTTTGTTACTTTACTGTAAAAACGACAAAATCGTGAAAAATCGATGAAAACCGTCGGCAACCGATCTCTTGTAAATGGTGCTAACCTTTATGTTCGTCAACATAAATCGTGTCATGATTACTATACTAACACTGTAAGTAACGCCAGTTGGACTCTCGCACATTTAGATAGTCCTAGAATAAGATGTAATGTAAGCGCACCTCAACTCCGAAATGTAGACCGCGATTAGGTCAGTCACTATCCCACTGATTCCCTTTCTTTTGATTTGTTTACGTCTTGATGTTTATCGGTTGCCTCATCTTAAAAAATATTGCCAGATAACTAACGATTAGCATTTATGCATTTTCTCTTTCGAACGCAGCTTACTCCTTTGGACTTAAACCGTCTTAGACACTTAACTCATTTGCCTTAATTGGGAACACGATTCAGCGCTGTGATGGACCAAAGTCAAGTTATTGGCAGAAAGCTAGAGCTTTGGACCTACAGGGTATTTTAGTTTTGACTTGAAATTCGCACACATTGGCATGGCTAAGGAGATTTATCGTTCGATCGACCACGACGCCAACAACAAAAAAAGAACAATGAGGAAGTCGGAGGCGCTCTAAGTTTTTAGTATCTGCTTTATTTTTAGCATTTTTGAGTAGCTTATATCTATTTACATTTTTTAAAGAAAGATCAGCGAGAGAGAGAGAGAGAGAGAGAGGAATTTTTCATCTATACACACAGAAAAATTGTTCGTGTCACCACATCTTTAGTGAGTCAACGGATCTAACGAGCTCAGCCGTTTGTTTTTATTTTGTAGAGAATTCTAAATTATCTATCCGTTCGTTAATAAACCTGTCACTTCTCGCCAGATTTTGACTACACTGAGCAGTCTCTCTTATTTATTCTTAGTTCGTCGAGCGAAAAAATAACCACGCGCGTGACTGAAAAAGCGAGACGAACGCTCCCCTCACTACATCCGAGGAAAAAGAGAGACTGCTGGTAGTCTGTTATCCCAAATTGAGAACAAAACAGTAAAAACAAAGAAAATGTGCTATTTCTGATTTTTTTCGTTATCTTTCCTTGGGTATTAAGAGCACATTAACACGGCCAAAGGCACGAGAAAATTCGTGAGTGTAGTGCGACATGTATTTTTCTCACCACGGTACTTCCTAAGATGTGTACTTTACTGAAAGTGTGGAGAACAAGTCAAAAACAAGAAATCTTTTCTTACGGCGACTGGGAACTGCCTCGGTTACCTCTCATACCGGCTACAGACGTGATCAGGAATAGAGAGGTTAAGCATCACGTTTAGTTTACGTCAAACGGCAAACGGAATTTGTAGCACGTGACCAGGTTCGTTTACTGTTCATTATTTCTACGCATACATAAGTAGTTTCACGCAATTTCCTATCCATAAGAATAGTTTTGAGCTGTTCTTATCTGAGAATTTCTCAACTTGAATCTGACGTTTGCCGTTTGCCGTATACGTGAAGCTTAAACTCTCTAATGAGAAAGAAGTGAAGTCTGCCACAGCTTGGTAAGCTTGTTGCGGCGAGTGGGAGAACCATGACAATCTTGTTTCAAGTAAAATTTGAACAAGGAGCAGTGCTTCATTTTCGTTAGTCCTTCAATAGAGCGAAAAGTGGTAGAGAAGAAAATGGCCACGCGTGCAACTGGGGAGCGAGAAGGGAGAGGCAGACGCCTTCGCTTCTCGAGTCTCGCTCACTTCTCGCATGTTACGAGTACCACTATACCACTTGAAGAAAAATGAGAAAAAGCTCGCAGTCTATTGAAAATGCGAAGAGCGCAGTACCACTCTCCATGGCGTTTATCGACACGTGTGTATTGTCTTATTTCCTTTTCTTTCAACCAAGTTCTCGTTTTGTTCTTAAAGACGTCGACTAACAGATATCTGGAGCATCAAGGTATCTTGAGGCAGGAAATATTAAAACCGTCTCCTCGATGTTTCGACACAAACTCTAAGAGTTTTTGCTTTTTCTGAAGGCTGTAGGAGGATTCCAGTTCGTAAATGGTGCATAGATTGAAGAGCAGTCCTTCTTGTAGATTCGTTGTAGGATCCGCCCAAATTATTCTCTCCAGCAACGCAAGCGCCTGAAGGATAGTACAATACAACGTCAAGTTAAAAACTAGCAAAGTGTAATGTATGCTAGAGTAGATTGCAGAACAGAAAATAGACGAGCAACAGATGTTTTGCTCCCCGCGTGAGGCGCGGGAAAATCAGCGCACACGTGACGACTGACTACACGTCTGATTGGTTAGTGGGGTGTTTCCAAACGAATCATCACGTTTTGGGCAAACGGCAAGCGTTAGTTTGTACCACGTGACCAGGTTTTTCCTTAACTTGTCGTTTACTGTTTGTTACATCTACAGAAAGATGGCAGTTTGTAAGGTTCGTCCGTAAGAATAATTTGGGATAGTTTTTACCTGCATATTGCCTAATTGGAAAGAGTGCCAACTAAAATCTGACCGTCCGTTACCGTTTCGCGTAAACGTGATTCCGAGGCTATGTCTATATTATTCCGGATAGCTTCTCGTGTCGACACGAAACGCTATCCCGAATGTTATGAACAGCGAAGGCTCGAAACAGAAACACGTCGTTCACACACATCGAAAATCGATCAACATAGTGCAGGGGCAGTTGACCGAGGGGGTTTGGTGCACTCAATCCCAGCCCTCACTCCTGAATATTTACTTCTCTCTCAGTGGGTTCTTCCGCTGCGGTACCTGTTAACACTCCACCGAAAAGTGGCGCAACTTCGCCCTGTTACAGAAATCGCTCCGAAACCTCCGTTCTTGTGTGAACAGAGGCCCTATCCGGTATTGCTTTCGTGCCGGCGCTAAAGCTTTACTAAAGCTATCCAGATATTTCCAGATATAGTGCGAACCATTGCCGGCTTTCATAACCAGTCTCCTCTACTTACTATGTACGAACATAGCCTTAATCTCTAACATTTAGGGGCGCTTTCCATTGGAAAAAAAATTCCGGTTTAAAATTTCGGAAATTCCACGTGCCCAATGGAGCGGTACATTCTGGTTGAACAGACCCGACCCAAGCCACCGCGCGTTTGGTTATTGCTCTTGTAAGGGGGGTAGTAGAGCGATCGAAACGCGAGCGCGCGTGAAAATCACCCCACGCGAGAAAAGACAACACGCGGCGGGTCGCCTTTTCTCGCGTGGGGTGATTTTCACGCGCGCTCGCGTTTCGCTCGCTCTACTATTCCTGAGGAAAAATGGGGGACTACTCGTAGTCTAGGATACAAAAGAGCGGAACAATTTGGTCAAATGGAAAGGGACATTTCAGTCCGACCGACCGAAATGACCAGACCGGTCAAAGAGGACCACCTTCAAAGCTGGTCCCGATTATTCCGATCGGACGAAACCGAAATGGTCCGTTTCATTCGACGTAACAACTGAAACTTCTGGAATTTTGGGTTGAATGGAAAGCGCCCTAGTATTATTGAGACAAGCTTGCAAATAACTACTTTAATACTCAACTTACCGATACCTTTAAAGCTATCTACTTACCTCCTTTAGTTTTCCGAGAAAAAGTAGACAAACAGCTACATTATTGACAGCCTGTGTGCAAAAACAAAGACGCAAACAAACAAAATTAAGGCAATTTTTCTTCAGACCAACTCTAGACGGCAGATAGTCTTAAAGAGCAGGCAAAGTGCTTACCACGGAATTCTGGGGATCTAACTTGGTAGAGGCTATAAAATGTCTATGAGCTTCGTCAAATAATCCAGCAGACAGAGCCAACAAACCTCTGGAATGCAAGACAGAATGAAAAAAATAAGGAATAAATAAATTTGCGGCGATACATAAAATATAAACATTTTATAACAATTTGTCATTTGTTGGTTATGTATTGTTGCGCTTTGAGGGGAGGGATGGGGGGGTTCATTAACTATTGATTTTATTTTGCATTGCTATGGAATCATGTACTGGCGAAACTAAGCCCCTGTTTACAAAAATGCGTTTTCGTTGTCATCGAAAACACATGGATCGATTCGCTTCCCCACTATCATTTTGATGCGTTTTCAGCTGTCCACACTAAAACGTTCGAAAACGATAGAACTGAACGTTGTGACGTAAGTTGAACTCTATGCGCGCGCACCTGTGATATTTTCGGTCATCGTTTTCATTGTGATACGTTTTTTACCGTTTTCGACCGTCCAAACTAATACGATATGTATGCGATTTCATTTTGATCCACTTTCAAAAAACTCTCAGCGTATTAGTGTGGATGGAAGGCCACAACGCATCGAAATGTATGCGTTTTCACTAAACGAAAACGCATTAGTGTGGACGAGGCATTTTCTCAACCAATCAGGGGTTTACAAATGTAATTTGCTAGTGTAGCTACTGTTTTAGAGTCTGAATTCACTTGTAAAATTTTTTGTCAAATTGGCCTCAGCGGAAAATGCCATAATATTCTTTAAATTCCCGTTTGGGTGGTGCTTCATGTAAACCCGACTTTTTCAATATCTTTTATTCTCTGCACGATTTGCACGTGCAATGCATCAGCGTCTCGTACATTTGCATACACTGCACGAACAGTTCGTGCAAACAACAAAAAATACCGCAAAAGTAAGGTTTACATGAAGCACCAGATAAACAGCAGGTTAAAGAATATTATGGTATTTTGCGCTGGTGCTGGAAACGCCGTTTACGAATGGACGGAAGGGCGGCTTAAACGGAGACAAAAATCTCCGTTTTCAAAAACATCTGGAGATGCGCACATGTGGACGGGGACTACGCTTTACTGGACAAATTCAAACAAATAACTGTATTTGCCAATCCAAGCACTGAGTTGGTTCCTTTGTATAGGAGGTCTATACGCATCAGAGATAAACTTTTTTTAGCATAATCTTACTTATTCATGACTACGCTGCTGAGTGACTTTGGATCTCCACTGGCCTTTGATTCCACTTGCTTAAAGTAGCTTTGTGCGGCGTCTAAGTCTCCAAGCTAAAAGAGAAATGGGGTTTCTATAAATTAGGCGACTGGAAATCCTCCAAAACTGTTGAGGGTATTGATCGGTGTATGTTACCACAAAAATTATAAACTCGTAGTGGAAAAAGCATCTTTCGTTTACAAAAAAAGCGAACGATCTTCATGTTGGCATAAACTTAACGAAAACTAAATGGAAAGTTTTGCATTTCTATTATGAAACAAAATTGCTCTCCTATCCTGTAGTTTCAGTTGAGATGAGCGGTTTTCAACCTCTGAATCTCTTATAATATAGTGTTAGACTATTTAATTTCATTCTGCTCTGTACTGCACTTTACTGTAGTTTCCTAGGAGACTCTTTTCGCTAGTCAGAGGAAGATTAAGCGGCAACGACGACGGCGAACGGCAACGACAACGGCAAAAAAGGCCAGAGTCCCATATTGGGTTTAGTTTAGCAAAACAAAAACTTTGCACGTGCATCACAGGCCGCTTTTTTGGTACATTTCTTTGTCGTCGTTGCACTCCCGCCTAATTTCCCGTCTTTTTTGAGGACGTGATCACAAGACAACAGTTTTCTTTTTCTCTTTGTGAAATTAGATACAGTTCAGTCCTTTAGAATTCAATTCCAGAAAAGAATCACCAACATTTGACAAATTAAGAGAGTTGGAATAAAGGCGATGAAGTTTTAAACAGCGCGAAAAGCGTAGTTTTCGCTGCCGTTGCCGTGGTGGTTGCTTGATCTCCCTTTTATCTATCTACTCTAGGAGTGGCTCACTTGTAGGTAAATTCTTCCAATTCCAGATAACATGCTAAAAGTGGAGGAAGGATCCCTAGCCATGATAGACTCAAACACAGCAACCGCCAGGCTGTAATCCTAGAAGAGAAAAAACATAGGCAGATGAAACCGTGCATCAAATCAATTCGGGGACCCGTTTCTCGAAAGTCCAGGTAACTTTTCGGGTCCGAAAAGCTGATTTATGTTTGCCGCGTTTAAGTTGAAGATCAAAGTTTCAATAATTTTGAAAATGATACAATGAAACTGTCAGTTAACGAAACAAAATTGACGGGTTTGTGAGCTAGGAACTGTGCTATTGAACAAGTTTAAATTTTAAAATTTGCCTTCGGGCCCGAAAAGTTCCCGGGCCTTTCGAGAAACGGGGCCCAGATCAGATCCAGGAAAGAGGTTTCTAGTTTCCAGGTTTCCAGTGAAATTGATTCAATTGTAACATACAGTCAATGCCCATCAAGGTGTCAAAATTACCCAACAACCCCCCTTTCGCTCCCACCACGGCCACCCTCACCAAAAACTGACAATGCATATGGTATGTGATGTAGAGGACCTGTGATGCATAAATGAGGAGAAAGATTGTTTCATCTAAACTCCAAGAAAAAAGTTGAAAAGAAGTCACGAGTATCTGATTTCTAAAAACTCCTTAGCGAGAGTGATTTTCTTTGTTTTTCTCAATCACTGCGGGCTCGCTTTCCTAGAATTGGTTCCTTTACGAGGTAGTCTCTTTAGCGGCCGATCTGGCCGAAGTCATGAAACGCCCCAGTCCATAACCCACTGGTGTTGTTCAATTCCGGAAATAACGACAAGAATTCTTAAATTGGCTTGAACGTGGCGTGACAGTGGCTTCAGATGACGCGTCTCCTCTCGCGTGCCTCTCGGGCGTGTACTTTTCACGATATCCCCCAAATGGAGAGCTTGCTCGCAGGCTAAGGAACAAGTGGCAGATAGTGGGGCAAAAACACGCGCGACAGGTGGGAAGCAAAGCGATTTTTTCTCAAAATTTGCCGAAAAGGCAGTTCACTTTTCTCATGGAATTTCGGTTTCTTAAAACAACATGACCGAATCTCGTTTAACTGAAAAATCCCGAATCCCGGCCTTCAAGTAACTTTAAGTCCCGGATCCCGAAAATTAAACTGGTTGGGACTCTCCTTTACTTCATTCTAGGCTGAATAGCAGCAACCCCTCATCATGGCACCGCTGGTATTTCATCTCACCTTCATTCCAAGGAAACAGTTTCCTATTGAATACAGAACTCGCACTTCTCTGGCGACCCACAGCTCAATAGCAGCTGAAAATTAATTGCCATTTGAATTATTAGTTACATTATTATTCATTCAAAATATTTCGCCGTTCCTGATTCATTGGCTCCAATCCCCCGGCTAATTCTTCATAACCAAGAAGCGCCAACTATATTTGGAAGATGGAAGCAACATACCGTCGATTCGGTGGACTGGAAACAAGGCTGATCGATGGTATATTTGAATGGAAACGAGGCTTCTTGGGCAACAGTGAACTAAAAACAGTGGCACTCACGGCTATTGGAAGACGAAATAGCTGAATTGCTGACCAAACTGAATGGAAAAACTGCAAGAATTCGATGGATGTTGTCTGCTTAACCGCAGCAGGGTTAGCTCAGTGGGTAGTGCGCTTGACTGCAGAGCGAGAGGTCGCGGGTTCGATTCCCGGGGCCTGACCAATACTCAGGGTCTTAAAATAACTGAGAAATGAAGGTACTTGCTTTGCCCTGCAAAAGGCTAGACCTTCGGATGAACACGTAAAATGGCGGCCCCGTAGTGTCCCCAATTAGTACTTTCTTGCTAAATACATTGACACTCAAATAAAGTGCTTTTTTTGACTTTTTGAGGAGTATCTGCAAGGTAAAAGATTTGTTTATACCCTGAAACCGTGACGAGAAATAGGCCAAATTTTTGAAGAAAGTCTATGAGGAGGTACGCACGTTAAGAACTTAGAAATATTTTGAATGAATAATGAAACAATTATTGAATTCGGCTGTCGTACCATGTGAAGAATTATGCAGATCTCGGAGGATGAACATTATCCACCTCGGCATCTTCCTCGATCTGCTTAATTCTTTACATCCTACTCAGCTTCATTCACTAAATAATTGTCAATTATCCCTGAAAAGCCCTATAAAGGGTGACGATAATTATGTATGTTACAGGTCAAATTTGATTTCAGGTTAAAAATTTTCAACCTAGGTTGATTCTCAATTTCCTTTGTTTTCTAGGGCTAGGAGACACTGGAAATTGAGAATCAGCCTTGGTTAAATCAAAATTAACATGAAATCAAATTTCTCGTGTAGCATATATATATATATATATCTGATAGTAAATCAAGACGATTAATTTAATCTGAACTGTGAACAAAAAACATTAAGCATCGGCTTACCCATCTTATATTCAGGTGTCATCTCCCCCTGGCTTCCATCCTCAGTTAAATTCTGCAGCAAGTTTTCTTGCACTTGAAAGCACGTCCTTTGCAGCGCATACAGATTATCCAAAGCATCCCTTGGTCTACCCATGTACTGTGGAAGCTCAGCCTGCAAGATCCGCATGGAAAATGGCACCATGGATCCTACAAAGGAAAGAGTCATATCTGAAGGAACTTTTTCACTGTCACATCTTACTGTTCAAACATACATGTATTTTACTACAACAACAGAAAAATTTACTTAGATTGGTATTAGTTTTTGGCTAACAGTCTCAAGCCTTTAAAAATAAAAAGTGTAAAAGAACGGGACAACGGAATAAATAAAATGCATCTACAGTAAAAAAATGTGAGTCAGAAAAAAAGAGGATGGATAAAATAAGGTCACAAATTTAGTAGAAAAGAGGATTTTTAGGAAGTGGCTTGGGGTTTAGGTCCACATAGTAAGTTTTGTCAGTGTGCCATGGTTTTGCAGTCTTTTAAACTCATGTAGTTTCATACATGTCACTTACAATAGCATAATTTTTTTATAGATACCAACAGTACATGGTATAAAATATTAGAGACACTCCTTGCACATTTCTGGCATTTCATTACTGGAATTTCCTTTTTTTGATTGGAAAGTATCTGCCTATTTCAGCTTTAAAATCAATGGTTAACTTTCTAAAAGCAGTGCTTAATATTTTGACACTAATGACAACCATAACACTCTTTTTTCGTCTATAAGATTTTTTTCCACCCCAGGCTGAATATTCTTATTTTCTGGCGATTTTAGGCTGAAAATAATCTTGTAGTATTCTTAAATTAAAGCTTATAACATTTCCTTTTTCGAATCGATATCAACACCAATATCAATTACAGTAAGTGCAGGTTTTTTCGTTTTGTAGGCTAGTTTTGCTGTTTAGAGAAAGGAAAGAGTTAAGAACGTATAATGTTGTATTGTATTCACCGATTTTCAACATACAAAATTATATCCTTTTCAAAATCTCAGCCTGGGGTTTATTCTTTAAATATTCTTAAAATGTCGCAAATTGCAGCCCCAATATTCCAAATTAACCCATTCGCTCCTGGAGATTTTGCGGAAAACGCGTTTTGAAGCTAGTCGAGTGGTTTTCTGGTCACTGTCGTGCTATAAAGATCTAAAACTTACCACAAACCGGTTTACAGGTCGTACACTTGGCGGTCTTCTGATCCAGATGCAAAATATCAGCTTGCGAAGTTCGGGCATGCGCAGAAAGCAAAATTTCGAGATTACTTTTCGCTTTCTCTCCTCCCTTCTTTTTTCGCTTTTCTTGCCTCATTTTTTTTTTCTCTTGCTGGGCATTTAGTAGGCTTCATTTTGGTGGGAAGAGTTTTTAGGAAAGCTTTTAGGATCTTAGGATTAGGTGAAAGGAAAGGTAGGTGGGTAATGGAACAAGATTTTCATGGAGATTTTCAGGTCCTTGTCACGTGTTTTTTTTGCTTCTTTCTCCGGTGTCCTTGACTGAATTGTGCTCATTCTGGTATGGTTTGAAAGATCTCTTCACTCTGCACAAGTTAGCGAAGAAAGTTAAAACTGATGACGTCACAAAGGGTAGAAAGGACCTGGATCCGCGCGGGCGGTTACGGGCGGTTCAGGGGCGAATGGGTTAATACATTCTTATAAAAAAGAGCGTACCAGAGTGTTGTACTGAGTTATGGATGCTACATGGAGGGAGATCCAATAGCCTTGCATCTAGGGATGCACTAAAGTCCAGCATATGACTTTCAAATGCCATTCTTTTCAAAAAAACATTCATTTATTTTATCCTTTAAATTAATTTTCAATATTCACCTTTCCTGGCAGGGTATGTGTCAGGATAAAACTCATAATACAGATCGGGTTGGTTAAAGCTCCCAAATGCCTCTAACTCAACCTCGGCTGTGCTGAACATCTGAAGTTTGAACAGCAAAGCTATTCTGCAGAACCAAACCTGCCATACAAGGAATGAGCCAAGTCAGTTTAAGTCAGTTAGTTTTGGTTACCTTCTAACAGTGATGAAATCCTTGTGTGTTATTGATGGCTGGAGTTTAAGGATCCCTTGCATAGTAATTTCCCTTCAAAAGTGTTCACATATTGTGATGCCACATAAAGCACCTTAATTCTATTACCCCATCAATATAATCAAAGTTCAAAAACAAGGATCTTATGGAAGAGCTCACAGAATGTTGCTGCAGCACCCATACATGTAGTTAGCGACATATTTTTTTTAAAAATTGAAAAGCAAGAAAAGTTACTGACTCAAAGTGCCAAGAAATAAAGATTACTCAGTCACCTTCATGCCTACTTATGAAAAAGTATGCAAAGATCTCTGGTTTAAATATGAGGTAAGCATGTATGGCCTACCTGCAATGTCTTGTGAGTATGTAATGCCCTCTGTCCTTTCTGACCAACACCCTGTCCATGAGCTGTCAGGAATCTGGTAGTGAATTCTAAGGCAGCTCTCCAACATTGAGAAGACTAAAGACAAGACCAGGCAATAATCAGTTTTAAGTTCACAGTAACCTTGTGGTTGACAGAATGCTTTCTAATTTTATTTAAGGAATAAAATTGAGAATGTTCCCCTTTTTCTTTTTCACACAAGTTTACCTCGTTTTCTCGTAAGTTACTACTTGCCTTATTTTCATGTTAAAACATGTCAAGACTGTGATTTCTCGCAAAAAAAATATTTGAATCTCAATCACACTTCCACAATCTGTAATTACTTCAAGTTAGTATTGAATAAGCCATTTGAATGAAAATCACTTCATAAAGAGGTTGAGAAATGTATAATAACAGAACAAACCAGCAGTTCTCTGAGTCCTGATTCATCCAATGGAACACTATCAACACTCAGTGTCTTTCTGTAATCAGCTTCTTGTCCACCCATAAACTTTGTTAACAGCTCCTTCACTGGGTCTAACTAAATTTAAAGAAAAAGATGACACTGTAAACCACTCTAGGTTCACTAGGCTATTTATTTCAATATTACTCAAGATGAAGATGAGCCCCTTTGAAACTTTGGCCACACCGAAATGTAAGCCACTCTACTCTTATTTGCAAAGTAAATCTTCTCCTTAAAGAAATATGCTGCAAACAGTATGCATGACATCTCGCTATCAACATCAAGCCAGGCCAAGCATAACCCCATAGACTCTGGAAATGAATTGATTATTTGAAAAAAATGAATCCACGAGTCGTTGCCACCATTGGTGATGTTTGACTCCAGCTTCTCAGTATTTCATCAGATTAAAACATCTTTGAATGGATAAAATTGTTATGAAGACGTTAATAAATATTTAAGAAAACAGAGCTGGAAGGAATCTCAAAACTACTTTGTGTGTAAATTTACTGCTCATTACACATGTAGGAAAGTAGAGATGAATCTGATTTCTACAACTACTGTACTAAGGGATTCAACCTTCAAATGATCATTAATTTTCTTTGATGGAAACTTGGGGTGGGGGGGCAGGTATGTTTGACCTGACTTGACTGTAAACCTTGAGCTGAGTTGTTCAAAGCCTAGCTACCTGTACCTCTATTCCTTGATTCACTGAAAACAGACCAAACCAGCTGTCATGGCAACTTATCTTAATGTGCTAATCACCCTTTAAGCAACTTAGCTTTGGTCTCAACTACAATGTTGCTCCCATAAACAAAAAATTTTGTCCCTTTTGGTTCTAATTTTCTTTTGTTCCTATGAAAGAGGCCAGAGTGCCCATAACAACGGGCCCGTAAAGCTGTTGCTGTCTTCATGCAAGATGGAGGTTTCAATAGTTTTGTATCTAACAGTTAATTAAACAAAACAGAGTGGTTTGCTAGCCAGGACCTGTGCTCTTATTCTTTACATTTCGATTTGAATGTGTGTTTTCAGGCCCGAAAAGTTAGTGCGACTTTCGAGAAACAGGCCCCAGGAGACATGTTCTGAGTAGCGGCCAGAATCCCAGCCCTGGGCCCTTAAAAGGGAGTTTAAGATGTCACTACAGCAACGGCAACAGGAACGTCGAAAAAGCAAAACATCAACCCTGCTCATGAGTCACGGTAAATTTATTTGCCTTAACCGCGCGACTACAGAGTGAAATTTCCTAATTTGATGCATTGTGCAGGATATGAACACTTAACAACAATTTTTCTCTCTCTTTCTGAGATTGGACAAGGTCCTTGCAAACTAGCATTGGGAGAATTCAAATACAATATTATTGACAAATTAATCGAGTTGCAATAATCGCAATACAGTGAGAGTGAAGGCAAATCCAATTTATAAGTGACGTTTTGGCTGCCGTTGCTGATCTAAAATCTTAAACTCCCTAATGACAGCCCTGTGAGTGAAGATACAATACCTGGGGAGATTCAATAACCAGCCCTGGGGAGGTTAAGAACTGCTGACCCACATCTGCTGGATTCAACATTCCTGAGCCAATGGTAACAAGAAACTGCTTAGTTTGTGGATTGCAAATCCATGCCGAGTGCCGTCTTTCAGCTTCCGTTTGTTTTCTCTTCACACACTCCCCCTCAGGGGTTGGTGGTGCAGATGGAGGCTTTGTGGTCTGGGAAATATTTACATCCAGCAAATTAGGTCTGGGAGTTGAATGGTCAGTGTTTGACACTACATTTGCCGGATGTGCAAAGCCTTGGTTGATTTGGCTTGGCAATGGTGCAAGTGGAGGAACGTGTCCTTCAGACTGCAAAAACTGTGATTCTGTGTCAGAAACTTCCTGGGTATTCAGCTCCAAAGGCTCCAAAGGAGGAGGGGTAGGTTCCTGTGTTGGCTGGCCTTCTGATGGCGGTTCTTCTGTGGTCATTGCTGGCACTTCTGTCATTGACTGCAAATTTTGTTGTGCTACTTCAGCAAAAGGGTCAGTTGCACTTGGCGCAAAAATGGAATCAAAGAAATTATGTCCTTCCACATCCCCACTGGCAGTTGTGTTTGTAGAAAACAAGTCACTGAGGGTACGATTTGGATTGTCGGAGGTAACACCTTGAATTTCTACACTCTGAACAGAGTCATCTGGTTCTTTATTACTTGGCGCCATGGTGGGACTTAGCTCTGGAGAGCTCTCATTCATCCATTGACCCTCTTAGTTTAAAGAACAATTTTGTGGATGGTTAGTTAAAATGGCAAGTGATTTGTTGTACTATGTTGAGCATCCGAAACCAGCTTACAGCTATACCTGCTTCCAACATCTATGGCAATCAATGGTTGGCATGCAATCAATCATTCAACATGCCTATTGACAGTTATGATAATAAATATTACTAACAGTACTGATGATTATTTGAAGGAAGATCATCACAGTTATATATGCAACTTTTGCAGTTGCAAAAAGAAAGCCTTCTTTCTTTTTTCGCAACTGCAAAAGTTGCGTATATAACTGCAATGATCTTCCTTCAAATAATTCTTTACTCCGCAGTTCACATATATGATTTTCATATATTCATAATTTCAGTACTGATGATGGTAATGATTTTAAGTTTTTGCCATTTACATGGCAAAACGTTCACCCTACTTGTAGGTTCATCCTCACAAGCAAATCTAGGGTAACCCTTCCCTTGGAATAACCTTTCCTCTCATGTAAACAAAACTGGAACTTCTTCAATGTAAACAGTAAACAGTGCCTTTTATAAAAGTCATGTAATAAACCAAGCTACAGTTGTTGGGACACTTTGCTATCTTCCTACCCTTCCAATGTTGGTGTGCAGATTTGGTGAGTTAACTGCGATAAAAAACATTGGAAGGAAGAGGAGATGGGACAGAAGAGAAAAAAACAGCGTTCTGTCAAAGGGTTCCAACTATTTTTGTCTGAGACTGTAGCAACAGAAGGGTAGTTAAAACCTTTGGGGTAGAGTCAGGACAGTTTTTTGGAGTAGCAAAACATTAAATCATCGAGTGACATTTACACACATTATTGACCAACCCAGGGTAAGATCGTGAGACTGGAGATCAATGACTGGCGATTGGCCCATCTCTTTTATCACTTTGAAGGATTCAGGCATCTGATTATTTTATACAATCTAACCTTCAGGACTGGGACACTGCCATCCAAAGACATTATCCATGATCTTAGGGTTTTGATAGAGCCAGTTCTCAAACTCCTACAAACAGAAAGAAACTTTTTCTGAGTTAAACTGCAGTGTCATGTTTTCAACATGTTGTCAACATGCGAGTTGATGACATGATCAGTAAGCTGTTGCCACATTTACTATAGAGAGGAAAAGTGCCAACCACCATCCAACCATTTCTGCTAAGAAAATACATTATGTAACTTACAACTTCTACCTTAAAATATGCAAATTCAAGGCACTTATTATTAAACACAAACCTTGGCAGAAAGCTTCCCAGTTTTAGAAACATTGCAGGTTTCAAATGCATCGTTCACAATCCTAGAATCAACAAAAAATTAAAATTCCAACAAAATCAGAGCAATCATAAGTTCTTGGCACATGGATAAAGACTAGTCAACTACCGTGAACAGCCTTGTGGACAACTTGCCATAACAGACACCCCAATGCAAAATCAGCAGCAAAAATCATAGAAGTTTGACTGAAATAAAGCCCCACCAGAGTATAGAGGGAGGGAGTGGGAAATACTGAGAGTCCGCTGCTGCTGGAGACTTTTCATACCCCTGAGTTTAAACATTCTGCTTTTAAACTGAAAGTTTTGAAAATCACACATGGAACAGTAGCTAATCAGAGCCAGGTATACGTTTTTCGTTGTTGCACAATTTTCTACATGTGAGAGTTTGTTCACCTCTCTCCCATCACTGAGTTACTGTGCTGTTAAACACATGTGAATTCTCAAGTTCAAAAGCCAACTAATGTTTGCATTCTTCGGCACCATCAATCACCTTAGTGGACCTCTTGGGAAACGTTGTTTACTTCAATGAGTTCAAAAGTCATGGCTTGTGATTTGTGATTGGTGGATTTCAATCCATTTGGTGTGCTTCTGCGTTCCAAGGTTTGTTATGTGATAATTTTGCAAATATGATTGATGGCAGCAAAAAATGCAATAGTCCAATTTCAATAGATTAACACTTGGTTACAAGACAAAAGAAATGTATTATTCATTGCTGAGCCACAAGATGATTCCTTTGTTTTATTTCCCCAAGCCTCAGAGCCAAGTATGAATTTTCATACTTTGAAATTGGTCTATTGTAAGCTGGATTTTAAATTTCAGAGTTCCGATGTTATTGAAAGTGCAGTAAGTTACTTCACTCTTTTTTGCAGCAAGATAAGTCTTTGGAGCCAGCCTGAAGTTGCCAGGAACTTTTTATCACCTCTAAACAAAGCATTCACCTTGTAACTGTTTCAATCAGCTTGTCTGTTTCTTCTCCCTCTTCAGGTTGTTCAACTGTAGTATCCTCCATGTTGTCCAGTATGGTTTGAGCAGACTCCAGGGAACTTAACAGAACGGCTGTCAGCTCATCACGGCTAACTCCACCATCTTCTGCCTGTATTCAAAAGTTTACAATAGTTCACAAGAAATTAATTGTGAAAGTTGATTCACAAAGGTTGTAAAAGTGAACCCAACTCCAGCATTAACCTGTAAAAACCCCCTGGAGGGAGAAAAAGAAGAAACAACAAACTCAGCCTCACCTTCAGAACTACAGTGGAAGGAGAGAATAAACTGCTATCACCAATATGCTAACCTTGCTCTGGCAAAAAAAAAACTTAAAACAAGACAATTCTTGTTCTTTCTCTACCTCCCCTCCTCAGCTTGTAAACTAATTCAGCCAAACCTCCTGTAAACCAAACACTTACCTTGACCTAATTTATTCTGGACATCACAAAAACTAATTTATCCAATTCAAGGTAGACAGACTGCAAATTATAGTAATTGTTTATTATGTTGCTGTTTCAAGGCCTTGTCCCTAGTTAGAATTTTACCCTAATTTTAGCCTCATATGAGAGGTTCCAAGATTGTGCTTTTACTGTGGAATCTTTTGGTAAATTGATTTCATGTCAACATTGCATTGTATGTGTTTTAAATTTCCTTACCAGATTAAAGATATGGAATAATAATCTGCATTTATCTTTTACAGTTCCATGGAGGCACAAAGCTATTCCGCCAATAAATTCCTCCAAGTCGATTGTACCATTCTGTAACAGAAAGGAAAGGTGGGAAACATTTAATACAAGGCTGCTGCCTAATGGGTGCCCAGTCGCCTGAGGTGTCTACAATCTGCCCTCTGGAGACCAAAATTTCAAACAAGGAGCCCGCAAAGGTGCCTAAAACGTTTGATTCTTAAGCCAACTTCCAGTCAACTAACGACAAAATTCACTGCTTATTCTGCACTTATCAAACAAAAACACAAAACTTTTGGTCATCAGCTGTAGGCAAAAAAATATTCCCGCTGATAAAAAGTAAAAAAACAAACACTTGTCTTGAAATTTGCTTCTGTGAGCTAAGACCCCAGGGCTTTCCACTGCAGTGCAGTTGAAGTTTCTTGTCTGAAAATGATCTTGCATGAATTTAATAGTCTTAGAAAAACCTTCGTTATTAAAATCTTGACCTTTTCCCCGGTGTTTTGCTTTTAGAAATGTTAGGCCGCTGTTGTATGTATCAAAAAGGTGTGATGGGTGTAAAAGCTGGTTTCAAATTATACGCGACATTTTCAAATTTTAATTGCAAGCAGTGCACCTAGAGATTTCTTTTAATATTTGATCAGCGTTATCTATGCCTTTCTATGTTTTTCTGTACACACTGCGGTAATTTTTGAAAGGCTCACAAAAACATTAGTTTTTAATTCATGGCAGTTATTCAAAATCAAATCTCTTTTTGATATACACCCTTGCATGCAACACATGTAAAAATACATACTTTCACATGTTATGCACCAAAAATAAACACATTCTTGATAGATCGAAAGACAGACTTTATACTAAAACAGCACTGTCAACTTATCAAGTAGCTTTCCAATGATCGTTTTCGATCGACATGTAACATCCTGAATTCAATCTGTGAGTGTGCAAGTGATCACAGATTATATCCAATTACTTTGGCATGACTAAAATGTCCTATTACATTATCCTATTAAAGCTGAAATCAGGACAGCTGATAGCCAACCAGATTAGAGAATTTTGCTATAGTAATGATAGCCAATTAGTTTGGAGAATTTATAGTTATGATTAACATTAATAATAATAATAATAATAATAATAATAATAATAATAATAATAATAATAATAATAATAATAAACAGAGACTGCACTTTTAAGACATTCGTATGTAGTGAATAGACAGTAATACCTCGTTTCTGTCAAACGCGTGAAAGAGGCGTTCGGCAATGAAACCAGGTAACCGGAAGCGCTCGGCAAAATCTTGACGATTTAACATGGACAACTCAACCTGTCTGGTGCCATCATCAGTTTTCGTTGAAATCTCGTTGAAAACCGCCTCGATATTTTCCAACTCTAAACTGCTAAGCTTTTTCACCGCATTTTTGTAGCGTTCTTTAGAGCTACCTTGGCCCATTTTGCTGAAATAGCCAAAAAGATTTCCAGGGTTAGGGTCACATCTTCGTTGATTTTGCCAAATGTGTTCACTCGTTCACATCTTTTCCAAATCCAAAATGGCGGCCGAAGGATTTGGTATATGACGTACTTACTCAACAAAAGATATCCGCTGACTCAATACAGCGAAACTGGTGCTCTGGCCGTATTCACGCAAAAACTTCAACACATCATGATGGCGTTTGGGTTTCTCTGTGTACAACTTGTAGAGAAAATAAGACTCGAAGTGTAAATGAAGTTGAAAGTTTAAGTTGAAAGTTGTGTGCAGTATCTATATCTAGCCAGAGTTTTGAGACTCGGCGTAAACCATTTCATTTGAGTGAAAGGGGCAAAAAAGGCAGGTTTTTTGGGACCCGGGGAGGTGGGCTTCCATATAAAAGTGAAGGGGATGCTCTTCATCTCGATTTGGGGTAGAAATCGGAGATTTTGGCCTCACTTAGGATATTGTTATGAAAGCCAATATTTTCACCCGATAAAGGTTTCGCTTAGCGTCGGTCGTTTAGAAATATCTATTTTAAAAAAAATCTCTAAAAAATGAAAAAAAAAAAAAGACGGCATGAAATGGAGTCATAGTTGGTGTGTGGTCTCCTTTAGGTGACAAATAAAGCCTTATTAATATTCAGTGCTCCGATAAAAACGTAACTTTAACGCTCTTCATATTCCCTAACTCTTGAATCTCAAGCGCCAGATCCACTCTCCTCTGTATCAGTGATTGCTACATGGGTTTGTTCGGAGCACTTGCTTCTAATTAAATGGGAGACCATAAACTTTTCAAAGTTCCCCATAACAACCCGAGTCAATGCGTCGTGCCTCTTGTTGTTATCTCTCTGAGCATGATCCTGCTACAGCCACATGCTATGCGTTCTCAAGGTGTTCTAGAGCCTGATGAAGGTTAGTTTTGCCTAACCGAAATATTAGGCAAATAAGTACCCATCACTAGCTATCCGATTAGCCTTGGCTTCAATTTTAAGTGTTATTTTATATTGCTGATCCCTTTATATATGTTTTTCTTCATGTAGGGGGATTTGGTTAGTTTTAAAATTCTTAAACACACGACCCTACAAGCTTTAATAGCTATAAAAACTATCGTGTTTAAACGTGAAAGATAATGCATGTATGTACGTATCTACACCAAGAACCGGCTTTCCCTCGCTGCTGTCCAAAAGGTCCTTGGAGAATTGTTCTGCTGTTCTACATCCTGGCATAGTCGACACATTCTGCACAATGCTGACACGCTCAGATAATCTATATCCTGAAACACGTTTATCTTCAATGCCTGGTCTTGCGCTGCCGTATATTAGGCCTCCAGTTTCTTTCTTTAGATCTCACACTTTCATCAGCTCCAGAATTCACTATTTGCCACCCCTTTTTGTCTGCTTATTTATTTATTTATTATTATTATTATTATTATCATTATCATTATCATTATCATTATCATTATCATTATCATTATCATTATCACTATCATTGATATTATCATAATTATTTTTATTAAGTTATAGAATTATACCGGGCCCAAAAAATCTTATTCAAGCATGCGACGTAGCAATCATTTGCGCGACTTTTCCCCCACAGTACAGTGACGTGAGCCCGAAACTAATTCATCGCGTCAGAAGCATAGCTGACGGCATTAAATTGTATTTCGACCAAGGGCATAACATACATTGCGGTTGAACTGAAAATTATTGATCAGATTTTTTAGTACGTGGGAGAATTTGCGAAATCGGCACTATATTTAAAAACTGATGACACTAATCAAGAACTCAAAACAAATAGCTTTGTAGATGGAGCAATCCGGGGGAGCAATATCAACCTTACAGTTCTTATAGTCCTTGTGGGTAGAGTTTTTGTTTTTTTACTTTTTTAGTAAAAAATCACGATCATGAAATTTAAGATTAACGTCGCTAACCTCTAGAGGGATTTGTGTAACATGAACATGCACGAACGTAAATCTACCTCACATGCTGTTCAGTAGGAAATTTCTTAATAACAAGTGCACCAGAATATTGCCCGTCAGTCGTTAACAGTTTTACCGACTGGAGAATATCGATCCTACTGTGTTGCCAAAAATTCAGTAATTCGCGGTTGGCCTTCATACCATTGGGCTAAAAAAGTGCAGTAAACGAAAATTAAATTAAAGAAGAGAGGTGTACAACTTTTTTTTTTAATGATTCTCCGTTCAATCTCGTACTGAGGTATTCTGCAGCGTTTGTATCGACATGTGACTAATTTTTCAGACTCCTTGAAAAATGTGCTTTGTTTCAGGGATAGATGGTATTAGGTTCAGTTAGTAAGACAAGCAGCATAATGTCACTTGGTTTACTTAGCGCAACATTGAACAAGTGAAGTTCTGCAGTTTCTGACTCTTGGGGTGTGGGTCACTGTCAACGTGGTAATCACGCCTTAAACTTGAAGTTGTAATTTCCGGCGTCAGTAAATGATTCTCTTCCGCGCGTGACTTCCGCCTTTTTCCGGCACTTGACTAAAGATGCTTAAAATTCAAAAAATAAAGCTTAAATTCGATCATCACTCCAAGAAAAAAAAAACCACGATGATACATATGACACAGCCATGGTTATTAAACCCATACCGGGCTTTAAACACCAGAGGGAGGGGGGGGGGGGGGGGGGGAAGGGGGCACTCGAGGGAAGTTTGGGTAAAGGTCGAGGTGCTGTCCCTGTTTAAACAAAATTGTTCAATTGTCATTTTGTGACCCTGATTTGTTTCGTTTTGCCAACAAAATTAAGTAATTTTTCAAACTAACATCATGGATATAGATTTTTTTTTGAAACCACAAATGTAGCCTGCTCAACGCCATGCAAACCTTCTCACAATTTTAAAGGCTTCCAGTTCAAAACGACACCCTGTTCATAGACTACGAGTAGTCCCCCATTTCGGATTCGGCATGTCGCCTTTTCTCGCGTGGGGTGATTTTCACGCGCGCTCGCGTTTCGCTCCCTCTACTATCCCTGAGGAAAAATGGGGGACTACTCGTAGTCTACCCTGTTCAAGACGCTAAATAGTGTAATAGTACACCCTGTACAAGACTCAATGAAGAACCTGAAAAACATGTCCTGTTCAGCGGTACATACTGCCCTGTTTAGGCCAAATAAGGGCTCCTTCCGGGGTTTTAACATTGGGAGACGACGGAGTGTTAACCGGGAAGAGATGCTTTAAAATATTACTTTCGTTTCTAAAAATAAAGGTTATGTTTAATCCGTAAGGTTTTAGTAAAGATTAAAACAAGGAAGCGGAAAAAATGAACCTACTATAAGAAAGATAAGTAGATAATTCCACATACAGCTGGTGATCATCAACGTATGCTCAAAAATAAGAATCAGCACAAAATCCTTAAAGAGAGTAAAAAACCAATGAAATGACACGTAGCCTGCGAAAACATCCGTTTCTCCTCGCTCTTCGTCGCTTGGGACGTTTCGCGAAACGTCCCCAGCGGCGGAGAGCGAGGAGAAACGGATGTTTTAGTTTTCGCAGGCTAAATGACACGGGGCTTTTACTACAGCAGGACTAAACAGTCTTAACGGCTTAATACAAAGAAAACAGTAACTAATTATATTAACTGAAAACTCTTATATGCTTCTGGATAAACATAATCAACATATATAATCAGTGGCATATCCAGACCTTCAGATAAGGGGGGGGGGGGGGGGGCGGTCATCTACACCCTGAGAAAAGGGGGGGGCGCAAGTCTCAAAAAAATTTTTTTTGGCCCCTCGGGCCTCAGTTTGGTCTAATAATAAGGGGGAAGGACTATTATTATGTCGTTTCAAATTGTTTTTTGTTGTTTCGTTTCCTCTTTCTCTCCGTTGACATCCTTAAACGTGGTGGTTTGTAGTCTCGAAACGTTCTAACACCGCGATTCAGCCTGCTTTTGTTTTTCTACAGCACACGAATTGATTGTCTCAACTTTTGGAAACTGAAAGACTTGTGAGGTCTCTTGATTTTCAGAAATTAAATTTTGAAATTGCTTCTCAGAAAAGGCTCTTGTTCTCAGTCATGACCACGTCATTGGATCAGATGTCATTGGATCAGTTCCACGAATGAAGAAGATAGTCTATTTCTGCCACATTTTGTCATCCGGTCGAGTACCGGTTCACCATTGTGATATTTATAAACCTAATGTAGAGCTAGGACGTTGGTAGAAATCATTGTAATCATCGACCAGTTATGCGCTTTTATACGAGTTAAGTTAGTTGGGCAAAGTCTAACTAGTCTTTGTGTTATTTAAAATCAATAACTGGTATCGCGGAATGTTAGTGTTATTGGATCCAAAACAGGAGCCAAATCACAGTAACCCCATTAAGAGGATACTCTGCTTACTACTACGATTTTTGATTTCCGCTTTCGACTCCAACTCCGACTCCGTCGCAAGTGAAAACCAGCCTTAAGATTTTCCCACTTTTCGTTTTGTCTACTTTGTCAAAAAATACAACAAAATACAACTCCTATAATATTTTGATAGTGCTTTTAAATATATGCTGCACGTCTCCTTTGTGAGTGAATAACCAATTCATTCACTTTTCAGAGTTCTTTCTTTTCAGTACCGTGTCTTGTGCTGCGCAAACAGGACTGACGTCACAACAAATCGGATGGAATGTGGTTTTCGAAATTGGTTTTTCAAAAACCGACGGCACAACGTAGATTTTTTTAGCTTATGACGTTTATGAATGCTGATTGCATTGAAGTTTTTCTTAAGTCTTCAACAGAGAGACCGCCTTTTGCGAGTGAAAGTTGTCTGTCACGTGACTAAACACTCCATATTAGTTCCCAGCAGTTCAGCCATGTTTGATGGCAATGTCAACAAGTGATTCGGCTAGAGAAGCTCATCGCGTGAATAAGCCTCCAAATCCACCTTTTTGAGGCCAGATGCCTCCTTTTAGATCTTACTTGCTGGAAAAGGAGTGATTTCCGCTTGGTGCGGATTGCTTTGCGTTGGAATAACTAGAGCTTGGGTTTGCAGGCAAGATGGGCGAGCGACAGAGGCGAGAAAATCTTGAGCGTTACGTCCGAGATCCTCGGAATGAACTGTATATCGAAGGGCTTTTGGTGAGTCAATTGATGCTCAATTGAACTGTCATACTGTCAGGTTACTCAAGATTTTAATTGCTTTGTTTCGTTTGCCAGGACGGGATTCAATCGTTGGTCTGTGATTGTGACTTCCCTGCCCTCAGACGCAACAAAAACGTCGAAAACTTCCTTCAAAGATGTGAGTTTTAAAGTTTAGCTGTTGTGATATTTGCTTTTGACAGCTCTTGAGGCTCAAGTCCTGACGTTGGTTTAATTGCCTTTCAGATGAGAAGCCCAGTAAAGTAATCGAAAGCTGCCGTATGAATGCAGGCGACTTTCAGGTTGTGAAAGTCATTGGTCGAGGTGCATTTGGCGAAGTACAGTTGGTAAGCCACTGGCACATAACAACGAAATTGTCTGGGTTGTTTGGGACTTTATTGACAGTTTATAGTTGTTTGTGAGCAATTCTTCTCGTTAACTTTATATTAATTTTACAGTTTTTTGTCTGCCAGCTAAATTTCCGTTCTTTGCCTCTCCATAAACGTAATTTCCTTTGCTAATGTGGTAGCAGATGATTCCTTGAGGCTTGAAAGCTCTCGAATATTTAAACGATACCATGTTATTGAGTGCGGGCTTTATGATCGCTAAGAGCTGTTTTGTCTAGTGAAATAGCTGAAAAATCACTCTTTATTTCTTCTTTTCAGGTAAGGCATAAGGCGACCAAAATGGTTTATGCGATGAAACTTCTCAGCAAATTTGAGATGGTAAGTCGCTAGAAACTCATATTAATAGCGCATGTTCTACTCTTGTCCCTTATGGACTCGTTTTTATATATGATTTGACATTTATAAAACTGCATACCATAGAAACCCTGAAAAATAATACAAAATCACGTTCCTCGTTCGTTACATCTATAGGTATGTGAGAAAGCTGTGCACTGCTTTAGACGCGTGTTTGTTCGTGATATTTTTGTGGTAAATTCGCTTGTCCGGTAGCTATGCTTCTCGTCCAAATGTAGCTAATTTCTAACTGTCATGCATATTTTCCTGATATATCGAAGTTAGATCCCCAACAAGGGGGTGATCCCTTCTTTTTAAAAGCTGTGGTTTTATGAATAAACTGTTAATTAATGTAGACTTTTTGAAAAGTACCGCTGCGCTTTTATCCTCGTACCAAAATTTACATTTTCGCGGATGGTTGTTGTTGTCCGTTAGTACAGTTGTTCGCTATGTTGTAATGATTTCTCTACCAGTGTACATTAAAACTGGTCTTATATATATTTACCTCCAACAACGAGCATATTTGTTTGCCAAGAGTTCAGGATTAGTCTTTAACGTTGTAAACAAATTAGCGAAAAAATCACCCTTGGTTTCAATTCTTGAGATGCCTTGGACAATTTCGGAATGTTGATTTATGCTATTTATTGTTGATTTTTCTGTTCTGCTACCCGCAAGTCAAAACCTTGTGTGTTGGTTGCTCTTTTTAATTCTTTCTACCCCACTGTCGCTGTTAATTACTATTCATATCGAATTTTACAAAGGTTAGGCAACTGCAAAATGTATCATGGTGTCAAAAAGTTAATATAAAAAAATCCTGTTAATGAGCTTATTATACTCTGTAGTGAAAAATTGTTTGCCAAGACAGTAAACATGTCTTAGGAGTTCCGAGATAAGTCATGAATTTTTGTGAGCCCCTCAGATTATCTGGCAAAAGTGAGTTAAGTATTTTTTTGTGACCAGATCAATAGTAAGAAAAGGGAATAGAAATCTTCTAAATCAGCCAAATTTATAAGTACTTCATAACAAATTGTTTTCATTGGTCATTAAACATGTGTTATGGGTTACAAATCAATCATAAATCAATAATAATTCTTTACAATCAAAAGGTAAAAGCTCAGTGAGTGGAACTGAAAGTGAGGTGTTACCAAACCAATTAATTTGGCATGTTTTAATTTAAGTGTTGAGTGAAATTTCAGTCATTAATATATTTGCTTTATAGGATTTAACACATGACAGATTGTAGAACAGACACAACCAAACTCTTTTTATATTAGATAAAACAGAAAAGGTTCACTTTTAAAAAGAGATTTGGCTTTGAGGAGAAAACCTGGTGGACAAATTACCAAAAACTCTTTTATAATCCAATGTTGCTCATGAAGTTAAATGTCAGTGTATCCATTGTAACCCTTTGGTAACACGTAAAGGTGAAAGCAGTCAAGTTAATTTCTTTCATTAGTTAGTTTTTGTTCTTTGTTTTGCCTTGTTTTCACCCACAGTGTAATAAACTTTACCGTGGGTCACCAATAACTGCTAGGTGTAGATATTCTCTGTGCTTAAAATTTCATCTTTAAGTCTTGGTTTGGTGGCCAAGTTACCTAAACAGTTCAGTTGTTTCGCTGCTCACCTACACAGCATTTCAGTCTCTTTTGGAACTAACCCCTTTTAGGGTCAGGCACTGCTCATTTAACTCTGCTCTTCGGGTGGCCTACACTCTGCATAGGCCATTCCTAATATTGCCGTTACTTTACTTAGTACCTTTAAAATTGATTTCATTTGCTCTGTTGGGGGTCAGACAGTCACTTACAAGGCTGAATGCAAAACCACATTTGTATAGTCTATGATGTGCGTGATAGAGACAGTTTCTTGATCGTGGAATTTTCTTGGAGTTGTTATCCCTTATTTCCATCTTGACCCTTTTTATATTTTGTCGCAGATCAAGAGATCTGACTCTGCATTCTTTTGGGAGGAACGTGAAATTATGGCCCACACAACAAGTCCTTGGATTGTGAAGGTAATGTTCACATTTTGCTTTCTTATTTAGACTGTAGTCAATCTTGATTTCAGTCATAACTATTCCTATGTCTTTCTGTTTTCAATGTTACAAGGGTCTTAAACTGCAGAGTGCTATGATGTGAGATGAGACATGTTCTCAGTGGATAGCCTTTGCTAATCTAGAGTCCCATTGAGCTAGCATCATTACATTGCAATTTATCTGATTGGAAAGCAGCATGACATTGAAGTTTATTTTTTCATGGGAGATAGAGTATATGTGCAATGCAGAAGAGAGTTTCCCAGAAAGATTATTATTTCACCTTGAATGATTAAAAAATCCTTAATATGACAAAAGGTTTGACAAACTGGACATTTTGATGCTTTATATCAATTAAGTTTGACTTCTGAATCAACTGTCGAACTTATGTCATTTGGGTGGACTTAAATAGGTATTACGTTGGTATAGAGCCCCAGGAAATAAACTGTAGTGTGTCCATGCAGGAGCTGTGAATAAGCAGATTAAGATCAACAGACTGCCATACAGTATAACATCTGCTTTATCGTGCTTGCTTTATGATACATACACATCAATAGTACAAACAAGTGTTGATCATGGGACGTCCTATAAAGTAAACAGTCAATTTGTATGGTAAATTTAATACTAGCTTTGTGAAACCAATGACAGCCCTTGTTGCAAATGGTGTTATAGCACACCACAATAGTAGTATGTTGGTGTCTTCATATACTGGTTAATGTACTCTCAATTGGGAATTAAAAAAAGAAAATTCCTTAGAAATGCGACTAGTTTCTTTCCAGTGAGCACATCTTGTTAGTTTTCATGAAAACAATAACATATTATTATAGTTATTGTTTCCATGAAATAGCAAGACTACTCTGACCATTGCTTTCAAATCGTGAATTACACTGTTCTCCACCTGAAATTCAACACGGAAATGATTATTTTTTGCAGTTACACTATGCCTTCCAGGATGCTAAAAATTTGTATATGGTCATGGATTACATGGCAGGTCAGTAATTAAGAATGTGAATAAATTTTCTTCTTTGAGTGAAAAAACCTGAGCATTGATGGGGAATGTGCCAGTCTATTCTAGCTATGCCCATGCCCCTCCTAACCCTAAACCCCTCTCTCCCCCCCTCCCGGGATAACCCCTAGGCTTTTTTTTTGGTAAATGCGACATCTTCCGCAGTATTTCATTCTGGTCTTTGCTACATAAAGTTAAGTGTGGGCATGATCATCATGTGTAAGCCTTCTTGAACATTTATCTTAGCAAGACTTTTTTCTGTAGGTGGTGATTTAGTAAACCTTATGAGCAACTATGATATACCTGAGAAGTGGGCCAAGTTCTATGGCGCTGAAGTTGTGTTAGCATTGGATGCCATCCATGGCATGGGATTTATTCACAGGTATTCTAGGTTAACTTCTCTAATAAATTAACAGCTAGAAAGTCTACTTATATATTACTTGACCTCTCTTATGATAGTATTGATCGAGAATTTTGATTAATTTTTTTTGTTTATTTTGATTCAACCTAGGTTGATTCTCAACTTCCTTTGTTTGCTAGCTTTAGTAGACAAAGGAAGTTGAGAATCAACCTAGGTTAACAAAGTTTTAACCTGATAAAAAATTTGACCTGTAACATGTTCAGCAAATTTGGTCGTAAAAATTTGAAACTAATCACTCTGTTTTTTTTTTAAACAGAGATGTGAAACCAGACAACATGCTACTAGATAAACATGGTCATCTCAAGCTTGCAGATTTTGGAACATGCATGAGGATGGACAAGGTTGGAGCTTGTAATATTTCACTTTGATTATAAACATTTTAAGATGGAATCCACGAGGAAATTCAGTAATTTTAATTGTCAGTGGAAAAAACCTTGTACCAGAATAATTTGAAGCATATTGCATTCATTTTTCAAGGGATAAAGATGTAATTAGTCATCTGTAGTAACACCAAAGAAAATTTTCTTTCATGTTACTGCAGATGACTAATTAATTCTTTAGCCCTTGAAAAATTTTTAAAAGAATGCAATATTCTTTAAATTATTCTGGTAGAAGGTTTTTGTCCACTGAAAATTAAACATTTTGCTGGAAATTTGGAATAACAGTGCAATAATGCCATCAAATTGATGACAGAATTTCTTACTGCGCAAGTAATGTTTAAAGCTTACTTGCCCCATGGACAAGAGTCGTGGCAAGCCATCTTCTAACAAAATCATTAACTGTGAAGAAGAAGAATCATTGACTGTGAAGAAAAGGCCTTGGGCAAGGGAAATGACTAGAGAGCTGGGTGCCCAAAGTACAAGCTAAAATTCAAGTTTTTTTTAGCCCTGCTGTTTACATGAAGGGAGGAAGATCCCAATTATAGAGGGCAGAACAACTTTTTGTTAAGACATTTCAGTTACCAAGTGGTGGCAGGTGACCATAACAAACATGAAATTTGACAGTGCTTACTAGCATTAATAACTTCCTCTTAACAAAAGCTGGCTGGGGCTTGTCTCTCACCACATTTAGGAGATCTGGTGTGCAGAGTTTTTGACATTGTTTGTTTATTGATTGCTCGCTACTTTACATGGTGTACCTGGTTTACATGGCTGTTGTTTAACAATGCATATTTCTTTTAGCCTTCGTTGTGCCTTACTGTAATACAGAGTTTAGAAGTCTGTCTTCAGATTAACTGTCTGGTTACATAACCATCCCAAGCATTTTCAATTTTAGACACATTTTTTTAAATTGAAACTCATTGGTTCTGGACTGGGACTCATGATTTTTCACAAGATGAGACCCATCACTCACCATAACTATTTATAACAAAATTACTCAGCCTGGATACTGAGAAGTTGTAGCCAAACGTGCATTGCTCATATGCATTTAGGAATGCATATGAGCATATTTAAATAGTTGATTCATTAATGGAATCTATGCAGGTACGATTGACCTGGTGTGGCTGTAAATATGTATCTCCCAGCTACAGCGATGGAAGATTTAGAAAAATCTTACATGTAGTTCTGGGGCTAAGTACAACCTTTCGCACGTAGACTGAAAGCAGAAATCATATATGATGTAGCCCTAGGATGTTCTACCTTCTTGGATTTTTCATCCTTCAGGTAAACAGTCCCTTAATCAAAGTGAATAACCCTAACATTCACAAATTCTTAACTTGTGACACTTGTAGGATGGTATGGTGAGATCAGACACAGCGGTGGGAACACCAGATTATATCTCTCCTGAGGTAAGAAGTTTGTGCAAAATACACCCACAGTTGACGACTTAATAATTATTAGTTGAGAGACTTAGTCCTAAAGGGCCTTTCTGACTTTTTGCTGACTTAAAAAGGGAAAAATTAAGCTTTCCCTCCCCCAAGAACTTCATGCATTGTTGTACAGCTTTTCAACCTACGAACATCCCAACTTATGGAATGTTTTGTTCTCCAAAGTTACCTTGTTTGAGGACAATGTCTCAACAATTTTTCACCAATTGTAGGTTTGCACTGTAAATCTTTTGTTTTGTTTTTTAAGAAAGTAGGCAGACAATGGATCATAAACTTCAGTTTTGTATTTACAGCTTTACTCTAAAGCTACCTGTACCTCTGTCTGGTGTTTTTTTCTTTTTGATGAATGTTTATCCATTTTAATCCTGAGTTGTGTTGTTTCATAGGTACTCAAGTCCCAGGGTGGGGAAGGTTACTATGGCCGTGAGTGTGACTGGTGGAGTGTAGGAGTCTTCTTATATGAGTTGTTAATTGGTAAGTTTGCTAACTAGCTCTAAATGATTGCCTTGCCATTTAAACTTTTTGTTCTCAATCAACCACCCATTCTTTAAAAGGTAATTTTTTAAACCAACATGTTAATTTATTTCCTCTAAGGTGATACACCATTTTATGCAGATTCGTTGGTAGGGACGTATGGTAAGTACGACAGAAGAACGCTTGTTATCAGTCAGTGAATTTAAACAGTTATTGAATAATGGTAATTTTGGCACATTCAAAAATTAGCCAAATATCATAAGGATGTTTTTGCACGAAGCCCTTTATTCTTTTCTCTGAGCCTGTTATGAAAATAGATTTCTTAACTTACAAAAATTCTTGTAATAGTTTGTCTTACCTTTTTTTGTAGGAAATATTATGGACCATAAAAATTCACTTAAGTTTCCTGATGATATTGAAATTTCAAAGGATGCCAAGCATTTAATTTGTAGCTTTCTTACAGACAGGTAAGTTAACAACTAACATTAACCATCAATTCTCATTTTTGGGGATTTTATCGTAAGAGCTGTGTTTTGTTTCTAAAATAAGTTTCTATGAATACTTTGTAGAACCCAAAGAATTGGACAGAAAGGAATAGAGGAAATTCAGAGGCATAGATTTTTCATCAATGACCAGTGGGACTGGAACAGCATTCGTGAAGGTAATGACCAGAGTGATTGTTATCAAACCCTTACCCTTGTTCAGTAAGTCCTTTTTTGTGAGGGCTATTTATGGCTGTGCTCTAGCAGTGCCTGGTGGCCTGGCTTCTTACTTTTGCTCATGGGTGACTAGGAAATCTTGGTATTTTTCGTTGAAATCCTATGCAGGGTGCCCTGGAATTTGCAGGTTTAGAGCAATTTTCCGTAAGGCACAGCCTTGGCTATTAGCTTGAAGCAAGGGGGTTATGAGATATGTGTACATTCAATGAGGGTGCGACCTGTGGTGAATAATGACATCACTACAAGCTGAAAGCCTGATAAATGGCTTATTTATTTTTGTACTGGTGTGAAAAAAATGTTCCAACTGTTCACCTTGTTTGGTGATATTAGTGGCATTAACAAAGCTCTAGACTTTTTAACGATATCTGGTGCCATACATGTTACTTTAACTGGGGGGCATGAATGCCAATATTATTATTAAATTTTATCGTAACAGGGGTTGATATATTTAGTGTCCATGCTTATCAAATTTTTGTGTATCAATGAATAAATCATTACAGCAATTCCCCCTGTGGTTCCTGAGCTCTCAAGTGATGATGATACTACACACTTTGATGACATTCCTGAACCTGACAGTGGAGAGGAGTTCTTTCCCACCCCAAAGGTACGTGATTCAGTTATGATAGTTGCGTATCCTCCTAAGCTATATGGCCTGACAAATGTGTGAGTGAACAGGCACCCAATGTAAAGCTGTAAATTTCTCTAAATAAGACTAAATTTGCCTTTTATCCACGAGAACCATCTTTTGAACATCGAAACTTGCTTGTCGATAAGATTCAACATTTTGTTGAATTCCTTGGGCATGGTTTTTTTTCTTTTATTGTTTAACCCTGAGCAAGTCTCACTTTTATTCACTTTTAATTTGTTTTTTGATCTCTTCACATTTACATGTATTTCTAGTACAGCTGGAGAAATTTTCATGTGTTCAGTTGAGAGCTGCACGTATTGTGTATAAGAATTTAATGGTGCTAAAAATGGAGGAATTTTTTTTCCTGTCATGCACACATTCGTGTTTGTCTTTATTTATTTGCTACACGATTACAATTACAAAAAGATGCCAAAAAAAAAAAATGTAGGAAGAAATGGAAAAGGAAACTAAAAAGCTTATGTTAACTTATGTTAATTAGGCCTCCTCATTTACACTTTATCTGAGAAATTAGTGGTCAATAAATTTCAGTTATTTTAAAAAATGACTTGACCACAAATTTCCATTGTTTACACTCTTTAAATTGATCATAGAAGTGATATCAAAATGTTAAAACTTTGCAATGAAACCTCCTTTTGATTTGAAAAGCTTGACATCATCTCTATGATCTCTACGAGTGTAGACAAAGATTGTGTGGTGCTAAGGCAGTGACCACTTTTGGTGATTTGCTGTTATTCCACACAGGCTTTTGCTGGGAATCATTTACCATTTGTAGGATTCACATACTCAGAAACTGTTAGGTAAGGAAGAAAAAATAATTCTTCAGCTAATTTTTGCTTTCTGTTAAGAAGGCAACGTGGCTGAGTGGTGAATGGGTCAGGCTTTCAATCTAATGGTCTTAGGTTGGAGATCTTCTCTGACTATCAGGTGGATTTGTTTCTTGGTAGTCCCGAGTCCAAATCCTTCAATCTTTTTGTCATTAACAGAGTAAGAGAAAAATTTTCTCATCCACTTGTCCCGTGGACAAGCCCTGTATTAAAACCCAAGAGTTCTTGTCCAAAACGTTTTGCCAGGTTCCTAAGCCAAGTGGAGATCATTAAAACAAATGAAATGGCCATGTTATGGCAAAGTTAAAAGGATTTTTAACCTCATTTTGTCAAGTATGAGGTTTGCTTTTATGACTACAAGGTAAATTTTAATTCTACTGTAATTTGAGGTTGATTTTCAACTGTTTCAGTCATGTCAAAGGTTTGCATGTCCAAACTAAATTTGTACCTGTCGCAGACAATTGGATGTAGGGTTTGGTGCACCCTGCATTAACCAACTGGTTTCCTCCTGCCAGTTGGGGATTTTAATCGCGTCATGTTAGTTTGTGTTGAATGCCTGTAAACTAGATGGTGCAGCCAAGTGCAGTGCATATCCACAACTCACTGGTGTGTCTTTTTTTGTTAGGTGGAATGCTGCATCGAACAAGGGTTGTGATGGCATGGTGAGGATGGTAAAAAGAACAAACCTTTGTTGATACTTTTGATTTCTCTTTTGCTGAGGTAATGAGTGATCCTATGAAAACAGAACGTTTTGTTTTCTTTATTAGGATGGCAATCAATCTGGTGGCGGAGATGAAAGTGGTCCAAAGGTATGTGTTGTTTTCTCCAGAGCGTTCAAAGAAAGTAGTGTCCGATAGTCCGTGGCTGGTGGATTTTGCTATCAGGGTAGTGAATTCTGTCTTTAACTTGCCTAACAGACAAGTGATGTTTTTTGAGGAATTCGAATAACAGAAGAACTGTGAAATCAATTCTGCTGGGCTGTTCAAAAAGCTTTTGGGGCTAGTTGAAATGACGTCTGGGCTAGTAAATGCTACATGTAGCTTCAGCTTGCCTGAATGGCAAGCTATAAAAATAATTTTCTTTGCACCCTGTTCCATCTACATCTGCAAGTTTGGTACTGTTTAACATTTGCTTAGACACCTTGTGTGAGATGAACAACCCCTGTAAGTTAGACACACTGTGCAGGGCAAAAAAATTCAGTTCATTTCACTTGTCCAATGGACAGGCACTTTTGAGGTCCAGAAAAAAAAACAACAACAACAACAACACAAAATAATGGTAATAATAATAATGATGATAATAATAATAATAATAAACTTTCAGTATGTCCTTGTTTTTATCTGTCTACTTCAAAGCGAAACTAATGGCATTGACTTTCAAAACATTTTTTTCCCAATATTTATTTGAAAAGTTGTTTTGTGCTAGTGTATAAGCACGTATTCTGGCTAACATCAAAATTTGTGATGCAGTAGAAAGGACTACTGGTTGGTTTTAATGTAACAGGTTTTAATAATCATTATATAATTATTTTGTATTCAGCTTGAAGCAGCCAGTCGTCGAATAAAAGAGCTGGAGGAACAAGTTGGATTAGAAATGCAAGCTAGAGATGAAGTGGAACATAATTACAGGTCAGGCTAGCTATCATTTGGAAGTCTAGATAGTGATGGAGTTAGTTTAATCCTGAACTGGATAACTGGTGGCTTTGGCTTTGGTAAACTTGACATACATGTACCTTACTGACAGTTTCCTCTGCTTATAGAACTGTCAGCACCAAACTGGAAAAAGTCATGAAAGAATTAGACAATGAGGTGAGAATTTTTACGTGTTTACTCATTGTATAAATAGCCAAGCATAAGCGTATAAGTCTAGTGAGGTTCAGCATTAATGTTTAGGCATGACTTTCCATATATTGCCTTTATTTTATTTACACAATGAAGAATTATGCAACGGTGGAAATCTGTCTTTTCTCCCAAGTTGTGTAAAGGTTTGTGACTCATTGTAAGCCAAATCAGATTTGTTCTTAATTGGCATTATGCAAACGTTGCATACTGCAAATGTTGCATGGTCTAGACCTGCCTGTAACACTTTCTCTCTAGATAGAAATCTGACTATCTCAATTTGGGTTTGTAATTTTTTACCTTGTTTATTTTCAGTTGGAAAATAAGAGAACAATAGAATCATCAAATAGAGAACTTGAGAGAAAAGCTGCACTATTCAAACATGACTTAAAAGAGGTAGGTAATTTATCTTGTGTGGTTTGTTCTTAACTTTGTTGTTTTGCATCATTTCTAACATTATTTTCTTCATTATATTTAATGTTTAACTTGTAATATTTTTTCTGTTTTACCCGAACAGGTTCAGAGGCGAGGCGAGTTTGAAACTGAAGCCAAGAGAAAGGTTGGTGACTGAATTTCATTTGTCAAAAACAACAGTTGTGTTCGTTTCTTCTTTACGTTTGTTTTACCATGTTACAGTCCTGCTTTCACTCATTGACACGTTAGAGGTAATTTATGGTACCTACAGTACTTGAGCTTTTAGTAAGATGTGCATTTGAGAGACTGAGTACTAAAAGGTTATATGATTTCTTGTTGCAATTCAAGAAGCTTTGTGCTGTTTTTAGTTAGAATATTCTGAAAGTTATTCCTTAGTATTAGCTATGTAGTTTTAAAAATAATTTTCGTGATTTATAAACCAGGGTTGTCACTAAGATTTCAAGTTGCCGGGTAAACACAACAAGTAGGCGGGGAAATCAAACAGCTAGGGATTTCTTTTGGTTCTATTTTTCTTCTATTTTCCAATAAAAGTAGCCGGGGGCCACTCTCTTAGTAGCCGGGGAAAATCCCCGGCCCCCGGCTCTTAATGACAACCCTGATAAACCTTTTCAAAGCTTGAAGCCAAAGTGCAAGAATTGCAGAGTCGTCTTGATGCTGAACTAGATGCTCGAGACAAAATATCCCAGACTTCACACAGTGTACAGTCAAAGATAACTCAACTGGAGAAACAGGTTTGGGACCTGACAGAAGAGCTGAAAAAGGAGTCAGATGCACATGCCAAAACCAAAAAATCACACAGTGATTTACAAAAGGTCAGTGTATAATGATATCTGCTTCCTGTGTCACTGTCTTTATTAAGGTCTTTGAGTAAAATGTAAGATAAGAATGGTGGCTGCTAAGGTTTGTGATGAAATCCTTACATTCTTAGCATCAAAGAAGTCTTCTGACTTCACCATAATATTATTTATTAATGAATTGAAAAATATGAAATAAATCATATTTTGAACTGTGGATAAAGATATGTGAGTGAACATGATCCTCGCAGTAGAATGAACAACCTAAGTGGTTGAAAAAGAACCTGAAAACTTCAGGTTTGACCAGGATTAATGTATTAATTTTGAATCTGTGCAAGTGAACAAAGGTTGAGTTTATTGAGTTATTGTTATAGTCAGTTTGTCTGCTATAGAATGTACTGGTATGTTACGGGATGAAAACTGTTCATTGCTCATCTTAAGCTGCTATAATTACTGCAATCATTAATTAACAATAAATGAATGAGGCTGAGTGTCTTATCAAGAATTATGGAGATCGAGGAGGGGCCTTAGGCCAAGGCGGATAACACCCTCCGAGATCTCCATAATTCTTCATATGATACAGAAGCCGAATTTAATAATTGTTTTATTATTCATTCAAAATAATTCCTAGTTTAAAAATATAGCTAAAACGTGCTTACCTCCATCGATCCATCGATGTTAAGTTCATTTTCGATAAAGCACGTTTAGGTTGTTCAGCTCCTCAAATATTCTCCAAATAGCAGATGTTGCCCTTCGAGTTGTCTTCTTGCTGTTCTTGCCATGTTTTTAGCTATTTTTTCGCCTAGTTCTTACCCTTGAAACGAGTGAAATGTCCGCCTTTTTTGTTTCCAGAATCAAAACAACTCAACCTCATCCCCAGGAGTTCTCAGTTAACGGTGCCTTAAACTGTATGAACGCTGCATTTTTGACGTTGTTTCCTCGTTAAACACAAAATTCTTCCAAATTTGGTCATCAGTAATTGGTTATGGTGAATTAAATGTGTGCTTGAAGCCAATCAGAATCGGGGAAATATTTTGAATGAATATTAATGGATCGTAAACACTGTCAAGATTTTGTAGTTTGTTGCAATAAATTTCGAAATGTTTCCTCTATTTTACTTAGTGATGGTGTTTTTTTAATTCTGTCTGTAGTCTTACACTGTAATGGAAAGATCTTATGGAGATCTACAAGACAAAAACAGGATTATAAGTGACCAGAAGGTAACACAATATCTAGATTTAAAAGCTTCAGATATGTTTGCATTTTTTAATCTTGCTTAAAAAGTATTTCTTATTCATGGGAGCAGTTTAGCTCAGGGGAGGGGGTGTCTGTACACAAGCTAGAACAATTTTGTATGGCAAATTTATGTTCCTGTGTATATGACCCAGCAAATGTGGAAAACTTGTTTCACTAGAAATTGCTCTGAACAGCAGAGACATGCTGATGCATAACATCAAGGTTAGGGGGCTAAGATGCTGTAAGGGAAACTTGGAAACCACTGTCAAATCTTAATATATTTAACAACCTTTATACAATGAGTTGTGCACTCAAAAAACTTTTCCAATATGTCAATTTTTCTTCACCACAAAAAAGTGGTGTGTCAGTATTCCAACTGCCACATTTGTCAAATATATAAATAAGGGCAAATTTACTGAACTGTATAAAAAAATTCTATATGCCCTGAAATTGCTGGTGTGAACGGGGTTCACAAAGGAAGTGAATTACTCAAAACCTCAATCCAGGTACTGATTTCCATTGTGGTTTTAAACAGCTTGGCTTAGAAAGAGAACTTATCAAGGTCCAAGCAAATCTTGATGCAGAAATGAATATGAGAAATCAAGCCAACACTGCTAAAGCAGATTTGGAAAGTGAGTAACAGTTTTCGCTTCCTTTATGTTGTTGGTCTGGCTGGCCTGACTGTCAGACCCGGCGGCTGTGTTTTGAGCAGACTGTTATTTGCTTACATTCATCCATGCATGCGAAGCCCTATACCTAAGGAAATTTTGTAATCTTTCCATCTGAGAAATTTTGGTAATCATGGGACCATATGCCCGTTTGTTTACACTACAGGGAAACCAATGTGAAATGTCAAACTTTCTTGCCAGTTTGGGAGCCTGTAACCTGTGTTTAACTTGATAACAGGCATCCATATTATGGTCAATTGACAGCTGTCAAAATAGGGTATCCACTGACCAGAGTCACATGACTGTATCTCGGGCTCAGGTGCCAACTCATGGAGGTCACATGTTTTTTAAGTATTCTGCTGACCAGTTGTCAGCTTTTAATTGATTGCAGGCTCAAGTTTATGTTTTCAGTAATGTTTCTCCCCTAAAGTGAAGTCTAGATTTGAGGATTTCTTTGCAATAGTGTAAAGTCTATTGTCTGAAGTAAATTTAGAATGCATAAATGGAAGCTTCGCTTTTAGCTCTGGCTAAATCTATATATTATAGCCTTACATAGATCTGATTCATGTAGCTGTAAGGAAAAATGATCATCGGGTGCCAGGTGAACAGTCAGTTGTTGTCATGGTAAATGACATCATTGAGAGACTGTGGTATGTGGTGTGTTAGACATATCAACGGTCAATTTTGTCCTTGGTTTAAATTTTATTTTCCTTCCTTTCCAACTACATTGTGTAAAAGTAGAGGAAATTAAAGTTTAAACAACGATAATACCACCACATATAAAGGTACATTAGTGGTGTCGGTGATAGTGTTGATGGTAGTGGTGGTGGGGGTGAATATTATGTTGGTGATAACTGTATTTACAACACTGCTCCTGTTGAACGGTTATTACTTGTCTCTATTTTGAGAGTAGAAAAGAGGTGTCAAGAGTTGCCATATTCCCACCTATAAAAGCTGAAAAGGGATCATCACTAAACATCTCTTTCTGCATTGTCCCACATAAGGGTTGATGATATGTGTTGTGGTTCAATTTTATCCTTGGTTTGAATTTTGTTTTCTTTTGTCTTTTGATATGGTAATTATAGGATAATGCGTTTGAGGCTTAGAAAAATAAAATTTTAACCAAGGATAAAATTCAACCACAACATATGCACTGTGGTATTCAAAATATTTGTAACCAGCAGCATAATATGTGAACGGTTTTAACTTTCTTGTGTGCTGTACTTGTAGGTCAGAACAGACTTTTAAAAGATGACCTTGAGCAACTTAAAGCAAGAACTGCATCAGATGCCAGATTACAGCAAAAACTACAACAAGATCTTATTAACCTTGAAAAAGTGAGGTTATTGTTCAAGTTAAATTGTCCGCTGCATGAGCTGACTTGCTCACCCCTTTGGTTAAATCAACTGCTACCCTAGTTTGTATTGAATGTCTGTATTTGAAAAATAACTGGTTACTTTTATTCTCGTTCACAAAACGTGACCCACGAAAGCAGAATAGAGTCTCGACGACTACTAGGACGAAATTTGATTTTAAGTTTTTGTCGTGTATTGTAAAAAAATTTACACCCGGAAAGCTTCACTATTATTTTTATTAAAGCAGGTTAAGGCCCCTCCCGATCTTGCCTGCGTGCAGACGTCTCCTGTTTCCTTTCCACAAAGGAAACAGGAGACGTCTGCACGCAGGCAACTCCCGATCCTAAAATGATAAAATTTCTAACATTTAAAAACTTGGGATCGTTTATAGCCTGCGTAGCTGGCGGTATTGTGTGGGTGCGAGATTAAAGTTTTGGCGGCGGAGCTGTCAAATCTCACTCGACTATATTACAACGGCTCCGCCGCCAAATCTCACCCGAATACTACACAATACCGCCAGCTACGCAGGCTAAGTCGTTTAATGGGTAATCACAGCAGTAAAAGCCGACCATCTTGTTTGGCGTTACCACGAGCAGATTATAGTGATAATTCTGCTGAAAAGTAGTTTTTAACGACAGTTAAGAGAACACAAGGGTCCAAATGGCATTTTTCTTGTTGTCGCCCGCCATCTTTTTTCCTCTTCTAATTGGTAACCACGCGGACCGAAATTTCTGTATGTATAAAACCCAACCGAAAGTTGTTCCGCCTTCTAGGATTTTCCTTATGCTAGGATCTTCCTCCCTCCATATAAACAGTCCCTTAGAATTTTTAAGAGGAAGACGGGTTAATAGGTGAGCTCAAGGGACATGAGGGTACATTGGCCATAATTCGTTTAGAGGATGACTCATCCAACAGTTTTAACTAACTTCTTGTTTGTGTCTTGTCGAGAAAGGAAACTTGGGTTCTACTTCTTGCACTTAATGTTTTGTTTGTTTGTTTTTTTAGGCAAAGGCCAACACGGAATACGAGCTCAAGTCGACAAAAAGCAAATTTGAAAAGACTATGAATGAGTATAAGGTATAAATCATTTTCTGCATTTGTGTGAGGCCGTTTATTTCAGTTTTTCTGATACGTTCTTAGTATTTTAATGGGAAAACTCAGGAGTTGAGCATTGGTTTTGTTCTCTCTTTCAGCAACAAATAACTAGTTTCCAAACAGAAAAGAATAGATTATCGCTGACTCTGGAGGAGAGAACGGAACAAGAACGCGCTGAACAGAGCAAAACTTTGGAAAGATTAGAGCAGGAAATCGAGTCCAGAGGAAAGGCTGAAGCAGCTGCTGCCGAGGCTGAGAGACAGAGATCAGTATTAGCTGTGGATCTTAAGGATATGCACCAGAAATTTGAGAGATTGCAGCAGGAATACAATGCTGTTCTTGATACGGTAAACACCAGAGTGCGGCAATCTTGCACCGCAAGACTAACACGCCTAACAGAGCTGCAAATAAAACTTGATCATCGGATAGTGTTGGACTAAAGTGGCCCATTTTCGAGAAAATAAGGACCTTAAGATCAGAGGACAACAACGGTGGCGAAAATGTCGCTTAAAAAGTTAATTCACGCTCGCTAAATCTTCATCGCGATTATTCCACTCTTGGTCAAAATAGACGAACCCTCCTGTAGTTGAAGTCCTGAGAAACATATCGAAGTCCAGGAAGAGAAAGAACATTTCGTCGTCGCTTTTTTATGACTTCCAGTCCATACAACTTGAAAATATGCATTTTTACGTCGTAGTCGTGCCGTGTTGGCAAAGAAATGTACAAAAAACTTTGATGCTTGTTTAAAACTTGTCGTCTGCATATTTAACCTATTCAATTTTTGACGTTCTTGTTGCTATCGCCGTCGTCGGATTTTTGACGTCCCTGAATCCTACCTGCGGTCGGACACGATGAACGGTCCAATTAAATACCAAAGACTATCATGTTGTAGCTGAAGATTTCCGTAATTATTAAAGAAATTAATAGTAAACTTAACGTTTGTCAGGCAAATTCTGGTTCGTCCGGCAAAAAATAGCCACCTGGTCGGAGATACGTCCTTTCTAATAAGGAAAATTATTTTCAGGCCTGCACAGGCATCGTAGAATTTTGATCATCTCCGGTATCTTCAGGTTGTCGTTCAAGGCGCTGTAAGCCCGACTCTCTAACAGTACATGAACTAAGATTTCTGCCACTAAGTTATACTGTTGTGAAAGGTTTTAAAGTAACTAAGTGATTTTTTCGTGTTTTTGCCTTTCAGAAAAAAAGTTTGAATTCCAGACTAGAGGCTGACAACCAGAAACGAACACAGCTTGAAAGTGAAGTGAAATTAAATGCTCAAGAGATGGCTGCACTGAGAACAACAGAGAAGCAGCTGGCAAAGGTATGTATATCTCTGTACTGAAGAAGTTGAATGGCTTGTAGGAAGTCACTTCAGTAACTTTGCACTAATAACGTGACGTCTAACGTAGACGACGAGTAGTCCCTCATTTTTCCTCAGGGATAGTAGAGCGAGCGAAACGCGAGCGCGCGTGAAAATCAACCCATTCTCGCGTTTGAGATGTGTCGATCAGATTCAGATTCAGATTAAGATTCTCATCCTGGGATCAGATTCACATCCTGGAATCCTAAGAAAAGAAGTTCTTATAACATTGTTCACACAATTTTTCTGCCTAGCCACTATTTTACAGAAATTGGGAGCCAAGTGCCACCTCAGTCAGTTAACTATTCAAAAATACAGGACAATATTTACTGACTATTTTTTGATTCTCCAGCAAGTAGAAGAACTGATGGATGAGCGAAAGCAGCTGGAAGAAGCCTGTGCAAAACTAAAAAGGTATTTGTTTTCAAGACAAACTTTAGTAATACACGCATTTTTGTAAAGCACGCATTTTCTTCGCCTAACGCGTTATTTATTTCAGTGCAAGTGCTGTGGATGACTTGCAGATGAAGGAACTTCAAGATCAACTAGAGGCAGAAACATATTTCTCGGTAAGACTTTTATTGTTGTAATTAACTTTTGACTTCTGAAGCATTAGGTTTATTGTCTTTACGTGTCAACCTGATTTTATCTTTCCTTGATAGACTTTATACAAAACCCAAGTAAAGGAATTGCGGGAAGAGAACGATGAAAAAGCAAAACAGGCGCAAGAGTTGAGCAATGAGATTCGGCAGCTTAACGAAGAGAGGTGAGAGATCCGTTCTTCCTTTCCCTCCTAGAGTGGCAAATTCAAGAATTCAGAATTTCATTTGAAAAATGCTGAAAACAGAGAAAGTGTACCATAGAAAGTAGTGCTGAAGAGGTTTCATTTGAATGGTCACACCATGGATTTGGTTCACGGACTAAAAAGCCAGAACTACTTACTAAATCAATAGTATGATGTAAAGGTACTGCAGAAGAGGTTGACAACGAAACATTTCTTCTACAGACTCCGTAATTGGAACTACATACTGAATAAATAGTATCTGTCCAAGCACTGTTGTAGAGGTGTGGTTTGAATGGTCACATCCGATAGGATTTCCTCCACAGCCGCAAAAGTCGAATTGTAGGACATGCCTTTTGCTAAGAAAACTTTTGTATTGATGGCGGTTATTGCTTGGTTTTTCAGGGAATCACTTTCCGCCCAATTGGAGTTGACATTAACAAAAGCCCACTCAGAACAGTTGGCAAGATCAATTGCTGAGGAACAAGTAGGTGGTATTGTCTACCGTCCCCTGTTCAGTTAGGTTTCTTGATGTTCGATTTCAAACTTACTGGACTCACGTCATAAGTTGGTTGACTATGACGGTGATGATGGGTAGGAGTGGTCGTCAAGTGGACTGTTTGTGAAGGTGACAAGGTCATCGAATGATTTGAGCGCTTGAGGAAAAACATGATTGTTTCCTCATTTGTTGACTCGAAAGATCTAAAGCTACTGTAAAACTGAGGCCCCGGTCAAGCATCGAACTTCACATGTGTCGAACCTAATGCTGATGAGCAAAATCGATTGTACCAACTCATTCGCTTTAGATTCGGCACATGGGCGGGAAGTTTGATAGTTGACCCGGGCCTTAGAAAACCGTGAACACCACACGGTTTGATTGCGTTGCAAGGAAACAGCGATCAGGTGTGAGAAAACTAAAGGGCAAGCGGTAACGGTAATTAATTTTTGGGAGCCTTGAACTTCATAGTGATGGGCCCATAGACAAACAGCATTCCTGAAATATTTGAAATATTAAAGAGATTGTTCAAATTTTCGCAATTGATTTCGTGAGATAATGTTGACCTTTATACTACCAGTACGCAGATCTGGAAAAGGAAAAGACCATGATTGAACTGGAGGTCAAGGAATTGATTGCGAGGCACAAAAGTGATATGTCAGAGAAAGGCTCACAGATCACCCTGCAGGAGGATCTTAACCAACAGCTAACAGAGTCCTTGAATCAGACAAGAGCGGAGAAAAATGAATTGAATGCTAAGATAAAGAACATGCAGGAAGGTTGGTCAAGTGTAGTACACTATGTAATTAATTTTCAATCAATCAACCTGTAGAGAGCTTAAGGAACAATAGTAGTCTTTGTACGGTGCTCCATACAAAGGCTACGAGTAGTCCCTCATTTCCCTCAGGGATAGTAGGGCGAGTTAAGTAAGCGAGTGCGCGTGAAACTCGTCATCAACTAGCAAGGTGACACGTGGAGGGAAGAGACGAACTGAAAGACTACAGGCTAATCCCAGGCATTTGACTCTTTGCGTTGCTTTTACAACACAAAACTTTGATGAGCTCTTCCTTGGCGACCTGTCATGAGATGTCTTCAACCCGCCAGCCACTTTCAACACTCGAGATGATTGGGGTTTAGTTTCACTTGATGATCATCAAAACAGAGAATCGCTGAAATCAGAGTTTAGGCTTCATATTCTCTCTTGCCCAGCGAGTCACCTCTCCAGCCGGTGGCGTTTTTTGTGCGCGTTTGCGTATTTCGCTCGCCCTGCTATTCCTGAGGAACTTGATGGACTACTTGTTGTGTAACCACGCATGTTTTGAGAGAGTTTTATTCTGCAGATTACCTCTTCAGTTACGAAGAGCATAAAGAGCATTGGTATAGATAACAGCAGTGCAATTGTTTCATTTTTTTAAAGATCATCTTATGTTTTTTTCCGTTTTTCTTTATAGATCTCGAGAAATCCAAGGACATCAGCAAAGAAATTGATGGTGCTACGGAAAAGTTGAAAAAGCAGCTCGCTATAGAAAAAACGATGAAAATCCAAGCTGTCAACAAACTGGCCGAGATAATGAACCGAAAAGACTTGGCGAGAGACAACAGTAAAAAGAGAAAGGCTACGTCAGACGATTTGAGGAAAAAGGAGAAAGAGTGTAGGAAATTGCATCAAGAACTAGGAGCAGTAAGTACATTTTCCACCCGAAAAGTTTCTGTAATAAGGCCAAGGTGCACTAGAGGCTGCCTTTCCCCCCCTTCCGCCACCCAGCAAAAAGTTTAATTAAGTCCCGCGCTAAGTAGACTCCTTCCGATTCAGTTTGTAGATAGCGGAGCAGTCCACCCTTCATGTTAGCCCGGGGTGAGATTTTTCATTTCAAACACCCACGCGTTTCGGCGGTAAATCGCATGACCACCCGGACGTCTAGAGAGAAAAAAAAACAGCAAAGCCCAGTCTGTCTTTCCACTAAATCCTAATGTCTACATAGACGTGGATAACAGAGAAAGAAAGAGCTAGAGCGAGGGTGCAAAACAAAGGAGTCCAGTTTCGTTGGAAGAAAATCATGAAAATTTTATGGCGGCGGTGAGAATTGAGTAATGCTAGCGGCCACCAAGGTGAACATGAGCGGCAGTGACAAAAAAAGGGAACAGGAACACATAAGGCATTTCCTTCATAAAACGTGTAACTAGGAAGTTTCTGTAGTCGTACAAAACAACGGCAGAGAAATTTACTAAAAACGTGTGCTGCACGTGCAAAGCTTTTTTTTTTTTGCTAATTAGACCTATTTATATATTTTTTTCTTGCCGTTTTCGTTCCCATCACCGCTTAGCTTTACGCGATTTTATATTAGTTTTGGATGAGTTAATTATAAATATTAACGAGAGCTTTGCTTTTAGCCCTCGCTAAATCTACATAGTATTCATGGGATATCCAGGCCTTGTTGTTGATATTAGCTTAGATGCCATTATGACCGGCTTGACAGGCCCTTCCAGTTTGTTACTGAAGTGCCTTGAAGAATAGACTGTATAGCAAGCCTTAAAAGAAGAGGAGAGATGGTGAATGGCGTTTTCCCATTGGGGCAGGCTACTGAATTAAAATAGTGCCCATAGTTGGACATCTCGTTGTTCTTAAGGATATTAAAATAGCACTACCTAGCACTCTCTTTAGTTAGGTTATTAGAATTCCTAACAGTATCAGTTACTTGTGTGTTTGAAAGGAAAACGTTACTTTCATAGAACATTCATGTCCCTTTCAGGCTAAAGCTTGTTTGTCGAGTAAAACTCAGTGCAATTAACAGCCTCAGTCAAAGCTTTTTGAACCCTGTAGTATTAAAATTACTTAATCTTCCACTTTCCTTTTTTTGGGTCAAATGGGCCTTCAGTGTTCTCATGGAGATGACTTGGCGTACCATCGAGACCCACTTAGCAGGCCCGTTAGTCTGGTTGTGTTGATTATTGTATTGCTTGGTTTCAAAGCACTGTGAGCGTTGTTGACTTTCGTATGGAAATTGTGTAGTGTACTTGAGCCACGCTTACACTCTGACCTGCTGATTTTCTAGGAGCGAGAGAAGTACGGTCAGATGGTGACAAAATTCCAGGGACAGATGGCCGAATATCAACAGAATCTTCAGATGGAAATGGAGCAAAGGCAAAAGATGCAGGTAGCTACCCGTTCTTTATCAAGCCCATTGAGTGTCTTCTTGCATAGGAAACGTCTCTTTCACCAACGAGGACAGCGTCTGAGATAATCTTTTTGATTTCAGATGGAGCTGGATTCTAAAGATCTGATGATTGACCGGCTCAACTCCCAGATCAAACAGCGGTCACTAAACACGAGTATTACCGATGACGATGCTCTCACTGTACCAGGTAACTTTCTATTGAGCAACTGGTCTCTTCTCGCTGAAATTGCGTGCCAGCCCAAATGACGGCATTGGCTGTGTTTGTAACTAAACAATTTGTGATTGCCGTGTAACTACAGTGGAACCTCGATATAACGAACCTCTATATAATGAAGTCCTTGGAATAAGGAACGATTTTTTTAACCCTACTAATAGTCAAATATATGAAAAAAAGACCTCGTTATAGCGAACGAATTTTGCCAGTCCCTTCGTCCTTCGTTATATCGACGTTCCACTGTATTGAGCTGCGTTGTACATGTACGACAAACCTCAAGTCAGTTACATATGTTGAACTATAATGCGGTATAATTAATGTGTGTTTCTCTTGATGTTAATTTATTTTTATCAATCCTTTTCAGCCCATTTACCAAAGGAAGGCTGGGTGTCGATTCCAAACAAACAGAACATCAAAAGATATGGTTGGAAGAGACAAGTGAGTTCTGACTACCTTCCAGTTTAACCACTTTTTATAAAGCTTCATATTGATAATTATCCGCGTGCTTTTCTCTTGCAGTATTTAGTTGTTAGCAGCCGAAAGATTTTCTTCTATAACTCTGATGCTGATCACAAAAGTAGCTCAACACCTTCTATAATTCTAGAAATTAGGTAAGTGTAATAGTCCTTAATTTGAGTGACTCACTGAAAATTCGTACCACGACTTACCATCGTAGTGTCAGTTTAATGGTGGCCAAAAAAGAATTGAAATTTCTTGTTGGAACGTCCTTAAAAATAAATAGCACTGTGCAAAGTTCTACCAGAGGTTATATTTAAATGGTAATATTCGTACATTGTTCAAAGTTAGGGCCTGTTTACATGGAGGTGTGGGCCCCAGATAGGTGAGGTAACATGCGGCGGGTCACAGCACCTATCGTGTTAACGTGATCAAATTAAAATGAGAAATTATATGGGCAGGCGAGTTACCCCACCAAGGCGGTTTACCTCACCTGCCTGGGTACCCCACCTCCATGTAAACAGGCCCTTGGGATGTCAAGTAATTTTTTATTCTTGTCATAACTTGGTCTAGGAATTAAAGAGTCAAGTGTTTTCCCCTCCGGATAAATTGTTTAGTGCGTGTAAACAAAATCGCCGTTGCGAAGAATTTCGGCTTGTCATTGAATCGCCTTGTCATTTCTTGAATCACCAGTTACCTTTAGTGTTTGTTTTTGCCTCCTGTGCTAATCTCATACCTTATCCAGTGGTCACCACACGTTAGACTCGTTCTTGTTGATACTCTCCATTCTTTTTCTAGTTTCAGCCCTTTCCTTTTTGAATTTTATTAGTTCGCTTACGGTTGGGGTTGCATTTCGTTTGCTCGCTCGATGAGTGAGTGCGCATGGATATTGATGTTGGCCACTTCGAGGTTGCACCTGAGACCGGGTCGGCGCCGGGTCGAATTGTACTGTGGGACTGTTTTGGGATACTACCCCATTTTCTATTGGTTATTATGATGTTCTGCGGGGAAAAAAACAGTCCCATAGAACCTTTAATAGAACAGTTAATAGAACACAGTGTAATTTGACACAAAACCCATCCAGTCCCCTGAACAGCCTCAAAGTGGCCAACTAGCCGCTTAAGTTTAATGATGAATTGCTTGCGCAGCGTTTGAGTTGCTTAAAAGTTCTTGCAAACTTTCTTTTGTAGTAAGTTATACCACGTGAGGTCTGTAACGCAAGGTGACGTCATACGCGCTGATGCTAAAGATATTCCTAGAATATTTCAGGTTTGTGCGTTTGCGTTGAACAGTTGTGTTTTGCAGTGGTTGTTTCATGGGGTGGGTTAAGTGCGTCTTAGTGGAATGGAGGTATCTGCGATTCACGGTTAATAATTTTTTTTATTGCCAGTGGTTTCAAATTGCTCTCAGTTACGGTTAACAGACATTTGAAAATACAAGTCAGTTGATTGAGAAGATCAAAATTATAACTCCATCATTGTGAATCTCTAAGGAACTTCCCGAAAAGCTGAAATACTGTACGGTCCATCAGCCAAAAATTGAAATTTTTGGTCGAAGTAACGTTGAGACCCACTGAGACTCTTTATTTATTCCAATATTTCTTATGTTTGCTTTACTCTGTATTAGTTACTCCCATGTCCCTCACTTATTGCGTGATAACGAACTTGATTCGGGATTTACATACAAGGTGCCTTATAGCGGTTTCTTAAACTTACAGATTTTATACGCCAATGAGGCGGAGAGTATAAATCCTGTGGAAAAAGAGAAAGAGGAACAACAACCCGAGGTAAGATGCCTGTAATACTAGTGAACCTTTGTGGCACTGAGCCACACAAAATTACGAGACCATATCCACGCTAGCCTGCTTAGCAGGCACTCCAAAGTAGTGGACACAAGAAAAAACGGCCGCGCGAGAAGGAGACACGCGAGGGGAGAGAGTGCCTCCTCACCCTTACGTGTCTCCCTCGCGCGCGCCCGTTCTCCCTTTTGCCCACTACTTGCAAGCGCCTACTACGCAGGCTATATCCACGCCTTAGATCATTGTCACGAGCGAACTTCAAAATGCTTTAAACCCCCAAATTTTATTTTGTAAAACACTAAAACAAACAAACAACAACAAAGTAACAAACCAACAGCAGCAACAAACAATATTGCTGAAGAGGTCGCATGTGTCTGTTATTGACTCCAACACTGAAAGGGTTAAGTAACGCTCTGACACTCTTGATTTCCTCATTCTCACTGTTGATCTGATCGCCGACAAAAAGCTAGTGGAGTAAGCACTAGATGAACTAGGAAGGAAGTGCCTGGTAAATTGATTTCCATATCGAGTTTGTAATGAAGTTCGAGCGCTTAACCCATGTTAGAATGAATTTGTCTGTCAAAAAATCTCGGCCACGCCTCTTTTTTCTGCCCCTTCTCTCGTTGTCCGGATAACGTTAGAAACACTCCGTCCGATGTCTGATTTAGTACATCTTATCTTGGTTCTTCTTCATTTCAGGATCGAATGAACGCGATCAATTACATGAGGCATCAGTTTATTCCTATGCACTTTCACATGCCCACCAACTGTGACTCTTGTAGCAAACCTTTATGGCACATGTTCAAACCTCCTCCGGCTGTAGAGTGTAAACGTAAGTAACAGTACGAATGCTTAAGATCTGTTGAAAATCTAAACGTCTCGAACACAGGCTGCTGTGAAGCAGTTATTTTTTAAGTTAGGTCGAGCTTTACCTAGTCCCGACGTCCACAGGGCTTTTCCTTAGAAAATGGGAGGGACCGGAAAGGGAAAAGCTCTTTGGACGAAGTTGAGCCGAGTTGTTACCAGGACAAGCTATATGCCATTTTTACAGTGAACCCAGGTTTAGAGCTAACCCTGTCTTGCCCCCAGTTATCTCCTACCGTCTCTGCTTTAAGATGTTTACGAGGAACGCGCGGCGTGGGAGACGTGGGTGCGAGGTGGGAGTTAGGAAGGGGGCAGGGGGGGTGCGAAAGGAGAAAAAGTGTAATTGTTGTACCAGTCCCGCGCGAGTGCGTATAAATAATGGAAGATTTAAGACAAGTCAGAAGCTAATTGGCTAAAAAGTTTTCCCAAAGCCTTGACCAGATTTTAATATATCCTGCGCGGAATACAATACATATTTTGGTTTGTTTTGCCCTGGCTGGGGGACGAGGCTCCAAAACTATTTGCCCGGTTAACCACCCACTTTCTTACTGTTGTTTGATACGTTTCACCATGCCAGGTTGTCATATGAAGTGTCACAAGGACCATGTAGATAGAGAAGAGGCTTGTATCACCATGTGTAATGGTAAGTATTAGAATGCCTTCGCTTTTTTAGTTTTTTAAGTTGGAGAAACGTTGAACCATGCAAATTTTAAAAAGCCCTGAAAGGATGCACTGAAACAAATCGTTATCAACTGCGAAGACGGAAACACACTGTATCTTAAGTAAGTCGAAGCGTTCTTGGTTCTGTTGAACAACTAATTGCTAGCAGCTATGGTTTTTCCCTCTAAAAATCGTCATTTGTCCGTACAGCAAAATAACAGAGGAGGGCTCAAGCGAGTTCAGGATCCCTCGTTTCTTTGTTTTGTTTTGCATAAATGGCACTAAGTGAGGGTTTTTTTTCGTTTTGGTCAAATCTTGTTCAATCTCTCCCGTACGTTTGCAGTGCATTGAGAGAAAGGCTTTGTTGCTGCTTTTTTGAGGTCTGTGTGTATCACCTATTTGATAACCTCGAGTCTGGGAAAAGAAATGATTGTTTTGGAAAAAAGTGTGGAAAAAGTCTCGAATTTTGGATTCAAAAATCTGTGGGAACCCTGTACATTGTTATTAAAAGCAAATTCACTTAGTTTTCTTCTTTCGTACCCGAGCCAGTTGAGTTTGACGTAACAGTTGTGACATGATTTTTATTTAGTGAACATGGATCTGATCTCTGCAAAGGAGCTCTTGGTTCTTGCACAAACAGCTGATGAACAGAAGCAGTGGGTGTTGTACCTTAGCAAGAAAATTGTTCGAAAGGAACCCAAAATAAAGAGTGCTTCAGTACGGTATGTTAGTTCCCCAATCCACATCCCCAATCCACAAACTATGAGGGAAATGGGTACAACCTTTTGCGCAAATATCTCTGGGATTGTTTGGAAGTTATGATTGGTCGATGGTATCCAAGGCAACCAATATCCAGTCATACTCAAACGAGCCCAGAAAACGCCGCGCCGAAAGTTTTTACCTGTTTTCCCTGCGTTGTGATTAGAATGGATACCTTAAAATCAGGTTGGACACCTTATGTTTATCTCACAACGCTATGCTCATTGGAGAGAACCATTTATGCGAATTTATAGGGCAAATTTTGGAGAAAAGTGGGGAAATCATAGTAAGAGACAGTTGTGCAAGGAATAGAGTTGAATACAAGGTTAAGCACCGAAGAACAATAGTTGGGCTAAGCACTTTTTTAAAAACGGTTACCTTTCAGTAATGTAATGATCAATGCTATGTAAAGTACGTAACAGTAACCGTTGTCGGCAGTTAGCCCTTGATGGTGTACTGGATATCGATGTGGATTATACGTTCAAGTCCAACATACTTGCTATTGTTTTTGTTCCGTTCACAACTATTTTCCCCGCAGTTTGTGGATTGGCAAGTTAGTATTGAATTGTGTGTGAGCTCAACTGTTTGGAAATTAATAATTCGGCTTTCGTATAACAGTGTGCATATCTCGGAGGGTTTCATCTGCCAAAACTCAAGACTCTCAGATCTGTTAGTTCAGTAATCGTTTAAATATTAATGCAAAATATTTCCAAGCTCATAACATCCTCAAGCTTACCTCTACACAGAAATATTTTCCAGTTTCCCAGTATTTCAGGATGTAGACAGATATTTTGTGTTCTTGTATAGATGTTCTTCAAAAAGCAGTCAACATTGTTCAAGCGGCTTTTTGTGTCTTTTTGAAGTCTTTTCCTGATAGAAATTTATATCTTTCGTCTTCGTTAAGTGTTAGAGTTCTGTGAGCCGTTTTCTCAAGCTTTGCGCTCATCTTGGACGTATCTATTTTAAATGTCGGTTGTTGGGGGTGTCTTTGGTTTCTTTGTTATACTAGCTATACTTGTGGACATTGCAATACCCCGAGTTACCCAAGCTTGGGCTACCGTGGTGCGGGGCGTTTATGTGTCTTTTGTTGCAGATGAGGTTGTCGTGACGCTTGCGACTCACTTTAAAAGGACTAAATGTGAAAAATGTTTTAATTTTTTTCTTTTTAACAAGTTAAACAAAGCCTCTTTAGAAGGGAGTAGGAGGCTCTCAAAAGAGGGCAAAAAACACCCTTCTGAACTGTCCTTTTTTCCTCTCTATAGGTTAGGAAGCGATGAAGCAAACTTAAGAAGAAGCGTGGTAGAGAGATCTGCAGTGTCTCGTCCATCGGGTCCTCAGCGTTCAGTATCTGTATCCTCAGGAAACAGGAAAATTACGTGACTCAAACCATAGCCTCGACGCTTTAGCCTAATCTAGTAAGTAGCAGCAGTCAGTATTCCTGTGTTTTGGCGTAGTCTCCAAGGGCCGAGTTAAGTCTAATCCTGCATTAACTGTAACCCCTTTATTACGCTAATCGCCTTTTGAACCACTCAGCCCAGGTAAATTCCTGTATGGGGTGTCTGACATCACATGGCGGTAGTGTTACTTGACAGCATTAGACGTCGTTGGAAAAGCATAACTTAAATGTCGCCACTGGTATCACTATCGTTGGCTGGGATTCTGTTTTGGCATTCCCCTAATTATGTAGGAGCGTTTCCGAATAAGAGTCCCTCTAGCCTGACTAGCAGCAACAATACAGGGCTTATCGATTTTTATTGTTTTTTTTTTTGGTATTATTAATGGTGATGAGCAGGAACTGACACCATCCTCCTGTAACTGATTCATCCTTTTTATTCTTTTCAGGATTATTTTCCACCAGAAGACTGTAATAATTAGAGAACCTAGCATTCCAACGGTAAATACATGCCATCACTGATCAGTGTTACAGTGAAGAACAACTCTGAACGACCTTACTTTTCATCGCACGTTCCGTGTTATTTGATAGTCGTTGGCCGTGTAAGTGTGATTAGGCTCTTTGGACGACACTGACTAAACCCAAGTGGCTTCACTGAGGACCCACAACTTACTTTCAAGTTCCTTGACTATCGGTTGCGTTTCAACTATACGCTACAGCTATATGCTTTGTTCTCTGCGAGCAGAGGTTTCTCTCGCATGGCTTTTAGCGTTTACGAAGTCGTTCGCGTGGTGGCGAAACCAACTACGTAATATACAAGCCACGCGAATGACTTCGTAAACGCGGAAAGCCATGCAAAAGAGAAACCTCTTCTCCCAGGATATATGCTTTGCCTGGGAGCTCTATAACTTTTACATAGTAGAAGTCGCTCACGAATGTTTTGGACGGGAAATCAGAGAAACAAACGTTGCCTGTATATAGGTAAAAATATTTTTCAAAGAAATCGGATCCCAAAAAGCCATTAGTCTTCTCTCGAAGATGGCTTTGTATCTATAGGCTGTTGTTAGAATGGCGTAAATTAGCAGTAAGGATAGATCCTCCGAGTCCCTTTTTATGTTAGTCGTTAACCCTCACGCCAGAGAGAACGTTAATGCAGGACAAGAAAATGTCCAGATTTTGTCCTAAGAATTCGCTATGATTAAGCAGTGCCATAAGAGAAATAGCCTGTTCCAGACGCCAAGATAGTGTGGAAAGCGGATCCAGAAAAGTTGCGCGAAAACCGCGTGGGGGTCGGGGAGAGACGGAGTAGTAGCCTTTCCTTTCCTTCGTTCGCTATTTCACTGCTCGGTCACTTTTTTCGATCGTCTTCACTGACCGAGATCCTGGCACAGGCTATAAGAGCCAGAGCTTGATTGCCGTAATTTGAATCTTCTCTCTCGAGGATTTTAAATTCGTACCAAGTGAGGTTTAACGATTAACTTGAGGCCGCCGTTTCAGCGGAGTGACTTGATTCGTGTGTAAACGGCCTCATTGAGCGAAGTTTATTTATTTGTTGTGAAAGCTCTTCGAGAGCATTTTCTGTCGGGAATAGTTCATACCGTAATTCAAAAAAGAGGCTACCACTCTCCGATTTTAAAGGTAGATGATGCGACTCGGTGTTGCCGTCGATTGTCGCACGTGAGTTTCAAAAATTTGTAGCTTACGCAGCTCTTTCGGTGCCAAAATTACATACACTTTTGCTCGTGTAATTCTGTTCGTGGTTGCAGTATGTCGTAATATTTTCAAGCGCTTTTTTTTTAATCCCGCGACATCTTTTGTATCATACGTGATACGCGTTAGGCAATCATCGCCTAAGTTGGAAGTTGTCATTCGACTTGAAGATTAACCCTTTATAGCCTAAGATCAACATTTGAATTCTCATTTGTTGCCCCTATTGATTTCCTTTAGAAGTAGTGGGGAGAAGTTGATAAGATGTCAAGCAATTTCATCTTGTGTGATCATGTCCCTAATTCTCATGACCACTCTGTTTTACAAAGCATTGATATTACAAGGAGAAATTTAATGCTGATCACTCTCAGGGCTTAAAGGGTTAACGACATGACGATGGTAGAAAGGTGCACTTACCCTAGTCGTGCATTTATCAATGATTGTAAAAATTTTGCGAATGAGACCTTGACCTCCACGAAAAAAAATTGAAGCTTTCTGGATAATATTGATTGTTATTTCCATTACCGACTTATTTAGCACTAGTAATTTATTTGTCGGATTGTGCGATGTAATCAATTTAAATACTTCAATATGGTACAAAATAAATATTTTCTAGTTCTTTGTACCATATGTCATGTCACAGAGGCTATGAACAGATTCTATAATATTCACTCGTAGTTCGGTCGGCTTGTAAGTTATAAGCTTTTGTTCCTTGATTTCTGGCCCTTCGGGCCTTCAAAATATAGGAAAAACATGAATAAATTTTAGAGTTTTATACGAAGTCTTGATCTCGTTCATTGTGTTCTTCTGCAGGCTCAGTATTCAGTGGCTCTCCAGTTCCACTTTTCCCTCACTTTTTTCTTCTTTACGCCTGTAATTTTGTATTTTTAGGCTATGTTTACGTTATACCGGCACAAAAGGCTAGTATAGTATGAACAGCAACTTTACTGAATTGGAGTAAGTCGCTCACCACCCTCCCCCCAGAAAAGTTTTAAACGGGGAGGCTCCTCCCTGATGTCCAACCCCTTGCTCCTTTATATGGCATGGTCTTATTTGCGAACCGCTGAACTCATATAGTGGGTACTCCAACTGAGGAGGGAGGGCGTGGGGCACAAGGTTGAGAACTGAAATTTTCTATGCACCAACAAGACTTTAGTATTGTAGGGCTTTAAATGCCGTAAGTAGCTCGGGTCGTAGCTTGCGTGACTCCAGCCCAAGCGGCTGCGAAGGAGACTTAGAGCGCACTCGAAGAAGTTCTGTTGTTTTAGGCTTGGGGTCCATTGTTTCAGTTGATTGTTAATTATTTTCTAACTCAATGCTGTTAGCTGTTCCAAGGGCGTTTATGCGGCATTTTTGCGCAATTAGTGCGCTTTGTTTCCTACTAGCCCCCTAAAATATACAGATCCCTGCACGTCACTCTCCTTAGTTCTCGCCATCATGTAGCCTTCGAGCAGAACGCGCTCACCAGGCAAACTATCATGGTGCTTGTGTATTAACGTTAAACAAGTTCGTCACTTTTCATTTGGTTTTAAAAAACTGATTTGTTCAACCCGTGAAATACGTGTATTGTTCATGGCCGTGGATCGCAGTCGATTTGTGGCTGCTGTCTTTCTGCAGGAAGGTTATAACTCCTCCATGACACATAACGTCACAGTGACAACTGTAGCCTACGAAAATAGTCGGCCTGGCATCGATCGATGAGAGGTGCCTGTATTTGCAGTCTGTGACACAATTGCTCCTCAATGTAATAACTTCCTAGCGAAACAGAGAATACCACTAAATGTCCTTCTGATTCTTCAATACCCGAGGTAAAGCAGAAGATGACAAAAAACAAGGCCCTAGCCAGACCAGCCGTAGACGAACAAACACTCCATGTTGCAATCAGGGCTCAAGGGCGGGGGCCAGAACTAGACTAGAGGGCTCAAGAGGCCGCCGCCCAGTTAGCTCTTGCGTTAGGAGACATCACCGACCTTTGATGACCTAGCCTGCGTAGCAGGCGTCGAAAGGGGAACTATTGATGACCTACAATAGTCTGCTCCACAGCTGTTCTTTGTTGCGTGGCGACACAAAGAACGGCTGTGAAGCAGACTATTGATGACCCTGTCTAACCTCATTCCCATTTTAAAGCGAGAAGCCCCTGTTGACGTGGTTTGACCTTCAAAGCCAAAAATAGGGAGCCTTAGCATCACGACGACGACGGCGGCAGCGAACGTCACATTCGCGTTTTTTCAAACGTTATCGCGTATCAGTTCCAGTTTGCTAAAAATGTCCGAATGTAGGTAGCCTTGCTACAAGTCGACCTCTTGGCGAGCGAAGCGATCCTTTTGGGCCGCGAAGCGGCCGACCGAGCGACTAAGTCGCGAGAGGTCTTCGTCTCGGGCCCCATTAAATCCGACAAAGGACGTCTAGAATGTAGGCAAATTTACCTGGAGATGATTTCTTGAGGATCGCACTCAAGTTTTAATAGAAAGTGAAGAACAAAAAATTGTCGTCGCTTGGTTACGCCCTCCATGAAACGTGAAATTAGACATTTTTCAGTGAAGAGACAGTAAAGGCAAAGTGTGATGCACGTACAGGTCCGTTTTGAAGTTCTCGTTCGTTCTCGTTGGCTAACTAACCGTTTGGAGATTGGTAACTAGTGTAGCCAACAAAATGGCGGCAGATTCAAGTACAAAGCGTTGCCTAAGTTTTTCGTCATTTTCTTGGAAAATATCTGTCTTGCGACGTTATTTTTACATTTAGAAAACTCAGGAAATTCTCTGCACATTTTGTGTGGTAAAAGATAAGTCACTTGTTTAGGCGGTAAGCCAAACAATTGCTTCAGGCAAACGATCTGCTAAATTGAATTTTACCAATGTCACAAATCCCTCAGAATCGCAGCTGCTGGCATGGACCGTGGAAGAGAAAAAAGAAGGAGTACGGTTTTACATATGCGGAATCTTTCGCCCTTTTGAAGGTAGGAATTTCTCTTTTTCTTATAAACGCTTTCATGAAGACCTGCGGGGGAGCGGTACTTAATAGGGAGCTTAAGCAGCGACGTTTTTGAGCGACGCACGTCAACCGGAAATGGACCTTTTGCACTCTTGAGCCGTGATTTTGAACAAATTTTTGGGCAGATCGTCTCTGTAAGAATTAAGACACTTGGCAATATAAATACGGTAGCGTCAAGGCTTATTAAAAGAGGAAAAGGCTCACTTCCGGTTGACGTGCGTCGTTCAAAAACGTCGCTGCTTAAGCTCCCTAATGTCATTCCTGAAACCCTTAACTTAGACCAGAATACGTGTTTTTTCCTTCGTTTTTTCCTTCCTGCGCTATTACAAACCCGATCCGCTTGTAGAGCACAAAACAGACTCAAACGGTTAAAATACACCAGCGATCTGAGATGAAAAGGAGTTGAAAACTATCGCTACCCTTTGGCGCCCCATAGACGGCAAAACAGTCTGTTTTTTTCTCAAAATCAGTAACGAAATGGGTAAAGCGTGGTCTCATGCGCGCGAAGCGCGCGAGCGTCACACGCCCGTAGGACCCCAGTCTTGCTCTCTGTTTTCAGCCTCGTTCCAGACCTTTTGTTTGACTGCTCGCGCATCCTTGAATACGCAAAAATATGGACTGTTTTGCAGTCTAGGTGCCCCATGGCCACATATCTTTCTACAGCTGACATAGTGGGGTTCCCCCTTGAAAATGAAGAATCTTTTGCAACTTGTTGACGTGCTTCCTTCAGTAGCAGGAACTGGGGAGTACCTTCTTTTAATAACTCCGCTGTAGCAGGAGTTTTATAACAGCCTCTGTCGGTCAACAACTGTGGATGATTCATCCTAGTTGTTTTGACCGATGTTCTGGGACACTTATTTCCATTCAACAAAAATGTCGGTTTAAAATTTCGGAAATTCCACATGCCTAATAGAACAGTATATTCTGGTTGCAAACACTCAACCCGACTCAAGCCACTGTGCATTTGGTTATTGTACTTGTTATCAGGATACAGAAGAGCCATATTAGAGACAATAATTATGTAAAATGGAAAAGGACATTTTGGTTCAGTGGGACTAGTCAAAAAAGACCATCTTCAAATGTGGTCCCAAATATTCCGGTTGAACCGAACTGAAATGGTCCGTTCCATTCCATTTTGGGCTGAATGGAAAGCACTTATGGTTTTCTGTTCAGCTAGAGCAGCCGCTTTTGTAGCAGGTTGAAATGTATGAGTGATAGTCACTGCCACAAAGATCATTAATTTGCATTGTCTCAGGTCTGAGTTGTAGCACCCCTATCTGCATTTCCGCTTCTCTGCTGCTGTGTTCATCAGCTTCTCTTCCCCCGGCTTGAGGTGTTGGTTCAGTGTACTTCCCCACCTTGTTTTCAATCTCAGTGCCATGATTTCTATTGCATCAGAATTTGCATTAACCTGAGGTAATCCACTGAAAATAGTCTTCACTGTCAGTCCCATATGGTGTCAAATTCCCCATGTCGTTTGTAAACAACCATTTTTGTCAAACACACACCCCCTCCTGGGACCCATGACAGGGTTTTGCCGGAAGATCATGTTGATTTTCCTGTACATTAGTTTTGTAATGTGATCTTGTGGGTCAATGGACAGCTTGGACTGGACATTAATCAAGCATGCCATTTTAAATTTGAGTAAACCTTTTATGCTGTTTGTATTTATAAGACCACAACAGCTGGAATCCCCTTCACAACTTAAAAGTAATTTCCTACCGAACTGACAAAAGATCTTTCTCACCTTTGTTGACTGCAGAGGGTAAGATATTATATTGGTTACCACAGAGGTATAGGTTGCCAAGTTTGGAAATAGTTGCTTAGGAAATAAAAGGTAGTGAGGATTTTCAAAAACTTTTTGATATATTTTTAATATATTGTTTCTCTGCTGAGTAAAAAGAGGTACTTGTGTTTTTGTACTTCAGAGTATTGTTCTTATTTAGATCTATATTTCACATCACCCAAGGTTGCCTTCATAGGGATGCCTCTCATAGGTATTACAGCTGTGCCATGAAAAAGGCATGTTAAGAAAATAAATGTGTTTTACATGTAATTTATTTTATTAATATAAAATATCTTCAATATGAATATAAAATAAATAAAAACTGTCTAAATTTAATTAAATTATTGAAACCCCTGGTTGTTTGCTTTTTGTTCAATTAATGCTGCAAACAAAGCTGTATTCTCTCAAACAAAAAGGTTGCAAAGTTTCAAGAACACAGCCAATTCATTTTATTGTTACTCTTTTTTTTTATTTATTAACTACTGACTACCATATCAAGTCCTAACACCAATGCTCATATAACGTGAAATTCTTATGGAATTGTTTTTGTGTCGTGAGAAGAAAGCCAGTAAGGTGCAAGAAAACTTAACTGCAAACAGCAGTAGTTATTAATGTAGTTTTTAGGCTTGCTTGTTTATCCTGAACTTTGCTGTTATTAGTCATTACACAGTCAGCATTTCTGCAGAAATATTTTTTCAGGTGGTCATGGTTTTCTTAGTTTGACAGTAAAAACTTCCTACTGAACTCAGAGAGATTTTATTCGGCATTTCAATATTTTGTTTGAATCATTCAAGTTTCATCAGCGATGACATTTAACTTACATTTGAAATCATCTGACCTTTAGGTGACGTAATCTCAAGAGAAAATCATAGACAACCTAAATGAAGGACAAGTTCCTCATTGTGATTCAGGCTTAATCTCTTTTAAGGCGATGGCCTCCTTTCCAATGCAAGTTGATTGTCATCAATTGCTGATGAAGTTCCAGTGATTCAAACAAATATCTATAAATTGCAATCCTTACTAAAATCACTCTGAGTAAGTAAGGGATAAACTGATTGAGTTATCAGCATATACTAATAGGCATTCTCCACTCTTCACACACTCTTTGTGTTCCAAGTAAGGAGAATTTGTTTTATGTTGATTATTTTGATCAGTTCATTACTTCCTTCATGAATAAGGAAAGAAATTTTCAGGAAACATCACTTAAGATTTTTGGTCTCTAACTATTAATAATTTTAAAATAGAAAACTTTGGAAAACAATGGTTTTTTTTTGCTCCAAGTGGCTAGTGCACAGCTGTGATGTGCCATGGAGAGATATATAGATTATTAAAACAGGCTCTCTGATGCCAATTTTATTGATCCCCACATAGATTTTGTTTATATATATTTGCATATCTAAGAAGAAATTGGCTAGGTAAAATAATAGTTTAAATCTAGTTGTTAAAAATATGTCTGAATATTCCTGTTTGGTTTATTTTGCTGTAGTATTTGTTAGCCTTCCTGTTGTCAAATGTTGAGTAGCTAATGTAGCCACGTTTTTGCTTGTTAGTAAATTCCATGATTGTAACTATTAAAATGAAACATTCAAAAGCTGCATGTACAGCTGAGCTGTACTTTGACACAGTATTGTTTAGTTTATTGCACCATGTGCTACAAACACAGCAAACAGGTGATATCCCTCCTCAGTGCCACCAGTTTTCCGTGTTTCTACACAATCAGTTAAATTTTCTAACTTGCTCTACAGTTTTAAAAGAGCTCTTTAGAGCATGGGGTGTATTAAATTTGTATACACTGAACACAAATATAAATATTCTGAACCCTTTTGTTCCAGGAGTCAATATGGCGAAACAAGAATATTGTTTTTCTTACTTTTGAGACTGTGGATAAATTCCTTTGGTTTTACCATGGGAATGAAACTTCTTAACTCACCGTTTTGCGTGGCATCAATTGTTTTTTATGAATTTCGAAAAGTGAAATTTAGGATTTTTCGCAAATTTTCATATTGGCAAATTGTTTAGAGTGAAACGGTTAAAATGAATCGCATTGTCTCTAATTGTCAGGATTTCAGCATGTCAGGCAAGATGTCTCGCTTGTTGTTTTGTCTGGTTTAGTCATCATTTCAGTATTATCGCCAGAAATCTCTGTGTTCACCCACAGATGTAATAACATTCATTCATTCAAGTCTCAAGTCCAAGATACAAAGCCAAAAAGACGCTTAGATGGGCAAAATATGATAAGATTAAAATACATTCTATTGAAGAAATTTGAAAAAAGTAGGGACGCTGGGTTTCCTGCTTATCACAGTTTGCATTTTACAGAATGTTTACCTACGTTGTGAACAAATTAACTTTGTTTGTTACTGATTCCTTATATGAACCTACCGATCTTCTGAAAGAACGCGAAATGTATCAAATATTAATACAGATTTTTATTGTTTCGTTTAAATTACATATCTCACAATCTAACTAATAGCATTACAGTACACAACAAAAATTTTAAAAAAACCGGTAGATTTTGACAAAGTCCAATATGTGTACCATGCATGGCGACCAAAGTAGCTTATAGATTTTCGAGTTGGTCACTGCCACGTTCAATGTGATCAACTGAAGAAAGACATTATACATTATGACGTTAAGAGACATAGCAAAAGGTGTACATTAAAATTTTAGCTGTTCCTAGTATTTCATTGATATATAAAAGCAAAAACGTACAAGAAATAGTAGATAAGCTATAGGCAGAATGGAGAAAATAATACTACGTCTCCGAGAAGACAGATTTAATAGAATGTGCAGTTTTAATTAATTACAAGCCGGAGTGTGTTCCTCACACCCTGGTTTTGAGTTTTAGTTGTTGCTCACGCTTCGCCCTTCGAAATATTTCGGCTATCGATAATTTATCTTTTAATCTCATTTGGGAAGAGTCTCCCCATTAAGATAGTGTTATAAACAGTCTTATTAGCGTGGTTTTGCGAACCAACCCACGAAGACCGTGGAAACTAGTTGATCTGTATTGTGTCATGAGTCATCGAGTCTTCATCTTTTCCGTTTGCAACAGTTTTGCCTTTTTATGATCCAATGTTGCCATTTCCTTATGTAGCTAGCAAAAAGTCCTTTTCGTGATTTAAATATTACAGAAGTGTCGTGATGTCGTTCCCAGCGAGAGACAAGCTAACAAAGCTAAAAAAACTAAGTTGGAATATTTTTATTTAAAAGTCAAAACAAGGCAAAATTGTATTGACTTGTTTGCGGCGCGTTGTAATTCTGTTTTTGTCCCAGCTTTGAAGTAATGTCCCTTGAACAGACCTCAAGCTTTGGGTAGATTCTCATTGCAAGAGATTTAAGTCGGTTTTTCTTTTTTTGTTTTGCTCTTTTTTCTCTTAAATATAAAAGCAATACAGTAATTCCTCATCTTTAGAGATATTGCGGTTTTAAGTTTAAGATTGGACCTAGTTTCCTGTTGCTATTGTTGTTGGGTACTGCGTTCCTCAAATGTGCTTCCGAAGTTTCCTTTTAATTCTAGACCAGATTTCATTCGCCTCAAGTAGTTTGGAGACCTTGGCACAATAACTTAACAATTTAAGTACATTGAAAAATTGGACTGATTTATTTTTAGAAATGTTTTAATGAAAAAAAGAAGTGGAAGAAGTATGTTAAAAATACTGGAAAAGAGTCAAAATTTACCATTTGAAAGTGATCCAAAATTGAAGGGAATGATGGAATAGGCCAAATAGGATTCAGAGGCCGAAGTTTGTCATGTGTAAGCCCTTGTCAAAAATCTTTCTTTCAACAAGCTTCAATCAGCTCCAAAAAAGTGTTTTACAATCACATACAAGAATACCACATAGCGAAGTTTTAGAAACTTTGGAGAAGCCGGTTGAATTTTCGAAATTCCCTCTGAAAACCACGAATAAATGTTAGTTAAGCTGTTATTACGTACACTGCAGATGTCTGCCGATTTTCCGGTTGTCGTTGTCCATTTTTAATATGACAGTCGAATCATAATTATTCATACAGATGTACGCGCCGAACGTTACTTTATAAATAAGCTCCTATCGTCTACACACGTTTCAATGGTTTTATCGTCGTCTAATAGTTCTGAAATTGTTTGAGACGTTTAACACCTTTGGCGTTTAAAATCAAAACAGAAACTCCCTTTTATATACCTATTGTTTTATTATACAATTTCTACATGCTACATTTTTTAATTGTATATACATTATTATTATTATTTATTTGTAAATAATTTTTATTTTTGTGTCCCCAATTAGTTGTGAAAGCTAAATACAGTGACACATTAATAAAGTTTTTACTTACTTACTTAAATGATCTTGACTGCAAGATAAGCGTTAAAAACGGTTGTTTATTGTTTGTCTTTATAGTATTCCTGGATTGTTTAACAGACAAAACTTGCAACGAGGTTTGTTAAAACTTGCCAAATGTTTATATTACCTGCTGTTTGAACAGCTTATCTCGGACCTACTTGTGATTAAGCGATTTACTGTTTTCAGACAAGTTATAATAGTGGCCGACTCTGTTTGTTCTCGTGTTTTTAAAGACCTTTAAACCGGCAGCCTGGCGTGTACGGGCGGAGACTTGTTGCGACCATCGCCCACACAGGTGTTGTTTCATGGCGAGACGTCTCCTTGTGGTGTTAATATATATTGCTTTATACTTTTCAATATCCATAAGAAACTATTTTTGGCACATATATCTGTACTTGAAAACAGATGACCATGCTCATACGATTCTCCTTAAGCCCCTCCCGCGCATCTTGGAAAGTTTTTGTCGTGTGTCTGTGTGTGTGCATGTGTGGGTGTGTGTGAGTTCTTCCCGATCTCAGGCGCTTCTCCTGACTGCTACGTGAGGGCTGCCATCCTTCACTCTATCCAGCCTTCCCACTCCGAGGTCGCTCAGGAAGCCTCTTGCCTGTTATTCTCCCCTCTATAACTAATGGGACAAGGTCGCCATACCATAGGCTATGATCAAGCCACTCTCTGTCTTCTGTTGATAACAGAAATAGCTAGAAATGATGGCCCTCTCCAAATACTTCTTCGTTACAGACTTTGTCAGACCAAGAAGTGTTTAATGCCTTCCTCCAAACGGCCACATCTCACTGTTCTCCTGCCTTCACTTGTCATCTTTCTTGAATCTCCACGATTCGGCTCCATACAGAAGAGTACTCCAGATGACAGTCTCTTCTTCAGGTAAACGCCGAAGGCTTTTTGTCAGCAGTTCTTTCCTTTTAGTAAACGCGTTCTTTGCTCGGGCTATTCTCGATCTAATTTCCTTCTCACGAGATCCATCCTTCCCCTCCCAGGCATCTTGGAAGGCTTCTGTTACTTTCTATAAACTGTGGTCACGTATGAAGTACATGTCACATGGAGCTTTGAACTGCTAAGCGTCTAATTTTTCGTACGGATTTTCAACCGGTCGAAAACTCGTCCGGTGCCATGTGAACGTAACATACGTAGCCTCAAGCTATCAAAATGTGCACCCATTGCCAAACGCGGGGAAAATGTTTTGGCAAGCGCGAGAAAGCACCCCAAGCCAAGTTCTTTGTAGTTTTGACAATCGAGAAAACATGCAAAACGCGGCCCCAAATTAATATTTTATGAAGTGGTCATATAAAGTTTTCCTCCGCTTTTGATTGTTGATACATCAGTCGCCAGGGGCATATTACACTATAAATAAAGAAAAAATCTCCTTCCATGAAAAAAAGTTATTTTTTTGGTCGCTGAGCTAATTTGTTAAATTTTATTACATGAACATTGTGGCATTTATCGAGGATAAAATTGATTAACTTATCTTCGACGGGACTAAAGGATAAGCAAATTAACAAGGGCGGATTACATGCATTCGAAGTATGTCACAATTTTGTTTGGATTAAAATGATGCAAAAAAGAAAAGAAAAATAGTGTTATGATTATAACGGGCTGAAAACTCGCAGAACTTTCATAAAAAGTACTGGAAAAACCATCTTTCGCTGAATCTATAAAAATGCTGCAGCAAAACGTATACCTGCATGAAAGATGGCAGAAATTTTGTAAATCATCGAGCTCAGTGTTTCAAGAAGCAAACTTTTTACTTATAGCAGATTTTCAAAATTATCTGTTTTTTATACATCATTTTTTTGTAATTTTTCTTAAAAGGGTCGGTTGTTCGGCTTTGTGCCCCTTACAAAGTATTTCTACTTGGCGGCAGCCTGATTTTTAATACTTTTTTTTGCGTTAGGCAGAAACTATATTAATACTTAAGACTTTTGCACCTGCCTCGGTTGCCTCTAAGCTGGCTATGGTCCTGTGATCTGGACCTTATTTCTTACAACCTAACTCTTCAAATCAAAAGAATTTAGCAGGTGATTAAACGGATTATTTAATCTTATTTAAAGGTGTTTTGCCTATTGTGCTACAGTCCAAAACTTTACAATGAGAATTTTCAAATGTCAAAATTTTTAACACACAAGGTTAATTAACTACAACACTATCCTGTTAAAACTCAGCGGTTTAATTTACATTTTGAGTTTGGTGTTCGTATTGTTGTCATTATTTGTTAGGCTCTTCGATTTCATTTCTTCGGCCATCAGAGGTTAAGAGCTGGTTTTAGGAGATTTTTCTCTCGACATGCAGTGTTATTTACTTGTAAAAATGTATGGCTGAGCGGAAGTGTTCCGCGAGGTGATGTATTTGGCTCGAATGAAATTCCCATTTTCGTTCTCTTATCTCAATCAAGAATTAAATATGTGGAGTCGTGTAAAACGGACGCTTCTAACTTATAAGTTTGTGAATAAAATCGTAAGTTTCAACCACTCGAATAAAAACCGAACGATAATTCCGCGGTGTGTATTTTGCTGTTTGTTATTGAATTTTCCACTCGCGCTTGGAGAAATGGGCGAAAGCAGTAATGACTGAAAAAAGCTACAAAGCTACTGTAACTTGTGTTAAGCGATCATAAATTTTTGTATTATTTTTAACCCCCGTTTTCGATTTTCTTCAGCTTCCTTCGTTGCTCCTTTGAAGATCCAAGCATTTAACTGTTTCTGGGTTTTTGAACGTGTCAAATTACTTGTGACAAGATCACGGAAAGTTTTGAGACAAACCAAACTTTGTTTTACTGCCCAGCGCGGGAAGCTATTATAAATAGAAAATTTGCTTTTTTAATCGACGAGGAAAGAAATAAAAGCGAAGGGATTACACTGGATGAATATTGCTCTTTCATCTTCAGATATAAACTTGGCACTCAGCAGATCGTGTTTAATTATGTTTACTTTTATGTTAAATGACGGGAAAAGAGAGAAGGCTCGCAAAAAGTCACTCGTCTGAAGATTTCAACAGTTTAAAAATGTTTACGACTGTAGACCCCCGCGGCTTGAAAAATTCGATAAGTACTGCTTAATGTTTCCCGAAACCAAAGTAAATTACTTTTCGCTGTTGATTTTATTAAAACATTTCTCTCTGCTGATCTAAAATTTAAATACAATATTTTGATTCGAATTGGAAATTTACGAGAATTGGCAGGAAAAATTGTCACGAATAGGCAAATAAACTAATCGCATGAAAAATATGCCAACTTCTAACGAAGTGAGCGAGTTTTTTTATACCTTAGTCGCTCCAATTCTGCAATCATGACAAGTGTTTTCAACTTACATATTGTTTGAATGTATTAAAAATTCAAAATGAACAAATTTCGCTTTCAAACATAATCGTTCGTCAGCTTTGAGTCAAATCTTCACAGATTTCTTTAAATCCGCACGGGTTTAACAAAAAAAATCATCATCTTCTGATGAAATTTTTGGTTTATACATTTACTGTCGAGATAAGGGTAGACAGTTTTCGTTTTTTTCGAGCATATTAATGTTTAATCCAAAATTAACCCGAGGGTGCTTCGAGGAGCGCGTTGCATCTTGGGCAAGTTTTGTTTGCTAACTTTTCCCTTTGATAGTTTTGTCAAATGAAGTGAGAACATGGGTCGAAGTTCCTGAAGAACAAGAGTTAAAACTTTGCGATCGAGGGCGATTCCTCCCGGATATAACAATTAACCTGCCCTTGTGTTCCAGTGGGGGAAATTCACGCTCGATTTGTTTTTCGGCGGTGGAGTTTTTCCGGGAGATCGGCACTCAATTGCTCAGGTAGTATTCTTCTTAGCTTGACTTCTCGTACGGTGACAAAAAAACTTTTCGCGTATGCAAATTAATGGCATTTGAACGAACAAAACGGGAGAAAGAATCGAAAGGGAATTCTGTGCTTTCTGGACGCATAGCCTCAAGTAAGAACTGGCAAATGTCGGGAACTTTTTCGGATTGCGGTAACTTGAACTTGTGTGAAATTTATGGACTGTTGTTTTTCTTTGTCGAGTTCAAGCAGTTTTAAATTTATGCTTTTAGTCTGATGATATATTTAAATAGCTGTAAAATCCATGTAAATGTTTAGTTGTTGTTCGCTGGTGCAGATAATAGTATCAGCTGTTAGAGCGAGGGGACAAAAGTTGATGCCTTCCGTTCGAACGGGCGCAGTTGAAACTTCTATCAGTTGGCGTAATTTCATCGGAATTAAATATCTGTGTGAAGGGCTTTGGATAAAATTTATCACGCCGGGAATACGAATTTTTAATAATTTTCGCCCTGTTCAATTGTTTGTCTTACGAGGAGTAAGTTTAAAATTCTGGAAATGCTGGTGATTTGCGATGTCTTGTTTGGCAGAACGTAACGCGGAGCTCGCCGAGTCCGCAAATATTTTCTACCGCTCCAGAGTTATATTTTGACTTTGAAAATTTCGGCTTTCTGAGGCCGCGCGCATATTGTTAGTTTAACTTTCGCTTCAGCCGATTGCTCGCTCATTTGGAAAAAACTATTTTTTTCTTCCAGAGGCATCAAGAGAACTTGAGCGATTTTTTTTAAAGAGCTGGCAAAGGGCAAGTTTCTGGTTTTAGAGGACAAGCCATGGAAGCTCAGCGAACTCCTGATGCGAACAGGGAATTTGCACTCCTGCGAGACGATGGGCAACACAGTGCTGTCACAGGATTTAAACGAGAGGCAATATCCCCGGAACTTGTGAGTAGACCTCTGGCTAGGATACACTGTTTCCAGTTAAGGCCTTTTATTTGGGGTAAATTTGCTTCTGGTTTTGTTGAAAAGTTTGAAAATATTTTCTAGGTTTTGCTCGAAAGATTGAAACTTGATACGCGCACAAGGGTATCGCTTGTAGCGTTCCTTGTGTAGATTCGGAACTTGCTGCTGCAAGCAAATATTTCGTTATCCCTGACCCCTTTAGCCGGATATAAGATTTGCTCTGTAGCCACACTGGCCCTACGCCGTTTTCGGACGATCAGGAGTGTTTTCACAGCGATGGAAAAATTCTCAAACCTTGTCGTGGTTTTGAAACTTTTGGTAGAGCGCGAACTAATTTGCATATTTTTTTCTCCATTCATTCGAACAGTGTGTTGCGAAAACTTTTTTCGAAGTCAAATTTTGTCTGATTTTTGTAATGTACTTGCTTACAACCTAACCACTGCTTGGTTTAGCACTTTTAGCATACACAGCATAATCATTCGAAGATGCACGAAGATAACCGAGCCAACGTTTTACTAAATATCTGTTCTTTACGCTTGTTTCGTGTTATATTATAGATATGTAAATTTCTACTTGTACTTTCATGAAGAAATGGCTTTCACCTTTGTTTATTTCCTCCTGGAAACTATTGAGTTTCGTCTACTTCAGACATTTTGCCTCAAAAATGTTCTGTTGTGGATTGATTTAATTTTCTCTTATTTATTGTCTGCGTTGGTTACAAGTGAGGATTTCTCTTCCAGCGATGATTAGAACTTACATTTCGAGAAAGTAAACATTAGCAGTTGTTTTCGCCTATTTTAAAAGAATCGATCAATTTTTTTTTAAATCGGAGGCTAGCAAAAAAATCTCGCTTGCTCATACTGAGCGACGCAATCAAATGGAATGTGGAGCAAAAAAATTGCCCGATTTTGTCAAACTCAGGACATTTTGGACTGTAATTGCCCCCCTCATTGCTATGCACAGATGGTCTCTTTGCTAGCAGTCAGTGTTTATAATTCAGCAGACGAAATAATGAAAGTTCTGAAACTCTTCTCTTATTTCGTTTGTAACTCGCGATCGCCTTTGCCCTCTCACCGGAAGCGGACAGATTTGAGATTTTTTTTAAAAAAAGTGCAGTTAAGTTTGTTGGATTTTCATCGTTCAGGCAGTTTTCTCTTTAGTTGAATGGACCGACTCCCCTTTTAAACTCTCGCTGTATGGCTGTAATCCACAAAATTTTCGAAAAACAACCTAATCGAGAAGCATGGTAGTTGCTCACACAGATGTATCTCATTGCAAGTTTTAAAGTATCTTCTTGCAGTTCCAAAGAATGTAAATTTGACGAAGGATTGGAATTCTAAGCTATTGGAAAGTAGATATGAGCGGAATTTTTTAATAGAGAAGATATTATTTGCAGATGGAGTGGGAAATGTCTTCCTAAATTGCCTCAGTGATAAAAAACACACCTGGGGGAATATTTTTATTAGTGTTAAAGCGTGGAGCAGTTATTTGGGTGTGCAGTTAATTTTGTTTTTTGGTTAGCTTTAGGGGAAATAAGACTTGGAAATTTTTACTGCTCAAGTTTATCCAGCTATCAAGTCTTATGCAAATATAATAGGTGTCAAGTTCAGGCAGATGACACTCATGATGTCTTCCTATCTATTGCATTTTGCCTTCAAACAAACTTTTTAAGATGAATTAATGAAGCAATCAACTGCACCCTAGCTTGGTCATTTATTGTAAGAAATATTGTTTTGAGTCATAATCATTCAAGCATGAGAAGCTTTGAATCTATTATGATCAAAACTTTTTGTGATATTGAGATCTTTCATGGAGTTAATTTGCATATCCAATATTTTTTGCCAAGCATTCTAGAACTGCATGGTGTAAACAGCCAGTACACCAGGGATGCTTACTAACTTTGTTGGTAAACATTAAACCTGTGACCACTAACAAAATGTAACTACTATTTACATTTGTGTACTTTGGCTGGTGACACTGTTAGCTCTATCAATCTCTTCAGTCCCAGACTTCCTTCTGGAGTAAAGGTATTACCCTTTTAGTTTTGGGGTTTGTGAAGTCAGACTATTTTCCTTTCGTTCTGAGCACTGAAGTGGACATTTTGTTTGTTATAATGGTGTCATTTGTTTTGTAGGGTAGTTGTAACGTTTAAATTGGTGGACAACTGAAAACTTGTTCCTTGTAAATTTCTGTGTTGCTGTTTGTTATTATATAAAATAGGTTATAATTTTAGAGTCTAAAAAGTGTATCTTTTCATTTTGAGGATAAAACCTTTAGGGTGACTTTTCAAGTCAAACTGATTGCAAAGTAAATTTCTATCGCACAGGTTGCCATTGTAAGGTGGCTTTCATTTAGGATAATTTTATGATTGAAATTGTAATAAGGCTTGACAGAACTAAGCTTAGTGCTGCTTTGCAATTAAATAACTTCCATGCAAATGGTAACTTTAATTTAAGTAGTCTGTGACAATTTTTCAGATCAAGTTGATAAAACTATATATATCTGTGTGCTAAGTGACATTGTTGGCGACAGGGGAAAGTGCTCTTACATGTAGATCTTTTCTTTAGTTTATTAGCCATTACTCTTTTCATATTCTAATGGAAAGCTAATCTTCCAGTAGAGGAGAACAGAACAGGGAATGCACTAAGGGAGATTGTTCTTCTATATAGCTATGAGTTCATGTCAAAATTTCTTATAGTAACAAAAAAATGCAAGCCTGGACTGAAAATTTGTCACTGTTATGAAAAACCTATTAAGAGTTAGTTGAAAATAGTACCTAGTTCTCAGTTGTTATTTATACACATTATGTATCTTGTAGTTCAATGATTTTTTCTTTGGTTCAATTTTCAGCAGAGGTGTAGCGGCAACATTAATTTTGTTTACATAGTCATTAAGTCAATCGATGTCAGTAGAAGACACTGTTTTCTAAAAACAAGTTACTACCCAATTTTCTGCTGGAATGAAAGAGTGGAAAGAAACAACAGTGTTACTGACTCATTAAATTTTTGAAAAAGTTTCCGCAATGTGTATAAAGTGAAACAATATTCCACTCCTTTCCCTCAAATTTTTCACATAGGAGTTATGTTCCTTGATGCTTTATACTTGGGCTGTTACAGTGTGAGTCTAAGAAAGGACATGTTGCAAAAGCTCGGGATGTGTGAGTTTTTTAATTTGAGCATACATTGGAGGGAAAAATTCCAAACTCTTACATATTTTGTTAAATTTTGATTTAAAAAAGTCACCATACAAGAAATACAACTAAAGAGGTGAAGTATATTATTTAAGTTTTGTCTGATAGCCTATGAAGAGTAGATTTTCTGGAAACCATACTGTACTCAGCGATTCAAAGGTTACCTATCCTGATGGGCAAGGATCTTTTGTTAAGTTAAGCTAGCCCCTGCTAGCAGACAGCCTATTACCAACATCTTGCCTTTTCATTTTTGTCAAGCTAACCTTGATTTTCTTTGTGGCTCACCCTCAAGAGGTTGGGAGACAATTTACCATGGGCGTAGAGGAAGGTAAACGAGGTAAACAAATTGTTGTGAAATGCTTGAACAGATTCCCTATCCCTAAACTTTCAGTCTTCTAAAAGTCTAGTTTAGGGATAGGGATATCTATCTGTTAGAGCATGGCACAAAAATGTTTGTTGGTTTCCCTGCCAGTCTGCAAGTCTCACCCACTCTGTGCACCCGTTGTAACTTGTCTCCCCAAGCTCATTTCAATGGTCACAGGCCCCTGTAGTTTAAAATCAGCCCTCATGCCTAAATGAGTAAGTGGATGGGCCAAACAAAAGCAAATTTCAACATTTAAAAAAGAAGGATTTAATGGATCTCTTTACAATTTTTCATTTTCTTTCTGGGCAACAGAAAACCTCTTGCAGTCTTAAGCATCCATTGTGCAGTCCAAAAAACTTGAGATACAGCGAGGAAAATTTTCTTTAGCCATGTTAAAACACTTTTCAGGCCAACATTATGTTCTCTAAGTCATCATATTTTGAACCTCTTCTGCATTAGACAAATTTATTAGCTACCAAAAAAATGCGACCCATAGCAAACAATTTTCCTTGACCCCTTTTTTCTTTTCCCCTATTTGTTTTTAAAAAATAAGTGGCATATCTTAAGGTCAGACATTTCTTGTGTGTTTTTGACTAGTAGCTGTGGTATTCCTTATGCTCACTAAATTTTTCCTTCAATTTATGGAGTCAGATAATTTACATGTACAATTGTAGGTTCAGCTCAGATGTCATATAAGACAAGCTTTTTATGAATTCAGCATTTAAGCATACACTTGTAAATGAATCTGCTTATAGATTCCACAACTGGAATGTTCTTTAGAGGGCAACCTTTTAATAGATGTAAAATGTAGTCTAGTTTCTGTCTTGTTTAGTTTTGTAGACACCCGGGTTTTTATGTGCGTAATTAGAGTTCGCCTAATAAAAATTCAGCATAAACCTGGCCTTGCTAAGATATGGCGTTAAAATTCAGAAGGTCTGCACAAGGGGTTATTTTATGAAAAATGTCACTAAGGGCTGGGGGCTGGGGGTTGTCTCTCAACCACATCTGTACCTTAAGTGTGTCACCGGCGGCTACTTTCACAGGAAAAAAAATAAAGGAAAATAGAACCAAAAAAAGGTCCTAGTTGTTCAATTCCCCACTTACTAACTTTGTATTGCCTCAACAACTTGAAAACTCAGTGAGAGCCTTGTTGTTAGTTATCATATCCTCTTTTCCTATTTGAAATTTCAAAAACATGACAAAAATTTAAATGTGACTATTAATATCAGCAGCAGTTTCTGCAGCTAAAAGCCTTCTGTTAAAGATGCAAATAGGCAAGCTGTGATGGTACATTCTTTTTGGAGTGGGCAAGCTGTGCCATGAATTATTGATTATTTGATTTTAAGACATGGACAAGAGACTAAATGTTCAAAGCAGAACATTCACAAATACGTGCAGAGCATTTGACAAGGACTAGCAAAGTGTTTGCTGTACACAGTTGGTGTTATTCAACCATGGCTGAACTTACTGTGACTTACTTAAGTTTGTCAGCGTGCAAAGAAAGTCGTGTGCAATAGCCCATGGCTATTGGATTTTGCGATCTGGCTAGTGAATTCTGTTCGTAACTTGCCAAAGGGCAAGTGAAGTTTTTTGGCAAATTCAAAGTACAGAAGAACTGTAATCAATACTGCTCATCAAAATATTTTTTGGGCTACTTAAAAAGACTCTTGGGCTAGTACATACTACCAACAACTTGCCCCAATGGCAAGCCATAAAACCAACTTTCTTTGCAACCTGTTTGTAATGAACTTAATGCATTCATTATCAGCTTCCCCAAAGAGGGTACTCAAGAGGTTGATGTGTGGACTTTGCAAATAGTGCATTTTTAAGTTCCTGTGTTTCCTCAGTTGGTAGGGGATTTTTTTCTAGCTAAGTGAAAGTCCCCAGTGGTTAGCATCATAGCTAGGGTGGAAGACAAGACTTCTGGTTCTGATAGAAAATTGGACCTTAAAATGTGCTTTCTTGAATTTTCATCAATCTGCTTCAAATCACTTCTAGTCATTCTCTATAATACGCCATCCAGTGGAAAAATATCTTTTTTGTCATCGTAAGGAAAGAAAGACAATATTGTTGACAGAAATAATCACTGAATATATTGCTGGAATTGTTTTTCAGAATTTTTAAGCGCCTGTGCAAGAGAGTGAGGTGGAGGGTGGAGAGCAATGTTCCATTGGTTTAACTAACTGATAATATTTATGTTCTTCATTGGTGTTTCAGGAGTTTGAAAAACCAAGAAAAGTCCCAAAACTGAGTCTGAAAATACCATACAATACAATGTCAATGATTGACTCTCAGTCAAATGATGAAGAGGAGGAAGAAGAGAGTTTTGAAGGTGATAAATTTGTCACTGATTTGGAACAAGAACATGAGGAAACAGCGCCTGCTTTGAGCTGTTATACTTGTGGAGAGGAGATTGACGGCAAGGAAATTGTAAAAAGCGACAAGTTGTATTGCAGCGAGGAGTGTATGGATAGAGAACGTCCATCCATTATACCAGCCGAGACAACCAGAAGAAGGGTGAGATAATTAAAAATTACTGGCCACTGATAATACTGTTGGCCTACATTGTCCCTACAACACTGGATACAAAACCTGTTGAGTCACGTCACAAAATACCTACTTTTTCCTGTCATCCCGGCAAAAATGGAAACCATTGCCAAATTTATGCTTGTTTTCCCCCTTCCCCTTATCCATTGTTGTTTAGGATAACATGAGCATTATGCACATTGGTTTATTTAGACCAAAGCAACTTTGAATAGGGAAAGGGGAGAGGTCTTATTTTTTTCTGTTTAGAGGAGAGGGTAGCTACATAAAATGGCACGAAAGTTACAAAATAGATGGAACTGTCTAAACAGTTTTCTCTGGGGTTGTAGAGGTTTGTAGCAAATTGACTGCCTCAGCCTGAATATTAGTACAGTCTGGAAGTGTGCTAAACTTCAGCTATATTTAATTTAATAAATTAAAGTGACAACAGTCAAGTGTCTGTATGACGGAATTGGGGTTGATACATTGTATGTATCATGACATGGGGTGGGAGGGAAATTGAGAGGACCGTTCAATAAGTAGACAAAGGTCCATCTTAATTATCAGTCAGTGTTTGTTTAAGAATGAAAGCTACATTTTTGTTATGTTTTTGGAACATTGGTTTACTATGGCCATCATAGTACAAGTCCAAAAGCAATGCTTCCCCCTCCCCCTCTCCCAGAGGTTGGTGAAAAGCTCTTTTAGTGTACAGTGTAGTTAGTGTAACTGCAAGTTAGTTTATGAGCAAGCAAAGTGTGTAAAGAAAACATACACCTGGACTTTGTTAAACTAAAAAGTCTTTGGCTAGTTCCTTCCCATTTTGTCTTAGGAAACTGAAGCAAAATCTTGCCTTTCAAACTGCTTGACTTATTGTTGTCTCATCCTGTTCACTAATATTAATTTTGATTAATGCTGACAAGTTCTTTTTGTCTGAGCAGTAAAATAATAATTATGGTCTTGACTAGTAGCGTCTGCAAGGTTAAGACTGAAGCTCTCAAGCCAGAGGGAACCCATGAACAGAGAACTTGAGCTTAACCTAATTTAGCATCCTTTTTTGTTGTTTCTCAGGTTCATGCAACAAGACAAGCTATGATGTCAGATCATGAGAGACCAGCCAGAGATCTTAAGCGACAATGCAGAGGTCTTGGAATGGCTGGTAAGGCTCGTTCACTCCGTCACATCCAATAGACCATTTCCGAGTTCCCCCGGGCCTCTGTATCACAACGAGGTTAAGTGCTCAGCCTTTGATATGGAAATAGTTTTTCATTCTCATGCAAATAAAAGTCATTTTTGCAAGAAAGATTGTGCACTTGGCCTCATTTTGAAAGTGAGGGTTTTTGGGAACTCGGAAGTGGCCAATTCGATTTATAACTGAACTGAGAGAATTAAGTTGAACCTCTTTTAAGCAGCCACTCTTAAGAAAAGGTTCCATTCACAATGTTCTACCAGCAATTTTGTCCACCAGGACTCTTTAGTGACCTTAAGCAAGGACAACGACAACGGCAGTGAAGACGTCAGTAAAGAAATGACTTTGCATTCTTTCAAACTTAATCACTTCTATTTGGACCCGCTCAATATGTCAAATGTAGGCGACTTTTCCTGGAGTTGAATTCTTAAAGATATTATTCAGGATCAAAAAGGGGAAGGAAAATTCGTTGTCATATGTCCACATCCTCCGTAAAACGTCAAATTAGGCAGTTTCATGTCGAACTCGTGCAGTGGATGTCAAAGAATTGTACTAAAAAGCATGATGCATGTGCGGAGCTGTTGTTTCGATCACTAAACCTATTGTTTTTTTGAAGTCATCGATCATTGTGGTCATTGTCGTAGTTGCTTAAGCTCTCTTTTGTCTAGTAACTGGCTGGAGGGAGGCCACTTATAGGCCACTTATTATAGGACTGTAGTCTTAACAAAAGTTTATTTGTAAAATACAAAAATTTAAAACAATACCAATCATAAATAATTTATTGCTTTGTCTGCTTAGGTAGTCCCATCAGTGCAGAGGCAGTGTTTGTTTTGCTTTGTTTTTATATTTGGGCATTTTCAAGTTCTAACAGAAGACATAATAAAGTACCAATAAGCCTTTACTGTCTTTTCTGAAAGCTTTGAACATAAAATAAAATTTCCTCAAAGTAATGTGCAACTGTCGTAATAGGTAAGTTAGAAAACAGTTTCATTAAATTCATGTGTTTGTTTCCTTGTAGCATCTATCCAAGAACTCATTGGGTAAGTAAACGGATATTTATATACAACGTTCAGATGCTGATCTAAGATAAATATTGACCAATTTTCTTAAACGAGTGCCGAAGGAACAAGCTTCTGCGGGGGTCTGGTGGAATGCTCCTCCTTGAAATTTTTTGGATTTTAACTCCCAAATCTGACTGATTTCTGTGGGACGGGGTGGAAACCGGTGTGGATCTCCACCTGACATTAGCTCACAATAAAATCAATGTGAATTTTCTGTAAATGAGAATTCGTAAAACGTCACCATTTTGTCTTTACAATTTGATGACGTCATTGTGAAAACCATCTACAGTGTTCTCCTTATTAGGCGGTAACCGGTAAAATTTACCATCTGAAGCAACACCTCTTACTGCCTGCAACTGCTTAAAGGTTTACTAAAATAATATAAGTTGTTTTAAAAAATACGCAAGGTGTGATCTGATCCAATCAAGGAAGTGAATTAATACATGGAAGTGTACTAAAGTATACACAGTTTTTCCTTTTTATGGGCCATGCATTTTGGAAAGAGAGCATTTGAAGACAGAGTAAAATATTATTATTGGAATCAAACGTTTCAAATTGTTGTCTAAAGATAACGGCTGATTTGTGTAATATTGGTCTTCAAATGACGGAATGCCGTTTCAGAGAACTTAGCTCCTAAATTTCACAGTGAGGTTGAGGCCATGTCCCTCACTCCACTACCCCCTCCCCCCCCCCCCCCCCCCCAGGAAAGTGTGCGTCTGGCACATTTTTGGCCTTACCAGCAATGAGTGGTCCCTTAGCTGCTGAGCTAAAATTTAGGGAGAATGCTGCATGTTGAGGTGTCTGTCAGAGTTTCATTGTGAATGTAGTTACCTTAATTTGGCTATCCTCGATTATTAACAATTATTTTTAATAAATAAAATATTTTTTATAACTATTATTATGCTATCATTGCACTATTTATATTTATTTAATTCAACGATAGACTATTAGGTTTGAATTCAAACTCTCAAGAATATAACTATAACTATTCTGCTTACTCTTAAACCCTCCATGGGTGTAGGGACTCCAATATGAAAGAGGCAGAGTTTCTGGCCTAAGTGACAGAATGAGCATCCCCTTCTCTTTCATATGGCAGGCTCTCTTGGCCAAAAATTAAGCAATACCAGGTTGACAATGTCGTCTACATACACAGTTACTGTAATGCAGAATCTAGCCAGAGCAGTGAAAGAATTTAGTTCATAATAATATTATATACTTAGAGTGTTTTCATTGTCACGGAATGAAATAATAAATTTGAAACCATTCAACAAAAGAAGCCAACAAAATGAAATGTTACAGAAGACTCAGGGCTGTGCTATCAGAGCCCGGTAGCCCCTGGTGCCTAACTTTTGCCCTCGGGCAAGTAGAAAATCTCAGATTTTTCATACAAATCATATGCTGGGCACCCTAGATTTTACAGTTTCAGAGCACTGAGCTCCCTTCAGTTTTCCTTAGAACACAGCCTTGCTACTTATCCAAGTTTGACAGGTCTTTGCAGCGTACTGTTTTTTAGTTATTTACCGATAAGTTTCACACATTTAAATATAGAGCTTTGTATGGAGAGGCCATGCTGGTGTACCAGCATGGGACACCAATGTACATAAACACATTTTTTACTGCTTGAAATGTTTAAACTGCTGAAAATCATAAGGAGAGAGCTTTTCCTTTAACAAGATGTCTCTGCTGAGGCTACCACTATGGTGTTAAACACCGTGGAAATGTAGAAATTCAAAATGTTGCATTTTCAAAATAAAAGATGCTACGTGACCGTAAACTTCTACACGGATTTCATTTTCGATCACCTTCAATTTGGGGCACATAAGAAATTCAGAAGGCCTCGCTATTTTGATGTCTTTTTTAATGACATGGTGAAAAAACTCTATTAGGTTGATTTTAGGCCATCAACAATATGAAAAAAGCAAGTGAGAAAAAAAAGTGAGGAAATACAGAACTCTGATGCTCGGAAAAGATCAAATAGCATCTGTTTTACTGAAATTTATGAAGCCTTGTCAAACATTTTGATACAACTGGAAAAAGCAAGTAAATTATCATTAGACATACTGCAGGGCTGTTTAAATAAATGCGTGGCCATGGAGACCAAAAGCAATTTTACTTATTTGCCTTTTGATATTGCCTTCTTGTCATCATTTGGTGTGTTTTATCTATGAAAGTGAACCAAAATTTAATTTCCATAAAAATCAGCATTGTCCAATAGATTGTTAAAGTAATAATAATAATATCATAATTACTGACTTGTGAATATGTTCTTTGAAAGATATCATTGTTATGTTAATGCCACAGCATAAAATACAATTCACCTTTTATAATAATGTTTTAATAACAGCTGCTGCTGATTCAATGAACAAGTTTTAAACTACCAGTTTTCAAAATTTTTTGAAGCAAATGTAGTCTCTGTGCTGTGGATTTCTAATGAATGCATTCTAGTTTTAAAATGTCAACTTGCTCATGCATCTATTCAGAAACAGGAGTTTTTTTGGTTAAATTTTTCAAATGAATAATAACTTTGTGCAGCATGAACAAAGTGAATATATTTTTTAATCTTGCAGTTCTGTTTCTTAATGCTCCCTTATTGAAACTTCATTTTTATTTCTTTCAAGTCTTTGAACAACCATTCTTCTTGGAATTATACATACCCATCCAGAGCTTGTACAAAAAAACTAATAAGTGACGGTGTAAACCCTTATAAAACAGGCCGTTAAATTTTCGGGCAGAAACTTAAGTGAAGTAATAAACAACAAAGACGCATTCCGACGACAGAATATCACACTGGCGAGCATAATCTGTGAATTGTTTTCAATTCATAGTGAAATTTTACTGTGATGACTCTCGAAAAAAAAAGGAACAAAAACTAACCATCTCACTACTTTTCGTAAAGCATTATTCCACCTTTTAGGTCAAACAGGGGACATACTACGCTAATGTAAAAGAAACTTCTGATTATCATTAATGTCGTTTCATGACTTTGAGATTGTCCTAATGCAAAGTAAGATTTAATCAAGGTAGATTTTTAGTCTTCCTTACCATAAAGTGATAATACGATAAAAAACTATGTGGACATTATGTCGGAACATAGGTGGGATTTTCTGAGACCCTGGCAAATTTTGGTCAGCCAATGTCCGATGACCGACTGTTATTTGCAGCCCTGTACTGTAGGTATTTTTCGATGTCTAGATGTTAGTTTCACTGTCTTAATTATAAGATGGCTTCAGTATTTTAGTGACTTAGTGTACCTACTAGAAATGAAAACCTCCTAGAAAAGCCAGACTGGTCATTTTAATACAGTCAAACCTCGTTAATATGGACACCGAGGATGCTATAGAAAGTGTCCGTATTAACAGGGTGTCCATATTAAGCGGGTTGAATTTAGAGAAAATTTAAGTTTTTTCTTTCCTCAGGGACAAAGGAAACTGTCTGTAGTAATTTGGTGTCCTTATTTAGTAGGTGTCTGTAAAGCTGGGTTTAACTGTTATGTGGTAGGCTTTTGAGAGTTTTCACTAGATCCCAGCACTGCTGTGCATATAATTTAGGAGTAGACTGGTTTGGCTGTGGGACAGTTCTGACTAAATTATGCTAAAATCTCTTCTTAACAGGACTGGTCTTGCAAGCCAGTTCTAACCAATGGTAAGCACTCTTACATGTAATGTTTAAAATTTGTTGTACACTCAGGTGTCCCACACCAGGATGTGACGGAAAGGGGCATGTAAATGGAAAATTTGCTTCACATCGCAGGTAGGAAATCAGCTGTTTGAGTGATAAATGAAAGAGTATTCTTATAACAGTCAACTACAGTACTATAGCTGCATCAAAAGTAATAGTTTAATATTTATTTTATTTAGCTAGGATACTGTGCAAGTATGCAGGAGTAAATGATATAGCAAAGAGCTTGAAGATGAACATTAATAATAATAATAATAATAATAATAATAATAATAATAATGATAATAATAACAATGGTTAATTCACAGTGATCCATAAACTAAAAATATGGTTCTTTACCTTTGACTAATCTAACCTACTAAGCCACTCATCAGTTGGTGTAAATATCATTACTACAAAACTATGAACAGTGAAGTAATAATACAGTGCAACTATTGTAATTGGGGCCACTTAGACAAAGTTGACCAATCAGATTACAGGAAAATAACAATACATTCCAAGAAAGTTGGTTGTGGGTCAATCAGCAGCTCATAAAAAAAACAATGAGTTACTCATGGCACAAAATTTAATATTGATAGCAAGAGTTTTTCAGTAAAGCAAAATGTTTCACCAAACAATGTTTTTGCTATTTGAAACTTTGCATACAACACCCAGGAGGCGTATCTCTTTGACACAGGCTGTTTTTTTGTCATCTACCTACCAGCAATTTCTTTGCTACTATTGCTGTGCTAATTGCAATAACATGCGACCGCTAGTCAAGAGTATCACTCACCCTAACGGACCTCTTGGGAAACATGTGCTTTCTTCAGCAGGTTCAAAGCAAAATGTTTCACCAAACAATGTTTTTTTCTATTTGAAACTTTGCATACAACACCCAGGAGGCGTATCTCTTTGACACAAGCTGTTTTTTTGTCATCTACCTACCAGCAATTTCTTTGCTACTATTGCTGTGCTAATTGCAAACCCTAACAGACCAGTCTTGGGAAACACGTGCTTTCTTCAGCAGGTTCAAAAGGTCACATCTGTAGGTTGCAGTAATTAGTTGATTTTGATCCATGTCGTTTATTTTGTTTCATGGTGATTAGGATAGACAACTAACTTTCTCAGAATGTAATTATCATTTTCCTGTAATCCGATTGGTCAACATTGTCTAGGTGGCCCTGGTTATAGTAGTCACACTGTAGAACGGTTAGTTAAAAGAGACACATTTACATGTTCAGATGTGGCAGATTCTGCAACAATCATCTTGTGGCAAAGGGAGGTTCCTTACTGTGCAGAAAGCATAAGTCTATAATCAGCTTGTTTGTTTTCCTTTGCAGTGTTTATGGGTGTCCCTACGTCCAAAAATCCAGCAGACGAAGGACTGATAGTGGAGGTATTAGACAATCTTAATTTTGCTTGCTAAAGACTGAGGCCCCAGTTGTTCAAACGGTGGATAGCACAATCCATTGGATAAATCACTATCCAGGGGATAAGTGTTAGGGAAACCAATAATATTATTGCTTTATCCACCGTTTGAACTGGGGCCGGTTGTCTGTTAACCCTTTAAGCCCCAATATCCGCAAACAAATTCTCCAAACTGATCTCTATACATTTCCTTACAGAATAAGTTGGGAGAAATTGATAAAAGATCAGAGATTCTTCTCTTTGTGATCATTTGATTAATTCTCATAGATGTTGAACTTGACAATCTATGGATATTGTTAGGAAAAAATTGATGTTGGTCACTATTGGGACTTAAAGGTTTAATTGGTTTAGTATCTACTGAATTAATGTAGGTTGACAATGGATATACAATCCTCATAAAAGATTATCAAGACAAAAATCAACTCTGAATTTTGCCTCCATCCTCTCAAGAATATTAGAGAATCAAGCCTTTATAAAGAGTGTCAACTTACTTTAGAACAGTACTGGCTAGAATAATATCAGTCAACTGATCCCTAAAAATTAATGAACTGTCAGGTAGCATTAATTAATCTATCATTATTTTATTTGTTTTATACAGATAGGGATTATGATGGGGCTTCGGAAACATCAAGGTGATGATTATGGTCTTTCCTCTAATTAAGCTGGGGGGTGGGCTGTTATTGTCCACTCTCCTAATTTCCAGCCTTATAAATAAATACCGCCGTATTTGAAATTTTTTCCACACTGCTGAACTGTCATGTGTATCAGATTTGTACAAGAGCCACGATGGCTCTTGATTTGTATTAGTAAGGTAGTTAAAATTTTTTCCTAAATTGTTGGTTAAACAATCTTCTATGTAATAATAATGTCATTTTCAGCCGTGTTATGCTTTAAAATTAATTGCCAAGACACATGTGATGTAGGGAAAGCTTCACCGTCACATTGCTACTATTAAGCACAGATTTCTTCCGAAATCATCTTGGAACTACTGCTCACTGCTTCCTTACCAGTGCTACTACAGAAAAAATACATACGACACAACTGAGTGGTGTAAATATATATTAACATAATATGACGTTTTGATTTGTCTGCATCCAATACTATACAATAAGTCAGATAGAAAATATAGTATGAGGAGACAGCGTGGCCGATTGGTTAGAGAGCTGGACTTGCAAATCAGAGGCCCCAAGTTGAAGTCCTGCTTAGCCTGTGTACAGACGTCCCCCCTCCCTCAGAAAAAAAAATCGGGAGAAGAGGGAGAGGGGATGTCTGTACACAGGCTAAGTCCCGCTCTGAACTCTAGCTGGATTTGTTCACGGTAGTCCCGAGTTAAAATCCTCGGTCATGCTTGTTAATAGCCAGCTGGTTTGCCTCTGGCCAGTTGGGATTCTTAACCCTGTTAAGTATTATTTGTTTCAGTCATTTGCTCGGCCCCACTAGCATTAGTGCTATAAATACTGCCAAGGGTAAATAACGGAATTATTGTCAGTAGTATTTGACAAAACTTTCCCATGAGCGTAGATTCGATCTTATGCTGCTTTTTAATCATCTCAGATGTCCAACACCCGGATGTGATGGCTCAGGACACAAATCAGGGTTATTTGCTTCTCATAGAAGGTAACTATCTAATTAGAAATTCGAGCATACTTAAATTTTATTTTTTAAAATTTAAAAATTTACACGTGCACTCGCAAAAAGAAAACCTGTTTAAAAAAAGCTGTTTGTGGATTGTTGGAATTACTGACTGTAAGTAGCTCATCTCACTAATGTAGTAAGTGCAAGTTAAAACTGCTAACTTAGCATGTTTGTAGAAAGAAGCTGTGTTTGTGATCTCACATGCTTGACACAAAGAATAAAACTGAGTCTGCGACAGGATTCAAATTCATGACATACCATAGTAGTGTCAGGTCCTTTGACCACTGAACCACAGCTAGTGCACTTTTGGTACTAACAAGGCCATTCACTGGTGGAATCTTTTGTTGCTCTGAATTTGGCACTTTGGCAGCCTCTCTTAGTATTGAGTTTATAATGGTGTTAACCAGTTTCCTTTGTAGCTCAAAATATCTGCAATAAAAAGTTTGCGTGGTAATTTTTTTCAATAATTGAGTAGTCTACAAGTATTCCTTCATTTTCCTCAGGGAAAGTTGAGCGAGTGAACGCGCATAAAATACGCGAGAAGAAGCGAGACGCGGAGGAAAGAGAGAATTATCCTTTCCCTACGCGTGTCACTTTGCCCGCGTGTAGCGATTTTCCACGCGTCCTCACGTGTTTCGCCTCCTGCTTTTCCTGAGGTAAATGGTGGACTGCTCGTTGTTGAGTAAGTGAGCACCACTACAGTGATTCCCCTTTTAACATAGATCATCAGGTAAATTAATTACTGAACCATTTTCTTGAAATGTCTTTCCATTTCAGCCTTTATGGGTGCCCCAGAAGGATTTCTGTGGAAAAAACTAAAGATGGTAACCACTTACTCCCGTTGCACTTAAGTTAACTTAACTCATGTTTATGTGATAGCTAAGAAATGTTTTCTGGAAGGGAAAGCGATGTTTGTTTCCTTTCATCATGTAATGCTGTTTGTAACCCTGAACTATTATCCTGAATTCAGGTGGCGAAACCTAGGGCACTTTCCATTCGTCAGAACTGACCTGCCAGACCATTTGTGTCGTAATGAGAATTTCACTTTTTATTAATGCCATCCAGCAAAATCAGTCAAATCCTAAATAGTATGCGCGAAGGAGATGGTTTTCATTACAAACTCTTGGAAGAAGGTTATTTCATTGTCGAAATGACTGGTCCGACCACACTCCAGCCGGCCAGTTCTGACTTTAGGAAAGCGTCCCTAGTGGGCAGCCTAGTCTGACCAACTGACTTGTGACTATTAATAGGCTGATTTAGCAACAGAATGGGAACGTCATTTGACGACGGGAAAGCGCGCGAAAACGACTAAACTCGACTTCCGGTGCTCAATTTGCCGCTCTGCCATTACCTTCTTTGTGGGGACGGAGCAAAGAGATGTGAGCAGAAAAAGACCGCGATGGGGTGTGGTAGGGGGTGTATGTCCTTTCCCCCCCTCTCTTACTTCGCTCCGCACTCCACTATCCGAACGCCTGGAACAGGCTAAATATATACTGTTCCCTTCCTTTGAACAAAGTGGTGAAATTCTACTGCAGTGAACTCTTTTACTTAGTACCTTATTATGTGAATTGCATTGCATTCGTTACAATAAAGCCTTGGGAATGAACATAGCCCTGAAAGGATAAAGTTTAAATGGCCAGCTGACCAGTTTTTTAGTTTGCAGTGGTAGCGTTTGAAGGGAAAGTAGTCTTTTTCGCAGATTTAGCACCTACAGTTGAGACTCCATGTGCGACCACCTGTCGTAAGCGACCACCTCCCGTAAGCGACCGCCAATCCAAAACACCAAAATTTTCCCAGTCAATGCCCTATAATAAAAACTCTCATAAGCGACCGCGACCACTTTTTTGCTTGATGGTTTTATAGTTTTTGTTTATTTTTAACCTCTTGTAAGCGACCACTTGACGCATAATGTGGTCTCTTTGTTCGTGTTATCATGTACCACGACACTCAGAATAAATTATACGAAGAACTTTCAGTGACAACATGGAACCACACGTATACGTAACGTTAAAATTGCATGCAATAAATTCTCTGGCAAAAAGTAGATGTGTTGGGACTTACTCTCGGAAGGGAGCCCTGTAGTTCAATTCTCTTAAGCGACTGGTTCCCGTAAGACCAATAAATCCGCGCATTTAAGGTGGTCGCTTGCGGGGGGTTCGACTGTACTCATTTATCAATTTGCTTAACATGTTTTTTCGCTTTTCTTGTTTAGGCAAGTCACTAGATGACAATGGCCCTAGGTAAGCCTAAAAACCAAGAAAGTGTAAATAAGCCAGTGAGACAGGGTTCAACAGTTTGTTGATAAATAAGCTTACAGCTTCACTCGGTCTATAACAAGATGTGCAAACAAAAAGAAATGATAATACAGAATTTTTGTTGAGGCGATAGGAAAGAAGTTTAGTACCAAATATCAAAATTGCTTTCACAAGGTTGTAATCATCTAGCCAAAATAAACGTGTATGCAAAAAATAAACTGAAAATAAAATACTGTGAAAACCATCTATAGAATGATTTAGTACCCTGTATGAAATATTTCCTCAGATGTCCTACCCCTGGATGTGATGGTACAGGTCACAGGACAGGAATGTACACATCACATAGAAGGTAGGTTCGTCACTTGTTTAATCAAATCTTGTATGAAGAACACCCAAATTATCAGACTAGATACAAAGCTGATCTCTTAATTTTGACTTAAATAGTTGTCTCATAAAAGAGTCTACGGTTAAGTTAAATTGGGCCCTAAGTATACCTAAGCTCACACCGATAGAAACTTGGTAATTCACGGGCTTACCAGACATTTTATGGAAAAAAAGATTAATTAGGGACAGTACGATCTGACAACGGCGCTGAAATCGTCACTGAAAAGATGAGTTCGCGTCCAACTGGCTCAGTCTTTTAAAAAATGGGGCTGAAGAAGGATGAAAGCGTAGAATTTATCGCTCTGCCGTTGACACCCTCAAGAAAATTTACAATGTAGTCATTTCACGTCGTTGTGGAGAGATGGACGTGAATTGTGCGCAGAGTTGTTGTTTGCTTATTGAACTTATCGCTTTCTGGACATTTTCGTTGCCGTCGTCGTCGCGGTGGGGGAAGCTCCCCGGGGGGGGGGGGGGGGGGTACTCCCATACATTACCTATACGAGTATGTGCCGCCCAACGGGGTCGTGATTTTGAAGCTCCTGATTTAGAACGGGGTATCCATTTCAGAGGCGTTTTCTAAAACGGGGTATAATATTTCGAAAGCGCGAAAGCTCCAGTTTTGTTAGCAGCCATTTGAATTTATTCAAGGACAGATTGCTTTTAATAACACGGTTCAATGCGTTAACAAGCAAACTGTTGTACTCTTGTTGCACCCTAGAACGGAGTATAAAAAATTGGCCCATTTCTAGAACGGGGTATCAGTTTTAGAGCTAATTCTAGAACGGGGTATAAAAAATTGGCCCATTTCTAGAACGGGGTATCAATTTTAGGGGAAATTTTTTTTAGAACAGGGTGCCAATTTGGAGTCCCGGGCGGCACATACCCACCCAAAAAATACCCAAGTGCCCCCCGGGGGTAAGCTTTAGCAACGACGACGGCGACGGCAATGAGAACGTCAAAAAAAGCGATAGGTTGAATAGACAAAACAACAACTTTGTCAGTACATCACGCTTTTCAGTTTTGTACGTTTATTTGCTGTCTCTGCACGACTACGACGTGAAAATACCTTATTTCACGTTTTATGGAGGACGTTAACAAGCGACGACGAATATTTCTTTCTCTTTTTAAACTTAAGTGCGGTCTCCAAGAAATCAGAACGCAATTCGCCTACATTTTCAGCTAAATGGAATAAACTCGACAAAGTGTGAAAAACGCGAATTCATTATAAGGTGACGTTTTCTCTGCCGTGGCCGTCGTCTTCGCTAAAGCGTCTTAGTTTCGTAAGGTTTTCTTAACTCAAGAGACCCCTTTATAAGATCTACGCCTCCCTTTCACCGCCCAGGCAGAGTTAGGCTGAGATGATCTGTCATTTTAACTTTCCCATCTGTGGATGAAATCCTATGATGTTGCTTTGGTAGACGTTCTGTATGGTTCTGTTGAAATGTTTGAAGTTTTTTAAAATTTTTGCGTATTCAATCGAACAGTAATTTCCTTTCCCTTTCTGTTATCAGATGAACTCCTCTCTGAGATAACATTATTTATGGCTGGCCCCAATGGTATCCGTGCTAGAGAGAGTTGACCTCAATGCAAAAAAAGAGCCATAAAACTCTGCCACGGCATTAGTCAGGCTTGCTCGAATCGATGGGGAGGTCGTTTTTGATAGTATGGTGTTATTATTGAGATGATCATAGCAAAAGGGTGGCCATATAATTAGGGTGGTTAGATGACAGGGTTTAAAAACGTCGCTGTTGCTATGATCATTTAGTCTGTCAGGTTGCCCTCTTGCCAATAGTCAGAAGTCATCATCTCGGCAGTGCCGGAGTCCACCAGCCACACCTCCACACAAGAAAGGTATGTCGCTTCGTGGCCAATAAAGCCCAAATATAGAGAATCGTGCTTTGAAGTTGACGCGTAACTAGCCGACCTCATCTTTTGATGAAGTCTAGCAGTAAGCAGTCGAAACGTCGCGAACTACATCTCAAGTGACTGCATCGTGAAATAAACCGCTATAATGATTAGATTATTATTTAATCATTTGAAGTGTCTAGACTACATTCCATTAATTTTTTTTTTGACATTTGACGTTATGGTCCACACTTTTTCCTGTCAAATCCCGTGCTGCTGATCTTCCTAGTGCTACATTTCCAATAAATTCTTGGTAAATCCTAGAACTCAGCGCTTTTTGCTAATTTGAACCATTCACAATTAGCAAATAAACTAAGTCAACCAACAAGGTCATTAATTCATTCTGCTTTGTTTCGCGACAGATGGTCCAGAAATCCGATTTGACATTCTGTTGACATTGTCAGTTTTCTTCAGCTGTTAGTTTACCTCTTTAGATTGTATTTTGCAAACTTAAAGTGCACTCTAACTGAAGTCTTGGTCATAGCCGTTTAGTCACCATGCATCAGCTCTGATACACCCTGTTCGCCATAGAGCCTCTAGTAGATCAGTGGTTAGAGCGTCCGAACTAGAACTCGGAGGGTCGTGAGTTCGATTCTCACCTGGAGCTCGGAATTTTTTGCTGAGCTTTCTGGTGTAAGAATTCTCCTTCTTCCAAATTATTCGTTGTAAATTACGTTTAGGCTGTGTTCGTTTGGAATGAAACGTTTCTTTCTAAACCGGTTGATTTGGTTGAAGTACAATACTTGTGACTTGGCATAAGTAACTCCAGCTTTCATGTACACGACCGCAAGAGGTATGCGGGCAAATTGGGACATTGTTGCCCCTCAATATGTCAGGTGTGACAGCACATCCCGCCCAACCCATGCAGCGAGTCCTTAGACTTGGTTATAGAAAGTCGTTTAGGGAAGGAAGGAAGGTTGGGTTTGCCTACTTAACCAGTGTTTCGCATTCAGTTTTTACTCTTCGCTAGCATATTTTGCGCTTCTCTGTCGTCTTTTGCCGCTCGACGACGTCTTGAGCTAGGGTTAAAGGAGAAAAAAGTAATTCAACCAAATTAACACAAAAGCAACACTCCACCAAGCGAAAACGATTTCTAATACAACACAACCTTATTTTTCCAGCTTTAGTAAGAATTGGCTTCTGCTATTTTCAGGTTGTGCCCCAAAATACCTTCTCACAGACAAATCCTCGCCGCAGGAGAGTCCAACCTCCCCAGACTCGGGAATATCATCTGCTTCCAGCACTGAAGACAATTCCGCCAAAAAAGAACTCAATTTTGAATCAGACACTAAAGAGACGTCCTCTGTTTTTACTTTCCCGAAAAGCAAACCACCTAAAATAAAAAAGGAGCCTCAGTCAGAAACGTGTACAACAACAGCACCGGCCGCAAAGCTTCCAGAACATTCCATGCCAAGCATCATTACAGCAACTGCAGCCGTCGCCGTCGCGAATTCGGTCATGAGCGGTAATCTGGTTTCTTCATCAAAACAATTGTCTTCATCACAGGAGAGTTTAGCAGGCGATCTTGTGGAACCAGCAGTCAAAAGGGAGCCGATTGATGGCGAAGAAGAGGATGAGTACAGTGAGGAGGATGATGCAGACTCGGAGATGAGTTCAGATGAGATGTGTCTGGAAGCTAAAGAAGTGGTCAATTACACGTCTGATGAGAGTAATTCTGATGAAGACGACTTCAGGAAAGATGAAGACGATTCTGATTATGGAGACAAAAAAGGTAACCTTGACAAACCTTACCCTGTGTCGCGGTCATGGGCGGGACCCGCCGTACCACCACGTCTGTCTTTACAACCTTTTTTCTTACCGCTAACTTAAGTCCAGTCCTTACTTTTTCTACAACCCCGTTTTGACAACCACTGGCCACTTTTCGGTGACCAGAGTCGTTATTATTTGTATCATCTGCATAGAGAGCTTAAACAACTCCCGTGGTGACGGCAGCGAAATCGTCACTTAGAAGCTGACCGATAGAAACGTCCCATGCAGAGGTGGTCAATACAGTTTGAAAGGGTTGGGAAGAGCATTTTTTAGTGTCATATCATGTATTCAACTGTTCATCATATTTGAGTTTACAAACTGAAGGTCATAATCTCGTTTTTGAATTTTTTTTTTTCTTTTACAGGTTCCTCAAGGTTCATTGGGTATGTATTTATTGTATAGTGTTTTAATTATCAAACTCAAATCTGCATTCCTTAGCCCATTTAAGCGAGAGTAAAATGAAATATGACTGTTATGTATTTATCTGGTAAAGAAGTAATGGTTCCATAAATTTCAGCTTTCTTTGTCGTTTAATGTATAAAAGACAAAACGTCAAAAACTTTAAGTTTCACTAGAATGGTAGTTTCGACGTCTTAACAAAATAAAAAATCACTGAATTCGCTAAAGTACAATCCATCCCTAAGTATCATCTTTCCCTGAATAACTACTACCTCTGTTTTGCTTCGCGATTCATTTTATCCAACATAACTTCACTTACACTTTGCATTTGGTTGCATCTAGAAACATTTTACCAAATTAGCGCAGAGAGATTTTCGTATTAACAGCTGTGAAAGTGTTTGCGCTGCACTACCTTTTAGGAAAGTCCTTTTTAAGCGGTGTTCTCTCTTTTGTTTCAGTTGTCCAACAGAGGGCTGTGATGGATCAGGTCATGTTAATGGTCGGTTTGCCAGTCATCGCCGCCTCTCCGGTTGTCCAAGAGTTCTAAGGAACACGCCTCTGCCTAAAACCCCTGTGAAGCGTGAATATGGTAAAGGTTTTTTGTTGTTTTTCTTTTTAAAAATGCAACGAAAAGAGATTAGTAATGCTTTACTTTGATTGGCTAAAACTCTCCCGCTCCTTTGCCACATTCTCGCACTTATTTCCGCGATTTCTGGCTTCATGTGTTTGCTTCGAGTTGTGATTGGTTAATTTGATTGCCAGCAGTAATTCTGATTATGATTTTTTGGTTGCTGTTTTAAGTGATTAAAGCAAAACTGCTCTTTTTAGATGGATCGATGCTAATTACAAGATTCGTACAGGGGGTATTGAAAACCTGGAAAGACATGAAATTTAAAAATCTCTGTACAGAGATTAAAAAGTGACTTGAAACTGGAAATTACGTCTTTTTATTTGCAGGTCCTGATGGAAAGCCGAAAGAGCTTCTTTGGTAATTAACGTTCTAAACTACTTGTCTCTCAAAAGAAGTTTCAATTTGCAATATTGCGCCCAATGTTTCACTCAACGTGGCTACATTCTGTTGCATTTCTTGCCCACAAAATTGGCGCAACATTTGCTGGAACGCCACCAAGGGAAAGAGAGGCAAACTTTCACTTGTCCAAAGCGGTTAATTATGAACGTAAATTTCGTTAGCTTGCGGCCCAAGATTTAAAGCTTTGTCACTCCATTGCACGCAACGTTACAGATAGTAGACACCCAACGAAACGTTTTCGTGCCTTAATTTCAAGATTGGACAAGAGATGAATGTTTTTGCGCGCTTAATTAAAATTAGTGATATTTGCTCAACTGCAGATTGCTCAGAATTTAGGCAGTTAACTAAACCATAGTTAATTGAGTGGAATGGTTATGAAACCCGTCAGACTCCTTTGTTATATGTTTTTGTGGACCTGAAAGTGCACAACGTTCAAAATAATTCCTATCATTTTGATTGTATTGACCAATAAAAACGTTGCATTAATTTATTCCGTAACAATTTGCCAACAGAAAACAAAGGATTGTGCACTTTCACGGTGCTTTGAACATAAACTACAGCACTGTTGTTTTTATCATTGATGTTTGCCGCTTTTCATAACCAGTCTCCTCTAATAACTATGACTAAACCTAGTTTTTTCCTTTTTGTAGTTGTCCCACCCCCAACTGTGATGGGAAGGGTCATGTATCTGGTCAATATGCTACTCACAGGAGGTAGGTGTATTTTTACGGGTTTACAGCTGCGCCTAATGCTGTGTTCACACTCAGGTGAAACATCTTTCAGAAAGAACTAGCAAGATGAAATAAATTCGTTTTCTCAGGTGTACACTGGAGTTAAATACGGTTGAATTTCCTCGTAGACTTGCCTGCTGATGGTTTAAGTAGGGTGAATATCATCGTGCCAGTGAGTGTAAGTCCTGAGCAGGACAAAAACGCTTTGTATTCGATAATGACTTTCACCACCCGAACTTTAAAAAACAAACCACTCGTTAAATTTTTTATCAAACAATGCAGTGGAGTTATAAACGATTTTTAGAATTCGTTTGCTTGCTGATGTAGGAATCGGACTCAGGAATACTCCACTGGTCGAACGTCGGTAACTGTCACGAGCCCGTTCTGTTCTGAATTCAAGAATACTCACCAAACCGATCACATCCAGCCTTCTTATGAAATGATTTTTGTGTTCGTGCCTTTAAACGTTTGCTACGCTTTCATCAACACGTTCATATATCATTGCAAATAAGCCACCCATCGACATTCCGGTACTAGAAGTATGCAAGATGTTTGTCACATGAACCTCGTTTAATGGCCTAAGCTCACACCAGTCTTCTGTAGCTCATTGCTGGAGCATTCGTAATTGTAACCGGCAGCTAATACGTTCAACTCTTGTTGGGAGAGATCAGATTTTTCGGGCTAGTCTCCTGTGTCACTTACTAACTAGAAACATCATTTCTACTTAAAAATGTCTGTCAGCCTCAAGTTACCAGAGGAACCCTTTGTTCAAATGAGCATGTTTTGTTGACGTGCTGAGAACATGATAACAGAATATGGACCCCATCACTTGCCTCATTTCTCTCCGTTTCTTTCAGCTTATCAGGGTGCCCACTGGCGGCCAAGATGCAACAACAGGAACACCAAGAAGTTAGGTACATGTATGTGTTAGTTAAACACAGTGAGTAGTTGTTATTTTTTGGTGTTTTCTCTGAGCGTTGAATTAATTGTTGCCTCGCCTTCTGTTGTCATGTAGGTGCCCCACTGTTGGCTGTGATGGAACAGGTCACGTGACTGGAAAATACTCGTCACACAGAAGGTAGATTAGATATAAGTTTAGTTAACGAGAAAAATCCCAAAAGTTACTACTTCTAAGATAAGATTATTATCAAATTTTTCACTTTGATTAATCTAACCGTTTCAAACTTTGGCTTGTCAATGTCATTTTAAAGGGAATATTTCAGCAGGTGTGGAACATTTTAAATGTAAAGAAACTCCAGCTAGGTTTTCAATTTAAGGAATTAAAATTAAACTCACCAACTGTGAGAAATAATTGAAAAATAGTGGCCCAAAATGTAAGTCGTTTAATAGGCGTAGAAGTAAAATAAATTTTAACCGTTCGTGGAAACAAAGTTTCGTCAGAATTTTTTGGTCAACTGTAATACACTTCAATTCATGTAATCCTCGTCCTTGTTCGCCTTTTTTTCCCGATTTTCTCTGTAAATTTTTTTATTCAGACCAGTGTAACATCGCCCAGCAGTCGCTAGCATTTGATGGCCTATTTCTGTGACACGGAACTTGGGACAGTAAAATGTCGATACTTTAACAGAACTCCTTCATTTTACGGAATAACTTTCCCCTCGTCCGTATACTCTCCGACAGGCGACCTCAAGTGGTCTTTGTCAAATCTACTTGCTACGCTTTTCTCCTATTTGAAAACGTATGGTGACCGTGCGTTCTCAGGCTGTGCTCCAAAACTATGAAACTCTTTGCCCCTTGAATTAACAAACTCCTCTTCGGTCAGTATCTTTAAGAATAAGTTGAAGACGTCTACTTAGGTTTGTTTTTTCAAGTAAACGTTTTTGCCCCTTTTTATAGTTGATGTCTTGTGCTTGTAAATTTGAAAGTTTTTACTTGTAATTTTTACCTTTTTGTACATACTTTGTAAATCGCCGTAGAACCTTGGGGATTTTGGCGCTATAGAAATTGAAATTGTAATTGTAATTGTCTTTTTAGTTTGTCAGGTTGTCCATTGGCACCAAAGCTTGCTCTTCAGAATGCCGAAGCAGGTACGGTTCTTTTAAGAAAAATCAAAATAAATAAATAATAATAATAATAATAATAATAATAATGATAATAATAATAATAATAATAATAATAATAATAATTTTTTTTTTAAACTATAAAGAAAGCTTTATTGACAGGTATAATAATAATAATAATAATAATAATAATAATAATAAAAGGTACGGTTCTTTTCGAACTTTCGATACTGAAATATCGGATTTTAGGGCAATTTTTTTATGTTGAGTTGCGTTACTAGACACTCCCATGACCGCGTTCAAATCATGAATATACATCTGGGGATGAATCAGTGTCAGCATCAGATGGCTGATGATTAAATGGAGAATGATCACGTTTTTTTTTTTTTTTTTTTAAGTAGGCTTTTATTGGGTTGATTTTGCCAAGGAGTGCTATGTCACGACCGAAATGTCATTTCTCCTAACCTACATCCTTTTATTTTTGCTTTGTTTCTTAGGTGATAAACAGTCCGACAAACAAGGACCCACGTGAGTAATCGTGATTATTTTTTTTTAGGGAGTGATTTACCCTCAGTATAACATCATCGGGAATCGGTGCTTTCAGTGGGATTTTTAGGGACTTCCTTGGACATCCCACTGGCATTTTTCGGCGTAGTATGAGAATACAGCTGCCACTCATGACTCCCAACCGCTGGGGCGTCACCAGTTGTGGGGAGCTATGAGGGGTAGCTGTATTTGCAGGTTAAGAACAGGCGGGGGGCGGGGGGAGGGGGGAGGGGGCTGCTTATGAAATGTTGCATTTTAGCCTTATTTAACCCGGTCCTATACTTACTTTTACAGGTGTCCTACTCCAGGTTGCGATGGAACAGGACATTCCAGCGGCCAGTTCAGCACCCACAGAAGGTTAGCTCGTGTTAGATTGTTCGGTAGCGATAGGGGTAGCAATAACGTTATAGTAGGAGAGCTGCTTAAAAACTGTTTGGGACATGGAACTGTCTTAAGAAAGTAAATTTGGATTTCAAACATACAGTGGACCTTAGCCTGCGTGCAGACGATAACTAAACTCTGATTAGTACCGTCTGCGAAGCAGCGCAGAGATCCTTGTTCTGGACCCCCAACGGACTCAACGAATTACCGGAAGTGCGTTTCGAATTTCCCTTCAACCTGATTGGCTATTACCAGTCTTGCGACAAACAAAACAAAGGTCTTTTTTAACTGGCCAATCGTGGTGCGTACTCAAATCTGGGTACACAGCTGGAAGTCCAGAACAAGGATTTCGGCGCTGTTTCGCAGACGGAGTTAACCAGAGTTTAATTTCGTCTGCGCGCAGGCTAAGTGGACCTTGGCAAGAAAGAAGAACGCCAATTTATTGGCATGTTTGTTACCGGTGTCGCTGCATACATCTTGCTTTAGTTTTTGGGTCACTTTCTGGTTAGATCGATGTGTTTCAGTTTTCAATACCCTTCGCTTATTTATCGTCTTTGTTGCTTCTACTCCCTCGTTTTGTAGTTTGTCAGGATGCCCGATGGTTTCCCCGTCAGAGAAGAAAGTTCTCATGAGACAGGAAGCAGAATCCAAGTTACTGGCTCAAGCCAATGCTAGCAGGGACTCTGAACCAGTCAGGCTGGTCAAAGTACGCTCGGGAAAAGGTAAGGCGCACAGAAAAAAAAACGTTGTGATTCGATAATCTTCCTCCAAGTGCCCCGATTCGAGTAGTCGCACTGTAAAAATACGGTAGTTAGCCTAGCCAAATTCACGAAGGTGACTCTTTGAGAGTTTGGCATGTTTCGTCTTTAGGAAGAAGCAAGTGTGTGACACGCGTTATGAAAAAGCGCGTGGAGATACAGTGTATGGTTTTTCGGCACCAGGGTGTTTTATTTATATGTTATAATTCACAAAGGTTTCCCATCACTGTGAATGTGCGTGTCCCGTGTTGAAATATTTAATCACGTTATTAACGAGAAATGTACAAGGTTTACGGATAGTTTTACTTTTTGCGACAACCGTGGCAAAACTGATGCAGTTTTCAAGTGGTGCTCTATTTTGTGATGTTTACTACTTTCATTTACCGTGGTCTTTTTTCACATTTTTTCTGTACTACCTTACACCTCTGCAGGACACTGCAAGATGGGTCAGTCACAAATTTGTAGTGGCAATCAACTGAGTACAATTAATGTTAGATAGGCAGTTTGCAGGTAGACAGCACATGGCAAGCTATGAATGATAAAAGACCTTCCCAGAAAGGATATATTTCATGGATAAACCGTAAAGGGCCGACGCGGTGTACAGTCAGGCAAGTTAGTTAGGTAGCAAGTTCGTTGTTTTTTGAGTAAGATTCCATCGAGTGTTTGACAATATACAAGTACGAAACTTTCTTTTGTTTGTTTGTTTCTTTTGGCAGCTCAACAGCAAATTGAGAAAGTGCGTGCTTTGGACAAAGAAATCGACGTCCTTCAGACTTCGAATCAAGAGTGCGAAAAACTGAATAAGGAGCTGGATTCCGAGATTAGCCGCCTTGAGCAACGACTTACTGTTTGCAAGGAAGAGACTGCGAGTGATAGGTAAGGGGAAAAATCTAAGTGAAACGTAGCCTCCCACGCAGGCGTTTTTAGGGGAGCTCGTATTTCTTGCCTCCCCACAAACGCCTGCTCAACAGAGGACAACATTCCTTTCCCATTGTTGCATTCGCGTGGTAAGTAACCAATCAACGGTTTTTAAATAAAGTGTTGACAGGCTAAACATGACTCATAAGCTCGTGATAGTGAAAAAACGTGACCCAGAACGTGACCCTAGAGTTACCTTTTCCCTTCTTTTCTTTCGTTCGCTAAGGTTATGCAGTGCACGGAGAATTCTAAAATCTGACTGAGTAAATCTTACTTTTGCCGCTCTGAGACTAACATTTATTAGAGGTCATGAAGGTTTCTTAAAGTGTCATGCAGATCGCGTGATTATCGGGTTACCTTGCGGTCAAGGTCAACTTTCCAGAGTTTGGAAAGTACAACGTGATTGGCTAGGCGTGGGAAAGGAATGTTGTCCTCTGTTGAGCAGGCGTTTGTGGGGAGGGAAGAAATACGAGCTCCCCTAAAAACGTCTGCGTGGGAGGCTAAGTGAAACGTTGCTAGGCAATACTTTCCAGTGGTGGTGCCAGAAGGGAACTGGGGCCGAAATGCGTCTCGCAATTGTTTGTGGGATCGTTATTAGGCACGCTAGGAACAGTCCCAGAAGTCTTTGCGTAAGTTAACTCGACCCAGTCTCCTTCTCGTATTTTTGTAAGATCGGATGGTCAGTCAGCTGACGGCAAACTTCGTAAGGGTCAGCATTCAAGAAAAAGATGGTCATGCGAAGTACATTCGAGGTCATGAGAAAGACGTAACGAGTCCGAGACGAAGTAGATTTCGAGCAACTTCTATTTATTCTTAGCCCGTCACGTGCAACGTGCGAGAAAAGAAATTGGTCACGCGTGCATTTGGCGACGCCGCTTGTGTTACGCGTTCCCCTCGGCTGACTCAAGAGAAAAATGTGATACTTCTCGCAATAAAGAGACAAATACGGGCCCTTTTTGTTTTGTTCTGTAATGCGTCTCGAAGGCCCATTTCAAACGTCAAACTTTTCATGTACTGAACGCGATACCTGTTTAGGTCGGTACAAGTTCGACGGTTGATTCAGACGTCGAACTTTCGGACTCAATTAGTTTTCACGGTGTACAATGGTCTACAATGCTTACCAGTGAAACTAAATTATAGTAATTTTTGCTTTAGGTTCGGCACAGTTCGACGTTTGAAACTAAGTCGCTCTATTGTCGAAATTCTTCTGTGAGCCACTCGATCCGACGGGAAACGTCGATCTTATCTTTTCCTGTACTGAGTTGAAGGTATTGGGTTCGATACATGAAGAGTTCGACGTTTACACTGGGCCTAAGTTTTGGATTTTGTAGGGAACACTTACCACGTTTTAAAATTAACCCCTTCATTTTGTTTTTCAGGCACAGGACAGGCGTGGTTGAGACTAAACTGGCCGTGATTCAGACCCGCTTCATCGCTTCGCTTTCCCACGTACAAATGCCGGACATTGGCGTTAAACTGACTTTCGACTCAATGGATAAGTATGTTGAAAAGTTGCAGCAAATTATTGAAGAAAGCTCTGCAGATTACAGAGGCCTTATTGCAGAGCTTAAAGAAGCTTTATCAGATTTTAAGTTCTAGAGAGAGTGAATTATTACAAAGAGAAAAGAAATGCTGGTGTTTATTATCATCTCTAGAATGTGTATCGTATGATTTATACAGTTTTTAAAAGGAAAGGTTTGATACCTAAAATAGAAGTTATAAATCAGTACTTTTTTGTGGTTCTGATTCTTAAGCTATACAACAAAGTTGCCAGTGATATAATTCTGAAATGTTGCAATCATAAATCATGAGTTAATTACAGTTCGCGAAATTCAGAGTTTATTATAATACTGAGTATTTTATATAAATTTAATCGAGTTACTGTTAAAGTTATGATTCTTTAACTTTTGAGATGCGTTTTATTAAGATTACTGAATGCTATGTTTTAAATTTGTATTTCATCGTAACTGAATTAATATATTGCTCCCCTAATTTCAAAGTCCATATTTATCATTCAGGGTTTTGTTAGACCTTAAGAAACGACGTCGCTTGTTTTAACGGTACTCATTACGTAGAACGGTTTGTTGAAAACTGATTCGAAGAATAGTGTCCTGCTTACTGTAGTTTATATTATAGAAAGGTCCATCGTACTACAGTCCCAGACAAAAATAGTTGTGACACTTAATGCCAACGCCGTTTTTTTCCTTCTGTGTCCAAATCGTTTACATTAACATTGATTGGACGAGAAGACGCAAAAGTGTCCCAACAGTTTTGACTGAGACTGTAGTTTGTCTCCCTCGCAACCATATTTGTCTTGTCTCGTCAGGCCACGCTTTTCCCAAAGAACCGGGCTGCTCATATTCGAACTGCGTTCCTCTTTCCAGTTATTTTATAAACCCACTGAAATGACCAATCATTTATCAGCAAATTAGAATAACGTCACTCTTCGCCGAACGTTTCTCGGGGAGGAGCGTTGCGTGCCGAAACAAAAACGGCTGCGTGGGAGTCTGTCATCGCTGCAGATCGGTATAATATTCGTGGAAACTACCCACCTACCCCTCCCCTAAGTTAACGTTATGACTTACTCTAGTCTTACTTAAGGTAAACTGTTAGGTTAGGGAGGGGAAGGTGCACAGTTTCAGAATCTTATACTATGACTGCTATAGCCCTGGCTGATTATAGTATTTAAGCTCGAAATCCTGGTTCCATAAATCCCCGAGTCGTTTTAAAATGTGTTCAAGAGTTCGAAACGATAATAGTCGAACCGCCTGATTCGAACTGAAGCACTGAAGCTGAGGTCCTTATAATAATCTTAGATTGTTTTAATATTGCCAGAATAATATGATTTGGAAACCGGGCTAAGTAATATTAACACGCGTTTTCTCCACAGTGTTGTCGTTACCTGATGAGGCGACCTCATCAGCTGGTATTTGATTAGCGGTGTGGTAACAATATAGGATAGATTCTACACTGGTTACCGGTGATGTAGTTTTGGTAGATTTATATTTATAAATTAGCTGATAATTATCGTGGGGAATGACTTACTTCTGAGAGTTATGGGAGATTTTTCCGAATTCATAAATTTTTGTATTTGTTACATTTAGCGTATTCGTTTTGGCAGGCGTTTACACACGTCAGTTAATCCGAGCGGAGCACTCACTCGGATACAAAGTGTTTACTTTGGATTTTGGATTCAAAATCTCCGGACACCCGTTGTTTCACCTGCGACGTTTTCGTTTCGGACTTACTCAACTGCGTGTGGACGTAATCACAGTTCCGGTACTAAAATGAAATCTCTCCTAGTGTAAACCTGCCCTTAGAATCGCGTTTACGGTAAACGCCTGTTTTTACCACGTGACTAAGTTTCCTTTTTTCTTGTCCTTCACTTTATTACATCCACACAAAATAATTAGCTCCGTGATATTTTCATCCATAAGAAATATTTTGCACAGTTATTGCCTGCTCATTTCCTAGTTTGAGAAATTCTCAACTTGAAGTTCACGTTTTCCGTAAACGTGATTCTAAATCTCTTTTGCCACAGTGTCGGAGAAAGTGCCCCCAAATTGTGGCCTAAACAACTTTTCTCCACGATAATTGGAATTGCTTTGCATTGTTTTCAACACTTTTTTCTTGCCAGAGCAAGCTTAAGGTAGATGAAATAATCTTGATTACTAAATATTTTATTAGCTCCAGTGTTTGTTTATTTGGAGAAGAAAGAAAGAAAGCCGCATGTATAGGTAATTTGTCCTTTTTGTACATACAATCATACGAATTTAGAAAGTAGTTGAATTGATGGAAAATCACTGCTAACATAAGCCATCTATAATTGTAGCTGGTTTAATTTTTAAAATATCTAAATTTAAATTTATGGTCTTAAATTCAGATTTTACCTTCGTATTTGCCAGTTGCAGATTTTGATTTTAAATTAGAATTCGATTGTAGGAATACCATTGAAAAAAAAAAACAATCATGTTTTATTCTCAGTAAAACGTAAAGTTGGAAGATACGATTGGGTGGGAAGTACGGGAAAGGAAATTAATTTAATAGCTTATTGTCGACTTAGAATGTGGCCCTGAAACTGTTAGAAGACAGAACGCTGTTTCGGTAGCTGTATCCTAGGTTGCAAGCTACGTATCGCATGGCCATAAGTTCCGTTGGTTTTATCGGAGAGTTCTCCGGACTGATGACGTTGACCTGTCGATCTGTCAAGTGCATCTATTTCTTGTCTGTTTCCGCATCTTGAAATTGGCGAAAATGTTGGCTCATCCTCGGTGCAAGAAACTGTATCAAGAGTCAAGAGTAACATAAAACTAGCAATTCAACATAATAGAGCATACGAAATTTATGGTTATAGAAAAAAAACCGTTTCAGGATCTTGCACCAAAGTTAAACCCTGATTTGTGGTGTGGTGTTACTGTGTCTCACTCGACTTTATCTCGGGTGGTTCAAGTAGTTCCGTAAAATACTAACACTTGTCCTAAGTTTTCATATTATCAAAATGAACTGTTTTTCTCGCGTTTAACAGAGTTGTAGTCAAAGTTTAAAAAGTTTTTTTTTCAGTGAGACTTCAACGTCATCAGTTCAGACTGTTTCAAGTAATCGTGGTAACTTCATTATCACCATGGTGATATAAGGGTTTTGTGACACGTTGTCTGTTGCCTTGGTTTATCCTTATTTCGAATGTAAATATGTTCAAAAAAAAATGTTTGAAATTCAGTGAGTAAAAACAAAATTTAATTGATTCAAGATTCATATAAGATTCATATAAGTTATTATTTATTGGTGACTATTTGACTAATGTCAGGCGTGACTGGCGTGTCAGAAAATCAGTTACAAAACAGACTCAGTTTGGGGGACACATTTACCCCTTGTTTAAACGTAAGTTATCCTAGGAATAACAGTAATAAAAGAACCAAACTAATTATTAGTAAGACTGGTGTAGTCTAGAGTTATTTTTCCAAGTCGGTTGTTTTCGGTTGTAACGGCTGACCACTGGTCACAGAATCTGTCGTGGCGGTGGGCTACAGTTGGCTAACGCAGTAGGAGAGAAAGTCCTTGGACTCCAAACTCCACCTTACCAAGTGATAAATTTTTAATATATTAAATATAATATAGTACAATAGATAATGTGAAACACCTGTGAAAAAAAAATAAATAAATAGAAGTACTCAGCTTGGACTAGAATGCCTGTAGAGTTGTTTCAATTTGATTAATGTTCTTTTTGATTAAATTTTGGAGTGCAGGGTATCAAAAATTAAAAGTCTAACTTAATTTTTTTGTTTTGCTTTCCCCGGTTTTTTGGGCCTTCTTCCTGTTGGTGAAAGTTCTCCAATGAGCTGGAATGTTCCGCGGCGCTGGATGACAATAAGAAACTGCTGTAGTCATAGGTTAATAGCCTGCGAGCAAACTCTCGTATTTGGGAGAGGGAAGCGAGCCCCGAGGTGCCGCGTCTCCTCTCGCGTGCCTCTTGCACGTCTACTTTTCTCGTGGAGAGCTTTCTCGCAGGCTATTGGTTAAAGGAGGGCTTGACTGTCCGAAACACTGGAAAAGCTAACGTGCTTTCTCCATTATCCAACAATTCACCTTTCCAGCAAGTTTGCGAGTAAAACGCGCATTTTCAACTAATCTGTCCTGGGTAAAAAGAAAATATCCCTACAAGTAGACACATTTTCCTTTCGACAGCTTATAACACTCAGCTACTGAGTGCTGTTATTGCTGTTTCTGCTAGTTTTAAATTGGCCATTTGCACGATGCCGTCATTTTTCTACTCTACCAGAATCCAAAAAATGAATTTTGGTCGTAGAAGTAAAGTGACGTCATCATGTAAATGGCCTATAATATGAGGGGGTGGGTGCTTATTCAGTTTATGGCGGAAGCCACGTTCACTTTAGACAGCGTCAAAAACGGACTCAGTTCAGGAGTTGCCTCGTACTCAGACGTCTCTCTCTCGAAGTAAATTTGCGCGCAAAGAAAGGCGGGAGGGAGAAAACAGGCAAAAACCTTCTTCCCATGGTCTCTTGCGCTTCGACAATATTGACGCTCAGTTCGAGCTTGCCTTTGTCCGCGACGTGAAAAACGAAGCGCCTGGGGAAGAGGACGGATCAGGAAGTATCCGTAGTTGCAAGACGACATGAACACCTGCCGGAAACAAAAAAAGTGTAGAAAATAATAAAAACGCTTCTTTAAAATTACTAGTGACTAAAAGAAAAAAGCATCTCGTGAAAAAACAACCGTAGTTTAAGGATACTTCATCATCTTATGAAAATTCGTGCTAGTCCGCAGGGTTTTACAGTCCGATAATCTGCCTTGATCAATTTGCGTCGATTTCCGTAGCTTTTAGCAGGTGCGCCGGTTACTTTTAAAAGTGCAGTTTTTGTATTTGTTGTGTCAATTAGAAGATTTTCGTCAAATCAGTTTCCGCAAGTGAAAACTTATTAATCTCAGATTGTTCTTACACCTCCACACTCGTTGGAAAATGCAAATTTGAAGCCGCTGTGTTGTTTTCTTTCTATCGGCCTCACATTGTTTTTGTAACTGCCCTTTCGTTTGTGTGTTTGAGTCGATTTTCAGCAAGCGAGAGGCGATCACTAACAGTCAGCGCCTCCATGCCTCTGGATTTTCCACCGTATTACGGTAAGTCGCGCTAGTTTTAGCAAGATTAAATAACAAAAATTCAGAAACAACAAGCAGCTTGTGGCAAAATCAAATCTGATTTACCACAACATTCAACGACCAAACAGATTGAGTTTTTTAAGCGACTGACCGTCAATTTTGCACTTTTTAAAGCATCAGGGTACGTCTAGTTTCAAAACATTTTAAATTCTAGGCCAAAAACACCTTTATACTTGAACTGCAGTCCAGCTTTCGGTTAATTTTGGGCAACTGATCGTAACGTTCTATCAAACCTATTTTTCTAAATCCGGTCATTCCTTTGCGATCGTCGAACTTGTCATAGCTGTCAAAGGTATTGGAAATCTACAACTTCGCTCAGTACTCAGGGATCTCTAAAACATGTTATTTTTTTTATCTATTTAAATTTTGATTTTTTCGTTTAGTGGTTGTGATTTCTAGGCTTTAGCAAGGAGTCAACTTGGCTTTTTTTCGCCAAAAATTGTTTATTTTCCCTTAATGAACGATTGTTTTATTTTCGCCCTGTTTATGTGTTTTTAGTTTCTCAGGCGGTTTTATGTTCCGTCATATATCTCTGTTCCTATCAGTGTTTTTAGCTGATATCTAACAATTATCGCTAATACAGTATATTTTTCTGCATCAAGTACGATAAGTTTCTAAGAACGTCATACCGAGATAAGGCAAATGCTCAAAAATGTCCTAATTCATAAGTTGATATAAATGTTTTATTCTTCTTCCTAAAAAAATGAAATAATATTTTGATTAAAATCAAATGATATACATTATTTTGCTGCCTTAAGGCAAAGCAGTATGTGAGCCACAATTTTCTTTTTTTATTATTTCATAGCCGACGGGATTATGTGGGTGGGAGAAATCGTAATGACGTTGATAATGGTGTATTTTCCAATTCCTCCTATTGGCGAAGGCATCTATTTGCGTCACAATACACCAAGTCAATGAAATCAGGGTAGATTTAAGGGAACAAAAAGATATATTCGACAATTTTACTATCGATAACCAGTTGATTTTTTTGCTGATGACTTACTGTGGTAAACTACACGATGTAATAGTCCAGGAAAGGTTATTTTTTTTATTTCATGTCAGTTTGTTGACATTGTTTGACACGTAAGAGGTTTCTTTTGAGTCAACATGAGGGAAAATGAATTTAAGTGAAACAAAAGCCGTCTATAACTGCCCAATGATTGTCGCCTAATGTTTGTTGTAGTAGTGTATGTTGTAATAGTTACTGTAAATTACATAGTTACCGAGTTACAATTTGGAACAATCCAATTTCACTCTGTCGAGTCGCACATTCAATCATGGTGACAGCGGGAGTCTGTCAAGACGAAAACACCATGTAATTATTTCATTTTTAAAAGTGAAACCCCTTCGACTCTTATCCTTGGATGCTTTTGTTTATTTTATTTATTTTACAAAGCAAATTTCACAATGATTTTTCTTAAACTTTCTTTTTCCTGCTGTTAGCAAATTTTCACTACCATTTTCACTTTAAGGGTTTAACACAGCGTTTGAAAGTTCCACTCAGCACTGCTCAGTAAAGCCTAAAAAAATATTATTGTAGGAAAATGTTAAAATACGTCGATAGGTCAAACTCGCAAAATTGACTAAAGATTTTATCAACGAAAAGCCTTGAAAAAGCAGTTTGTAGGTAAATGTCAGAGAGCAAAAGCATCGTTTTCAGCCTTTTTGATCGACAACTGAATTTTATGGACTTTTATTTTTGTTGATATTTTCAGCCTCGACATCCTTATACAAATGGCTCTTATATATATTTAAAAAAATTCACATTTCCTGTATGTGACGTTAGGTTATTTCAAAGTGAATTTTCTTAATTCATTGGTGACCAGATTGGCGACACTTATAATATCTGAGTTTAATTCATAGTACCTTTTCCATCCCTGCTGAGCGCGTAAAGATAGCACAGCTTTGAAGTGACATGTTGCAATAACATCATTAAAAGCAGACTGTTCTTTACTTTGGTAGCTGGAGTGGCGGGAGAAGACATGTTGGACGAATTTCTGGTCGGTAAACGAGAGCTAGATCACGGTCAAAGTGCAACTATGGATGTGCGAAGGTTTGTGAAGACAAAAGAGGAATTGGAATTAAGTTTAGAAAGGTTATCTGATTCTAATTCGGATTGATGGTATTGGGACTGAAAAATGACCGATTAATTGCTCCAGGATCAAAATATTTATTTGAATATCTTACCATTTGACAAATTGACTTATATATCTGCGGATTGCTTTATTTATTGGTCATTTGCTGGGTAAGCTGAAGCTTTTATGGTTTGTTTATTGCTCACCGGACGTGAATATAGTTTTAAATTGGTATAAATTTGTAACTTTGTCAAAGTAATGTATATTAACAATGACAGTTACTCAAAGAAGATAATTAACTTTGCATTAACGAATATCTGAAGTCGGTTTGAATCAGTTTTACTTTGTCAATCTTATGCTATTTATGCGAATGTGCATCAAATGTAGAATATTGCAACTTTCACGGTGGTTAACTTCTCTTCCTTAAATTATTTTAGATTTCTCAACGTAAAATATCACCAAGCCTCGATTGGAAAACTTAAAAAAGCCGCCTTAGCTTGCACGATAGCTATCTTGCTCATTATTGTTGTAATGTTCACTGTCGGCTCCCCGTCAACCCGTCAACTTCCGGTGAAAACACTTCAAGAGCCAACAGCTGCTGGGAAGACTGGTACCGAGATAAAGCAAAGACCCTCTTTCGTGCTGGCCACAAATCCCGACATACCGTTTGAGCTAACTCTCAACTGCAATTCATGCGCATTGGTGAGCTCTTCTGGAATGCTGCTGGGAAACAACGCGGGCTCGCAGATTGATTCTGCAGATTGTGTTTTCCGATTAAACTCGGCACCGACGCTTGGTTTTGAAGAAGATGTCGGAAGTAAAACAACGGTTCGGGTGTTTTCAGTATCTGGGTTAAAGTCTTTGATCAGAGATACCTGGAAGAAAAGTGTGGATACTTTTCAAGGCTTGGATTATATGATTCTGCTGGGACCAGATGAACTTCTGTGTAGGAACTGTACACTTTCTAAATTGTACCAGAAATTAGCGCATTATCTTGAAAACACTGAGTTGCTACAGGTCACGAAGGAGGCCTATCAAAAGGCCAAACAAGAAACTAAGAATCTTGGCCTAAAGTATGCAAGGTAACCTTTTATTTGTTAACTGTTGAAACAAGATGTTATGATCCAACATGTTTGGCAAAAAAAATCATACACATTTATTATGCAGTCGAACCTCTCCACTAAGACCACCTTGGGGTCGGAAGAAAGAAGCCGTTGTAGAGAGGTTGCCATTAGTGGCGGTTCGACTGTATTTTGCTACGCCTTTCTTTTCTTCGCCGAAAGAACAGTTTGCTGCTCTTTCGTCAGTTTTGTCATCGATCTTTTTCAGTGATCCAGATCTTTTTTAACGATCCGAATACTGAACTTACCGGGTTTATAGCCGTGGTTTTGGCTTTCAAATTTTATTCTTTCTTTTTTTCTTTGTAAGCTAGTAACCAAGCACATCGCTTTCGCAATCATCGTGTATTGCCATTATGCCAGACCATCTAGTCAGTGACTAGGATTGGCCAAGGTAAAATGGACGACGTTTTTCAATTCAAACAAAATGTGCAGAACTGAAGCGTTCATTTACGTTGTAACCTCAATTTTAGGTACTTCTCCGCAGTGAAGTGGCACTGGAAAGGAGAATTTTGAAAACTGAACTGAAAGTTTCGGTCGGAACAGCAGAGCATTCGACAAAAATTCCGAAAATTTTGGGATAATGGAAGCCACTATATCTGCGATACTTGAATGAAAACTACTCTTAAATAAGAACCAATTAAATATAATTACTTAACTTTTTAGCTTAGGGTTCTTCCCTTAATTTTTCTGGGAAAAGTTCTGGGAATGAGTTTGGTAAGAACTTTGACTGTACTCAGCAAGCAGCTAGTAGATATGTCTCGACAGATGGTGAACGTAAGGTACTTTTGGTCCAGTGATACGGATTAACACAATTGTTTAACAATCAACCTCCTCCTCACGCGCTTCGTCTTTCGCACTGTTTCGCAAAGAGGCGAGCGCGAAAACGAGTAACTGTTGACAAAGCGCAAGGGACCATGGGAGGGGTGCGCAAATTTTCATCGAGAGAGAGACGTCTGGGTACGAGGCAGGTCCAACAATGAAAGCTCTTCATCTGTTCATTGATATGGTATAGTAGTCTTAGCAATATTTTACCCATAAAAAGAAGTTAAATTTTTCTTTCCGAAAATATTTTCCCTTTTATTTCTTCCTCAGCCTAGACCTACCTATCTCCACAAGATTTTACGCGTTGAGTTTGGCTAGACATGTTTGTCCTCAAATCAGGGTGTTTGGAATGGAGCTCGAGAATCCTTGTGAACGGTTTGTAAAATATCTTATCATATGCAAAACATACTCAGTGAAGAACCATGTCAAAAATTTTCTTGCGCAAATGGGTTTTACTCAATCAGAGGTGCGAACGAGGTTTTTAAAGTGTGAGAAAAATTGTTCATGCAGTCAGAATCCGTATTTTCGTCGCACCATAAAACGCTTCTGTCAAAAACATAATTTAAAAGCCTGGCCCCAGTTGTTCAAACGTTGAATAGCTCTATCAACCAGATAAATCAGATATCCATAGGATCAGTATCGTTATCCAGATTTTTCCAGTAGATAGCTTTATCTACGTTTTGAACAACTGGGACTAGGTTTCTTCTATGACTTTGCTCCTTTAAGACTGCCGTCATATTTATTGCTTTTAGATTGCGATCCGTACCCATGTTCTACTGGGATCCAGAATCCTGGCAGGGTAAATGCCTGACACAGGAGAAACGAATAAAGCAGGGGATGTTTCAAGGAGTACAGAGACTTTTAATGGAGAGAGAAATTTTCCATTCGTGGGGAGATAAGTATCACATCGAGTTCTTTTACCCTTCTCAGAAGAAAGTAACATGAATATTATCTACTTGGACAACAAGTTTCAGCGTTTTAGATATTATTTTTGGGAAAATGGGAAAGGAGATGAAAAAAGCTGTGCCTCTAACACTATGGTCATCTTCGCAGCCACTGTTTCCGTTGTTATGCAAGCTTTGTCCGTTACAGAAATGTAACACAAGACGTCACACAATGCGTCACACAACACGTGACACGATGTTTGTTCCGTTACGATGATAAAGAATTTTATGCCCAGCGCCGGACGCGAAAGTATACAATTCCTAGCTAATATGCTGAGTGTTAAGTTGGCCATTCAAAGTTTTTTTTAAAGAAGTTTAAAAACTTCTTTAACATAATGCTAACATAAAACTTCTTTAACATAATACGTGGGATCGATTTTGCCGTACTAAAAAGTACTTGCTATACTTTTTCAGTACGCATCAGGTGATAAATTATGTATTTTATTTATCAAATTACTTTTTGTTTAAAAATTATAATTTAACTTGAGAAAAAAATGAAAATCTAAACTGAATCCATAAATAAAAATCCTTGTTTTTAATAATATCTCGTTTTTTACGACTGCCAGCTCCCAGAAACTGTTTTAAAGATCACATAGCCAGGAACCCACGGAGGACACGGTGAAGTAATCAGAGGAGGGTGTTTGCGGCCGACTCTGAGTTCCCCTCGGCAAATTTAGATATAAAGGGATGCAGTTGTCATCCGCTTAGCTTTATATTTGGGTTGTGTATGTAAATGGCACAGGGAGATGTGGAAGGGGATATTTGGACGCAAGGCGAGGGACTTGAGGTCGTGAAGTATGGGACATGGAGACGTAAAGTATGGGACACGAGGACCTTAAGTATGGGACTTGGGGGTGTGAAGTATTGGACTAGTGGACGTTACGTATGGGACACGGGGACGTGAAGTATGGGACATGAAATATGGGACACGGGGACGTGAAGAATGGTACACGGGGACGCGCCTTAATTTTGCTGTTCTTTATATGCTGTGGGCGAAGATTCATGGCTTTTTTTTATTCTCAAAATGTGTGACGATTTTCCTGCGTTTTCTCCAAGTCTACCAAACAGCTTACCTAACGTAACCGCTTCCCCAGGGCTTCTCAGTTACCACGGTACCTTTTCCTGGCGATTTCCTGTATATTGACGCTAATTTGTAGGATATTTCGCAAACATATTCCAAATTTGGTCAACGTTAGGTGTTATGAAAAACTATCCGGAGGATCTGAGCCAATAAAAAACAAGACATATTTTGACTGAATAACAATCTAAGTTATTGAGAGAAGTGGTAGTACCTGCTGTAGTAATTTAAGCAAAGAAACTGCCTGAAATTACTTCAAGGTAAATGTATACAGAATAACGACTGGTCTCTTACAACAAATGATTCATAAGGCGTGAGATAACATCATGTTACAATGATGATTGTCATAATAATAATGGTAATAATAAAAATGTTGGTGGTGACAGTAAAAATGATAATGATAGTGATGACGATGATAGTAAAGATAAAGTGATTACGGTTTGTGAGAATAATGATCTTAATGATTATGATGAGACGATGGTTGTGACAATAGTGATGGCCACAGGTTATTTATCCACACTTTTTTTACAAGATTTTATTTTGTAAATAAGGGATTGTTATAACCTTTTAAGTCATCATTATTTTTGCACTAACCTCCTTGAAAAGTAAAAGTTTTCAACTTAAGAAATTTTCCAAAAATAACGAAATCGGTAATTCGTAACGTTACCATGGTTACTTCTTGAAGAGAATTTATCAGGACCTTTTTAGAATGACATCATTTGACTACTACTTCTACCAGAATTCTTTACTTTGCTGTTTTTATGTGCAACTTAGTGCTATTATTTTATAAATCTCGGTGAGACTGATTAATTCTGATAAGAAGGCAAAATAAAAATGAAAAATGAATTCTGGTAGTTGTATGACGTCGTGGCCTATTAAAGTCTATTTTCGCTTGGGATATTTATGCTGCATGAACCGTGTTGCCCATTACTCAGGCACTGTTGCAATCCGCCGTACGGAGAAAGATGGTGGCTTTACATTTTACCACAATTCCTTTCGAACCGAACACGCCAAATTACACATAAAGTCATATATATATACATTTTTTTTTTTTGGCGGGGGGGGGGGGGGGGGGGGGGGCGAAATCAGCTTCCATTGCATATCCTATGTTTGAAGTTTATTAAACTTTTCTGTGCGTTTTTATGAGCAATTTTATGGTTTTCATGCGCTAAGAACTGTGGGTAAATGTACTAGTTGCATCTTTTTAGGTACGGTGGATTGCGCAGGTACGACGGCCACGATATTAAGAGCGTAGCAAAACGAAAAATGATGTACTGTTTCTTGGGGGAACATCATATGGTGCTTTGTTAAACAACTATATATGGAAATGAAACAACTAGCGGCAACTCCGATCTCTTTAAGACATTGCATCCCACGCGGGGGATATCGATTTGCGTGTATCCCACAGGGATGCATTCGAATTTGGTAATCGACGTGATCATTGATCAGCCAACAATAGTCGGAGTTATATCTGGGAAATGCCATGCAAATTTATAACAAGTGTAAAAAGCAAGTGAAATCAACGCCTCTACACATGCGCATTTGGGCGCATTTCTTTGCCGTACTCTTCGAAACAACATAATCTCAGCTCCAGAGCCTTTGGCTCCTTTTTAGCCACGCAGGAAAGGAGGCTCGATCGCCTCTCTTTCTTGGTTATAGAAAAGAGCTCTGGATTCGAGAATATGAAAAAAAAAAACAACAACAAAGATTAATATCCTGACTTGAAAAGGAATGTGCTCTATGTAGAGCCGACTTAAATTTTAGTACATTATGCACTGCATTCTATCTGTTCATAGAAAGCTTCGTATTCTTGTAACTATTGACTTCTCTCTTCATGATGAGGGCCAATTCGTCACCCTGCAATTCGACTACAACGTCCTTTTTTTATAGGTTTTTTTTTTGAAAAAATATATATTCTAATTACATCTGTTTCTGCATCAAATATCATTCAGTATCACTTAAAGAGAGACTGTATTAAAGGTTCCTTAATTTGGTTTTCTTCCAAAGCGGAGTCCCAGATTCACCAATTTCATGGCTCCTGATTTTTCTCCTACATGGATTCGGCTTGAAGGTTACCTCGCGGCTCATTGAGCTTCCTAGAATAGCGCTCAATGTCTTTAAGTTGTTCTTTAAGTCATGACACTGCAAGCAGTGTTTCGTTACTCCATCGTTGGAATTTACAGCAGTTTCTTCAGTCCCTGACGCTTGTACACAGATCCTCTAAAACTGCGGCGTTTTGACACAACGGGTGGTTAAATAACTGTCTCCAGGCCTTCAAACAGAAATGATAGCAATCAGATGGTTAAAAGGAGTACCACTGTCCATTGTAATTTGCCGAAGTGCTGTTTATGATAGTTAATTTTGCTCTTCTGACTCCCTAGTGTGGACAATGTAACTTTAAAGAACACCCATAAAGAGAACAGTACTATATGCTTGTCCTGCTGCCTTAATTGAAACGGGAGGATTTTTTTCTAGACTAAAAAAGATTACAATCCCCCTTCACGTTAACGTTAGTCAGTTGCAAAAGAGTGCTGCCCTAACCTATAGCTTACACTAATCAACTATTACCTCCCTGATTCCTGGTACTGAGGGAGCCCATTCCTTATAAGCCCGGTGGCTTCTCTTGGGCTTCCTCGCCATGAGAGTTTAAATAATTAGATTTTTTTGCTTTGTACAACTTATGGCAAACAAAACAATAAACAATGGTTTGCAGCCACATGGCAAAGCACCCGTCTTGGTTAACAACACAATACAATATTTCGCCAGAATTTGCATTAAGACAAAAGCAAGCTGTGAAGTTCCCCTATACAGTCGATAAGGGGAACGATTTTGTTATTGTCATTTAAAATTAAAATGGCCACCGCGAAGTCAGCAGCTGCGAACCAGCAATTTGCTACAATTGCATAAGTGGGAAATATTTCGACTACTGGTACTAGTTATTAAAAGTTTGCCTGCCTATTTCTTTGTCGTGTCATGTTACGTGAAAAGTTTTTCCTTAATAAGTCCAGAACCACAAAAATCGTTCATTGGTCACTTTATAAAACGATGAAAGTGATAAACGACCAGCACCTTCCTTGACTCGACTGAACACGCGGGTGAAGACGCACGGTCTTGTCTCCAGTAGGGAGCATTTCTTAAAACCGCTTTTAACCCTGGCTTTTGTTTTGGAGAATCTCTTGCGGTTTGAATTGGAGTTATATCTAGAGTTCAGTTTGAATATACAATTACAACAAATGAATCTAGGTTGAAAAGACTTTCAGGCGCTGCAAAACACTCAGGGGGGGGGGGGGGGGGGGCGACATTACGACATGGCCCTGTCATGACTCCCTCGTGCCCAGGCGCTAGTTAAGCAGGACGAAATTCAGCGAGCACTTGCACTGGACATGCATTACAGCCTTTCCAAGTTGTCACGTGCGTCTCCAAAGAGCAAGATGATAAGCGGCTAATGACCTGATAAACGTACCTACTGGTCCACTGTGCACTGCCTCTCCATTTATTTCCAAATTGTTAACATTCTCCGGTATTTCTGTCTCTGGCTCATGTTCTTGTTCGTCTTTCCAGGAGAACTCTTCGACTTTGAGCACGGGAACTGCACGGCCGGGGCCTGGGAGAACAGAAAAAAAAATTGTTTCTTTTTGGCCAACTGTAATGAAAACCATTCTTTATTGACGCCATACTTAATAGTCCAGTTTGGAGTTCGCTAAGACCGCTGAATTAAAGAAGTGAAGACGCATTTTTTACAGGTTTAACCTCCATCTGAGTAATATATTCACAAATTCCAACGAGAAAAAGACCTGTTTGTTACCCTGTCTATTAATTATATTCAAATTTCAAACACTTACTTGCCAGAATTTCTGAATATTTTACTTTACGTCGAGGCTAACCCTTTATGAATGTGTCGTTAATGTTTGTATTCAGCGTTAATTTTCAATTCGAAACTGGACTATTCGCAAATAGCAATAAGCCACATAATTAGCAAAAGTAAGATATATTGTTTCCTCGTCTCTAAGTAAACTGATATTTTTTTGGCGGTTGGGAGGAGAGACGGAGAGAGAGAGACAGAAAGAAATTGAGCTCATTGATTGATTCGTACCCCTAGGTTCTTCTACATTTTGAAAACGGTGATTCCTTGTTTCCTGGCTAGAAAGAGTCCGATGTTTGCTTTAAATATTTGCCATGATTCTGAACGAGAGGGCCATGAGGATGAGTTTAGGTTCAATGGAAGGAAACTGCAAAAACTATAAAAACTTACAAGTAATAAACAGCGTCAGGGCGTTTTAGACAACGCGTGTCAGTTAAAAGACTGAAAGAAATACAACTGAAGTAGGTAGTAAAAGAATGAAGACAAGTTCGTAAGGTAACTGTCCAATTAGAAGTCTGTGTGATAAATAGATCTGATCAAAATCACATGCAGTGCTCGTGCATATGCATGGTCATTCCATACACTTACATCTGACCGGCAACCCTGGCGACCCAGGCGCGTGCAGTCTGAAGGAATGACCGCTGCCCTTAAAACCGCTGTCTACACTGGAAGTCATGCTCAACTCACTAAGGTTTCGCTTTACATCCGAGATATCTGAAAGGCCCGGCACGTGCAGGTGCGAGAGATATTTCAAAGGAGAAAGAAGCTGGGCCTTATTATTGCCACACTGGGAGACGTTGTGTTGAGCTACAGGTAGGAGAGACAGCGAGAATAGAGGTCAAAGAGTAAACATTAAACTAGGTGCAGGTGGGAAAAAGTACAAGAATAAACATCAAAAGTCAGTATTTAAATGAAACATGTCCACCACTGATTAAGGGACTTGCCGCATTGGTCGACGATGGACACGTTCCCAAACAGCAAATTCGAATACGAATATTTCCTTAAGAAAGTCAGAGAGTAGAAGAGAAAAAAAAGCGAAGACCAGCAAGAAAAATATTGTATAGTACCTTCTGCTTTCATTTATCTTTTAATACTCGAAACATTGTGTATGCTAAATTAGAGAAACGTTTCAGCCAGAAGATTTGTTTAAGATGACAAATTAATACAGTTTTTCTGCCAGGAACCTTGACGCTCCGTGCGTGCCTCAAACGAAGTTTGATTTATTAAACCTTTGAAAAAAACAACCGCTAGTTTTCATAAGTGAAATGGGTAGTACCATTGTAATAGTAACCTCAAGTAGATCAAATTAATGACCATTAACCGATGTTGGAAACAATTATTGCACGGTCAACTCATGATAAAGAAAGCCGGATCAGATTCAGGATGGTATTGCCTCAAAATATATTCTTCATTAAATCCCCTGAAGAAGGACGGTTTGTCCGTCAGAATTATCGGGAAACCTCAAGTCTCTTTTCTCCTTGCTGTTTTGTTATTTATGTCTATATTTTTGTCTTGGATAAAACAGCAGGATTTGGCTGTCGTCATTTTGTATAAAAGTTTCAGCATTGCCTCAACATAAACTGAACTGTTTGATTGTGCTGAAAAACAGTATCAACATGCTACCATGTTGAGGAATTAGCCACAGGAGAATTTGAAAGAAAATTGCCAATTTTAAAAAAAACTCTATCGGATAAGCATGCACTCACAGGTGGTGACTGTCCACAAACCGGTTTTCCGCTGTCGATTATGGTTATTTCCTTGGTAACCACTGTCTGTTGAGCTTCCGCTGACCTGACTCGGATTTCGTGGTTCTGATTCACAAATACCAGGCGTGAGGTATTGGAAATTGTTTTCAAACCCAAAGCCCTCGTCTTGCTGATTATTATCCTCGCTTTCGGCATGATTCTCAGAGTGATTATCTAAATGTTCATTTTCGGCCATATCGGCTACATTCGCATGTTCGGAGGGACTGGAAACACGTTCTACTGGGGAGTCCAGTGGGGACATGATTTCATAGTCTATCGTTATTTTTTCGTTCACGTCTCGGTTACTTGTTGCTAGGAGACTGCCGTATTCGATGCACAAGCCGCCCACGCGAGGAATTCCATCGAGTGAGGACCAAGGAGGAAGAGTTTTTCCGCCTCCTAAAAGTGAGACAAAAATAAATAACCCTTTGTAATTTTAAAATATGGTATTAATCTTTTAATACAACGAAGTGCTTTATTGTTAGATCAGAATCTAGTAATTTGGTATTTCAGTTTTCGACGGGGTTCTAACATAGAAACGATCAGCAAAAAGAGTAATTCTGCAAACTGTTTCTGGGCTCCTGCATATCCACCTGACATTCGGCCTCGGTGGGTAACTTTGTCCCTGATCTGCATAATTCTTCACATCCTACGAAGCCTCATTAATCTATAAATAAGCTGCTGTTCTGTGATCCAAGCCTTAGAGAGATGCATCAAGGCTCCAGGGATATAAAAATATACAATTTATTCCTATCGCTCTTGGACCACGTTAGGACAAGCTAGTCTAAGTTTTAAATCTGTGGACAAAATCCTATGGTATTACCATTCAATTAACACTTCTTTGGGAGAAAATCTGCATTGTACTATTTATTTCTTGGGATTTTGACAAAAGAAATTTAATTTTTGGCGGAATTTTTATCTTTTGCCACAAGTATGAATGAATGTACAGTCACCGGCCAGAGGTCAAGATGACCACGTTTTTTTGTCGCTCTCGTTAATTTAGCAATTTTACTTAGATTTTAAAACGAAACTTTAGAGGAAACCTGGTAAAAAAAAAAAAAAAAAAAAAAAGGGACAAACTATGCCGTTTTTCTCTTAAATCACTACTTATTAGAACCTACAATACTTTCTTATGATACGTTTTTTTCTAGGGGCAAAATATTAGTTGACCTAGATGTACCCCTCTCCCTTCCATTATTTTTCTTTTTTTTCTTTTTTGACAAACTTATTTGAATTTACTTTAGTTTTATAGTGTATTGTAAACTTTCCATGACTCAAGTACTAACGTTTGTCTGTGATTTATCTTGTGTTATATACAATGGAATGGGAAAAATAAATGAAATGAAAAAGTATGAATGAAAGGAATAATCTTATATACATTGTACCTTCGTCTGCTTCAGTCTTTGGTCCGAGAATCCTCAACTCTCTAAGTTCAATACACCCTTTGTCTCCGTCATCAAACTGGATATCAAAGAGACTTCGCCGCACAGCAACAACAGTCCCTGGATAAAACGTGTCTAAGCGATTGTACCATTTAGCCAAGACTCGGGTGCCTATCTCCACTTCCATGGCGTGAGGAATGACATCTGCTACAATGCATTCGGCATGCGACCTCTTGTGTCTTATTTTCTTGCCATTATCAAGCTTCACATGAATTTCGTCGTTCATTTCTGTCACGATACCTCGGAAAAAACAGCCCTTTTCTGCTCTTGCCCATACTCGAGAGCCTACTCCTATACAGGCTTAAAGAGAAATGATAGCACCAGTTGAAAAGTCAGTAAATTTAACCTAGTGTATTGTTCTTAACTTTCTTCTTTAGTTTTTTTTTTTCAGTTGTAAAGAGTGCTTAAAATATTCAATAGGAAAAGGCTCAAATCTTTTTTTCGAAATTCAGTTGTAAAATAAGACACGTTGAAGAAAAATTTTCTTCAGCTTTCAAAGCTCTGAGTGGAACAAGCGTATAAACTTACGGCTGGTTGATCAGTCATGAATGTAATCGCGAAGAAATGAGGGATAGTCACGACCAGGAGGAAATCCCCTTAAATGGCGGAGGTACTCGTAACACCTATAGAGGTGATGGGACCTTTATTACACTTGGGTCCATTTATTACACTTGTGCCTTCTACAAGGCCATAGTGGCCACCAGTCAAAATAAGTTTTTCGGTTTGAACCCCTAAAAGACCACTACAAAGTACCATGAAAAATGACTCTAATGGCGCTCATTTTAGATTTTAGTGCCCCAAGCTGCGCATGCAGCAATCCCAAAACATTACACCCCAAAAAGATACGATGGGTCGATGAGCAGCCCCGCCATTTTCATGGAAAATCCCCTCTCCCCCAACACGACACTGACGACAGGAATGACAAGCTAAGCTCTCTGTGGTTGCATGTATAGGCTATTTTTAACTCATTCTTACCTATGCAGCGTTTTCTGGTTAATTTGAAGCTTGAATCCTCTTTAAAGAAATGAGAGTTTTCATACTTTTGCAGAAGAAGCTGCTCTCCACATCGGCGAATAAAATGCGCTGAATTCAAGAGTGATTCGAAAGCGAAGTAACCTTCAAACCACATATCTTGAAGAGGGAGGAATGTGCTTTCTTTCCCTGAAGAAAAGAACTAAGTTCAGCATTCTTTTCTTTTTAATGTATGTATGCGAGAATTTATCCTTGATTTTGACTAGAGGAAGTTTTTTTTATGACAGGCGGCCCAAGCTCGATGCCTAAACTACCGAATTCGATACTATTTTGCATATTACGAACGATTTATAGACTTTGTATGAAAAATAGGATTTAAGGAATTTGCAAAAGTGAAATCAGACCTTCAAGTGATTTTCTTAAATCTTCTTTTGTGAACTTAGACGCAGTCCTTTAGCATTCAAGGCCTGAAAAAATCGCCAACATTTGACAAATTAAAAAAGTTGGAATAAGGGCAATGAAGTTTCAAACAGCGCGAATTCACTTTTTTTTTGGTGATGTTTTCGCTCCCGTTGCCGTTTAGCTCCCTAGTCAAGCACAGAGGATAAGGCCAATTAGGCCAAGAATGTTAATTATTCTCTGTAGCCGAGTTTTTGTAAATTTGCCAGATATTGCTTTTCAAATCCGATTCCTTCCTTCCATAATACGTTCCTTCGAACCTTTGCTTCTCTTTGAAAGCCGACCGTGCAAGTTGACCTCAAGACATATAAAAAACTCCTAGATCGTTGCTTCTATATTTTGATTTTGCTTCCAGCACTTTGAAACGACATAAGAAAATATTTCTTAAAACTTTAAAAATGCCTCGGTATTTATATTTGGGCTTTTCAGAGAGCCTAAACAACGGGCCGAAAGCCAATTTTTTTGCCAATAAGTGCACAGTAATTTTCAAGGAGTTATAATAACTCTTCTAGTGGGGCTAATTTAACTCTTTACAGAGGAGTTATTTTTGGGGGGAGTTATTTTAACTCCAACAAGGAGTTAAAAGAACTCTTTCTAAGGAGTAAAAATGACCCGAAATTTGGAGTTAAATTAGGAGTTAAAGTAACCCCCAAAAAGGGGTTATCCTGTACATAAAATTTTTACTCCATTTTTGGAGTTATAATAACTCCCTAAAAATTACTGTGTGCTTCTTTTTTCCTTCTTTCACTTAAATTTCAACTTTGACCAATCATCGTCAGCCATTAGCAAATCAAACTCTAAGATTCTACACCGTACCGGACTTTTTATAATGATTGCCGCGTGATAGATATCTCGACTCAAGACAATTTGTAAATGCCACACAATCGATAGCTACTCAGTGTGGAAAACAATTAAAAGGCTTACTTCAGAGAACTTCCAGCCACAGCTTAGCTTATGTTTTTAAAGAACTTAGTTTTACGGGGCTTTATTTGCTAAAAGGAAGTGAGAATCAAATACGTATCGATAAAAAAAATTTGCTAAAATTAAAAATGTCCGTGAAAAGCTGTGTCGAATGTTCAAATCGAGCTCATGGTAAGATTTGCTCATGAGAACTATTGACAGTAAACATATGGGTTTGTTTAATATGTAAAATCTAAGTCACCTCCGTGATTTGAGTCAATTGTAACTCAGTAACTTCCTGATCTGTTTGTAAGTGAATTCTTTTAAGCAGTACAGAGGAAGATCTCTTAAGCGGACACCCTCCAGCTCGGGCCGCGAAAAAGGTGTTCGTACCTGGAGCTGGCCGCTTACGAGAATGTAAAAAAAAGAGTTTGTATGGGAGTTGAGCCCCCTTCCCAAAGTGTCCGTTACGACCTCCACTGTATAGTGTATTTCGGCCTTGTCAGCACCATATGCTTTCTTCATGCTGTTCACTTAGAATACCATCGTGTTTGACTGAAACGCACAGGCTAAACCCTGGCTGCGTTTAAATAACCGAAGCCTGCGCTGTGCAGCTCCGTTTAGTGCTAAAGCGAAAAATAAAGACACTCTTGCATCGACTTGTCCGCAAATTGACGGCAACAACTGATCAAGCAGACGCGTAAAGGAGCGCCAAAAATGCAATTAAAATAGTAGTTTCGAATCGTGTTTTGCTTTTAGTAATACCGAATACATTTTGTAGTTTTAGAATAGTCGATTCTTTTCACTAGGTACAATTCATTGTGACATCTCAGTGGGCTAACTTGGAAATGAAATGATACTACTCACATAGGGATGCAACCGACTTTATTTAAATACATCGCCACATGAACAAAGACAAGAAACTTACATGAAAAGCTTGATTTGCAGAAGTTTTATAAATCAACTACAAAGAAAACTCCACGGTGAGGTGAAATTTCGACTGACTTATGCTTTCGCTTAGTTTCTCAGAAAAAAAGAAAACTGTTTAGCTACAGTAAGGCATGGCTGGAGTTCACTTTTCTGTAGCTATTGTAGGTTATATCTTTGATGGTTATCTACCCTTTGTAGAACCAATCAAAATAATTTATTTCCCGGACACAATATAATCAAGAAACAGTCGTTTGTAAATATTGATTACGATAATAACATTTAACTTTCACCATATAATCGTACAAATTAAGTAAAAATATCATACTTACTGTAGTTTTCGGAATCATCGAAGGGCTCCAAAATAAGATAGTTGTTTCTTGCTCGCAGATAATGGCGCCGTTTTAGCAGACTTTCGAACGAAATTCCGTCGACGCCTTCAGCCAGACCCTTGACAATGTTATAGCGATCCTTTCCTTTTTGCAGTGATTTTTTCCTCTCTCTTTCTCTGGCTATTTTAGATTGCTTTCTGCTCTGTGAACAAGGAGGCAGTGTACACGAAAACATCACCTGAACGAAAAACAGGACGAAAAAGGGACTATCGAACACTGCGCAAACATTCATGTACCAAATATTTGTTTCCACACATTAGGTGGAAGTACGCAACTGTTAAAATTTAATCGCTACTAGCAGGGTAACAGTATTTTAAGTGGCAAAATTTGCATGAAAAACCAATTTAAGAAATGCTTCTTACGTTTTTCATACGGTCTGTCCTTGAGATTCGATTAAAATGTAAATTGCTAGACATTAGGTCGTTTCTTCAGCCTAACAAACACAATTTGCCTGGTTGAGCCTCTGAAACTGGCAGTTCAGTAAATCGCATGAATACTAAATTCTGCCTACCTGCTTGTGGCTATCCTATAGCAGGTACTAATTTTTGAGCGTTGTTTGTGTATCTGTATAACCGACTGTTTAAGATTGAATAATCTCTACTTGGCAATGGCAACTGTTTTAGAATCTTTTGTCACCAACTAGTGGCTTCTTAGCTTCGAACACATCACAGAGAAGTCGCTTAGTTTCGATTGTATTTGAATTTAGTCATCGTAGACTTCAATGAAGTGATTTTGTAGTAGTGAATGGAGAGCATCATAAAAAGCTTTACTAACTTAAGGACCATGCCTGCACAACTGACTAATAAATCCACGTTTTACTTGGTAAACAACGCACTTGAAACTTTTAATAAATTTACTTAAAAGCATCTTTATTGCGTCGAGGAAAGTGCTGGTAAGAATGTTCTCAAAAACCTCAAAGCCTCAAAAAGCCTTGTTTAAACCTCAAAAATTGCTTGTTAACTTTGTAAACAAAGACTAGTTTAGGAATGCATAGTAAAAAACATTGCCTGATTTTTAGCAGAGAAAAGAAAAAAGCTTCATTTAGCTGGGCGTTAATTGTAAATGTGTAACTTGGGTAAAACGAGATTTTGTTCAGAAGACTGGCAACTTACCCTCGTAAACACTGCACCTGACGACTTTAAGTTATTATGTAAATTAGTTTGTTTTAAAATCCAACGCTCTTGATTGTAGGTGTCGCGCAGGTGTTGCAGTCATTGTTTGCCGACATTTTTAAAGCTTGACTGATTAATTTGAACTTGTTATGTTTTCTGCTTATTTTCAGCTCGTTATTTCTAATAAGTCTCGTCTTGGCCTGATTATTTATTAACAACAAAACAGTTATAAACTCTGGAAGCCGTTAGAGCCCCGGCGGGGAGGGGAGGTGGGGGGGGGGGGGGCTACTTGGGTTAATTTTTGCTACCCCATTATAGTCTATTCTGTGGCCAATTATAGACCCCATCTTAGTCACTTTTGTGCGTATATGTAATTTTTGCGATCTCAGCTTAGTCACTTTCCATTTTTATGAATTGACCCATTTCAGTTTTAGATTGAACCAGGAGCCCATCAAATTTGATAAGCTCCTGATTGAACAACAACACTTTACCGTTTCATCTGCAGTTACAAATATTCTGGTACTTTTGCTAACCGTAAATATGAAGAACTGTCTTACCCCCATAAACCCGAAAATGTGCGACCCCATTCTAGCAACTCGACCCCATCCGGCGGCACATCCCCATTAGCCTCTTTTAGGGAAGTACCCCCCGGGGTTAGAGTTTTCCGGAAGAGCTTGGACTAATTGCTCAAAGTACTTTCAAGTTAACCAAGTTATGATTTAAGCTAAATAGCTATTAAAATTTATTTTAATAAAGGCTGTTTCCAAGTAATTCTACCTGTTTATTTTGGCTGCGAGTTAGTTCAAACAAACCTCGAAGTTCGGGTCGGTACATTTTTTATCAAGAAATCCTTAGTTGAATTTTTGTACTATTTAAACTACTTTTCGATTGATCGCCGAGTAAGAAATCTTCTAGCAATGATGGCTAATGGAGAAATTTCTAAATATAAACATGTTAGCTCACACAGCCCACGCATAGCAGACTGACGTTGGGTCGAGCGGAATCATTGGGATAAGAGTGAGACATAAATCAATAATTAACTAGCAGCGTTGTTCTATGACGTCATCTTTCAAGATTTTACTCATTTCAGAGTGCTTAAATGTGTTCTCACTATTTAAATATAGGAAATCAATACCTTCTCATAGTAAATCAACAAAAAATCGATGACTCCTGTGTTTGTATTATTCCAACAGAGAAGAATGACAAAGTGACTGAAATGAGGCTTCGACAGTCAACAAACAATCGATTTCATAAGGTACATCAGGAGCTTCAATGGACGTGACTTGACATTTTCTTATTCATTGCATTTTAGATTAGTGGGGAGAATTCGCGTACAAATCCGTGCCAAGAGGACTTCCATTCGAGCCTGGTCTGCCTAAGCCTCTCAACAGACTGTGTACTTTAACTGGAAGTGGTCATGGGAGAGAGTTTTTAGTTCTTAAAAATATCGTTGTTTATGTAGATACATTCATGTTGTTGATTTTTTTGTATAGATATGCACCAAGAGACTATAAAGGGGACAGAGAGGGCATCCCCCATATACACCCTATTCCATGGGTAATTCGTCTCGAGTTATATTTAGAATCGGGATAAAGTTACCTCGCGCGAGGCGTGGATGTTTCGTGGAGGTTTCGCATGACCAAACGCCGTGCAAAACATGTCGGGCGAGAGGCAATGAAAGCGTAAAAAGATCGAGAGCATTCCTGAATATTGAAGCGAAATGAGTCGGCGCTCACCTGGGAAAAAGGAATCGCCGGACTCTTTGACAACCCGTGAAATCAGTTTAACTCGAAGTTGTCGTAACCTCAGTGCTTTAATAAAATGAGATATTTGGCCGGTCTATTGAAACCGGTCGTTTGTACAATTTAGGGAGTTTAAAATCCAACGATGCGGACGACAACTAGAACGTCAAAAAAACAATAGGTTTAATTAGCAAAACAACAACTTCGCACGTGCAACACACTTTTTTGTTCATTTCTTTCCCGTTTTTGCACGACTACGACGTGAAAATGCCTAATTTCGCGTTTTATGGACGACGTAAATAAGCAACGACGAAATTTTATTTCTCTTTCTGAGGTTGAATATGGTCCCTTGAAATTCTGCTTTAGGAGGATTCGCCTACAATTGACAAAGTAAGTGGGTAGGAATAATCGCTATAAAGACTGAAAAAAATAAACATCAAACCAGAAATTGCTCTCTTCAAACTGTAAATTATAAAAGATCCTGAGAGAATATTCAGTGTGTTAAGGATTTCCCTGCTCTACTGTTAGCTCTATACAAGGGAGGAAGGGCGATTCTTTTTTAATTTCGGTTTCGCTGACACAGCTTTCGAAGAAATCTCTCTGTAGTCGTTTTCTTCGACAAAAGGAATAGCAAAATTGCTCTCCGCGTCTTCCCCCATTTTGTTCTGCGTCATTTCGTGAAGGACGCGTGGCTCTCAGCGTGGGTCATCCACGCGGAACACATTCGTGCTATGTGATGGGCTGTTGTCTAATCCCCCTTGAGATCTGTGGTGTTAAAAATAACTCGAGACGAATTACCTATGGAATAGGGTGTATATGGGGGATACCCTCTCTGTCCCCTTTATAGTCTCTTGATATGCACCCATGTTACATTTTACGGGTGCATTTGGTTTCATTTCTTTCGATAAGAAAGTTGCAAGTCTTTTGAACCAATCAAATAGTGTTGGAAGTAAAATGATGTCGAACTTATTCTTAAGAGCGCCTCTTTAATTTGTTACGCTCAGTTCCACTTCTCTCTAGATACTAAAGTTTATTCAATTACTACAATCGGCGACAAAATTAGCTGAGACACTTCAATCTAAAGGGGCTTTCTGACGCTTTACTGACTTCCAGAGGGGAAAATAAAGCTTTTCCTCCCCCATCCCCTCCACGCAACGTTGTGCCTCTGTTCGAGCTACCTATAGAAACAACAAACACTTTGATTGGAGGGGAAGGGGGGGGGGGGGGGGGGGGCGGTGTGGACTCTTTTGTTCTCTGTGGTAACTCTATTTGAGTGCAATGTCTCAACAATTTTTCGCCGATTGTAGCTCTTTATTACGGTAGAATATCTAGTACGCACACTTTAGTTTTCCACTGATTGTAATGCGAAGGGTCCGCTGCGGCCTTGAAACCACTCTATACATGGATTACTTTAAGTAAATAGCAAGTCACAACTTAAGTGGTATCGACGAAAGAGATTTGAGCAAATACCGTATTGCTATAGTTTAAAAATATTTGTCAATCGGAACGGTGGAAAAAATATTCCATATTCTTAGTTGTAAGACCGGGATGCTTTCCTTTTCTATCCATATCAGTACAAAACTGATACTCTCTGAGTTACATGGTTTTAAAAGGAATGTTAATTTATTTTTCTTGACTCTATCCTGACTCTTAGTTTGTATGGCTCGTTGCACGGGGCATTTTTTTCCTCAGCTAAATGGTTAACGACTTTTGGAGCTTTAACTCGATTCTTTCAGCGCTTTCAATAGAATTCTGTCCGCTACGGAGATGAACTTGTTCGACTGACAAAGCTTCAAAATCAAAGGATCTGGCAATTAATTGCTTCTAAACTGATTCACTTGCGAACAAAGCGTCCCATGAGTTGTGCTTTAACCGAAAGCCTTCAGAACTACTCTATGCATGGAATAAAGAATTAAGACGGTATATCCATCCTTAATTAAAAAAAAAAAACAGCATAAAACAATTTCCTTCTTTATTTTTCGTTCATGTTTTATTAGTCAGCTGTGAAAACACTGAAATTCATATTTGTTTGATTAACACGACCTAGTAATCAGTTCTAACCTTGCGAAATTTTAAACAGAGAGTTGTTGTTTTTTACCAAGACTTTTAGTTACGAGCCGACAGGTGCCCCTTATATATTCTCTGTTGTTAGACAAAAAATTCGTCTTTAAAATTCTTGCTTCCTTACCAAATATGCTCTGCCAACAAAAAAGGCTACGTCTTTTCATGGGACATGAAAAGTAATTCAAAAAGGTACTTTTGTTCGAAATTCGCTGACTAAGCAGAGAGCCCCCGTCAAGAAGAAACTTCTGCCTAACTTGTAACCAGCCAGATTCCTCGATTGACACAAGAAAAAGGAAAATTTCTGATATAGTAAAACCCAAGTCACTGTTTCTGGACCGCAGTCAAAATTACGTCTGTTACGTAAGCTATCAGAGTCCTTGTTGAATTCCAATTTGCTGTGTTTTAAATTAAATGTTACGCACCGTGTGAGATTAAGGTTTCCAGCTTGGGTTGCTTGCAGCGCAAATGAAGATGGAATGCAGTGGTAAGTCTATAGGCCAATTCAGTTATTGTTTTCGATCAATTAAGCATTTCTCGATCAGAGGATTTTAATAAAGGGTTCAGTTTTTTTTTAAACTTTTTAAGGGGTTTAGATTCGCCAGTAGATTATACTTATACCAACTTGTCCAATTTATTCTCAAATGTAATTGGCATCTTTATTCAAGAGAACATATTCCATCAACTTCACCTGAAAAATTGCTGATGTCTGAAAGTCATTTATCACATCGTAGGATTTTATCACGCGATGATGAGCTATACCCCGTAGGTCCCATAACGAGTAGCGAAGTTTTGAGTCTGCGGAAAAGAGAAATTTAACCAGATTGGTCATAAAAACCCGTTTCTTAAGGCCTGTAATTCTTGCGTGTCCGTAAAGCAATTTAATAACATACGCAATCTTTGCATGAAACGGAGTGTTAATTTTTGTTTGTTTTTAAAGGACAAGCTTCAAGAATATTTGAGATGAAAAAGCAAGCTAACTAAAGATGGTTTGGAGGCATAAAAACGTACCTTGATCCATCATCATTATATTGCTGATTCTTTTAGCATCAGTGGTCAGGGTGCGAAAAGATTGCACGACTCGGGTCTTTATTAAACCGACTTATGGGCTGTATTTAAATTTCCTAAAGTCATGTCTGAAAAATGATAGGGAAAATTGCGTATTTAGTTGGTCTGAAAATCACTAGTGGTTTCAGTAGGGGCAACGTACGCATGGATAGTAACGCCAGGGCTTCAGACCTGTTTTAGCAAGGAGCGGAGTATTGGCAAATGGTTCGCTTTTTTGGACTCGACTACAATTGTTTAATATCTAGAGGCTGTCAATCTTTCATTAAGAAAAAATCAGTATATTGCAATATAACCACGGAGTCATGATAACACATGTATGTCGATTTCAAACGTACGGTTCTCGTTAGCACCTCTTTTATAGGACAACAAGAATCTGAATTATAAGACGACGAACTGGCCAGAATCCTGAAAAATTATCCACCGTTGTTTGCCGCTTGTTACAGTGCGGAAAGTGTAAAAAGTTTTAAATTAATTCAAAGTTAAAATGTATTGTAGACTCTTTGGTTTCCTCGCAACGCTGATCTCTGTGAATATTGTTGTTTAAATTTTGATTGCAAATTTCACTGATGAAAGTAAGGTGTACTATGGGAGGTAGAGGGTTCCAATAAATAACATACGTTTGTTGCTTTGAAGGCACACGAACGATGCCGTTTAAATAGTCTTTATAAATTTCTGTTGTGACTTGTTACGAGAAATGTTTCAGTCTTGATAGTTCTGAGATTTTAGTAAGGGGTAAAAATAATTACGTAGATATCAACAAACAATTCTAAACCACAACCCGAATGCATAATATCATGTCGGAAAATTAGCAACTAAAAAGTGATTTGTTTTTTCGAAAACAAACTATCATTTACAACATAAAAGCATTCCAACCAAAACGCTGACAGTATCATTATAAAATTCTATTCGCCGTGATTTTTTGTTATACCCGGTCGTTATTTCACTCATCGCGGCAGTCCGCCAAGGATTCGAATTCTGAATTAAACGTTCTTGAAGCTACATGGCGTCGGTACTTGTCAGAAGTTGCCACTTTTTTATCGTGTTTGTTTTATGAAAAACAACGTTTGCTTTGCGACCCTTATGACAGATCGCAAATCATTCTTAAATTCATATTTTTTAAGTATCTGTTGAAACGTTACTCAGTGAGCTTGAATCTCAGCCTTCTCTAAATTAAAGTCAAAGCCAAGGCAAAGCCATTTTACTAAAAGGCTTGAAAAACCCTCTCTCCCCTTTGGCCAGATCACGGTAAGAACTACATACGGTCCTCGATGTCATTCGTTAATGACTTTCGCGTGGTACAATCACATCGATCAAAATATACCATGCAGTCAGATTTATCGATTTACAAAGAAGCAAAATATCCGGGGAATAAATTTCGGTTTCGACTCTATTTTGTTTAGATTTATATAGAATAAAACCCCCCAAAAAAGGATTATGACAAAAAAATCAGTCACATCAGTGAAAAATGTATTTTTGTTGCCTTGGTCGCCAGAATGTGGCACAGACGAAAATTTAATGGTGCAATATAAACCTTACTTCACTAAAAATTAAACAAAAACATTAAAAAAAAATTAGGTCATCAGTTTAAACCAACCACGAAGTTGAAGTGAATTCACTGTTAACTTTACAGACTTAAATCCTACCTTTTCAGGGTTTTCTCGCTTTTGTTTGTTTTCATGACAATTCATAGTTGATGCCGGGGTTCTAGTCAAAAATAAGCGAGAGCTTCCCTCAGTATTTGACCTTTCGTCGAAGTTTCTCCGAGGAATGGAGCAGCGATCCAACTTGACAAAACAGATACCAAGTACCTCATTTTTGTGTGAAAAAAGGAAAGAAGAACGGCTTAGGGTACAAGGCTCTGTGCCAAGTATAAGGGATATGTGTCAAATTAATTTCGTAATAACTGTGATAAATATGAAATTATTCATTATCACTGTAAAGCAAAAGCTTTGCATAAATCAAGACTTTAATCACAGTTACGGCGTCCCGATCACCTGCAGGGCTCTATTGTATTGGATTCTAAAGGAACAATTACAGAAACTATTTCATTAGTAAAAGGGTGAACATTTCATTATTACAAGAACCTTTCTCATTCAGATGTTTCCTATTTATATTTATAGACATCAGCTTCCCGACTGGAATATTCATATTAAAACTTTAATAGGCTGTACCCGCTGGCAGCGACATACCTACGTTTGTTTTACATGTTACTTTGCCAGCGAAAATAAGTAAATAAAAAAATTGTCGCACCTTCTTTTTTTATTGTATTTTGACAAGCTATGAGGTTATACCGAGCTATATTCATTTCCATCTAGCACACGTCAAAAACGTCATTGAAGTAGTATTGTTTATGATTTTCTTAGATGATGTGGTCTACCTTTCTGTCTATTCTCACGAGGATGGAAAAACACTAAGGAAAAATACCTTAACATTACAGCCAATATAAAAACATCACATTCCCAAATAAATCTGTCTTTGGTATTTAAAAGGTTAATACAACAAACAAAAGTCGTCTTTAAGGTAACGTACTTTGGATGAGTATAACTTTGAGGACCTCTTAAAAAGGACTCTGGCTAAATATGGAACAGTTGAGTTGCCTATGTACTGAAACATTACCATTACCGCGGGAAAAAATATTTCGGACGCGGACACAAAGAAATGCCATTAAAATCAAGTCAAAACATTAATTCTTGCTTCTCGGACTCAATTTTGTTTCTAAATCTCATGTTTCCTAGTTTACCTACTACATTAGGAGAACACCTCGCACTTTCGACGTCCACTTAGATAAAATGTCCAGACTTTCTACGCTCGTTTCAGTTTGTTTCAAGGAAGTGCGGGCATTTTTTTCACTTTTCAACACAAATGTGTTGTTTCATGTCAGTAATTTTGTGGGTGTTAGAATTATAGCATGACGACTTTCTCGTGAACTTTTCGTTTCGTGATAACTACTTTCAAATGAACAGTTTAAAATGTACTGATGGCGCTTCTCTATTGCTTTTTGTCGGCATAGCCTGTGTTGGTTGCCTGGTATTTTGATAGAACGTTGACACTTATGTCAACATTTCTTAAAATCAAAAAAGAAGAAAAAACAAACAACGAAACAAAATTGTATTTTCGATTAAAAGCGAAGAAGAAATAACTCATCATTACCGGGAAAAATATTAAAAAACAGAAAAGAAGGCCGATTATGCGTATGTAGCTAATGGTTAGGGTAAGTGAACTCAAATAATCTAAGCCACATACTTTTCCTAAACTGCCGAAGGCTATTTTCTACTTTCAAAGTCTTTTCGCTGGAAGTTCTCAAGAAACGCTTTTCAAAATGCTCATTAGGGTATGATTAATAATTTAGGCTGTGGTATCTACTCATTCTTGTTCGACTTGCTTTAATTTGAACGGACGGCGGTTAGCAGGCTCTTTGAGTATACAACAAGAAAAAAGAAATTTAAAATTCTTACCTTCTGTGCGGTTTTATCGCATTTCTTAAAATATCTTTGTTCACATAATGAGGGAAATAGATTGTATATGTTTGAAAGGAACGTGATGAGAATGACAAAATAACACAAATGAAATGAAATATTAACAGTACATTAAGATTGCACGGAGAGTGCTGTCAGCATGGCGGGAATAGTATCACTAAGAGATCGACTGTCATAAGAAATATAGAGGATTAAAACTTATCTCTGCATAATATGTCTGGTTCATTGTTTACACTAGGAAACATCCTTAAAACTGATACGTAGTGACTTATTAATATTCTCTGTTTAATGGCACGTGGATTCATGAGTACACATTAACTTTACATACTATTTCTTTTAATATTTATTTTTAATCAGTGCATCACGTCTAAACCTCTATTTTACTGATGCTTTACTCCTGAGGATTAATTTAAAATGACATTCCGGTTAAAACAGGTATAACAACTACAAATTACTTATCATATTTTTCTGTGCAGCTTTAAGTAGCTTAAGATAGCCATCATGCACCGATGGAGGGGAGAGAAGTCGGGAGCAGGTGGGGTGGGGAGGGTTTAAGATAATGATTGTGCCGTTGGACTCAGGTTTGTTCGTCAGTTTGTGACCGTTGGCAGCTACTGTTGTAAAATAAGGACTCTTTCCCTCCTTTTAGAAGTTGTGACAAAAAAACAACAACGACAAAAAAGCTGTTAATTTTCCGTCGTTCAGCCTTAGTCACCATACAGCAAACAAATGCCGTCGCGATTTTCTAAGCTAATTCGAAAAGATTGAGTTTTCGGATTGATTTTCTTAGCATTTTAGTCATCAAAATAAACTAGAACAGTTACGTCAGGCAAATCAAATAATAAACGAACACGACTACTTTGATTGACAGTGATTTTCGCCTCGAACTTAGAGAAATTTTCAGTGGCTTATTTCGATTGACCTTGAGAGTTAAGTAGCCCTGACTGCAAGAAAGTCTTAGACTTTTTTATCAGACTTGTTTGTAGCGACCTTTTCCCGACGATCTGTTCAAAACGCGAGGCAAACGAAACACGGTATAATATTTTGTTTCTTGTTTTTCCTATTTTCCTGACCTACCAGCTAAATATTTGTTCTTTTGTCTCTTTGAGGAACGAATAATAGTTATAAGATTATACATAAATCCAATTCAGTTATAGTTTCACTTAAGACTTTGCAGTGAACCCATTGACTGGGTGTTTCAGATAGAATGCAGCAGTGAGTGCCTAACATTTAAGAAAACACCTATCTCATTTCAGGTTAAAAAATAGACAATGAAAACAATGACAAAACAATCATAATAATAATAATAGAAAACCTAATCACATAAAGGCTCGGGAAATTATTAGGATTTGGACAAAACGTGCGTGAAATTAATCCCTAATTTCACTCGTCATCATTTGATTACACATACTACTATTGCTACTACTCCTACTACTCCTCCTCCTCCTCGTAATAATAACGATACTAATAATTAATATGACTTGTGCTTATTATTATTACATGTCAGAGCAGGTCCTTGAGTAAACGAGCAGCATTATCACTTTCAAAGACCGTAGAAACCAGAGTTGTTTTATGAAGCAGTCAATTTTTAAAAACTTAAGGCAATTTTTTGTCTAAGTGCGCCGATTTCCATTTGTAAGCTATTTCCAAGAGCTTTGATTTACTGTAATTTCTATTCTATGGTGAGATTACAGGGGGTCCAGACTGACGTAAGCAAAAAACAATTGATTGAAAATTAAGCGTTGTGTGAGTGTGTTGATAGTCTCAAGAAGACTAAAAAATGTTTTACTATAATGTAAAATTGCATACCGCATTTCGCCGGGGTGCATTTCGTTCAATTAGTATAGGTAATAGCATGATTTGTAGTGATATTTGGCATAAATACCACAAGTGATATTTCAAAATTGTTATACGTAATTTGAGACAATTTTGAAATATCACGAGTGGTATTTATGCCAAATATTACGTACAAATCATGCTATTATTTGTTTATACTACTACCCGCAAAAGGTTTGTAATTTTCACATGAAGGTATTTCAAATTAAGTTGAAATACCACTGCTCTAAGCCAATCAAATTGCAGAAATTTCTAATGTAGTAGTATATAACACATGTATTTACCTATCCAGACTGCATCATGAAACAATAGCTCATTGCACAAGCAAAATCTAAACAGACTAGTACGCTATTTATTTTCTTCCGAAGCCATTGACGAGCCCTTATTAACTAAGTAAGGACTTGTCAGAACATACAATTACTTGATTACATGTTGCTTGATTTTATGGTTGTAAGTTTTTGGCCAAATTTCGAAAACATTGTACGGCGAATGTTCAGGAACGAACACTACTTTCTAAAATGACATCTACGCAAAAGAGTCATGCTTTTGATTGAAATTCCTAGAAAGAAGGATTTTAAAGTACATGTTGATCTGTATCATAGCCACATATAAAAAAATAAATTGGAATTATTGAAACAACACGTGTGGAATGCCAAAACTAAAGAAACATTATGTTTGTTGAGAGAAAGTGTAACTATTTAGAGATGTAAAGTAATCTTGATAATTATTCGAGTTTCAATACTGGTTTTCAAGTTTAATGTTTATTTCGATTATGGATACATGAATCTTAAGGAAAAGAATTCAAGGGAAAATATACTGGGTTAGTTAAATTTGAGATTGAGAGTAATAAAGGATCGTGAAATTCCAGCGACTTTTATGCTTAAAAAACTTACGTTTAGTTATTATTTAAAAAAATCAATGCAAGTAAATAAAGCATGATGTGTAAAATATAATACTTTGTAAATATATTTTCCACATTGCTGTAAGTTAAATGCTTAAAACATTTAGGTAATAATATTCATTTGGCAGAATTTATAGCCACACATAAATTCCTTACAGTTGTATTTTTTACAATACTTTAATACTTTTTTTGTTAATTTTGACTGATCGCGATCTTTTTTAATCCGATTTTGAGCAACATTGATCGTACACGGTGTTTTGGAGTGGTTTTGCATCTTAACTATACATTCACCTGGCAGTTTTATGGTAAAACGCCAAAAACATGTGCTTTCTTTCTTTCTTTTCTTTCTTTTCTCAACTTTGTCCCGGCATGATGCCAAACTGGACGCCTACGGAAAAGAAATTGCATGCAGACGTATTTCAATTCTTTTCGTGGGCGAATTGTTAAGATGTCTAATCTTCAAAATACGTCCCGTTTTGTCGGGCGATATAGATTTGGCTTATCTTAACACCTCCTGAAGAAGCAACGACATTTGCATTTTATACTGGAGACAAAATTGTCGATTGATTTAGAAGATAGAAAGCTTTTAAAAGAGTGTCTTTCTTAAGCAAACAAGACTTTTTGAACGATCGGTGCGTGAAGTATTTCAAAACTGACTCTCTCGCCCGAGTTACCCAGTATTCAAAATTTATTAGTCATATCAGGAGCAACCTATCGCCGCACAGAATAGGTTATGTTTCCTTTGACCTCACAGAATATTATAGATAAACTTGACCTTACTTTCATTTCGACCCTGACGTATTAAATCGAAGGTTAATATCATGATGAAACCAACAGCTTTTCGCACAAGCGTTGGCAATGAAGAAAATAAAGAACTTGAAATGAAATCGAGATAAGATATCAAAAGCTGACGCAAAATTTCTGGATCTGAAAATCCCTCTTTATTAAAAAAAATGCATAAATGCCTTGAACACGTTCGGTTTTGGCAGGAAGCGCCTCACGTCGCCATACAATCACTCGCTAATTTATCACTTTAGTTCCGGATCCGCTTTCTTGACTGAATAACGATGACTGATTTGCTTTAAACTTCTTCATTTCCTTTCATGCCTCATGTCTATATTTTTATTTATTTATTTATTTGGATGTAAAAACATGGTATTAGACTTGACGTTTAGCAGGACCATGTACTTTAGTTTCCATTCATTCATTGGTGAATCAAGAGCGAGCTTACGTACTCGTAAAAGAAATCGCTTGGGAAATAAATACCAATGATCTGCGTGCTAGTTCCTTAATTTTTAACAATACCTTCTTTGACATCTTAATCTGAATATCAGGGGTAACATTACTTAGCATTTTCCCACTAACCTGCTTTATAAACAACGTAGATCGTTTGTCGGGCATTTGGTTCAGAAGGCAATACGGCTCCAAAACGTGCAACAGAGCGAATCAGAGCTGCCGACTAACAACCTAAACCACATCGATCGCATTGACAGATGTTTTTAAAAGCGTCCAGCTCCGTGAAAAAAGTAGTCGCCTTGAATCTGAATCACAAGCGAAAACTGATTCCTCAACTGACAAGCCAATCGTTACGCCTGAATGACTCACTGAGTTCGTTCTAGCGTTGTGACTATGCTTTGAAGTAAATTTTGTAAAATGAAAACTGTCATCTCGTTAAATATTAAAAGAATTCTGCAGTTGATTGATACGCTTAAGGGAGGGAGGTATCACAGACACAGCTGGAGAGAATACAAAAAAATTAATTCCAGGTCGTAACCTGCACCAGATATGAAAGTTATTTACTTTCCGTTCTTTCTATTTTAAAATGTTGCTTATTGACATAAAATTACTAATCAGTCTCTCGAGATTTCCAACACCTGGCTATGTTTCATGATGTTATTTAGTTGTTGTTAGAAAAATAAGTCGTTGATTCACCCCCTCCTTGGGGGACATTTATTCATTTGCGACGTTAGACCAGCTTGAAAAGTTTTAAAACATCATATGATGTGTGCGCTAAATTTCAAATATGTGGAACACTGGCGTAGCTTGCATGTTTTAGGGGGCTACTCGGACTCGGTGAAAATATCCGTGACAGATGAAAAAATAGAAGAAGACATTTTTCTGTCATAATTACTTTGTTTGTTAAGGAAGTAGATGATCACTTCCAAAAGCGCCAACCACACGCTACAAAATAAAACAAACCACTTGTTTCTGATAAATAACTTTCACCTTCCCGATATATATACGGTCGGGAAAATGGCGTTGTGCAAATTTCGTCATGCTAAAAACCCCGACAAATCTTAGTAGATCGCCGTAAATCTTTGAGTAGTTTGTTATGCCTTTGCCACTGAATAGATGAAATCAATTAAAAAGAAATTCCTTTTTTCCTGTGATAAAGCAACCCACGTTTACATTATTGAATGTCTGCCAATCATGTCGCTTCAAGCGTCGAAACTTTTGCTTTACTTTAATTGGCGTCTCCTTGCTCCGGCGCCGTCATGGCATTTTTTAATCGAACTCTTTCGGTTAATTGTTAACTGGCTTCAGCATCTCAACAGGACTTTTAAAATTATGTTCCTTAAATTTCAAAAGCTTTCTTTTCAGGGAATCGGGAACCCTTCGATATTTAGCTGAGTATTAAATAGAATCACGAAAACAGCTGCCGACACTTTTACGACTAGATTACGATTCTTGATTTTTTTGCGATAAAGTCGTACTCGAATGCCTTAAGCTACTTAGGTAGTCTAAATTTTATTCGTTAGTCCACCAGATCGCCATTTCTTATATTTTGTTTCTTATATTTTTGTTTCGAATGAAACTAACAATACTGTACTGAAGCAACATATCAATATTCCGGAATCCAACCATCGACGATGGAGTTCAAGCCATGGGAATGGGGTAAAGATTTGTGTCAGTCCTTATAACTTGCCCGCGGGGATAGCGGGGCTCCAGTCAAATGAGGATAATAATAATAATAAGAATAATAAGAAGAATGAATTTGTATAGCGCAAATTCCGAACAATGTTCAAATGCGCTTCACAATAAAATCACGCAGTGGGAAACTAGACGCAATAACTAATACTACTTTAAAAAACAAAACAAAACAAGAACAAAAACCAGCGCCGTAGCTAGTATGAGGCCAACCGAGGCACTCGCCTCGGTAAAATTTTGACGAATTTCGCCGATCATTTTTATTTTACATAAGCGATCATCGGAGCCTCTCAGAAAAGATTTCGTGGCCAAAATATAACAGTTACAAAATATATATATATAGCCAAAATTTTCGCCGTATTAATACTGAAAACGCAGAAAACGTTGCAAATCGCATTTCCGAGAGACTAAAGTTCAAAATTTCTCGCCGGGGGGGGGGGGGGGGGGGGGGCATGCCCCTGAGCGCCCCTAGCAACTCCCGCCTGCCTCAGTTGGCCGTTTGGTCTGGCTACGGCACTGAAAACTACTAATACTAATACTGAATACTACTACTACTGCTACTAAGGTATCGTGATTTAGTACTTGCTGAAGCTACTTATTGATAGAAGGGAGTGCTTAACCATTTGGTTTTAAGGATTTAAAGGTGATAAAATCAATTTAGTCCACGAAATATCAGTCAGGAGTCGACAGATTATCAACAGAAAAGATTAGAGAATAAATAATCACTAAAGGATAAATTTCCCAACTTATTCTTTGAGGAAATGTATGGAGATCAGTCAGGGGAATCTGTATGTCGATATGACTTGTTATAAATTTAATTGTTTTACTGTCTGTGGCCTGTTGGTCTAGTGGCATGATTCTCGCTTTGGGTGCGAGAGGTCCCGGGTTCGACTCCCGGACAGGCCCGCTGTCCTGCTCCGCGGTTCATTTTATCTTCTCTTCTTCTTTTTTCCCTTTTCTACACGTTCAGGCGGTCTTGCGTCTTTCGTTATGTTTTGGATGAAAATACTCGGTCTATAACCCCGTAAGTTGGCATCTGCTTAAGAGAGTGAGTGTGTCATGGATGACGCCTGGTTGTAACTGTTTGTATGAACAGAACACGTTCTGACTGCGTTATGCCAAAAAAAATTGAAAAGGCTACTTCAATAATTCACAGTTCTCGATACCAGGCATGAAATGAATGTAAATACAAAAAAAATAAAGCAATCCAAAGGGTAACCCTACATGGCTCTTTTCAAGTCGAATTAGGAAGCTCATGCAACCATAACCGGCGTTGCAAGCGAAAACGTCACTTTTACGGGAATGAGCGCTGTTTTAAACTTTATAAATCAAGATTATTTCATTTCGTTCAGTTTGTTACAGGTAGGCGAAAAATTTTCAGTAAATGAAAAAGAAAATCGTCGTCTTGTGCTCACCACTCCCCCCCCCCAAAGCCCCCTCCCGGCGTAAAACTAAGGGTTAGGGCCAAGTCGCACCAGAGGACAAAACTGTTTATTTATGTCAAAAATCTGTCATCACAATGAAAAACCAAGTGCGACCGGTTTGTTCACCAAAGGACAAAATTTGGTCGCGGACGGACAAACTTCAAAGATGCCGTCGACTACCTCTGGAACAACAACAACAACAACAACACTTTATTCACATTTCCATTACAGGGTTTGTCAAACTTATTGAATAATTAGTAACTTAACACGTAGAATATTCAATTACAATTTAAACTAAATATTATTACATAGAAGGAAATGCCTAGCGGCTAGATAACCGTAAGGTTTTCGAGCTAGCAACTAGTTCTTTGAAAGTAGTGTCGAATGTACAGGACATCACAATAACTAGACATACAAAACATCTTAAGACACACACCATAAAAAAAAAAAAAAAAGAAAGCACATAGATGGCAAAAAAAGAAGAGAAAACAGTCATCATAGAACATGACGATATGATTAAAATAAAATAATTTCAGTAAGTTAATTGTTCGGCCAACAAGTATTCTTTTAATGTTTTAGGAAAGTTATAAGTTGAAAGGTCTTTTATATCGGTAGGGAGCTGTTGCCACTGAATGACTTACCAGGATCGGTACTAGAAACAGCAAAATTTGGGCATATGCACCTACTAAATAAAAGAAAAAAATAGACTTCACTTATCCAAGAGGAAATTTACTTTTGAAGTCAGCGAACTCGTCTGCGTAGTTGAATGTGAACGTACGCTTTTCCCCGTCTCCTTGCTTGAGGTATATTCGCCCGTTGTTGGTCCAAATATATTTCCACTTGTTGTCCTTCTTAAACTTGTTGATGCTGCCAAACAATTTCTTTCTTGCTTGTGTTAGCGACTCGGAGATATATAATTTCTTCTTTGGGTCTTGAGAAAGATCCCGTAGCAGGCCGAAGCAGGAGCATGACCGACCGGCTGGAGCAGGCCGAATTGAGACAAATTTTGGAAAACAATAGCGAGGGTGTTTTAATTCGGAAATGATTTGACAGGTGATTTGTAGCAGAGTCTCTATGCTATAGACTTCGTTGTAAAATTAATCACGTTCTCATTTCGCAGCAACATGAATTCCGGCGCGGGCGACCATTTTTTCCGTACGAATACCCACAATATCCACCAGGATGGATCTATCCTTTGCCAGGCCCTTACATGTTTAATGATCGAGGAAATCCCAGCCCATCTTCTTCGACCACGAGTACTGACTCGTTGCCAGAATCCCTCCGGTTCAGCGAAGATACCTCAATGCCGCCATCAACCCCATCTTCTTCGCGCCGTGCATCTTCGTCAGCCGAGAACAAGAAGGCTCAGGACAGATGGAGTAAAGAAGCTTTTAGTTCACTGAACTGTGGGCTGAAAAGCATGGCGTTGTGTTTTGTTCACAGATTTTGTTCTTAAGTGCGACTGTAGCTTTCCTAACAAATTTTTTGTCACTGGCCGATTTCAAGTCGGATTTGTCCAGAACAAATCTGAAATTGCCCTCTAGTGCGACTTGGCCCTTAGGCAATTTGAAGTCGTAGTCGCGCAATGAGAGACGGGAAAAAATGCACTAAAAAGTGTGACGTTCTTGTTAAAGTCGCCGTCGTGCTAGCGTGAGCACTCTATTGACTAGTGTAACTGTGAGTTAATGCTTAAAAACAGTGCAAATTAGTTTGCACTGTTTTTAAAAGTTCTTTTTTTTAAGGATGAATTCAATAAACAGGTCAGTTATAGCAAATTGGCCACTGCATTTGTAAACATTGCGCGGAAGCGTTAAAAGCAAATTTTTTTCCTCCACCACGTGCACTTTTCAAGTAAATGTATAATAATTCTCAGTTCTTCAACATCATCTGCCATGTTAAACACGGTGGCCCACAAAAATGTAGATTTGTATTTTCTGTACATGATTAATGTATGCCGCGATACGCAAAAGACCTAATCCGCGAAGTACATGAATATAAGGACACTGACTGCAATTGAGAAAACTCTGTTAAAGCAATGTTGGAGCAAGCAAAACAATAACTCTGCACGTGCGTCACGCGTTTTGGTACATTTTTTGCCGTCCACATTGTGAAACTTCACAATGTGACGTTTTATGGGAGAAGTAGAACACACGTAGACGGGGCGAACTTTCTTTTCCGTTTTAACACAGTTGGATGCAGGCTTTACCAATTCAACTCCATGAAAATTCGCCTACATTAAACAAAATGAGCGAGGTTAAAATGAAACGGGATAAACGCGAATTGTTTCAGTGACGTTGTTTCCCGCCCATAGTTATCGCGGTTATTTAAGCTCCCTTAGGTTTCTGTTCATTTCAGTCAACTTGACAACCTGACCTCCACGCCTAGACAAAGCTTTATTTACCTACATTGCTGGTTTTAAACACGCGACTAGGCATCCATGCTGGGGGTGAATTTTTTCGTTGAATTTTTATGAAAAGAAATCTCTCTTTTATCCCAGGATTCAAACTCTCAACTTCAGCACTGAATAAACACAAGAACGGATAATGAGACAGAGATGGAATCTTAGAGCGTTGGCTGGGATATGTGAATATCATTTCTATTAAAGTTATTTTTAGAGGTTGGAATTAAACACTTTGAAACGTCATCAAGTCCACGCTCAAAGCAAACAATGCAGAATATTTGTAATGGCCTGTCGAATTTTCTGTCGACAACACTGAATAAAAGTTAGCAGGCCTCTCCGCAAACCAGTTTCCGATTAATTTCAAGCGTTTAATTGGTCTAACATAACTTTGGTGAAATTCACACTCCCCAAAGGCTAGACTGGGCGTTTTGCTGTCAGTCGCATTATTGTCTTGATAAACGTTAATACTTTTTACTGTTTTTTACTGTAAAAACATATTTTTTATCCATTAAATTCTTTGCTAGAAGGGACACTGCATTGATTGGCTCGTTCCCTTCATCTGCAGATGGCTTTTTTGCGAATAGCTACCTACAGCAAATACCTTATTAATACTTAATTTCGCACGTCTTCAATTTCGCAAATTTTGCTGAAAAAATCGCGAAATTAAAGACCCGCGAATAAAAATCCTCGCGAAATTTAAACATGCGAAATTAAATACCCATATAGAAAAATCAAACCACAGAAGAAATGATTGACATGTAATAACAACAACCCACACAAGATATGTATGGACAAATACACTTGTTATTAACTGGTTCTAGTAAGTTCCATTTTGTATCTTGTTGTAAAATTTGTATGGAGTAAGAGTTGTTTTTTTCCAGAATTGTAAAAATGTTCAGACTTTTCGAAAAATAAAATGAAGTTGAGATCGCTTGAATCATGAAATTTAATGCCATTTTTTCATATTTAGCCTTTGAAATCGCGAAAATAAAACCATCCCCGCGAAATACTTTCTAGCCAAAATCGAGAAATTAAGTACCCCTGAAATTAAGTCCCAATAAAGTATTTAAAGAATTTAAAATTACCTTACATGGAGTAATATTAAAAAAGATGATGTCTGTCCGCAATCAATCTACAGCGTTTTGAGGTGTATGAAATATTTACAAAAGTCATAAAAGCAAAAAAGTAGATAGTTGTCAGCTAAGTACTTCAATTATTGATTTATTCCAGGTACATCAAACGCTTTTATTTTGTTTTTATCAAAAGTACTGTACATTCCTACGCTTTTAAAAGACCTTCCATCGCTCAGCAAACTTAAAACTTCGAATTGATAGAACGAACTCGTCACTTAAGCAATTATCTCTTAACAAAAAGGCACTTTCCTTAAGTTTTACAGGAGCAATATAAATTGAAAGTTAGAGAGTCCATTAAGATTTAAATGAAAGAAGGCAACTAACACCTGTCACTTACAGTTTTTTTCTTTAAACGTTAAAAGCTGTCTTTTGTCCATAGCAATTAGTACCGCGACATTAGTCCAGGAGCTTTTCGCTAACATTACAATCATCATCACAAATTAATATCTCGTTCTATTCTAGAAGACTAGAGGTCTCTGGGATCTACTCGCCGACATTTCAACATCATATCTCCTTGTCCTTTGTCTTGATGTGACTGTTTTCCAAACACTTCGGGGTTTGTTGTTCTCCATTTTTTTAGTCAGTGAAATTTATACTGTATTTGTTTCTAACTTGTGCGACCGCCTCTCCTCTCAAAGAGAAACGTCTGGCTTCTTAGCACCAGCGTAATAAAAGTTTTCGATCGCGTTTAAAAAATACTAAATAATTAGACTTTATGATTTTCGATTAGGAAAGCAGAAACTGAAAATAAGAAAATAAGGTAACAGTGGTGCCGTTTGAAAGAGCAAAACGTCTTAAAAAATAATATAAATATTTAGATTTTTACCAGTCATAAAATATTAATCCAGCTATCCATGAATCTCACACTAAATAACAGCCAGCCCGCTTCATTAGCCAAATGACATGCACAATAGACCAAGCAGGAAAAAAAGAATATGCATTAATTATCATAAGGCCAATGTGTTATCGTTCATGGAATTTTGATTAACTTCGGCTTAAATATCAAATTTTACTTTCTTTTTTCTCAAGCGGACCCTTGCAGACCACTATAACATCTTAATGTTAAAATAATCCTCCCTAGCGTAGTTATATATAATCATAATGCGGTTAACATGTGGAAAATAGTTTGCTATTAGTGTAAATAGGTTGCCACAGAACGTAGGGCTGCTGTTTTCCCTTCGTGTATAAAAGAACGCTAAGGTGCTTTCAGATGCAAATAAATAAATGATATTTTTCTTACCTCCCTGCTGTCCATTATTTTGCATCTGTGGTTTTAGTGACTGACGTTCGTGGAGACAAGGTGTTCTTTGTGGTCTTTTTTTACATTTTTATGTATTATAAAAATTACCAGTGTTTACCGAGTTCTACTCTCGCCTTTAAAGTTTTCCTTTAAAATTCACCGTTCTGCGATTGGTCGGTTTAAATGCCAAGTAAAAATAGTCAGCAATTTAAGCAATTCGACAATGAGAGATTAAGATTCACGTGTATGGCAAACAGCAAACGTCAGATTCAAGTTCAGAATTTCTCAAAATAGAAAATGAGTAGATAAAAACAGCTCAAAAAAACTCCTGGACAAGAAATTGCGCTAAACTACTTATTTATGCGTAGAAATAATGAACAGTAAACGACAAATAAAGGGGAATCTTGGTCACGTGGTACAAATTCGCGTTTGCCGTCCGGTTTGACGTAAACGTGATGCTTAACTTCTCTTACGTAAACTTTCTACTATGAGGAAGGAGTTGAGACGGAATCCACCAAAAAAATTGAGTAATCGTAATTTTCAGTGGACAAAAACTTTGTACCAGAATAATTTAAAGAACATCGCATTCTTTTTTACTTTTTTCAAGGGCTAAAGATGTAATAAATCATCTGCAGTAAAACCAAAGAAAATTTCTCTTGGAAGCCCGAGAAAATGAATGACAAATTTCACAAGAATAGTGATTACATAGGTAAAATTCTGAAAATTTCATGTGTAAGATGTAATTTTGTCAAATTTGACATTCCTTTTCTCGGGCTCCGATGAGAAATTTTTTTTGGTGTTACTACAGATGATTTATTACATCTTTAGCCCTTGAAAAAAAGAATGCAATATGCCTTAAATTATTCTGGAACAAGATTTTTGTCCACTAAAACTCAAAATTATTCAATGTCCTAGTGGATTCCGTCTTAATACATTTGACGTGTAGTGCGTGGTACTATTTTAAAAACAAGAGATACTGAAATGTTACAAAAAATGCAAAGGATCAGTTAAGGGACAGTATCAGGGGATTTCTCCAATATCTTGCGTAAATTACACTATATTTATAAGAGAGATTAAGATTCACTCCGAACGGCAAACGTGAATTTCTACCACGTGACCAAGTTTTCCCCTTAATTGTCGTTTCCTGTTGATTACTTCTACACAGAAAATAAGTAGTTTCACGCCAGTTTAATTCATAAGAATTGTTCTGGGTAGTTTTTATCTGCTTATTTTCTATTTTGAGAAATTCTCAACATGAATCTGACGTTTGCCGTTTGCAGTAAACGTGGATCTTAATCTCTCTGTTATCCAGATTATCATACACTCGCTGGTACGCAAAATCGTACTTTGACCAACTGACGTGAAGAACAGTACACAAATATCACGAGCGTCAACCTCAGAGTTTTTAGCTGTCTTTTTTAATGATATTAAAATAATATTCTGTATAAAGCATTGCATGCTTATCAATTTATCACATGATTCTAATCCTATAACAATTTTTAACGTTTCCTGTGACTAAAAGATTTTAAAATTGCCAATTCTTTAATTATGTAAACTATTTTCTATAAAACCAAGATAATACTCATCAAAAGCTGATCTACTCTGCAAGTGGTTTCCTAGTCGACCCTATAACTTTCTATCTCTAAGAACTTTCTACCCACTTGTTTAAACTATTTTGGAACAGATACCTTCAAGTTGCTGTGTAAAAATGTCTTTTCCAAGTTTTTGCACAAATTTCTTGTTGCCTGTACATATATATCTTAATTCTTACTAGTGGCAAATGGCCTCTACCAGGCGAGTTATTTTGCTAGATATAAATTAACAACAGCCCTCATCATGAATCCGTAAAGAGCCGTAAATCGCGATTATGTGCATGGCCAGTCAACTTCGCCCCTTCCTAGGTATCACAAATAAGAAAGAGTCATTAAGTTCCAGGATTCGGCATATTAGCAAACAATCCTTTTCCACAAGTGTAAAAATGTTGGCCTCCTGTTCATGTACTTCTTGGTAAGGAACGGATGAATTGCAAAATCAGCTTTGCAGATTTGAACGGTCTTTCAAAAGTAATAGCATGACCACATCTCTCAAGAATCTGGACTTTGACGTTCTTTACTTTCTCAGCAATGATATCTGCTGCAGAAACATCTAAGATCTAAAAAGATGAAACATGGGACAAAAATGTGGGGATTCACAAGTTGAGGTGGTATGAAATGTTGTGAATGAGATCAAAGGATAACAGACATGTCCTCTTACATTATGTACACTCGAACGTCAGCATACAAGGGCGTCACCGGCAGCCGCTATTAGTCCACTTATGAGCTTACTGTAACCCACCTAGCCCATGATACTGCATGTCCCTAGAGTGTCTGCCCAAAAATTGCACGAACGGTGCCAAACATATGTCGTGCTATGCCGATATTTTTGCTCGTGTAAATGGGTTTTGAGTTACTTATAGTTTTCTGACCTTGTCGCTATCTCCCCACAACGTAAGCGTAGGAACGCTTATGTCTTCCAGAACATCGTGAAGAAGCCATCTCTGATCAGGATGAGCAATTTCAGCTAAAACTGTAAAAAAGCAGAGATGGAAAATCGTGTTATTCAATTGGGAACCAAGAAATTAACTTCGTAGGTCTGTTTGCTTGAAGGTGCCCGAGAACTTTGAACCAGCCTAGAGCTCTGTTTTCATTTTCATAATCTACTCAAAGTCTTAAGCTATCGGTCTGCTTTCCAAAACAACGAAATCTGAATCCTTGTTGGCAAAAACGTATGCTCAAAACATATTTCTTTTTGATAAAGCATTATTATTTTACTTTATCAGTTTTCCTCTTGACACGGCTTCACTTGTGCACAGAAATGGGCCCAAAGGCGAAGTTGACGAAAATGGCGAGTCTGGTGAAAATAGAAACTCTGGTAAAAATCTGCTACAGTTTTGGCGAATATTCAAATTAGATGGCAAAGGGGGCTCCTTGGAGAGTGGCGATTTTCAAAAAAAGGCAAATCTGGCAAAAAATCGCCAAAGGGTAGACGAAAATTAAAATAAGGCTTCGGGAGATGCCCCTTGTAAAAATGGCGAAGTTGACGAAAAAATCGCCATTCAGTGACAAAAATGGAGAATCTGGCGAAAATTTCCCACGATTTTTGCGAATATTTAAATTAGATGGCAAAAAGGGGCCCCTTAGCGAGTGGCGATTTTGACGGAAATGGCGAAAACCTGCCAGCAATGGTGAAAATGGCGAATCTGGCGAAAAATCGCTTAAGGGCTGACACAAATTTAAATGAGGCTCCAAGAGGCGCCCCTAAGTGGCAAAAATGACTCTGAGGAATGAATACAGGAATTCCTTACTAATGGCGTGTTACTACCTAGATTTGAGTAGTAATTGTGATTGGATGAAGCAATTTCTCCTCGCGGTACAACAAATCAAAACAGGAGCCCATAACCTGGAGCGTTCAACTGCCATAAATTCGTGCAACGGCGTTTCTACAAGTGAATTTATATTTAGATAAGCTTTTCCCGCAAAAAATAACTGTTCCACGAGGTCAATTCCTGCATTTGATCGTCGTTTAGACTGTTAGTAGCTCGCTTGGACCTTTTCGAAGATGATTTCGATTTAATTCCCTTTGCTTGAATTATGCGTTGTCGTCGATGAAGTAGACGTCCTGGCTAGGTTTTGCAAATCTTCTTCTGAACTGCTAGTTTCCGTGTAAATACTGAAATTGTCGTTTGAAGGACTGTCGGAAGACTCCTCTGGAGATTCCTCACGTGTGTCCGCTATGTTTTTTTCAATGTGAAGGAGTTGTCCTATAGTTACGTATTAAAAGTTTATCATTGATGACGCAATTGCTAGTGATTGGCTTTTCGAAAGCAATTCGCGGGAAAAGCTTATCTAAAAATAAACCTACTTGTGAAAACGCCGTTGCATAGGCGCAGCATGAAAGTTAGACGCTCCGGGTTATGGGCTCCTGATCAAAAGTGCTACCCAGATCAGGGTAGTCCCACGTCATCAATACGTGGGAAAACCACGTGGAGGCGTGGAGGCGACTTTGCTTGAACCAATGAGAAGCACTACCCAGGTCTGGGTAATGACACGTCATCAGTATGGAATTTCTGCTCTCGTTTCTCAGGCGTCATTTCGTGGGAAACCAGTGGAGGCGTTGAGAAATGTCGGCTGTTTTCCCAGGCTTGTCACTACCTTGATCTAGATAGTGCTTCTGATTGGTTGAAACTTTGCTTGAACCAATGAGAAGCACTACCCAGGTCAGGGTAATGACACGTCATCAGTATGGAATTTCTGCTCTCGTTTCTCAGACGTCATTTCGTGGGAAACCAGTGGAGGCCTCGCGAAATGTCAGATCTTTTCTCAGCCTACTGCAAACGGCGCGCGAGGTTTCGTTAAAAGCTAGATTTTTCCCTTTCCAGGTAGTCTCCGGTCTCTCCTGGTAGCAGATCTTCCTATCGTCACGCAATGCTCCCCCAATTGCTTGACGACACAAAGGAGACTGCCAAGCGCCAGGCTACCTCTCACCACAGAAAAAAAACTTTCTACCTGATGCAAAAAAACTGTCAATTACCATTTGAATAGTAGTATAATTTTTTCACCTTTTTCATAAAAATCATGTGCTTGTTTTCTTGTCTCACAAATGATCTTGACAACAAAGAAGGGCATGAAAACATTACGATGTGACACTTTTTTCATCATAAAACGAAAGTCCTCTGGATTTTTTGGAAGCAAATAGTTCTTTCCACCGCTGGCAATTTCCATGAGGAAATCACTGATCCTTGGTGCATTTATACCAGCAGGACACATCAGTACTAGTGATGACAGCAGGGAGGGATATTTTGTGGCAAACACGCCAGCGACAAAACCGCCCATCGAGAGACCGACCAGGTGAAACTTTCTCTTGTCTAGTCCAACAGCTAACACAAACTGAAAAAAAATGCAATATAGTTTGAATAAAGCAGAAACAGCATCCATAACACATTGTGATCGTAAGAATTTCCATATAAAATACGGGATGTTTCCCTAGGTGGTCCCAGAGGGGCGGGGGCAGTCAACAAAGTTTTATACAGGGAGGCTGTGCCCCTAGGCTCAACCCCTCAATATTTTTCACAGAAATGGTACCCCTTTCACAAACCTAGTTTATAACTCTGCAACGTTTTAACTGCTGCATTTTAAATTTGAATAAATTGCTAATCCAGGAAGTTTTCTTGTCTTTTTCCCAGCCATAAAATGCATCTGTCAGCCCTTGTGGGTCCTTTCACAGACCACAACGACAGACTTTACTGCCCTTTCACATAGTTCAGCTAGAGTAATCCCTACCCTTTCATATACCTGAAACCTGGCGAAACTACCCCTTTCAGGTTGAGCCTCCCTGTATAGGCCATCAAAAGGAAGTATCCCCCTACGCTGGTGGTGTAGTCTAGACCTCTGACTGTAAACTTGACACACTTCACTTGGTTGTGGTTGTATAATATAACTGTATAATAAAAATTATGAAGGTTCAACTAGACTGGAATACCGTATTATTTGATTAAGGATCCAACCTCAAATTAGTGCCCCCCTTGTATAAGTGCCCATCCTGTTGGGAGGAGCTTCAAATAGGCACCCACCGCCACCCACCCCCCACCCACCCTCCCCACAAAACAAAGACTGTGAGACATCTACCAGGCAACACCATTAAAGAGTTTGCTTATTAAACTTACTGACAATGAAATAGGAATTGACTAGGTACAATCTACTAAAATTATAGACTTCTCAGAAGACCAAGTTCTTATTCTTTATTAAAAACAAACTTTCAATGTTTTGTTGGAAAATTAACTTACATACTACTTGCTGAAAATAAAGGAAATGAAATATTAGCGCACAGACTTGAATCAGTGCACACCTTTAATATTAGCAGCCTGACTCTCAAGGCCTAAAAATTTAATAAGCAACCAGGGCACCTAAATAAATATGGTTATGTAATTAAGGTGAAGAATACTGTCCATAACAAAGGAACTTTGGAGGTGTCCAAATGCAGATCTGATCAACTAAAGTTCCGTTTATTCTAAGCACTAAACAATTTGTTAATATTGCACTCCAAAATGGCTCTTTTTGATCTGTGATTACAATGACAGAATATTTTAAAAATATTTTTAAAAGGATAAACCATGCAGTGAGCAGCACTTAACTTCTCGAGTTGTAAAATTGTTTTATTGTCTCCTACGCATTACGTGTGTCTAACGCCCACTTTATCAGGGAGTTTTACAATGCAACTAAGAGTACCTGGATATATACCTAAAAACAAACTGAATTTTACATTGAACACAAAACACCTACAGATATGCGTACAGGAACTGCAAACCTGGCAGTATACATCTAGGAAACAGGCAGAGAAATATATTTGCAAGGTGTGACATATTAGGAATGTTTGGGGCCCTCAGTATTAAAACTGAACACAAAATGTGTAGGACTACAATAAAACAATTTTACAACTCAAGAAGTTTGCAGAAGTGCTGCTCACTGGTTTATTTTTAGAAAAATATTTTTAAAATGGCTCTTTTTTATCTGTGACTACAACAACAGGATTCTCAAAAAGATCAAGTACTTCCTTGAAGACAATAAAATACATGGCAGGCATTTTCTTACTTTCTACTACTACTGCAAATCCCTATGCTCTTCTCATTTAACAGTCTCCAATACACATTACTAATGAAACTGTGCAAGGCTAAGAACTAGGTACCAATAATTCTAAAGCAACAAATTAATGGCACCGACAGTTTCTAATAGCAAATTATAAAGAGACTCTTTCAAACAAAAGGCCCCTGTTAAGGCACTACAGTGACAGCCCCCGGGGGGTACTCCCTTACAAGTGGCTAATAGGGATGTGCCGCTGGATGGGGTCGCATTTTTTCACCACTGGAGTGACTATAATGGGGTCACACGTTCAATAGATTTACTAGAATGGGGTCGCAAATTTTCGGATTTTGGGGGTAAGTAGGGATTCAAAATGGGAAAATTCCTGGTTAAAAAATCAGAAAGTTGTTGTTTATTAAATTTAACAATAAGCTCGCATTAACCGCATCACATTCTGCCACTTGAAACCACATTGATAAGGTAGATGCATAAATAGAAAGTGACTAAGTTGGGATCGTGAAAATTACATTTTCCAAAAAGTGACTAAGATGGGGTCTATAATTAACCAAAAAATAGACTATAATGGGGTAGGGGCTCTGGGAGGCCAGCAGCACATACCCAGCAAACATTAACTCAAGTATCCCCCGGGCCAGAGCCAATCCACAAATTTCACCTCTTGAAAGAAATGAGGGACACATTTATTATTTTTGTGTTGGGAGTGGGGGATTGGGGCACAAACTTTATTACTCACATACCTGATGAAGTTTTGCAACTTGAGCAGGGATAGAATGATCATCATGATGTTTGCGTGTGGTATAACCATGCCCAGGAAGATCTACAGCAACCAAATGGTACGACTTTGGCAAGGCAGATCCCATGAGACACCAGACACCTTTGTCCCCAGTAAAACCATGAACCATTAAGATTACATGTTCCGCTTTTTTACTGTCCCCTCTTTCTATGTAGCTAAATCTGAAATCTCCCACAGAAACATACTTCAAAGAAAAACCAGCTTTGAGGATGAGACCTCTGTAAAATTAAAAATTAAAACCATCAACAATTTTTCATGCACATGCAGGAATGGATCTTTGCCAGCTAGAACACAGGGCTGGGTAGTAAGTTCATGTTCTTGCACGTTGGTTGGTATAGAGACAAGCCAGGAGGCCATCTAATCGAGTTGACTGGGATAACAGCCGAATCTTGCTCGGTATAAATACGGCAGTCACTATTTGACATGGTTTGTTGAGATATTCCAAAGAGTGATTTGAATAAATTAGCTCATTTGAGATAATAGTATCACGAGACAAATGAAATGTAAACCCCGAAAATAATTGCGGAAATAAGACCTACTACGACCTACGAGGAAAGATACATGGATATTAAGCTACAACCCCCGCATTACTTGCTTTGTGCCAATATATATCTGCACCAAAATTTCTCTTAATTCCTGAAAGTATCAGATGGTATGGGAAGATCTAACACGTAATTTTCGGTCGAGACTTAAAATTGCTTTCGCAAGCATTTAAGTTCCAACTTTCACGAAACCTTTAAAGTTTTAAACACCTCTATTAAATCAATTGCGTTCAATAACTATAATATTTAAAACAATACCTGTGAATTAAGTAGAAGAATATCTGTGGACGAACAAAATACAGAACCATGCAAACTGCCCACAGGAAAAACACTGCAAAAGCGACAAGTCCAACAGTCGGAAGAAACAGTCCCAACCAAAGAACCATTGTACAGCTATTGTCACTTGAATATCGGATTGCTCCTGTCTTTTACAAGTTCTAACTTTGTCTATCTGTGCAACTGGTGTGCCCTCCAGACTTCACGATCGACGCAAATGTCAGTATTCTGTCGGTCGATGATGACAAGGATGCGAAATTATCATTACCACGCCATCAGTGGAAGCCCTCTGTATCGCTTTAATAATATAAAAAACAAATAATTACCATTCAACTACAACAGTCTCGTCTCGAAGCTTTTGCGTTCCCTTGATATTTCATCCAAAGTTTGCCAAGTTTGAATGAAATACAACAGGCCACGCAGGTGTTTCTAGTTGGGTAGCGTCTCGGAATAGTGACTTTCCATACCCTGGTTAGTCAGCTTTTTGTCCTCTTCATGAAGCCTCCACATGGCTCTGTTTTCATTATAATACTTTCTGTTTGTTTTAAAAGACACATGCAATGCAAACTTTGCTTTCACCTCTGAGCCCGACAAAAGTACTGAAATAAACTAAGTTTCATGCACGTTTGCCTTAATACGATTATCACTCTTTTGTAAGCGACCTTCTTTCCTGAGTCACCCGTACGGGGGGTACTCCGGATTTCAAGGGACAGTGATGTTCGAAGGATTGTTTGAAATTTTCGATTTCGGGATTTTTGTTGGGTAGGAAAATTTTGGCAAGTATATTTTTGGGTAGCTTGATTTAAGCAGGGATTTTCTTGGATATTAAATATGCTTTCTGGAAATTCTTATGGCTCGGAAATTTAATTCGGCATGGAATTTTTGGGGGGTTCGTTGGAAGCCCTAGGGAATTTTGGGGGTGTTGATTTTTGCCCCCTGTCACTTGAAATTCGGGGGGTCACCAGAAATTTGTCCTCTATGCATTCAATTTGCACATCTCCCATATTAATACTCCTTGTTCGCCTCCCCCCACCCCGCCCCGACAAAATTTTGCCTAAGTATTGCCATCAATTTCTCTGGAGGCGATACCCAGGACGAATGAAAAGCAAAGACTATGTAAATTTTTGTTCTTTGCGGACGGGGGGGGAGGTCGGGCCCGACCAAACAACGTGTATTATGGGAGATGTCATAAGGCGATATATAGTGATTTTCTTCTGCAAAAAATGAACTTAGGTTCCATAACCAAACTTAAAGCTCCGGTCGCGGAAACAAAATGCAAAATGCAATGTCGACAAGGGTTTCTCGCTTTACCCACGGGCAGGGATTTCATTCCGGGAAGGTGTCTGCCCAGGCTCAGTTCATCCCTTTGAATCTAATAGCCCAGAAAAAAAGGGTGAGACTTGACCAAAAAGTTTCACATTTTCATCTTTAGAAGGACACAGTGATCCACCACCTCTTCAAGTGCCGAATAAGATCACCTTAATTTCGCAGGACCGACTGTGCAGCGTTACTGAACACGCCATGCTTTTGCGGTGTTTCCTTGAACTGATACTCAGTGCTAAAAAGGTTAGTTCAAATGAAAAACAAATAAAAAATCAAATAAAGAAATATAGAAGCAAGCCTGATGTAATAACATTGCTTACTTGGAGTGAGTTGCTACTAACGAATGTCATTTTTGTAACCTAGCTAAGCTCGGGGATAAAAGAAGTGGCCAGGTGAACCATTTTAGACAATACTCTCCACTTCAACTCACAAATGCGACAATGTTTCAAAAAACAACAAACGCTGTCACTCTTCTTTTTTTTATTGTTTCACTTCCTTACGAAATTTATTACAAATTCTAATCTGAGTGCCTCTAGCATCAGGTTTTTAAGTGCTACATTAAAGAATTAGAGTGCTATGCAATAAAGCTAAGATCGTATCTATAAGTGCGGGGCAGTGTGGCTTATTGACTGATGGTTTCTATTAAGGCAGCTTGATTTTCCAGTCAGGACTTGTGTCTTTACTTGATTTCTAGAATCTCTATTTCAAACAGCAGATCAGTATGTGGAGGAATTGTATGGAAAGTTAAGGGTTATACAAGAACATCAACAAAAGCATCAAATAAACAACAAAAAGTAACAAAATAGGAAAACATTATAGAAGGATGAAAAATAATGGAACCGGCGCCAGATTTAAGAAGCTAAAAGAAGGATCTCCAGTGATACCGCATGACAACAGGCTACTTGGGATATCTTAACATAGGGCGCGTTTTAAATTCGTTCTCGAGTGTCAGCGCAAAACAAGACAGAAGCAAAAGATATCACAAAGCAAGAAAATGCTGTAATTCCTTCATCCTAGTTTTTTCACTAGACGTTATTCCTGTTGGAAATCTTTCGATCCGCACCAAGAAACGTAAAATCCGACCAGAGGTACGGAGACTAGACTTTCCTTTGAATTTGCCGGTCAAATTTCCACATTTTTGTTGACATATATCTACTACGTGCATCAAAAGATTTCACCTAGCCTGAAAGAAAGCTCTCTTTCCATAATTTATATGTAGACCCACACCCTAGGGAACTCACTCCAAGGCTTCTTCCTTCCACATAAGTTGTGCACCAAAATAATTATCTTAAAGACTTTTCAGGGGTTCAGATGGCAAGGAGCAGTGTGAATGAAAGGAGGTGTGGAAAGAGAAAGAAAGAAAGCAGACGAGAGAGGGAGACCTCTTCTATATATCTACATACCGTGGTATTGCCCTCTCACTCTCCCTCCTCTCTTTCAGTTTTTTTTTCCCGTTTCTTTTTTTTCTCTCTTCGGCGTGCCATCTTTGCTACCTGTACACCTGGAAAAAGCTAGTCCTCAATCTACCCTTTACAGTGCTGCAGCACCTGCCAGAGCTCTGGCAGGTATTCTGTTATGAATAGTTGTGATCTATTAAATATTGTGTGTTGATTAGTAGAATGGCTTTGAACCGCCACCTACTTTAATTTGCTGACACGACTACCTCAAAAGTTATTAAAAGCCCGCTGCCCTGTGCTGCAGATTCAAGATAAAATTTGTGACAAAAGGCCATTAGATATTAAGTGTATACTAAACAAACTGTGATATGAAAGGATATTTCCATGCTGGGAAGCCACTAGATCCATAACCCTTTTCAGATGGAATGGTCAGTTTAGCTACTTCTCCTTTTTGCATTGTCAAGCAGCCCTCATCCCAACCTAATCACAAATAAATATACACAAAAATAAAGCACTGAACAAGAAAAATAATTTTATAATTTAATTCAATTTGATAAACTGATACCCATAGTTCAAACAGGGTCCTCAGTGGGGAGGCCAGTCTTCAATCCTGCTATCCTGACCAAAATTATTTTTGGCCAATGTCATAATTCCAGTCTTGGATACTGAAAAACCTATCAGGCACCCTATCTAGTCACTGCAATTCAAAATTAGGTGAGAGAATTATAGCAGCTGAACCAGGGATGGAATGCTATGTTGGCAGCAGTAAGTATCTCCCTATGTCCTAGTGTTGACTATACTAGTACAGTTAACTTTCTCAAAAGAGACCACCCTTGGTGCACAAGAAAGTGGTCGCTAAAGGGAGATCGTCGTCTACGGGAAAAATCAAGAAAAAAATGCTCAAACTAGATTGATTAATGTGAGCACATAAAGTTATTACCTAACAAGCTAAAACGTAGGCAAACAGACAACTGGCAATACTGATTCACGTTGAATAGTGCTTGGAACTGTTGACATTTTGTACATAATATTTTACATCAACATGACAATCCAACTTTCTCCCTACAGGCTGTATTACAGTCATCTTTTTTGGAAGTCAACTGCTATAATTGCCTTTAAAAACCGAACTTTTGTGACATTCAAGCAATGGTTTTCTTACAATCATACATGACCATGCCAGGTGGTCACTTATGAGAAACAGAAAACAACAGAATATGTCAAATTTCTGGTTTTAGAACTGGTTGTGACCTTATAAGAAATTTTAAGTAGTGATCACTTACAGGAGAGTCTTTAAAACAGTATTTGACCGAGAAACAAAATGGTTCTTTTCAAAGTGGTCGCTTACTATCAGAGAGTTTCAAGACTGTATCTAATTTCTCCTCATTGTGTGCAACACTAACCTTTAATCACTTTTCCTAAACCAACTTGGAAGGAAAATGGCTTTTGGCCTGGATCTTTTGTGCTTAAAATAGATTAGAACAAAAACACATCAGTAAAGAAAAGTAAGAAATAGTGGAAATAGTACTGGAAGAACATGTAATTAGAGATAGCTAGAATTGACTTGACATGAACTGGGTTTAACTGTTACACATGAGAAGTTGCAGTTTTCAGGTTTGAAGTACCTTATATTGGTACTTGATTTCATGGGTCTAGAATTTTGCCTTTTTCATGATAGTAAAAAATCATGTAATTTTAGACCCGCAAACACAAATCCTCACAAAATTTAAACTCACAAAATTTAATACCCCTGTAGAAAATTCAAATGATTAATATGTAATAACAACAACATATCTGGTAAAGGATATGTGTTGACAACAACACCAATATTTTTTTTATTGACTGGTTTTACTGGTAAGTTCCATTTAATATCTTCTGTATAGCATACAATAATTTGAGAAAACTTTCAGTTTACCTTAAAACTATAAAAACCAAAAAGTTCACACTTTCTGGAAAAATAATACAAAGTTAGGAATGTAATCATGAAATTTAATGTCCTTTTTTGTATTTGCATATCGAAATTGCAAAAACAGAACCCCCTTGCTGAAATCATGAATTAAGTACCAGTTAAATTAAGTTCCAATCAGGTAATTACTACTGAGTTATTTGTTTCATCCTATGGTCAGCCTTCCATGTTAACAGAGTAATGGGAAATATTAGATTTTTCTAACACTGCAAAGTCATGAATGAGTGAAAAAACAAACAAACAAACAAACAAACAAACAAAGATCAGACCATATCAGATAGCAACAAGATATTACAAGTCAGCTTTAGAGACTCCTCTCAGAATCTGTTTCTGATTTCAATTGTCCAAACAAAGCTTCAGCTTCACGTCAGACGGCAGAAATCAAAAGGATCAAGTGTGAACCCATTGCTCAGCAAAACAAAAAGAGTGATGAGGATCAGTATAAAGTTGAATAATACAGTTACAGAGGGGGGCCAGGAGACTAGCCAGCTTTGAAAGGCTCTAGAACACCAGTTTTCCTGAGAATTCATATGAGAGATCTGTATAGAAATTTAAAGGCTTATAGCCTACATGTAGCCACACCCTCTCCATTTTTCCGATATCAGGGGGAGGGAGCGGCTACACATAGGCTAAAAGGCTTACTGTAATTTGCAAAACAAAAGGAAACAAAATGAAATGAAAAATATCTGTACTTTGTAAAATATCTAATTTGCAAAATAAAAAACTGTAATTTGCAAAATGAAAATCTGTACTTCACAAATTACAATAGGCATTTTAAACACAGTTTTAGACAGAACGGGGGGCTGCAGCTCCTTGGTCCCAGCTCTATCAAAATCAGCCCATGTGACGGTGATAAAGTACCCCTCCGACAGCTACCAGCCCCTGGTAGAACAGTGCTGTCTACTCTCCCAGATAATCGGGGAGACTCCATATCTCCTGGTCTCCAGATTAGAGTCTGATATCTTCCGAATAATTGCCAAAGTTGTTACTTTTTGTAGACTTGACTTTCTGATCATAAAATTTCAAATATTTTGTGTTGTTATATTCCTAGACTTCCACTCAACTAAACAGGGACTGCCATTGGTTGATTCTTGGTCACGTGGCCTTGACTAAAATCAAATGTATCCCTATCGTGATACATTAAGCAATGTACCCCGCTCAGGCTACATTAAAGCACATGATCAAAGCATGGTGGAGTGACAGAAGGAGGGAAAAACACTGCCAGTTTTGTTTCTCGTGAATGAACACAACAACTTGAACACAAACACGAAGCCTCAAGCTAAAAAGCATCGATTTTTTAAGTCATCCCAGAAGAGAAATAGCAGCTAGTAGAGCAAAAAGATGCAGATAATATGAGGAAAGTACTTCGTAAATCATTCATTCAGTGGTTTTAGGAATTAAATTTGTGTTGTTATAAGTACCGAGTCGACTGTTTTGGTTCGCACCGGTTATTCTTTTGTTGCTGTTGAAGTGAAAGTCTAGAAATATAACAAAACACTTAACGTCAAGTCCCTCGGGAAACCAGTTAGTTTTGTTTTCCCGAGACCTGATGTTTCCCAAGACGATTCTAATGGCTACATTGTTTCGTATGGGTAACAAGGCGAGAAAAAGAAAAAAATGCTTTCACATGCATGACATGCATGCACGCGAAATCAGGCGTGCGATGCTAATGCATTTATAGCAAAATCAATACCTCCAAAACTTTTTGGGTGGATTGGTATTTAAAGATCCAGTGCAGTGAACCGTTATCGTAGATCCTTTTGAGGGACAAGGACCATTTCCTGGTCTGATAACTTCTTTCAGTACGTCTCGCGCCGCCATCTTGCCTCCTTGATCATACGAGATATCCCAGGAACCATTGCGAGGACTGGAATTCCTACTAGCCGGGGAGGAGACTAAGACGGGGCCCCTTTCCTCGCGATAAACAACAAATCTGTGGGAATCAGGGCGGATAAATGAATTTACATCTTGCGTGGCTCCCGTGAAATCGCCAAACGAAGAGTGAAATATTGCATTGTCGCAAAGAAGTTCAAAATGGTGAACCATTTCACAAGTTTCGCGATGAACAAATAGCCAAACCACTGCCCAAAAACATAGCAAAAAACAGCAATACAACTCGACGAATGAGATTTGCTATGCAGTACAGAAAACTGCTGGGCTATAATACATCCCTTTCTATCATGAGCTTGCCGAGAAACAAGCAAATGAAGACAGAAAACTTTAGCCTGTGAACAGGCTCTCTGTTTCACAGGAAAAAATAACGGATTCCCATTTTTGGATATTTTTGGGTATTTAAAGAATACCCACAAAAATCCCAAATTTGGAAGAGTGGGACAAGTCCCAATCTGGGAACTTGGTTGGGAATTCCCTGGTTGGGACCTGTCTCACTTTGCCAAATTTGGGATTTTTATGGGTATTCTTCAAATACCCAAAAATATCCAAAAATGGGAATCCGTTATTTTTTCCTGTGTTTGGGGAAAAATACCGACCAAAGGCTTGTTCACAGGCTAGAAAACTTAAAATCGATCGGGGTTAATAGAATGTTTTAGCTTGTTTCTAAACCAGGAATTACTTTGAATGAATTATAGAAGTATTATTGGATTCGGCTCTCGTATCATCTGAAGAATTATGGTGATCTTGGAGTCGACCGATAACACCCTCTTCGATCTTCATAACTTCAGATCCGTACTCTGCAAAGTCCTTCGCTTCTCATTTCCGATTTCGGTATTTGGCCCCAGCCCTCTCGCTCGCTTATTTGAGCCCGACTTGAAGGCAAATAAACTTCTGGTCAAGTCCAGGGTTAGCTTGACTTTTTCTATGCAGGCTCTACTCAGTCCAGATAACTGCTAATTATTCATTCAAATTATTTGGCCGTTTCTGGTTGGCTTTAATCCCCCGGCTAATTCTAACTGGCGTTGACCAAATCTGGCAGATGCAATCAATATATACGCTCGATTTCCGCCGTCTACCGGGTCCGGTCCTTGATCGGGCTCATTTTCCTCAACAGCGGCTGGTAATCCAGCCTAATCAATATACCAGCGATACCATTTGGAAAGCCAAGCTGTTTTGGCATGATAAACTTATACCTGCCAACTATTTCTGAGTCAAAAGCGTGAGGTTTTCGTCTGGTCATGTCCGGAATTTCCGAACATTCCCGACGATTTTCCGAAGACTTTCGAACGTTGCCGAAAATGTCCGAAGATGATCCGACGACCTTTTCAATGACGACATTTTAGTGTGTTGTGATAAAGTTAAGCGACTTTTTGGATTATTTTCGGAAATATTGAATTTAGTTTTCGTTATTAATCATGTGTTCAAGAACAATTCGTCCGAATTTGTGAGTCGGCGTGAGAAATTGTCTTTGATGCTTGAGATCGATCTCTGAAGTCCGCAGGCGTGAGACTCACGCATAATGCGTTGGCAGGTATATAAACTCAAGAAAATGACGAAAGAGTTTATGGCTATCTGAAGACCAAATAATCGAATATGCAGTCTAAAACTGATATTGTTCCATGGATGTCTTTTACTTTTTTGAGGAGTTTCGGTAACTAAGAAAATATCTGTTCATAGTCCGAATATGCGTCAAAAAATAGGCACATTAACTGAGGAAAGTTTTCAGGAGGGTTGTTAAAACTTAGAAATATTCCGAATGAATAGTAACACAAATTTTGATTGTTGCTCGCCGCCCTCCCCCTCCCAACCACCCAATGACCCTTTTCCACTTTTCCAGAAGGTCATCATCATGCATTACTCTGGTGTTTGAGATTCACTTGTCCTATAACTATACAAGCCTGACCATCACACTAAGAACGGGTGCTGCGTGATGAGCAAGTTCAACGCGCAGGGCGGGATGCTATTATTGCGGCTCCTTTGGCTAAAGAGGAAGTGGAGAAAGTATGAGTTAGTAAACTTGAATGTGAGAGCTCCGTGATTGATGCAAACTGCATGCAGCACAGTCTGACAAGAAGCTCGACAACTACATCCATAAACACACTGCTGAGGGATAGTGGTCTGAAGAACGTTAGAGATCCAGACACAGATGTATGGGATATCAAGCCTTTATCGAGCCTTATGGGGAGTCTTGAAATGGAGTCAGTTTTCATCCCGTCGTCTTACATACATACACTGTTTACAGGCAGCCATTACGACACCTGAAAGAGTATCATGAGGTTATCCCTATATTAAGATCTTTCCTTAAAGATAACCCACCTAACCCACGAAAGGTTGGCCACACCACCGGGGACTACGTCCCCTACTCTTTTCGAGCAGTGGTGCGAGCTCAGTTAAGTAAAAGTTCTCTGAGAAGGGACCTACTGTTTTTCGTCTTTATCAGAGAAGACTAGAAAGTTTAGCTGTTCACAGATGTTGTTACAAACGCAGCACTTTCTTCTCAATTATTTGAAGACCCTGAGTATTGGTCCGGCCTGGGTTTAAACCCCTGACCTTCCGCTCAGCAGACGGCCGGCGCTCTCCCAACTGAGCTGAACTTATGCGTCTTGTAAGAAGTAAGTAAGAAAGCCTCACATGGACGAATGAGATCATAATGGTGACTCAGCCAAGCCTTCGACTCCTTATTATAATGGAAGAACATTAGTTTAAGTCTCTAAAGAGAAATACTATGTCAGTTTGATAGATTTGTGACTGGAGTGGTGGCTGCTCAACTAGTAACCTGCGTTGCAGGCGCTTGGAAGTAGTGTTCTTTCTTGCGCCCACTACTTCAAAGCGCCTGCTACGCAGGCTACTCAACTAGGAATACTTTGCGCTCTGTAGCTGTGGTGCCAGTAACAGAGGATAACTAAAATATGTAGTTGCAAAGGAGCTTTTGTGAGTGTCGGTCCTGGTTTCATTCTGGTATCTTCTTGAGCGATCGATAACGAGGCCATTATTAGATTTTTCTGCCAACATCTCAGACTTGTGCTCTAGATATCAGTATTAACCAAACTGGTGATTTTTTTAATCTCTGACATTTTCTCAGTATTTGTTGGAAGGCAATGCGGAGACCCTGTCACAAATTTTTCAAAATTGTTGCAAGATATTGTAGTTCGTTGAAAGGTGTTTCATAAGATCGCCTCATCATTTCTATCGACAACTTTCTTCGGACAACTTTTGTGAACGTGCACAAGTGCAATACACCTACGTGACTTGGTTTGAGGTGTAGTAAGAAGTAGACAATTCAAGCTACTCAAAAACAAATGTGGAATCAGTCAGCCAGCGGAAGAAATCGATCTACTCATCTCCGGAAGTCATCTGAGTAGAAAACGTAGTCACTGTCATTTCTTTACAAGTGACACCAGGCTTTATTGTTTTTCTTCCAGCGTAAGATCAGATTCCATAGTTTCGTTCTTCCCAGAATTATATATGTGACTACAAACGTAGTTCGTTTAGGAGTTGCTGGCCAAAACCTTTGTTTTAAAAAGTTCATGCATCCTAGCCCGCAATTAAGTGTCTTAAGAACTGGTTGCATCACCGGACCTCTCCCGTTTGTGCCTCTTCGCACAGAAGTCCTCCACAGAGTGTTTTTACTTTTCTTGGTCAGTTGATGTGGTCCTCTCTTCGTTCCATGGTTCTCCATGGTAATCAGGTTTTATCATGATTGCGCGCGTGCACACAAGCGCGTGCTTCCGTTAACTGTTTTGTTTGCATACGAGCGCAAAGAGACAAGAATTCGTTTAGACTGTTGCAGTGAAAGAAACCACTAAACTGGGGTTTCCTTTTAACAATGCATAGATTTTTTGTTCGTGGATTCAGGGATAACTGGACTATCACTGTCATTTGCATCTAGCTCTGCTTTAACATTTGCTTAAGTGCCTTTAAATATAAGGAAACAAATTACTCCACTAAAATGGAACGCGGAGATCAAGGGAGAAGAACGCCCAGTGAAACAGAGCATGAGTTGAACTCTTGTATGGCCGTTTTTAACAATTCCCATGTCTGGTTCTCAACTATGAACCAGAACGAATTACAAGAGCTTTTAGTTGCTGCTAAACAAGAAGTTGCCTTCTCCTATAGCCAAGAACTTTCCCTTGCGTTGGATAGCAGTACAGCTAGCGGTGTTCCTCCAGTTCATGAGCTGTTTGGTGGATTTATTGGTAGTTATCGATACGTCGTGACTTCTCCTACAAGAAATACAGAAACGCTTTTGTCAGCCGCAGAACCACAATTGCTCTCCGAAGAACATGACTGCAGTATTGGTGCTGGGGAGATACCTGTTCAAGAGAACTGGAGAAATTTAAACAGGAACAATAATACGGTAAACACGGTTAAATCGGATGATGATACGCTAGACTGGAGTGAGATTGAGTATATTTTAGACCGTTGCAGTTAAATTCGTACAGTAAACACGTGTGACTCACTTTAAAAAAAAAAAAAACATTTCCAGCCATTTAATTATTATATGTGAAGTGATACCAAACCTATACTATGCTCATTTAACTGTGTTAAATATCCTTTTTCAGGTTTTATATAAGATCGAAGCCTATTTAATTGTAACATGGTGGACTATATCGAAGAAAAAGTCAAGTCTTTAGTTTTGCTCCTAATAACAAAAAATCACAAACTTAAATCTCAAAATTGTTACCTCGTTTCTCTTGTCCTCATCAAGCTGTTCGGAAAGCTTCTCAGTAACTGCTCAGTAATAACGTCACCAAATAGACAAAGTCACTTCGCCGTGTTGAGGCGTCCTTGTCACAGAGACGGATATTAAATAAACTGAGCTGTCCTTATAGAAGTATACGTACCCGTAAGGATACTTTTTCGACAAACTGTATACCTGACTGTGAAATAGTGAGGCATCTGGCTTGAAAACAAGGCCAAGCTATGTGCTTTAGCCCTTAAAAAATCCCAAAAAAGAACTACTTGCAAATTGCACTGAGAAAGGAGAGAGTATAAAATGGGGTGAGTATCCGGCCTTCCTCAGGGGTCAGGGAAGAGGTGATTTAACCAATGGACGAACAGGGGAGGGAAGACGAGAGAGAGGTCTAGGCGTTTCTTTCTCTTTGCTCTCTCTCCTCTTTTCGCTTCTCTCTCTTCTCTTTTCTCCTGAAACGACTGATGATCACGCTGGGCAAAAAAAGGCAGAGAATGGCTATGGGGAGGAGGAGATAAAGAGAATGGTTGCAGTGTTAGTTTTGATAATAAGCAAGATGAAACTTTTTTGAACGGAAAACGAAAATCGATGAGAAACTAGCTTGCGTCGCAAACACGCTAAACCGCCTGTGTAGAACGTCTGAACTAAACCGATGGGCCGATATAGGCTTTGGTAGATTGCGCGAGCATACATGATTTTTGGCATAATTCGTCATTACAATTTTCAACTCTTTTCTAAAAGAGCACTGCTAGCATAATTTGCCCTTTTGGCTAGTTTTGTTTGTAGCGTGTTCTTTTCGGCTCATTGCTTTAGAACGAGTTATGTTTTTTGTGTAGCGTGCTTGTTTTGACTCATCGCTTTAAGAACGACTTATGTGTACCGTGCTTGTTTCGACTAATGGCTTTAAGAACGAGTTCTGTTGCCTGTTAGGATTGCCAGTCTCGACTTAGGGCTTAAAGAACGAGTTATGTTACACGTGCAGTGTGCTTGTTTTGACTCATGGCACGACAAGACTTCCTGAGATTCCATCGGAATCGATGTGTTTCCAATGGATCCGATGGACTCCATCGGACGACTTTCCAACCCTCATGTAAGTATTGTTTACACTTCCGGTTTCATCTTATGACTAAACTTCCGGTAACTCAAGTGGACTCTACTGTACTTCCGGTTTCATTTTTCGACTACACTCCGTCGGACTCCAGGTTTTGTCCACTGGAATCTGGTTGAGAATATTGGACATGTGTGAAAATTGTCATTTATTGATCATGAAACCAACTTTTTGGCTCGAGATCACTAGTGAAGGCAAATTTAAGTAACAAAATCGCTTTTTTGTCTGCATATTTTCGCATTCATGGGACCTCTGTTCCACAAGAAGTAACCCAAGACTCTTTCCACAGGACTCAACGCATACGCATAACTAGTTCGGTTACCCAAGATGGCGTCCTCGTGCTGGTTGTTTATTGTTTGAGTTTTAGGTGTCAGACAATGAATTAGGCACTCTTAAGGTTTCTCTAATGTAAATAGGGTAAATGTGCGTGTCATTTACCAATTTAAGTATTAGCATAATTTTTGCCCGGGGGGTCGGGTGGGGGTAATCCCCTATAAAAATTGACGGGGGTGCTCGTCGGAAAATTTCGAAAACATCCCTAAAAGGTACCAGAATCTTGTTTTATGGGCGTGTCCAAATTCATTTCCCTCCTAAGAGGTACCCATTCAAAAACAAATTAAATGACTGGCACTGCAGATTTTAATAATAATGAAGATAGCTTTCGAACACTTTCTTCTCAAGGAATTTTTGATAGTATTGTCATAAATTTTACCGATACAACTCTGGAAACAGCCATTTTAGGTTTTAGCACCCTAAGCAGCACCAATCCACAAATTTAAACCCCTAAAAGGTACGACGACCACCCCTGTCACTTTTATAGGGGAGTATCCTCCCAAGAATTTCTGCTGTAAACATAATTTTAATTTTAAAACTAGCATAAATAACGACATAATTTTTAAAATGTACGAGCTCCGCTAGTAACATATTATGCTACTTTTGTGAGAACAATCTATCAAAGCCTAGGCCGGTCTAGACGATGCCTGAACCGGCTGCAACGCGGGCCGCTTCAGCGTTGGTGCCTTTCTGCAAATCTAGTCAAAAAAAAAAAAAAACAGAACAATGCTGTATTGGCAAAGAGGACTCTGAGAGATACTTAAAGCCGTGTATAAGGTCTATATTACACATATCGCAACTCTTGAAAAAAAACTGACTGGATTTGTAAAACGAATTGCAGGGCAACCTGGTTACCAGAGGCTTTTTCTCGCGTGTGACGAGGAGCTTCGTCGGCCGCATGCCGACACGTCTTGACTTGACCGAAACCCAGAGTAGGAGAAGGGTGGGTGGTCCGACAAGAAAAAGCAAGAGGCAGGAGCCGATAATCGGCTACTGCAAGAGGAGTTACGACTGCCATGGTCCTACCTCCATCAGATTTTTAATTCCACCGTAAACACAATTTTCATTCAATGAATAAATTGTTCATTACAAACATACTCAAGTAGCCTGCGTAGCTGGCGGTTTTTGTGGCGTTTATTTCTTTTGTGGTGCGCAAAGTAAGAGTTACCGTCGCCCGAAAGTTGAACCGAGGTCGAAAAAGAACATGATCAGGGAGGGGGAGAGGGGAGAAGGCGCTGCTGAATCTCTTACTTTTAACCACAAAAGAAAAAAGCACACCAAAAAATCCGCCAGCGACGCAGGCTAATACTCAACAAAGAGCCAACACCAATAATCGGCTCCTGGCTCCTGCCAATACCATTTCTAAAAGAGCACTGCTAGCATAATTTGCCCTTTTGGCTAGTTTTGTTTGTAGCGTGTTCTTTCGGCTCATTGCTTTAGAACGAGTTATGTTTTTTGTGTAGCGTGCTTGTTTTGACTCATCGCTTTAAGAACGACTTATGTGTACCGTGCTTGTTTCGACTAATGGCTTTAAGAACGAGTTCTGTTGCCTGTTAGGATTGCCAGTCTCGACTTAGGGCTTAAAGAACGAGTTATGTTACACGTGCAGTGTGCTTGTTTTGACTCATGGCACGACAAGACTTCCTGAGATTCCATCGGAATCGATGTGTTTCCAATGGATCCGATGGACTCCATCGGACGACTTTCCAACCCTCATGTAAGTATTGTTTACACTTCCGGTTTCATCTTATGACTAAACTTCCGGTAACTCAAGTGGACTCTACTGTACTTCCGGTTTCATTTTTCGACTACACTCCGTCGGACTCCAGGTTTTGTCCACTGGAATCTGGTTGAGAGTATTGGACATGTGTGAAAATTATGGGCAAATTATGCTAGCAGTGCTCTTTTAGAAATGGTGTTGGCAGGAGCCGATTATTGGTGTTGGCTCTTTGTTGAGTATTAGCCTGCGTCGCTGGCGGATTTTTTGGTGTGCTTTTTTCTTTTGTGGTTAAAAGTAAGAGATTCAGCAGCGCCTTCTCCCCTCTCCCCCTCCCTGATCATGTTCTTTTTCGACCTCGGTTCAACTTTCGGGCGACGGTAACTCTTACTTTGCGCACCACAAAAGAAATAAACACCACAAAAACCGCCAGCTACGCAGGCTACTTGAGTATGTTTGTAATGAACAATTTATTCATTGAATGAAAATTGTGTTTACGGTGGAATTAAAAATCTGATGGAGGTAGGACCATGGAAGTCGTAATCTCCTCTTGCAGGAGCCGATTATCGGCTCCTGCCTCTTGCTTTTTCTTGTCGGACCACCCACCCTTCTCCTACTCTGGGTGACAGAGGTGTTTCAAGCGCGGTTTCGGTCAAGTCAAGACCTGTCGGCATGCGGCCGACGAAGCTCCTCGTCACACGCGAGAAAAAGCCTCTGGTACCCAGGTTGCCCTGCAATTCGTTTTACAAATCCAGTCAGTTTTTTTTTCAAGAGTTGCGATATGTGTAATATAGACCTTATACACGGCTTTAAGTTACTTTTCTTTTCACGCAATACGTGCCTATGTTTTCATGTCCAGTCCTCTGCTCTGGTCGCCAGTTTTCTCTCGTTACCAGGGAAGCAAGGGGAAGCAACAGAATCTCTTAGTTGACATGAGCGCGGCAAGTTCTTCTTCACTGCCACCTTTAGAGGACAGATTTTCTGTCATTCTTTCGAGATTAGACAGGATTGAAAGTTCTCTGAGGTGTCTTGAAGATATAAAGAAAGTTTTGGTTGAAATAGAAGGCAACACTCATCCGGACAGCGATGGAAAAAGTGTTTATCGGAAAATCGTGCCTGAGAAGGTAAGATCCTGAGTACCGCGTACGATTAGAAGATTAACATTTCTTAGAGCCTATAGTAATTGGTCTTTTGCAACTTCGGCTTAACTGCAGAATACCCTGCCACTTATTTGCATGTCATTGAATAAGAATAGCATCTATTGTGTTATGCTTCGTTCTTCAAAGAACGCCGACCAACGAAAACAATGGTGGTACAGAGTGGCGGGGTATTCAGCAAATGTACCAGAATGTTTGTGCTGCAGATGAAAAGTAAAGTTTTCTTCATTCATTATCCAAAAAATGGATCAATTAATGAAAATAGAAAGTAACTGAGTTGGGATCGGGAAAATTACAATTGGTGTGTGGGTTGGGGCCTGCCTTGGTCTATTAAAGACATCCCAATTAAGTGTTTGTTAGACAACGTGACTGCCAGTGATCAAGGAGTATCAGGCAATGGACCATGAGTGTCGGTGCAAAGGTCACTGGGAAGGGTGGGTGAGAAAAGTCAAGATCCCCTGCGTGAAACCAAAATTGCTCCACTTGCTCTTGATTACGAATCTGCTAGAACACACCTGGATACGATTAAGAGACAGTGTCTGGCCTCTATCAATCAATCAATCAATCAATCAATCAATTGTTTATTTACCCACGTAACGTCTAGTGAGCTAAAAACTCATTCAAAATATGTATTTGCTAAAAATAAATAAATTGTTATTGGCAATGTAGTTACGTATGCATTTCAAAACAATAATTGTAGTTAGTATATACTAAAACAGTGGATAGTGTTTTTCGCGCGCTCTGATTGGCTACTCAATCAGTGAATATCCTGCACTATTCACTGATTCACCTCCAGTTCCTCCGAGCGAGCGACGCCAAACTCGCGTAAGTTGCGAGCAAAATGCCTTCTCGGTTTGCTGCCGTAAACAAACAAAGAAATTTCACAACTAATCAAGCAAGCTGTTTCCGAAATACACGAAGAAGGTGACGAAGTTCGGATTGGAAGTTTTAACAGGTAAAGCTTTGTCTTTTTGACAGGAATTTATCGATAAAACCGGTGAAAAAGTTTTTTGTTTACAAATGCAAATTAAGTTAAGTCTTGCGTTACTTTATTTAGTTGAGTTGTTCATAAATAAGCTTAAAACTAAATTTGATAATCTTTTTTTATACAATGATTTTAAATACAAAAAGAATTCACAACTCCTTTTGAAGAAATTTCCCCGCAAGAGCTAAACAAATGCCTTCAAAAGTTTTAATTGTCGGCAAGAAAAAGCGACGGCCACGGCCGCCCGGTCATTACGCGCCAAAATTGTAATCGTTGGCAACAGTATTTGAGTTAAAAATCATCATTTTTGAGCTCAATTATCTCACTGTTTTAGTATATACTAAAACAATTATTCCCCTCAGTGTCGGTGGCTAGTCGTGGATATTTACCTCACTGCTTCGCAGTTCGGTAAATATTCACGACTAGCCACCTCCACTTCGGTGAATAATTGTTATTTAGTTGCGCTGCATCATCCTGCTTAATTTTACAAACAAAACGAAAAATGAATAGATAAAAATAAGCGCCTTTTGTCATTTAACTGATATATAAGGATATTAAGGGTAAAGGGTAAGGTATATACATGGCTGCCAAGAAAAAAAATCAAAAATAACTACAGTCTCAAGCAATTGAAACAGACCACCTTGCTAAGTGTGAAATGTTTGAAATGAATACCAGTCTGTGCTTAACTGGGAATTCAATATTAAATTTAATCCATATTATTAAAGAAACTACAGTGTAAATGTATTGAGTGATTAACTTTGATAATTTTTGTTACGGTAGTGTTAAATGGACAATTTTTTTTTCATGGGTTCAGTTTCTGAACAAAATTGAATGTCACTTGTTTGATGGCATATTTTTCCCTTTACTAGGTGACTGTAGGAATATGAGCTAGTATCATATCAGTTGGTGATATTGACACTGTTGGACAGCAATTTAAATGTGATTTTTATCTTTCTGCATGTTGGCCAGAGCCACAACTCCAAGGACGAAGTTCAACAGAGGTAAACTTTTTAAACTAGGGTTCACACAGTCTTGAAAAGTCTTTGAATTATTGTAGGGAACTGTAGGGGAGGTCCTTGAAAAGTCCTTGAATTTTCTTCAACTTTGAATAGTGGCCTGGAAGGTGTTTTTAAATGTGGCTTTTTGGATGTCCAAGACAGGGTATAAATCATAGCTCAGAGAAGTTAATGGTAATTTCCAGGGGGGGCTGGCAGCGAGGTCTGGAACCGAGTTTACATGATCGCCCCAGTTAAGAAATTCGGCCGAGTGAGACTGAGTACAAATTTTCCTTGAAAACAAATATGGCGGAGAATGCAGACATGGAAGGACGATGAGTTTTTGCTCGGTTTTAAGTTTTCCCGACTTTCCCGCGTACAAATATCAAGAGATGGTTTCTATGAACTTTTTTAATGGACCTTTTGGACATCAGGAGGCGTAATGTATGAAAAGTTCATGGGTGACTTCACTTATCGTGATTCGGGATCTCGGCAAGTTCAGTTATTTTTAAGCTTCGTGAATTTTCGAGCGTCCATCTTGCTCCATTTCTTATATTTTACCACTTACAGTGGTATTAAGACTCTTTTCCTTATCTTAAACATATGCTACGAGCACAATATATCGGTATGAGTCTTGCAACAGTCATATGTAAATACTCATTAAACCACTGATTTTCTACTTCGCTGTTCGTAAGTTTGTTTGTGTAAACCGGGAAGCACAACAAATATTTATGGGCGTAAATACAGAATACAGGGCCAGTTTAGTAAAAACCAGGGTAAATGTTTCAATCACTTGCTTCACATATACTGGGTCTATCAGTATAAGCTATTTTTAATATCAAAAGGCTGCAGGGAGGGGTTTACTGAAACTTCAAAACCTTCACTAGAATGTCATTGGAGTCAGTAATCAATATTATATTTCCAACAGCAATACCGTGTTTAGTTGTTTTGTACTAGATAGTTACTTCGGTTTCAAGTATTTCCTTGAAATTGTTGGTACAGGAATTACCCTTTAGTTATGAATTATACTTGAATGATTATAGTGGTTTAGTGTAAGAACAAGAGGCTAATTCAGTTGCTAATAAGAGTGAGTACATCAGGAAAGGGTGTGCATTGAGAAAATCCCTCAAAGGACTGAATACAAGAAACAGAAAAAAGAAAAGTGAATGTTTTGCAAAGTTTATATACAACTTAAGTTTATTGTTTGTGTAAGTTATGAATCTGATTTACAACTAAATTATGCAAGGTAAAATTGATTTTTTATCAACAATCAAAGAAGTTATTGTCGGGCTTGAGCCCTATCCTCTCAGCAGTTCTTTCTATGATACTACCCTTGGCTTATTTGGCCTAGATGGGTATGTGCTGCTGATTTAGGGTGGTGACCATTTCACCCTTTAATGTTTTGAACAAGGTGCTGTTTGGGTTGTGAAGGTTGAAGAAGAAGCAGTCTATTGGTACCACCATTTTCCCTCCCAAGTTTTGCCATGTTTCTAAGTTTAAAAGCTACCTTAATTCTGTATGCTAAAGGAAATGAATCAGGATTATAAAATAATGTCTCTTGGCTTAAAAAGGGTAGGGAAATGCACAATGTGTCTTACTACCCATACTCTCTTTCAGTGTAAGCACAGGGAGGTGATCTCACATTTTAATTCCCTTTTACCACTTATTGTAACAGCAAAGTCAGTGAAGGCTTATGGTCTCTGAAAAATATTTTTGCCAGCCTCAACACAAGTTTCTAACTGTTATTGTTGACTGCAACTAATATTATCTTAATAATCATTTTACATTTTTTTTCGAAGGCATCCTATGGTGTTTTCAAGATCCACTAGTACAAGGCAATTTTTAAGTTGAGAGGGTTTACTTTGATTTCATTAACAGTAAACTACATTTTTACACAGACACAAACTAACCTGGTAGGTTGATGTCCAAACGTGTAAAACATTACATGCAACTATCTGGCAAAAACTGATCACAGTGACCAAACGAAAGGCAAAAATAGAAATGTCATCATTTTTTTAATTTTATAAATTCCCTTTGAAGCATATTTAGCCAGTGTAGTCCTTGTCAAAACATGCAAACTTGAACATTTATTTTCTGACCTTAGCGAATCTTTTTTAAACCATACTCTTGTTCCAGTGGGTAGTGTAGTTTTTGGAATAAAATATTTATAATTTCTCCCTCTTTGTTTGCAACAAAACAAAACACAATTGAATGAGGACTCAAACTGAAGGCAGTGTAGCAACTGCTGACATGAAAAGAGAATTCCAAACACACAAAATAATTACCCTCTCACTTGCCTATATTCGTTTCTTAGAAACTAGGGTAAAGTTTAAATTAAATCACACGAAGATAAGAACTTAAGCATATCAAGAGTGAATGATCTCTTGGCAAAATTTATTTAGCTTCTATTACATAACAAAATACATGAACTACGAGATTTGACCATATGCCACTCAATCATCCAACGCAACTCTGCCAGGATAAGTTCACAATCAAGGATGAAGAATTAAGAATCTCAATCATCATTTCTTTTCGTCTTAAAGGTGTACTAAAACCATAAACAACTCTGACAACTCTTCTATTTGACCACGTTCACCGCGCTTTTTTAATGTCACGAAGGATTAATTTTCGGCCTTTCACTTGAGGACATAAACTCTTCTACATACGCATTGGAGGGTTGGCTCTTTTTCTAGCCTTGTGGGTCTTCTAAACAGAAACACAGCTTGAAAGCCGGTAGTGAGCCAAAAGGTCCGGCATCGAGGAACATGTACATGTACAATGACTGTTTACTGGTCTCGTTCTTAGCGTAGTAAACCGCATGTAATCACAAACGCAAGACCAGAAGAAAGGAAAACGTAAGCCCCACATTACTGCGGAAAAAATCGGTTACAGCAAAGAAAGCAATGACCAACAGACCGAGAGCGAATTCACTCCACACTCTCGAATCGCTGCGAAGACGAACTTCTTGATGCTGTTGCTGTTCTCAGCCAGTTTCGCGCATGCTCGCTACAGTTCTCGAATGATTGACAGATTTCTTAACTGGGGCGATCATGGAAAGCCGAAAAGCGGCAAGATCAAAGGCCGTTGCCAGCCCCCCCTGGTAATTTCTATCAAGCATTTTTTGTTTTATGCAACAGTTATCAATTTGAGACAAGTTAACTGAAAAATGTAGAGAAGTTGGTGGAGCAAGCAGTTCAAGCCTTTAAAGTCCCATAGAATGGAGTGCGAATTGTGTGCATTTTTATAAAATCTGTGAAATTACATTCCTGGTAGGCGGTCCTGAAAAATTCCTTTAAAATGGATGCAATTTTTTATATGAACCCTGTTAATTAAACTTTTTTTACCTTTATTACTTGACTGAATTATCATGCCTCAACCTTAATAACTACTTCACTGCCTTCAACGTGCAAGAAAAAAAATGTGATCATTTTTTTGTATTTCAGGATATAGATCGGAACAATGAGTGGCATCCAAGGATTGTGTTTTTTAATGCCTTAGAGATTGAAAAAATGCAGAAAAATCATTTTTTGTTTTATGAAGAAGGCAATCCAATACCATTTGCTCTTGAAACATATAGGATAAAAGGAAGTTTCAGAGAAAACTTGGAGTTGTGGGATTTTCCTCTAGATTATCAGGTTTGGAAAGTTTTCAATAAATATTATTAGTTTTGTATTTGTTTATTTAAAAAATTAGGTTCTGAGTAATTCTGTTATTTTGGTTCCTTTTTTTAGTCCTTAGTGTAAAAATTTCCACAAATATTTTTACATATCTTTCTTACTTAAAAATGACTAGATAACATCTGCCACATCTACCTTCCCAAAAGTAGTAATTTGGGTTGATGAGGCTCTCTAAGCTGAAAATCTTCCTGTTTTCAGTAGCATTAATGAAGCACCTAGGGGCTCAGGTTGTTTATTACTTGTGGTGGGGAGGTGGAGGGGTTGGGGGGCTGGCCATTAATTTTTGAGAAGGCATGCTAGATGATTTTCAAACTGAGTCCCCACTTCATCCTAGCTTTTTAGAAATGACCCCCCATAAATTTCGCAGTTTGTGAACCAGTACACCTGGTTGGAGCAGACTACATAGACTAGGTAGGATGAAGTGATGTAATGATAGGGTGACATCACCCAGACTACAGAGTCTGGAAGGTTATTCTTGGGACCTGGAATTTGACTGATATACAGTGTGGGATTCAGGAAAATGCAAAATGTCTCGTGGGATGTGGTATTTGACTGCTATACTCAGAAAGCAGTATTTGCCAAAATCTTGGCACGGGATGCTTTAGTGGGAAACAAAATGGTATTTAGGGTAGAGATAGAGATGAAAGAAGTTTGAGATGCGGAGTTGTCGTGAAAAAGGAGTAGGAAAGCTGGTTCAGGGCCCCCCAGTCCAGGCCATAAGACTTGTACAGATCTGAAGCCTGATGTGTCTCTATCAGGCCACCACATCTCCAGTTCCCAAGAGCAAATAAAGATATTTTTAATAGTTATTTGGGTCAGTTGTGATCACCTCAAGCTGAAAATTGACGTATCCTTAGCTTATATTTCAACATGATTTCGGCACTTTTTTATTATATTCACCAGTATAGTCTTAGGTTAGGGTGGGAGCTCATGTGATTGACGTCACTTTTAACGCGGCTTAATAACTATCATTTTTGCAACATTATATATATTGAGTGGCTGTATATTTTTTTGTGGTAAATAAATAAACTGAAACTGAAATAGAGGATATTACATGGCTGCTTGGGGATATGAATTTTCTCTTCTCGTGCTGAAAGTGTCTCTCACGAGTGAGCGAAGTGAACAAGTGAGAGATACTTTCAGCACTCAAAAATAAAAAATAATATTATTCGTATCCCCAAGTGGCCATGTAATGTTCTGTTTATTTTATAGATACTGATGAAATTCCTACATAAAACACAACTTTTTTTTATTCATTTTTGAAACAGCAGAATATTAAAGTGGTCACCTATTGCAAAATGCCTGTCACAAAAATGTTATGAAACTCGGATATAAAGTTGTAAAGGAGAAATAAAGAAAATAATAATTATATTTTCTGTTCCAAAAAGTCAAAATTAATGTTAGTAACCATGGCGATGCCAATATCCTCACACATGAAAGATAAAAAAAGTATCTTCACTATGCACGATGAAGATGTGATTTTTTAGTTAAAGGAAAAATCCTGGTACTTCATATATATCTATATAATAAACTGAAATTCATGCATAATCCCTGAGTTTTAGATGACAAAATATGTCACAAATTATATTTACATAATTACATAATAAAATTTGGTTCAAATGTTTGACTTTTGACAGGAATTGACCATAACACTCATGTCTGACTGGACAAATGCGATGGTTGAGTTTGAGAAGGATCTGAAAAAAGCAGATACAATCCGCCCTGAAACATTCACCGCTGATCAAGAGTGGTTCCTGTGCAGGCATGTGGTCACGGAAGCAACAAGTACAGTCAAAACAGAGGGGAGTAGTGCAAATGACTACCCTCTGTACCATATAAGGTGTCATGTCAAAAGAAAAAATGGATACTACCTTTGGAATATTGCCATGATCATAGTAAGGATATAAACAAATTTAATGCTTTTCCTTAGACCAAAAGCAAGTAACTGTATTTAATTGATTAAGCACCCAACCTTGAATAAGCGCCCACCCCCTACTGCACCTTACTGACAATTTTTGTGATGAGGTTGACACAGACTAATTCTATAATCACAGAGTCTTTTGTCACAAGCCTGAAGGGCAGGGTGAGGGAATAATCTACAGCCATGCTAGTTTGTGACACAGTCATTTTAAACCCTTTTTTTCTCTTTTTTCTTTTTCAGTTTCTTATTGATATCCTGTCATTCTGTTCATTTTCGGTGGATATATCCTCACCTTCAGATCGATTAAGTGTCACCCTTACCCTTCTTTTAACTGCTGTTGCTTTCAAGTTTGTTGTGTCACAGAGTTTACCAACTATTTCATATTTGACGTTATTGGTGAGTATTATTAATAGTGTTTCATCTACTTAATGGCAAGCCCTAGCAAGACTTCAGCTAGCATAGCTCTATAGGGGTCATTGGGACATGCAAAATGTCACACCAAGTTAAGGTTGGAGAAGAGGAAAATCCATTGCAGGGCAAAAAACCAGAGAAGTGTTTGGTAAAACCATTGGAGCAAGACTAGGAACAAAGAACAAAGTTAAATTCAACTCACATACGTGTATCAATGGCGTGTCAAAGAAGGGACCCATGCTGAACAGTTGGAAAGGTTGAGACCAGACTAAGAGTTACCCCTTGTCCTCCAGGTTGGGTGGCTGGGTATAGAGCTAATGACCCTCCCCCATTAAAAACTAATCAAATTGTTACAGAATTAAACCAGAAGGGTTGATAGGTATAATATTTTTTTGGTGATTCTTTCAAGCACAGCGTTATAGCACTTCAAAAAGTTTGCCCAACTTTAATCCAGTGTCCTTCCTTGCGATCTGTAGCAACACACAACGGGAAACAAAAATGCGTAAATATAGTCTTAATTTCAATTGATGCAAGTGAAAAAAAGCTTTTAAAAAAAGAAAGCAGCTAGCATGGTATAGCCCCTTTAAACTTTAAACTGTTAGAAGAGACTTCATTAACCTTCAGTTGAAGTATTAAGCCAGCTGGGTTTTTAATGACGCGAAAGATGCTTGATATATTTTTATCTCATTTATATTTTGCAGGATAAATATGTTTTGTCTGGGCTTGTCTTCTTGGGCTTCATGGCAATTGAAAATGCAGTGGCTGCTGTTATTCCTCATTCAGATGCTCAAAGGCTGTTTGATAAAATTTGTCTTTATGTTGGTGTTGGCTGCTTCCTTTGCATCCATGTTGTGGCACTAACATTTGTCATTATTAAGGTAACAAATTATATTTTATTGTTAATTGAAAATGTACTGTCCAAAATTAACATCATTCACTGATCATTATCAACAGACTAGAGTTTTTTTATATCGGAGCGTTTTGCAGAAAAGCCTTCCTGCTATGTTAGCTTTGTGACTTAACTATTCCAATTTTAATTGAAGCCAAAGAAAAAAAACGCACACACACAGCGTGCAAAGAAAGTAGTGTCCGATAGCCTGGGGCTAGTGGACTTTGCTATCAGGCTACTGAATTCTGTTCTTAACTTGCCCAACGCGCAAGTGAAGTTTGTTGTGGAATTCAAATCAAAGAGCTGTGAAATCAATTCTGCTCATCAAAACGTTTTTGGGGCTAGTTGAAATGACGTTTGGGCTAGTATATGCTAGCCTCAGCTTGCCCAAATGGCAAGCTGTAAAAATGACTTTCTTTGCACCCTGTACATACAAAACAAATTTCGTTCTTTCGTCCTAACAAGGAAGTAGTACTATGCGAAGGTTTGGCCAGAGTCACTCATTTGAATGTGTCCCACCACAGGACTTCATACTTAAAAGATATAGTGACAATTCAAAGCCCCCCTCGGCTAGATCCTGCTGAGTGTTTCAGATCATCATACATAAGAATGTAGGTGAACTCTCACAAAACCATAACCTTTTATCGACTATTTCACAACCATAAAATGCATCTGTTAGCCCTTTTGGGACTTAATACCGACCTAAATGACAGATTTTCCTACCCCTATACTTCGACAAGTGAAATATATACCCTTTCATATGTCTGAATCCTGAAAAACGTACCTCTTTTGGGCGGAGCCTCTCCGTATAGGCCATTATACGGCTGTACCTCACCGGGAATTTCACTCCCTCGATCCCTTCTTCTTGTGTTAAGCTTAGTTGATGAAGTTTATAAATGCGTTTGTCCGTCTCTTTCAGTCAAGAGCACGGAATCAAGCTCTTGCTAAAAGCACGAAAATGTTTAGGGTAAGTACTGTATGAGTGGTACAACCTGCGATCATGCTCAATCGGGCGTTCTTCTCTTTCTGATATTTCTATTCCGGGCAGGGAAGGACCGCCTGATCGCAGGTTACTGTTACTCGCTCCCCATATTTCTCTGGCGTAGAAGTTGTTAAATTTCTGATTTATTTGTGTAATACTTGGACCTGTTCACTCCTTTGAGTGAAAACTACTAATTCAAGAAAAAAGCACATTCGCAAAACACTGAAAACAAATAATGTCAGACGAGTTCTAGTGCAAGAGTCAAAGGTGTCCTGGGCGACTCCCCTCTCCCGCCTTTATGTCTTGCTTGCAGTTCTTGCATTTCTTAAGTCCCTCCCCCATGTCAACGCCTCATCACTATCATCTCCGCGCTCGCAGAACCAATTAATTTGGACCAATGACATCGGAGATGTAAATTGCTTCTGTAGAACGAGTGGAAGGTATTATGCTAAAGTGGTTTTTGCATCATTTCAGGAGCGACAACAGATGGTTAACAATTATGCAATTGAAAGACAGAAGAAACTAGCGCTTAAACCAATCAACGAAGAAGAAACAGCACAGCAAAACCAAGAGGTTGTGTTTGTGGAGCCTTCGGGAAAGAATTGATCAGTGTTGATCGTGTGAGTTTCGCTGTTTGCTGGCTACGTCTCTAACTACGTCCGATCCTACGATCCCGATCGAATCAGCGATGATAAAATCCATCATTATGATTTGCAAGCATCTGGTTCTATTCACTTGTATAGCCTTGCTGATGTCAGACGTTGGAGAATTACGTTGTTAACAGTCGAGCCCAATCGCTGACTAGATAATGGGAGATTCTGTTTTTCAGATGGTCAGCGGGGTATACCAAGACAAGTCTCCCCGCACTGTATTTATTCAACTCCTGTTTCCAAATTGCTCAAATCGCTGCCACTAGCCGACGCAGTTGTCCCTTTCATAAACAGTCACTGTCATTTTTGAGACATTTAGAAAATTTTTGACCTGTTATTTAAAGTTTTTCTATTAAAAAGAAGGAAACTCGCAACCCAGGGTCGAACCTAGACCTCGAACCCGGACCTCTCGTATCCTAATTTCTCTCCCTTATCACTACACTACCACACCGAACCGCCAAAATTCCGAAAAAATTAAGTACATACGCTAGCAGACTGTCTTTCTTAACTGTTACATCAATAACGGGTGACCCCAGCGCTTTCCATAATTTTGTAATGTAAATTCAACTTGGGCTTCAACTTCGTTCTTTCTAAGACTATTCAAAAATGTATTATTCAGCCTTACTGTAACTTAATCCAGGGAACATATTACATTCATCATGACTAAAGGCTTGGTTACCAATGGTGGCATCGACCATTAAAAATGGCAACGACAGTTTCCAAAAAAAACAAAAACAAAAACGACAGTTTACAAAAGGGAAATAGGCGCAGCCGACATTACTTGTTTTCTTGAATAAAAGATTTTTTCAATTCAGTTATTTTAAACAGGAGCCTGTTTACTGTAAAAAACGAAAGCCAAAACTGTAAACTTTGCTTGTACTTCCCATCCAGACACAATCATTGTGTCTATGTATTTAAAAGTTGTATTTAAGAGACTTGTATAAATGTCAAAGTGTGTTCCTTTTGCCATTTTTTCTGCATGTAGTGATTTCTGTTCGTATCCTTGTCCCGGCAAATACCGCAGTCAAACCTGCATAGTGACATAAATACTTAGCAAATATTGAATGAGGCTTAGTTTGACCTGATGATGCACATCGAGGAAGGTGTTTTGCCGAAGCGGATAACATCTTCCGAGATTAATCTGCATAATTCTTGATGTCATATCAAAGCTGAATCCAACAATTGTCTCATTATTCATTCAAATTGATTCTTTCTTTAAAAACATGTTTACCTCGATGTTACTTCCGCCTTCATTTGGCCCTTTCTTAGCCTACTACGCAGGCTTAATAGATAGGGGAGTCGTATTTCCTCCCTCCCCTAAAAACGCCTGCGTAGGAGTCTACCCCTTCCTCGGCAGATTCAGGACATACACAGACAATGTTCAGTCGAACGGATACTCTTCAAATGGCAGTTGTCATGGGTGAATAATAAAAGATTTTATTGAATAAATAATGAATGAATAATAAACGATTTTATTGGTAGCGTATCCACAGTGCGACTGTTGATCTACCTGCATGCAATACAATATACTGTACTCCGTTACAGAACTGCACCAAAATGACCAAGTAAAAGCCCCAACCGTTATGGTTTTCGTAGCTGCGCAAGAGCTGTCCGGTCATGTTAGTGTAAACATAGCATAAAACATATTACAGTACAAGGTTATACGATGCATGCACTGGCACGACATCGCAAAATATATTACTTCTTGTGCGTCACAGGAGGAATTTTTTCCGCTCTTGTTTGTCCTGGCTATTTAATACTTGTTCTCAGATAAACAGATGCAGCACCATTTTATGCTGCTTGTACCATCGCTGAAAGAGCTTTGTATTAGGGTTGATACCTTTGTTAATGTAAGTGTTAAAATGAGTGTTAAAGCGACTGAACATACATGTGTGAAAGAATAGTTATACAAAAAAAAAGTAAGCTGCTGTAGTTTCACAGCCAGGTGCAGTGACTAGACAGAATAAAGTCAGCTGATAAAGTGATGAACATGAAATTCAGAGTTTTGTTGGCTAAAAACTTTCCACACTTTTCCTTTAAGTTTCGTTATTTTCACGGTGTTTTAGCAAGTGGTTTTATTAATTTATTGTTATTATTGTATTGTCGTTGCGGTTGTTCACACACTCGGATTCAAGAGTATTAAGCCCTACATGTGCAGTTCAAGTGCTGATATTTTAATAGACGAAAGCAACAATCTCTCTTACATGGCTAAGGTCATCCAGAACCAGATAAACCGCTACAAAATATCACGCTTGCTTTCATTGTTGCACCGCCAGCTATTCTCATACTCGGGTATTTGCTTACAGCAGCAGCCTAATCAGTCGCTGGCGGAAACACACTCTCTGGCTAGCTTGCATGCGGACCCGGAGGAAACGATATTTCGAGACTAATCCGGTTACACTCTGATAGCGAGTGTAGCTAAATGTCGTAGGTGTGGGTGTGGGTGAATGTCTTGGGTAAAAGAAAAAGTACAGAAAGAAAAAAGATAAAGTAATTGAAAAAAAGGAATAAATAGAACAAAATTGTAAAATATTTATGAAACGAAAATCTCCAACTCCTTGATTGCCTTTTTCGTCACGGCTTCTTCTTCATCCTCTTCCTGATATTTCCTAAGCTACAGTTGTACGTGGGACTTGGTTTCCCTTTCACAACATCACTGTATAAAACTCGCATGTTGCCGATGAAGATTTATCCATGCCCGAGCTATCGCCGCGAAATAAACGAAACTAACGTAAACTATACCTGCAACTGGCAGAAGGTATGGGACAGCTCTGACTCGCTGAATGGAAATGGCTGCACGCTATTAATCTTTATTTGATCTACAATTCCATTGATCAGTGGAGATTTTTTAACACGATGGAATGCGATCACCGTGAGAAGTCTGAGAAAGGGGAGGGAAAAAGGACAATTTTGAAGTATTTCATATTTTTGAATAGAAGTCTTTCTTAAAGAAGTTTTAGGTCTCTTACCTTACGAAGGAGCCATCTTCATTCAACATTTCAAGTTAAGGCGAGACTGTATGTAAATTTTATAGCCGTACGGAAATACAATTTTCTCAATTCTTTTTTGTTTTGTTTTGTGTACAAAATCTTTGCTGTAACGACTCGAAATATCATTCCCTAAAACTGAAAGGACGTTTCAGTCACGAATGTTCACATCTTTGAGAAAGAGCAGTTCAGTTTCTAGTTTTTCTCGGTGTATGACATTTGCAGACTCCAGACCGCAGACTGCAGACTGCAGACCACAGATTGCAGATTATAAATTAAATGACACCAAAACTCTTCCTAATGAAGGAGACGTCATCAAAAACATAACATTGTGTGAAAGTGAGAAAGTAGCCTGGGAACAAGGTTGATATTTTTGCGCAGTTACATTGGCCTCATTCCCAAGATGCTGTTGGCTATTCTTCACCGGCCCTTTATCAAGTATATCAACTCACCCGGCACATTACTAATTGCGTTGATTCTTTATTCTTCTTTGATTATTGTGATAATGACAAGCAGCAATGCCCACTAATGCCTGTCTAAGTAGTAGTCTTCTGTAAAAAAAAGTTTTTAGATTGCGAGAACTTCGGGCTCACTACAGTTACGTTGACATAGACAACTAGGATAGATCAAGGACATTTAATGCCTTTTAAATGACGTATTTCATCTTAGTAGTATTTAGGGATGTGCCAAATAACCTAAAACGAACAGATCCTACCTGGACTCAACGAATTACCAGAAGTGCATTTTGAATTTCTAAATAAGCAAATCATACGACGTGTCTTCTGTGGGGCAAGAGTCCAAGTGTCAAGTTGATGTCTCGCAGAGAAAATAAAGGATTGGCCAAAACCAACTTCAAAAACATGGACAGAACCATGCAAGGGTCAGGGCTTAAAATCAGAGTGCGCGGATATTTTTCGTCAAAACTTTCTCTGGTTGTTGCGGCACACTGACGAGCCCCAAAAAGGGCGAAACAGCTGTCTATGGCTACAATCCCGCTCTGTTTTGAGTTCTTTCGGTGTCGTGTTGATGTCTTGCAGAGTTAATTTTCACGTTGTACGATCAGCATTGAAGTATTCTGATTGCAGAATTTAATATGTCTACTAAAATACGTTCATCAATGCTATGTTTAAGTGGTTTTGAACTATATTCTCGTTGGGTGCCCCTGTCCTAAGGATTCTACTGAAAAAAATAGAGGGCGATACATGCGCTAGAAGACCTAGAACCACTTTTTAAAATTTTCTATACATTTGTCTGTTAGGAAGTCCCGCGAAAAATTACAGACAAATATATGGAATATCTAAAGCAAGCCTCTGGAGAAATTTAAGCACAGGTACGCCCCCCAAATTTTTTAGTACAATCCTTTGTTTTTAGCTTTAGTTTACAAGTCATAGTTTTTTTCAGAACAGCCATTTTACGGAAGTTATTCGACATTAGATTCTCATACAAACACTGTAATTTCTCACACGTTTGCCTACTCGTCAAGATGGCGTCGAAAACCGTGACAAGTTCTATTAGGGCATTTATCGGTTCGAATATGATCAAAACAACTACCTTATTATAGGAAATTAACGCTCCATGAAATTAACGCGAATCGTTAAAATCGTGTTAATTTAAGTCACGTTAATTTTGTTGAGCGTTAATTTCCGCGACGTTAATTAAGTGCAGCGTTAATTTCCGCGCTCTTAATTTCTAGTATTTTAACCCCAATTTTGGAACCTGTCCAGACATTCTTGCACCTAAAAAACATAACTACAAGCTTTCTTTCATTCCATTTACCCTTTATTTTTCATCTTTCCCAAAAGCTAAGGCGAAGGTTTACAATATTTCGAGTCCATCTTCATCGCATGTCATCGGTGTCACAGTCAGAAGTGATGTCAATATCTTCTCCTTTGATTTCGGCCAAGATAATCGCGTTAATTTCCTTTTTATGAAATTCTAGAACTCTCTCGCGTCAATTTTCTTTATTCGAAAGTCGTTTTCCTTAAAATTCGCGTTAATTTAAGTCGCGTTAATTTCCAATACCTTAATTTCATGGAGCGTTAATTTCCTATAATAAGGTAGGTGTGATAAATCATTGACTCCTTAGGAAAATAGATAAAAAAGTGTCCTTTAATCTTATCTTCAATATGAATCCTCTTGACGCTTATTTCCATAATCCTGGCAAATTAACTTTCGTAAACGCGAGAGAAAAAAGGGCGGCTATGTCCTTTCAACGTATCCACCGCGCACGATCTTGCGAGAAGTCTCGCGAGTTAGTTCCTTGATTATATGAGCTAAACCGTGATTGGCTAAGAACGTTTTACGTCACGGAAAGAATCGTTTTGCTGCTCGGGTTCGAGGGAGATCGGGGCAGAGAAGCCGGAAATGCGTCTGATCTTCGCGGGCTAACATGAGCGCTGCGCGTTCTTCCTCACTGCCACCTTTAGAGGACAGATTTTCTGTCATTTTTTCGAGATTAGACAGGATTGAAAGTTCTCTGAGGTGTCTTGAAGATATAAAGAAAGTTTTGGTTGAAATCGAAGGCAACACTCACCCGGATAGCGATGGAATTTTAAGTGTTTATCGGAAAATCGTGCCTGAGAAGGTACTGTCCTGAGTACGATTAGAAGATTGACATTTCTTAGAGACTGTAGTAATTTCTCTTTTGCAAGGTCTGTTAAAAAATGAGGCTCAGGTTTCTTAAAGGCTTTGATTCATGTTCTTATAAGCGTAGTAAGCTTACTGTATTTCTTTCAGCTTCTTTCATTGGTAAGCCACTGTGACCTTGCATACATGTAAGCTTACAACTCAAAACTTTAAGCTTAAATGTGTAAGCTTTCGAGCTAAATTTTTTGCTCACTTCATAATTATCCACAGTTTACAGCTGGAATGGAAATTGCCTTACTTTAGGATAACAGGTGATAAGGACAAAGTATTATGGGCATGTCTTTAGGTCACGTAATAGTGACAGCTGTGAAGTCAAGCTGTCATTTTAATCGTCATGAAAATACACTGAAATACAGTAGTTTGATAGCAATAGAAATTTGGCTCGATTTTGGTGTATGGGTTTGGCCCTGCCTTGTTCTATTAAAGATGTCACAATTAAGTGTTTGTTAGACAACGTGACTGTCAATGATCAGGGGCACCCAACAAAAATATAGTTCAAAACCACTTATAAAACATGGCATTGTTGAGCGTACCGTAAAATTCTGAAAATAAGCCCGGGGGCTTATATTTCTCAAGGCACTTTTTGAAGGGCTTATTTTTGGAGGGGCTTATCTATGGAGGGAAATTTGCGTTTCAAAATCGATTGGGCTAGCCGTATAGTTGGAAATAAATTTACCGATTTTGCTTTGTGTTTGAGGGCAATTTTCCAAGTACAAGGCCCCGGGGGGCTTATATTTGGAGGGGTGATTTAACGGAGGGTTTTTTGCGTTACCAGATTGAGGAGCTTATATTAATTGGAGGGGCTTATACATGGGGGGCTTATTTTTGGAATTTTACGGTATTTTAGTATTTAAACGGTAGATATAGGCATATTTTTATCCCCTCAAAATTTTTCATCTGTTCGGATTTCCTAGCAGAAAGTATAGCTGAAAGTCTAGTGATCAGAAAATTATAGGGATCAAAACTTACCTTTTCGAAAATTGCAGCCAGATAAAAGGCTCCCGAAAATTCCAGGTGACCTTTTTAGGGTAAAAATCCGTTCAAAATGGGCAATTATACCAATTTTTAGATGTTCGAAAATCCTAGGACAGGCCGGGAAACAAGAAATTTTACAGCAAATGTTCTGAAAATTTTAGATCTTGAATCGTCTTCCGAACAGGTATTTTCCAAAAATTGATGTTGGGTGCCCCTGAGTGATCAAGGAGTGTCAGTGCAAAGGTCACTGGGAAGGGTGGGTGAGAAAAGTCAAGATCCCCTGCATGAAACCAAAATTGCTCCACTTGCTCTTGATTACAAATCTGCTAGAACACACCTGGGTATGATCAAGAGGCAGTGTCTGGCTTCTATCAATCAATCAATCATTTATTTACCCATGTAATGTCTAGTGAGCTAAAAAGCTTGTCAAAATATGTATGTACTAAAAATAAATAAATTGTTATGGGCAATGTAGTCACATATATATTTCAAGACAATCATAATGCATGGCACATGACATCATTTATGCAAAAATACCCAATGACTCCAATCGTTACAAATTTGCAATGACACAAAACGCACGCAAAGATGTTGTTGGCATTGTAACATTTGACCTGACTGGTTTACTTGCTACCAATCAGAATTATTGCTTATATATTACAGTGGCATACTGGAGTTTATGAGGAAAACTTCGATGTTAACATTAAAATAGCTCAAGCATCGCAATTAAATATTTAAAATTTTATTGTCGGAAAGTCGAGTCTACATACTGGAGAAATGGCAAACTTCATGGGTTGTTCGGGAGATTTCACACTCTAATCTGGAGACTGGGAGATTCGGTCCAAAATCTGGAGTCTCCCAGATTATCCGGGAGAGTTGACAGCACTGCCTTTGGTCATTTAACTGATATATAAGGATATTAAGGGTAAAGGCTAAGATATATACACGGCTGCCAAGAGAAAAAATGAAAAAATAATTGCAGTCTCAAGCAATTGAAGCAGACCACCGGGTAAAGTGTGAAATGTTTGAAATGAATATGAGAGGCGCTTAATTGGGAACTCAGTTTCAATTTAATTCAATTTTTATTAAAGAAAATACAGTGTAAATGTACTGAATGATTAACTTTGATAATTTTTGTTAGGCTAGTGTAAAATTGAATATCACTTGTTTGATGGCATATTTTTCCCTTTGTCAGGTGACTGTAGGAATACGAGCTAATATCATATCAGTTGGTGACATTGACACTGTTGGACAGCAATTTAAATGTGATTTTTATCTTTCTGCATGTTGGCCAGAGCCACAACTCTAAGGACGAAGTTCAACAGAGGTAAACTTTTTAAACTATGGTTGAGGCACTGCAGTCTTGAAAAGTCCTTGAATTGTAGGGAAGTGTAGGGGAGGTCCTTGAAAAGGCCTTGAATTATCTTTAACTTTGAATAGTGGCCTGGATTTCAAAGTCAGAGTATAAATCATAGCTCAGAGAAGTTAATGGTGATTTCTATAAAGCATTTTTTGTTTTATGCAACGTCAGTTTTGAAAAAAAACAATGTAGCGAAGTTGGTGGGTCAAACAGTTCAAGCCTTTAAAGTCCTATTAGCATGGAGTCACTGGAAATTATGTGCGTTTTTATACAATCTGTGAAATTACATTCCTGGTGGTCCTTGAAAATCGAATGCGGTCCGTAAAAATTCCTTTAAAATGGTTGCAATTTTTTGTATGAACCCTGCAAGCTGTTAAACTTTTTTGACCTTTAACATATCATTCACCGTTTTTTCTTTTTTCACTTCAAGCAGCCACTTTTTAAAGTCGTTACCTCGACTGAGTTATCGTGCCTCAATCTTAACTACTTCACTGCCGTCAACGTGTAAGAAAAAAATGTGATCCTTTTTTTTGTATTTCAGGATATAGATTGGAACAATGAGTGGCATCCAAGGATTGTATTTTTTAATGCCTCAGAGATTGAAAAAATGCAGAAAAATCATTTTTTGTTTTATGAAGAAGGCAATCCAATACCATTTGCTCTTGAAACATATAGAATAAAGGGAAGTTTCAGAGAAAACTTGGAGTTGTGGGATTTTCCTCTAGATTATCAGGTTTGGAAAGTTTTCAATTAATATTATTAGTTTTGTATTTGTTTATTTAAAAAATTAGGTTCTAAGTAATCGGTTATTTTGGTTCCTTTTTTAGTCCTTAGTCTAAAAATTTCCACAATTTGTACATATCTTTCTTACATAAAAATGACTAGATAACATCTACCACGATCTACCGTCCCAAAAGTAGTAATTATTTGGGTTAATGAGGCTCTCTTCAGTAGCATTAATGAAGCACCTAGGGGCTGGTTGTTTATTACTTGTGGTGAGGGTTGGGGGGCTGGACCCCGGGGCTGGACATTTTGAGAAGGCATGCTAGATGATTTTCAAACTGACTCCCCACTTCATCCTAGCTTTTTAGAAATGACCCCCCATAAATTTTGCAGTTTGTGAACCAGTACACCTGGTTGGAGCAGACTACATAGACTAGGTAGGATGAAGTAATGTAATGATAGGGCATGGGATTGTCATGAAAAAGGAGCAGGAATAGGGGTGCAGGATCCCCCAGTCCAGGTCATTAGACCATATATAGATCTGAAGCCTGATGTGTCTCTATCAGGCCATCACATCTCCACTTCCCAAGAGCAAAGTGATAAAGATATGTTTAATGGTGATTTAGGTCAATTGTGAGTATATCTCCGTAGTGTGTGTCTACTTCTAAGCGATAGTACGGTTAATGAACACGCAACCAACGACAGCCGAAGGGCCACTGCAAACGAAAAAGAAGCTGAATGTTGATGTATCCAGTTAACTTATATTTCAACATGATTTCGCCACTTTTTGGTACAGTATAATCTTAAGTTAGGGCAGGAGCTCATGTGATTGGCATCACTTTTTACCCAGCTTAATATCTATCATTTTGGCAATATATTGAGTGACTCTATATTTTTATTGTGGTAAATAAATAAACTGAAACTGAAATTCATGCATAATCCCCGCGTTTTAGGTGAGAAAAATATGTCACAATATATTTACATAATTACATTAATCTAATTTTGTTGGGAAATGTTTTATTTTTGATAGGAATTGACCATAACACTCGTGTCTGACTGGACAAACGTGATGGTTGAGTTTGAGAAGGATCTGAAAAAAGCAGATACAATCCGCCCTGAAACATTCACTGCTGATCAAGAGTGGTTCCTGTGCAGGCATGTGGTTACGGAAGCAACAAGTACAGTCAAAACAGAGGGGAGTAGTGCAAATGACTACCCTCTGTACCATATAAGGTGTCATGTCAAAAGAAAAAATGGATACTACTTTTGGAATATTGCCATGATCATAGTAAGGATATAAACAAATTTAATGCTTTTCTTTAGACCAAAAGTAAGTAACTGTATTTATTCGATTAAGTGCCCAACCTAGAAAAAGCGCCCATCCCCTACTAGCCCCCCACCCCCACCCCCTGCCAAAAAAATTGACCTTACTGACAGTGAGATTGACATAGACTAATTCTATAATCATGGAGTCTTTTGTTACATAAGCCAGGAGGGCAGGGCGAGGGAATAATCTACAGCCATGTTAGTTTGTGACACAGTCATTTTAAATCCTATTATTTTTCTTTTTTTTCAGTTTCTTATTGATATCCTGTCATTCTGTTCATTTTCGGTGGATATATCCTCACCTTCAGATCGATTAAGTGTCACCCTTACCCTTCTTTTAACTGCTGTTGCTTTCAACTTTGTTGTGTCACAGAGTTTACCAACTATTTCATATTTGACATTGTTGGTGAGTATTATTAATAGTGTTTCATCCACTTAATGGCAATCAGCAGTTACTTTCTTTATGGGTTCTGGGCTCCATTGATACATGTACGTGAGTTGAATTAAACCGGAAAAGTTGATAGCCATAATATTTATTTGGTGATTCTCTAATGCATGGCATTATAGCACCACAAAAAGTTTGCCCACCTTCAATCCAATGTCCTAGCATCCTTGCGTTCTGTAGCAACACACAACAGGAAAAAAAATGCCCAAATGTAGTCTTAAATTCAATTGATGTACCGGTAAGCAAAAATAAGCTTTTAAAAAAGAAAGCAAATATCATGGCAAAGCCCCTTTAAACTGTTATTAGAATAAAGAAGGAAGAGACTTCATTTACTTCCAGCTGAAGTATTAAGCCACCTGGGTTTTTAATGATGGGAAAAATACTTGATATATTTTTATCTCATTTATATTTTGCAGGATAAGTATGTTTTGTCTGGGCTTGTCTTTTTGGGCTTCATGGCAATTGAAAATGCAGTGGCTGCTGTTATTCCTGATCCAGATGCTCAAAGGCTGTTTGATCGAATTTGTCTTTATGTTGGTGTTGGGTGCTTCCTTTGCATCCATGTTGTGGCACTAACATTTGTCATTATTAAGGTAACAAATTTTATTTTATTGTTAATTGAAAATGTACTGTCCAAAATTAACATCATTCACTGATCATTGTTAACAGACTAGAGTTTTTTTCAGTTGGAGCTTTTTTGCAGAAAACCCTTCTTGCTATGTTAGCTTTGTGACTTAACTATTCCAATTGTAATTGGGGCCAAAGAAAAAAAAACGCACAGACACACAAAACAAATTTCGTTCTTTCGTCCTAACAAGGAAGTAGCACTACGGGAAGGTTTGGTCATTTGAATGTGTCCCACCACAGGACTTCATACTTAAAAGTTATAGTGACAAAGCCCCCCTCGGCTATCCTGCTGAGTGTTTCAGATCATCATACATAAGACAGGAGGTGAACTTTCACAAAACCAGAACCTTTTATCGACTATTTCACAGCCATAAAATTCATCTGTTAGCCCTTTTGGGACTTATTACCGACTTAAATGACAGATTTTTTTTACCCCTATACTTCAACAAGTGAAATATATACCCTTTCATATACCTGAATCCTGAAAAACGTAACTCGTTTGGGCGGAGCCTCTCCGTATAGGCCATTAAACGGCTGTACCACACCGGGAATTTTACTCCCTCGATCCTCAAATCTACTTCTTGGGTTAAGCTTAGTTGATGAAAGTTTATAAAGACGTTTGTCCGTCTCTTTCAGTCAAGAGCACGGAATCAAGCTCTTGCTACAAGCACGAAAATGTTTAGGGTAAGTACTGTATGAGTGGTACAACCTGCGATCAGGCTCAATCAGGCGTTCTTCTCCGTGTGTTCTGACATTTCTATTCCGGGCAGAGAAGGACCGCCTGATCGCAAGTTACTGTTAGTCGCGCCCCATATTTCTCTGGGGTAGAAGTTGTTTAATTTCTGATTACGCTGATAAACTGATGTGATTTTAAGAGAAGGTTTTTAAAAGTCGAAAAAAGGGCACCTTATCAGGAAATTTCAATTTGCGCGCAAAACAAAAGAATTCAAATTTATTTACTAATTTCACAATAAGAACAAATATTAATTTGGATGCGTCACGCTTCGCTACTTTGCCCGCCAAAGTGGGCAATCGAAATCATTGAACTTAGGAACAAATGCAAGGCAAATAAGACCGCCTTTACTCTCCACGGTTGTGTACTTTTTTTTAAGAATTCCATGTTGCTCTTATGTCTTTATCCTGTTTTATTTCTTTCTTGACTTAAGACCGTTGTCTCTTTGCCACAGCGCTTACTGGTTTAACGTTTTCTTTTTTGACATTGCGACCCATGTCAACAAAAGAACTGAAGCATCATTAGCATAATTTTGTCTTGAACTATGACTTGTGTGAACCCTGCACCCAATTTTGTCAGCGGGCCAAAAGGATAAATGAAGCAAAAGGCATCCAAGGGCAACTATAAAAAAAATCGCAGCTTCTTGAATATTATTTTTGCCCACTCGTCAGAAAAATATGTTCCTGTTCCTGGTTCAGTTTGCCTTTTTTTCCTTTCCTTTAACGTCAAGCTCGGCTAAGCACTCTGCAGCACTTGCAATGCTGGCTTCCATAAATTACTCTTTCACGCTTTATCTAAATCCTGGGCTAAACGGCCTTCGATCCTTTTTTCTATAGGTTACTTGAATTTAAAGTCACAGCTGAAACTTTTTCGTAAAGCTAAGCATTTACTGTTCCGGCAACATTGAACATACATACACCGTTGTCTCGATTTGGTCAGATCTAATAGAAGATACGGCACTGCACATATAATCCAGTTGCGTACTTTGCGCGCTCAAAATCCCGCAAAATCCGGACTGACGGAATGAACCAGAAGTCACCGGTTCATTCCGGTTTGACCCAGAAGTGCCTTAGAAATTCTTTTCGGAAACCTGCCGCATCAAATCTCGACTATCGTTTTCAAGCTTTTTATGTGCAGTAAATGGAAAAGAAAGTGAGTTGTAGGAAAAGTTAGTTCAATTTGCGCGCAAAGCCAATTGGAATTACTGCGGTCAACAAAAAGGCGATTTTAATCTCAATGTCGGTCAATGTGATGCAGTGCTGGCTTGAAAAAATTGACTGTTATACAGACACTAAATAAATATGAAATGATCATTGGCTTTTATAACAGTTGGCGGCTCCTAAAGGAGCCTTTGGTTTTGGCGGTAAACTCGCTCAGTGAATTTACTTGCTGCTGGTGTACTTGGTCACAGCCTTGGTTCCTTCACTGACAGCGTGTTTTGCCAGTTCACCGGGCAGAAGCAACCTGATGGCGGTCTGGATCTCGCGGGAGCTGATGGTTGATTTCTTGTTGTAGTGAGCAAGGCGGGAAGCTTCGGTGGCGATGCGCTCGAAGATGTCGTTGACGAACGAGTTCATGATGCCCATGGCTTTGCTGGAGATTCCAGTGTCAGGGTGAACCTGTTTCAACACCTTGTAGATGTAGATAGCATAACTTTCCTTTCTCTTTCCTCTCCTCTTCTTCTTGCTATCAACATTTGCCTTTTTGCCTGCTTTCTTTTCACCTTTCTTTCCAACTGGAGTTTTGGGAGCCATGTTGTTAAGATTGCTGCTGCAATGTAATGAATTATCGCGTCGACGATAGCGCTATTTATCTTATAGATAATTTATGTGCGGATCGAAATCCCTGTCGTTTGGTTGGACGAAATATTGCCTTTCTTTGCCTTGATTGTTTTCACTTAGTGGTAAAATTTGATTGGTGGCTTGCTATCCACCGCTACTTTAGTTTTCCACCGGACTGAATTTCCAAATTTCCTTTCGTTTTCTAGTAAAGGAAAAGCTAATATTATATTGTGGATGACTTCCTTTACTTCTTTGGATGTAAGCAAATAGATTGTAAGAGTTTCATGGGTAGTTGACACCCTTAAATACTACTGGCCCTTTGTTAGATAACCCGCTACGGAAATCAATTTAGATACAGTCTCTTCCTATGAAAATTATTTGAAATCTATTCTTGGTTTCGGGTCATACCGAGTCATTTCTTTCTTGACTTGAGGCCGTTGTCTCTTTGTCACAGTGATCACTGGTTTAAGGTTTCTTTTCTTCTTTTTTCTGACATTGCGACCGATTTCAACAAAAGAACTAAAAGAGTCAGGAAATTAGCATAATTTTCATTGGACTATGACAGTGCGAACCCTACACCCAAGCACATCAGCGTGCCAAACAAGGACAAATGCAACGACTGGCATTCAGGGGCAATTAAAAAAAACTCAGCTACTTGAAGATCCTCTTTGCGTTCTCGTGAAAAGAAATTTGTTTTAGTTTGTCCTTCAATTTGCTTTTCATTCCTTTTTTAGCGTCACGCTTTGCACCGATGCGGCGCGCACCAAGCGGCAATTTATTCTGGTTTGCATAAATTACACTAACTCCATTTTCTTCGCCCATTGTCACGCTTTACTTAAACCCTGGCGTAGACGCCCTTCGGAACTATTTTTCCAAAGGTTGCTTGAATTTGAAGTAAAAGCTTAAAGTCTTTTGAAAAGCTCAGCATTTTACCTAAGTACATGCGTTGCCTAGGTCTAATAGAAGGGGACGTACGGGTTTGCAGGTTTTGCGGGAATCAGGTTTTTTTAAGCTGCGGTATTGCGGTTTTACAAAACAAGCGGCTTGCGGTATTCAGAAATTTTCGGGTAATTTCAATGCGGTTTTCTTATGTTATTTTGTGTGGTGTTTATACATATTTCTGTGCCGTTTTCCGGTATTCGTACCCCCCTCCTAACAGAGTTGCGTACTTTGCGTGCGCAAAACCCAGACTGAAAGAAAGAGAGAAATTTGGCTCAGAAGTGCCTTTGAAATTCCTTTTGGAAACCTGCCGCATTGTATTTTGAATATCGTGTTTAAGCTTTTGTGGTGAATTGTCGGGAAAACTTAGTTCAATTTGCGCGCAAAGCCAATTGGAATTATTGCGGTCAACCAAAAGGCGATTTTAAACTCAGTATCGATCAACGTAATGCAGCGCCGGCTTGTGACAGACACTTTGGAAATACGAAATGATCATTGGCTCTTATAACAGTTGGTGGCTCCTAAAGGAGCCTTTGGTTTTGGCGGTAAACTCACTCAGTGAATTTACTTGCTGCTGGTGTACTTGGTCACGGCCTTGGTTCCTTCACTGACAGCGTGTTTTGCCAGTTCACCGGGCAGAAGCAGCCTGATGGCGGTCTGGATCTCGCGGGAGCTGATGGTTGATTTCTTGTTGTAGTGAGCAAGGCGGGAAGCTTCGGTGGCGATGCGCTCGAAGATGTCGTTGACGAACGAGTTCATGATACCCATGGCTTTGCTGGAGATTCCAGTGGCAGGGTGAACCTGCTTCAACACCTTGTAGATGTAGATAGCATAACTTTCCTTTCTCTTTCCTCTCCTCTTCTTCTTGCTATCAACATTGGCCTTTTTGCCTGCTTTCTTTTCACCTTTCTTTCCAACTGGAGTTTTGGGAGCCATATCGTCAAGTTTGCTGCTGCAATGTAATGAATTATCGCGTCAATGATAGCGCTATTTATCTTACAGATAATTTATGCGAGGATCGAAATCTCCGACTTTTGATTGGACAAAATGCTGACACTCTTTGCCTTGATTGTTGTCTTTTGGTGGTAAAATTCTATTAGTAGCTTGCTATCCACGGCTACTTTACATGACTTAAGTTTTCCACCGGACTGATTTTCAAAATTTCCTTTCGTTTTCTAGTAAAGGAAAAGGTAATATGTTATGGATGTGTTCCGTTACTTCTTCAGATTTAAACAATATTCCACGCCGGATAGTTGATTACCCGTTAGTTGGGTGTTACCCTCTAGGGAAATCAATCTAGGCAACATAATACATCGGTCTGCCTTGTCTCCGCACTAGAGCGTTCGTTTTAGCACTCTGTCCGTGTAAGTGAGCCGGGAGATATTTGGTTTGTACTGCAGTGCTTATAGAACAAAGCCTGCAAAGCTTTCAGTTCGGTCCTCACAGAATCTAAGCCCGAAATACCCTAAGGTTTTCCAAGGTTTCATTCTCTTTCTTCTTTTCAAGGAGAGGGAGAGGAAATTTCCGTTTCTCCTCGCGTTTAATTAAACAAACGCTGCCTCGCTGATTTGTTTTCATCGTGCGGCTTCGCTGTATTCAGAAGACTGGGCCACCTACTGAAATAAGGCCGCTTTACGTGCTACGATTTTTCGGCGAGGCCCAACAGAACAATGACCGATTTACGCGCTACAAATCTTAATTGGGCTGATCTTTCAACCTAAAAAAGCGGCCTTAAATCGGGCCGTCAGAATTTTGAAATTGGGCCCATAAATGTACAGCCTGCGTTGCAGTCGGTGCAAGCATCGTCTAAACCATAGCCTGTTCAGGCGTTCAGATAGTGGGTAACGGCGCTTTCTTTACTTCGCGCCGCCTCCAACAGGCTATCTTACAGAGGCACCCAACGAGAATATAGTTCAAAACCACTTAAACATAGCATTGTTGAACGTATTTTAGTATTTAAACGGTAGATATAGGCATATTTTTATCCCCTAAAAATTTTTTATCTGTTCGGATTTCCTAGCTGAAAGTCTAGTGATCCGAAAATTATAGGGATCAAAACTTACCTTTTCGAAAATTTCAGCCAGAAAAAAGGCTCCCGAAAATTCTAGGTGACCTTTTTAGGCGAAAAATCCGTTAAAAATGGGCAATTATACCATTTTTTAGATGTTCGAAAATCCTAGGAGAGGCAGACAGGCAAGAAATTTTGGAAAAAATGTTCCGAAAATTGTAGATCTCAAATCGTCTTCCGAACAGATATTTTCCAAAAATTGTCGTTGGGTGCCCCTGATCTTAGACTACGAGCAGTCTCTCTTTTTTCTTGGTCCGTCGGGCAAAACGCCCGAGACACGTAAATGACCACGCGCGACTGAAGGCGTGAGACGGGAGAGGTACGACATGGCGCCCTCGTTTCTCGCCTCTCTCTCGCGGCTTCGCCGCTCAACGCTCGCGCGCGTGCACTCCCCATACTAAATCTGAAGAAAAAGAGAGACTGCTCGCAGTCTAGGCTATCTAGACCATTTTGTATTCAGAGGGTACAGTGTCTGCGACGTAGGCTAATAAATGTCTTCCTTTAAGGTGTTCCGATACAGTTTTTCAGAGGCCATACCGATGTTTTTAAATCGTCTTAAAAGTGTTTTTTTCCTTGTCTGATCGCTATAAAATTTTCACCAGTAATTTGCTACGGATTGAAATTTGGGAAAATATAGTTTTAAGTAAAATCGATATTACTATGACAACAATAAACAGAAAACTTTGAAATTGATAAAAGCCGAAGTTTGTGTGATCTAGACCAGCTACTGAAAATCCAACGCTAGGAACTTAAAGTTTGGTGTTTAGTAAACAGTCTCCGTAAGAAGTAAAAAATCAGTCTGTATGTTTGAATTCGACTAAAACGAAAATATATTTCAAAGCTTAAATTTTTAATAGCCGTGATAGATTATTTAATAAGAAGAATAAGAAAAAACGTTATAAATGACTCAAATTATTCTTAAGTAGCGTCAGAATGCTGCTTAATGTCATATTTCGATGCTAGGAAATTTTGGTGTATTTTCGTTCTTGCGATCTTGAAAACTAACCCGTTTTCTCACCACCCGTATAATTGCGATATCCTACAAACCTGTCAAAAATCTGCGTTACAACATTCACTGTTTTGACGTTATGCTAATTTTCCAAAATAATGCGTACTATACATACCTCCATGACTAGTACATTTTATTTGAAATTATCGCATCTTTTGAATGTAAAACATTAACAATACTCACACTGAAATGTACTAGTCATGGATATATGCAGCCTCGACCTCACTCTACATAGTGTAAACCTGCCTTTATATCTATAAAACGAGTGGAAGGTATTATTCTAAAGTGGTTTTTGCATCATTTCAGGAGCGACAACAGATGGTTAACAATTATGCAATTGAAAGACAGAAGAAACTAGAGCTTAAACCAATCAACGAAGAAGAAACAGCACAGCAAAACCAACAGGTTGTGTTTGTGGAGCCTTCATGAAAGAATTGATCAGTGTTGATCGTGGGAGGTTCGCACCCGGCTACGTCTCTCGTCAACTACGTCCGATCTTACGATCCCGATCGAGTCAGCGATGGTAAATTCCACCATTATTATTTGCAAGCATAGCGTAGGGGTTATACCAAGACACGTCTGGATCTGCCACTGTATTTATTCACCTCCTGTTTCCAAATCGCCCAAATCGTTGCTCTAACGTTACTTGTTTTCGTGAACAAACGGTTTTTCAATTCGTCCAACACGTTCTATCCTTCTGAACGTCTGAAGATCGTCTCATGGACAAACGTCGATCTTCACATTCGACGAACTAAACTAATAAATTTAAAAATTTGTATGATAATGTATATTTAGCCTCGTTCGGGAGAAAATTTAATAAATTGCTTTTTGGTCTGATTCAGTTGAAGGGTTCGACGCGTCCTAAGTTCGACGTCTGACCCAACAGACCCAAATTAGAGCTTGGTTCGTCTCATGAAAAGTTCGACGTTTGGCCTAGGCCTTACTGTGTAAAACCAAAACGTAAATTTCGCTTGCACTTCCCATCTAGACAAACAATACTGAGGCCTGTGTGGGTCAGCAAGAACCTTAAAGCCACTCTATATTACAAGATTGTCGTCGACTCGTTTGATACCGCTCACTTAATATAACTTAACTTGTCTTATTTATTTAAACGTTATATTTTGAAGACTTGTAAAAAATGTCCAAGTGTGTTGCTTTTGCCTTTTTTACTACATTTTCTGATTTTTTATTCGTATCCTCTTCCCGCTAAATACAGTGAAACCTGCATAGAGAGATAAATAATTGCTGCGGAGCGACCGTAGGGAGCGAGCAGCAACATAATCAGGATTTAAGGGAAATATATAAGGGGCGACGAATTCTCAAATTCATCAGTTTTTACCACAATGCATTGCATTTAACAACACTTTTTACCACAATGCATTGCATTTAACCAGAGCGCATTGCGCCACGAACAAGTCAAATAAAAACACGGGGAAGTTCGCATCGTTCGCTGCCCAGACTCAGAGTTTTCTTTGTAGCAAATTTTCTACAGCACGGTTAGAGGTATTACCAAACTTAAGACACGTAGGAGTCTTTCAGATGAGTGCGATGGTTAACTTGGGGATTGGATTTCAATTCAAGAGGTGTTAAACCTGACGAGAAAATGAGTATTTGCTCTTCGACTCCGCAACACGGGGGATATACAAATTCCAGCTTGCTAGAAGGTGATGTGAAAGTGAGAAAATGTCATGCCATGCTATTCTTAAGAACCTGTATGAGCCCGAAATGGATGTGATTTTGACCATTCGCTTCAAAATAACAGCGGAAATCGAGATAACAAAACATATGTTTTGTGTCCTACGTTGCAGACGAGGACGTGTATCGGCGTTTTGAAAAGCATAATTATGTTCTTTCATTCATTCATTGCCATGGAATATGCGTTTACATTGTTTTTTTGGCTGTTAATAGCTCGATTAATGCGGCTGGCGATCATCTTGCCGGCGGAAGTTTCACGGAAAAGGAATTAAGTTAAAGACTTTTCCCAAAAGTACGTAATCAGTCTCTGTGGTGTAGTGGTGAGGTGTAGTCGCGTCGAGCCGATTGTGCTGGGTTCAAGTCCTTCCGAATTCCTTTTTTCCTTCTTTCTTTTTTTTTCTGTTTCTTGTGTTGTTGTTTTCTATAAATATATAGCTAAATAACTGTTACTTAATAAAGTGCAATAAACAGCAAGAAAAGTATCATGTTTCCAGAGAAAAGATAGTACACCCTATATTAAATATATGGATAAACAATCTGAATTTCTATCATTTCCTACAATTTACTGTGGGAAAACCAGAGTTGACAACTCCTTGATCATTTTTTAAACAACGTTCCCACGAGTTCTTTATATAGACTGATAGTAATTATTCTAGTACTTTCCAACATGTAAATAGGACATTCAATGTCAATTTCGATTCTTTTAAGTCCCACTGCCTAACTAATGCCAGTATTAACAGAAAGTGCCGCAGCATTACTATCTTTTAGATACCCTAGTTTACGATGATTGAAGGAGGCTGAGGATGACCTTCGAATGACCTGATGATCGAGGAAGGTGTTTTTGCCGAGGCCGATAACACCCTCCGAGATCTGAATAATTCTTCTGATCTTAAAAAGCTGAATCAAGACAGAATTGTATCATTATTCATTCACAATAATTCGTACTTTAAAACTTGCTTACCTTGATCAATGATAATTAAGTTCACAAGGCTTGGCTTGTCTGCCTTAGAAAAAGCGTAGACTAACAGGACAAAAGGAAGAGAGAGAGAAAAAATTTGCTCTTGAACTAATTGCGCCGTTTGTCGAAAGAAATATTATTAATATTGCCTCTTGGTTCGATCTTGGTATATCGAGAACTTGACAATAGTTGGTACCCACACTACTACAGGCGCTAGATCAGTCTTTTCTTGTTGGTTGTTGGTTTACATAAAAAAGGAACGATTTTTTCCCCCAAACAACACATCATAAGCCTGAATTAATTGACGACTATGCATTGGCGCAAGCTATTCATTGTGGCCATATTAACCATATTATTGTGGCCATGTTATGTATCGGTCAAATCGAAGCTTCAACATGCCCCCCCCCCCCCCGGCAACCCCCCGGGCATTTGACTTTTTTGAAAATTATTGTTCAAATTCCCCCCTACCCGGGCCAAAATGCCGTTCGAATGCCCCACACTATGGTCCATCTAGGTGATCAAATGCCCCCACCCCGGGGACGTTTCACAGGCACAAAACTGTTAGAGGGACGGCGGAAACGCCTTCTGTTGTCGAACAAAATCTTTATAAATATAACAAAACTGAGAAACACTGTTAGCGTATTTACTAAGAACAAAAGTCTCGTGCAAAGCGGCGGAAATCGCTGCTACAAGCTCACTGAATGCTCAAAGCGTTCCATAAAAAAAGACCCAATCTATTGAGATTACTACATCATGACTATATGCATTTCACTGATATGCATCATCGCTCACCTTATTAACTAACATACTTGCAGTAGGTCAAAGTAGTTGACTTGAGCTTTTTATTTTATTTTATTTTATGTTGTTGTATTGAATCGCCGGTATAGGTATTGTATTTCATTGTATAAAACACAACAATAAAATACATTCATACATTCAAAGCCTGAATCCAGTATTAAAAATTTTAAAATTTAAATACTTCAAATACAGCACAAAGCTTGTTTAAGCCCTTTCCTCGAAACCAATTGGCCACAAAGGCACGATCTTTTCCACGAAAATCCTATAACACCGCGTCCCCCATGATAGCTCGCCACGCCAAAGATTTTACATGAAATCGAGGGTTCAGTTCAAATTCCCCACCCCTAAAGCATGGGGATCAAATTCCCCTCCCCCTGGAAGACTCTGATAATCAAATTCCCTCCTCCCCGGGACGGCAAAGGTGTCAAATGCCCGGGGTATGCCCAGGGGGGGGGGGGGGGGGGGGGCATGTTGAAGCTTCGATTTGACCGATACATTAACGTCGCGGGCAGGAAGGCAGGTCTGAACATCGCTTAGTTTTTCACGTTGTCTTTCCTTTTCATATGTGAAGCTTTGAGTGTAGGCTACGAAAGAGACAACTTCAGTATAGAACAGTTTACACAGATTCTATAAGCACACGAGGCAAACGGCGAAAACAGAAATAATTAACTAGAGCGAATTAGCTAACAGCCTGGTATGAACAGAAAGGGCCAGAACTGGAACAAGTCGTTCCTGAGCGGCTTGGTTCGATAAATCCCAATCCTCACTCCTTACTCCTTTCCGTCTAAGTGGGTTCCTAAGAAGTTCTCGCCTTAACTCATTCGCTTCGAATACCTGTTCACAGTTCACACTGCTTGACAAAGAGATAAAAGAGTGGGACAGAAACTGCGGTGCGGCGCAGCTTCGCTCCGTTACAAAACCTGCGCCAAAATCACCGTTCTTATGTGTAAATAAAAGCCGTATCCCATATGGTTTTCGATTTTGTCTTCTCTTGGGTCAGTGAAGACACAGCAAAAGACATATTACAGCAAAAGGTTATGATACAGGCACACTGAGGCATACTTTGCTACGTGACTTCTCGTGCGTCACAGTGGGAATGTTTTCCGCTGTTGTATGATTGCTGCTGTTTCAAAAGTATAAAAAAGATAAATAAAATCTTTGACCTAATAGTCTATCGCGAACGGTACAACGTAGGATTGCATAACTTATGAGCTATTTTTCATATGCCTGTAAGTGTATACCTTGGGCACCAGAGGTTTTTTCTTAAGCTAACTCTTGATAGTTCGCGATCGTGAAATAATTAATTAACGCTGTGGCTATATGGCCGGTAACCGGTCAAGGTTTTCAAAACACTAAATGGTCGGCAGTCCTATATTATCAGTAAATTTCACAAAATCGAAAGATTCTAGCTAATCTAAACTATCAGATGTCGATTTAGAAAAGTCAAGCGATCCTGAAATGCTTTACAGATCTCAAGTCTAGTGTTTGGTTTGCGCTGGGCTCAGAGGAGGAAATCATGTTTTCTGCGGTGTATGACATTTGCAGACTGCAGACTGCAGACCGCAGACCGCAGACCGCAGACTGCAGACTGCAGACCACAGATTGCAGATTGTAAATTAAATGACACCAAAAATCTTCCTAATAAAGGCGACATCATCAACAATATAACATCGTGTGAGAGTGAGAAAGTAGCCTGGGAACAAGGTTGATATTTTTGCGCAAAGTTACAATGGCCTCATTCCCAAGATGCTGTTCGCTATTCTCAACCAACCCTTTATCAACTCACCCGGCATATCACTAATTGCGTTGATTCTTTATTCTTCTTTGATTATTGTGAATTGATAATGACAAGTAGCAATGCCCGCTAAATGCCTGTCTAAATAGTAGTCTTCTGTAAAAAAAAGTTTTTAGATTGCGAGCACTTCGTAAGATAGATCAAGGACATTTAACACCTTTTAAATGACGTATTTCATCTTAGCAGTATTCAATAGGGATATGCCAAATAATCTAAAATGAGCAGATCCTATCTGGACTTGACGAATAACCAGAAGTGCCTTTTGAATTTCTAAATAGGCAAATCATTGCTCATAGTCAAGTCCTAGTACACAGGTGGGGCTCCCGGCGCTGTTTCACAGACAGAAATATATAACCATAGTTTAGTTTCGTCTGTGGTGCAGGCTAAATTGCTAGACTGTTGCTATGGATTCATGAGCAAGTTTGTGCAGACATTATTCTGCTCTAATTCAATACGAAAAGAACAGTCAACAGCTCCCTTAGGAATGAGATCGGTGTAATTTGCGGGAAAAATAAAACTTCTTCTAGGTAATGTTGATGATGACGCCACCTTTATTACGATATTTTTGGTTTCATTCAATTTACAGTCTTGCTGCCTCATGCAGTCTGCAGTCTGCGGTCTGCAGTCTGCAGTCTGCAGTCTGCGGTCTGCGGTCTGCGGTCTGCGGTCTGCGGTCTGCGGTCTGCGGTCTGCGGTCTGCGGTCTGCGGTCTGCGGTCTGCGGTCTGCGGTCTGCGGTCTGCGGTCTGCGGTCTGCGGTCTGCAGTCTGCAGTCTGCAAATGTCATACACCGTGTTTTCTGACACTTAGAAATTTTTTCAGCTCGACTGCCGGTCAAGGTTTTCAAAACACTAAATGGCCGGCAGTCCTATATCATCAGTAAATTTCACAAAATCGAAAGATTCTAGCTAATCTAAACTGTCATATGTCGATTTAGAAAAGTCAAGCGATCTTGAAATGCTTTACAGATCTCAAGTTTAGTGTTTGGTTTACGCTGAACCATGTTTTGTGACACTTTTCAGCTCGACTGCCGGTCAAGGTTTTCAAAACACTAAATGGCCGGCAGTCCCATATTCTCAGTAAATTTCACAAATCGAAAAAATCCAGCCGTTCTGAACTATCATGATCCATATGGTGATCCTGATCGTGATCCTGATCGTGATCCTGATCGTGATCCTGATCAAACCAGTCGGTTTTGTGGGATTTCTACATCATGTTTTTGTTGAGTCGAGTCCAAAGCATGGCGTGACAAGCGACGTTTGACGTCATAACATCTTGACCTTTCATGCCCTTTCATGCGGCCTCCTCGGAAAACTGGCGGGAGAAGTCTCTACGCGTTAGTTCCCTTCTGGAGCCGAGCTTGTTTCATCATAACGTCGACAAGATAATGTTGAAGTGTATTTCAGCTCCAGAAGGGAACTAACGCGCAGAGACTTTGATCAGGATCACGACTTATGATAGTTCAGAACGGCTGAATTTTTTCGATTTGTGAAATTTATTGAGAATATGGGACTTTAGCCAGGGCTAAAAGCGAAGCTCCCATTAATAAATTTATATTTTAAATCAAACAATAAACTTGTAATCCACAAATCAGTTAACTTAAGGGCACATTCATGTGACTTTTGAGGGAAAGGATAAGTTATTTTAGAGTGAAACATCTTACATCGAGTTGATAGCCTAAATATATGTACACCCAAAAAATAGCAAACATCTTCTATCACATTCAAGAGCCATAATGGCTCTTGATCACAGTAGATTAGGCCTCGAAAACAAATTCTTGGAAAACAAATCAGGCCGCATTGTTTTGCGTTCGACAGGTTTACTTTACAAATCCTTGCCAACAAATCTGAGGGCGTGTAAACCAACCTTTTATACTTTTTATACATCACATCTGAGGTGAAACAGTACTTTTTATCATACAGACCTCGGACAGAATACGGCATTTCACAATTTTTCAATGTCCAGGACGATCAATCGTGGGCTTTTAGCGAAACCGTTCAAAAAATTTCCAAAATCACCCATACGGCCAGCCGGTTCTCATTTTTAGTGCGACCTGTCAGTGTGGTCGAGTGTTTGAATGAACTTTAATGGAGATACGCTTCAACATAATAACGAATTTATTATCATCACTTTTTGTTATTTAATGGTTCCAGTTATAACGATGTGTAATGTTATAAAGCGTTTGATACGCGCGACATTTCTAAGTACTCCTGCAAGCGATGTTCATGAACGATGAAAACAAACACCACGGACAAGCGATTAAAATTGCAAGAGAGACTACTAACAATCAATAAAAGAAATATAATTCGGTAAAACATTTACAGAGACAACAATTTTCATTCACGAAGACAAGTATTAAAGTGTCTCTAAAAATCCTGAGTCTTTAAGCTTAAAGCTTAAGCTTAAGTTTATTTTGTTTTACTTTCAGCCGGCCTCCGGGTGTTTGTTTTGTTTTTCAAAGATGAACTCCTCGAAGCAAGAAAATCACTCAGAGTTTTCTTTCTACAGCTAAATTTGTAACTAAATATTCTTCGGAACGTTTTTTTTCTATTTGTCGTGAAAAAAAAAAAATCTGAAGGCCTTTTAAAGTTCTGTAAGCTTATATCAAACCTAATATAGTCAGGTCTCTTAGGGTCAGGATCGTTACAGAGTTGACAAAAGCACCAAACTTTGCACAGCGATAGCTTATTGCAGTACCATGAATATTAGAGGGGGTGCCCAATGCAAATACGCCACTGAAGCGTGCTAAACAGGATTTAATTATTGCAAATTTCACCTGCTGGGGTCCCTGTGGTGTTTTGATTGAAAATTGTTATTTAATACCGTAAATCACTCTGAATTCTATTCTCAGGTGGTAAACAACAATTTCACTCCAACCTCTGGCATTCCCATCCATTTTTGCTTATCGATTGTATAATTAAGTTGATTATTACTTTGCCCTTAAAGCAAGTCCACAGTCCGCCCACATTTTCATAAGTCATTTCTAAGATGGCCTCGTCTTTGCTTCATAACTTGCAAGTACTCAGCTTCTGGGGTCTCTTCTCCTTTTCTAATGTATTTCAATTAGAGAAGGCCTTATTGTGTGGCTTAAGCCTTATTTATCAAGTATTACTTGTCATTACATGTCACTTTAAACTGAAGAAAGCGTATGGCATAGCGATTCACACACAAAATTTCAGAAAAAAGAAATTGTCAAAGAGTCTGTTGTATCACATATTATCAGGGATTTATGACAGCTATTCATGAAGAGCAAATAACGAAATGACAGAACCCAAAATAGTTATTTCCTAGGGAGGTAATTAATTTTTCAGCTTAACATAGGCCTGGATGCCTTTCAGTCTCTCTTTATCCAGTTATCTGCTGGACGCAAGTGCATGTTTTGACAGAGAAGCAAGCACCGTGGCACAAGTCATATCAGTTACAATTTCCGCAGTTTGTCTAAGCTTTACAAAGCAAAAACAAACAAAAAAGAATCTGGTCTCATAAACGAAAAAAAGAAACAAGTTAGCCCAAGCTTCAAAAAACAGCACAGTTTATCATGAAGCCTCTACACTTGGCACTGAAGCACTCATGTCCAAAAATAATAACAGCTTATCAAGTCGTAAAAGTGAGACTCAAGTGGTACAAGATTGACTCAAATGATAAATGGTGAATGGTTTAACTTCTGAAACTGCAGAAAGGGGGCCGGGCTAACTTTTAGGGCCTGTTTACATGGAGGAGGGGGACCCCAGGTAGGAATGGTAACCCACTTAGGTGGGGTAACCCACTTGTCCATATAATCTCTCATTTTAATTTGATAACGTTTACATGATAGGTGGGGTCACCCTTCAAGGTGGGTAGCCCGGTCTGCCACACCAGGTAACCCTCTCAGCTGACGTCAAATTTTGCCATGTCAACGTTTCAAGGTGAGGAAACCCAGGCTAGTCGGGGTCGGATTCGTGATACATCAAATTCGCGCAAAATTCACTTTGGCGCTGGGTGGCTTCACATAATTATTAAAGGTAACAACAGAAAGCCACAACACTGAAGGTTGCAGCAAGAGCAGCAATTGAGCGTAGACGTGGTTTGCCAGCATTTTTCTTGTTTACATGCTTAGCGACCATTCAATAATCTTGAGAAACTGCACCCCAGGATGGCGGGGTTGTAAGACTGCATGTAAAGAAGGGTTATTTTTTTACCCCACCTAAGCAGGTTACCTCACCTACCTGGGGTCCCCCACCTTTATGTTAACAGGCCCTAAGTCTCAGGAACCGTGAAACTGGTAATAAATGGTATACCTAGCCCGGGACGAGCTGTGATACTACCGGCCATCTTCAAGAATGTCAGCATAGCAGCCAAAGAAGCCATTATATCGGTGTAAAACGAATATTAGATTGCGGTTGTTTCATGCGTCTCGTTTTGTGACTTTTTCTGAGTTCGTTTTTGTCACCATCTCTAAATATCAATCATGTTCAAAACACCCCTACTAACAAAATATTTCGTAAAGCTCTTTAGAATGATATTCAGCAATAAAAACAAGGTGTGACCAGGAGCCGATTTCTAGGCTCCTGGTGTGGCAACATAGGCATGAGTGAATGCAAAGTTTTGCAGTATGTAATCTGTCAAAAATCTGTTTGAGTGGTCAAAGTTGGGGCTCATGGGCTTCTTTATCATGACCACTCCATTATTATAAGGGACCAGGCCACAATTATTGTTGACCCTTGCTTTTTTGGTATTTTCTGTAATTTTCCACAGCATTATTTTGTGAAAAGTTGGTAACTGAATTGCTCTTGAGGAATTCATGATCGTAAGATTTCGTAGCCAAGGGGTATTCGCCTGATTACATTCATTTTCATAAATGATGCATCATTGGTTCGCTAAAAGAGGCCTTGTTCCTGTAAATTTCAGCTCTTCTGAAGTTAGATTGTTTGTAAATTGTAACGCACGCGACGACCTTCCTTTTTTTTTGGAAGATCCTATAGACCTACCATTAACACTCTGGTCCAAGAGCTCTGAAGTGAATGAGCCGCTTACAGGTGTCTAGGCATGCAGGGACCTCATACACTTCTTTTTAAGGTCTCGGTAAATTAAAATTTTAGTGCATTGCTCGATTTTGGTTTTTTTGGATTTTTGGCATGAGGGAGTCCTAAATTTTATTTTGGCAGAAAAAGAAAATCAGAAAGTGCTTTTTAACCCTTCTAAAATGAGCCTTTTCTGAGCTAACCAGCCAAGCGTGGACCTCGCGCTAAATCTTTAGAGCTGATTTTCTCTCACTCTATTTTAGACGCAAAAACCAAATTCTCCGACCTCCAGTCGGGACAGGTTTTAAGCTATAGCTTCGAAACTTTCAGATATGATGGATAATGATAATGTTTTAATCATTATCTCAAGGACAGGGTTACCAACGAAGCAAATTATAATCTAATCTTAGCTGCACAATTACAAAGTGGGCGCGTTGTCAGTTACGGTTCATGAGGTCGTTCATGTGGCATGTCAAACTTTAACGATTCTGTCGTTTAGGATGTGATACATTTGCGTTTTATGTTATTGTATGACATCTTTGAAAGCTGGCTTTGTGATCTGTTTAAATTGATATGTAATGATATTATCACTGGCAAGTCTTAGCAGTGACACTGATAGCCGCACAGTCCGCACAATGAACATGGCCACACTTACCGTGTAGAGACTGGGCACTAGTCAGTATTATGTACATGTAAAACTATTTTGAATAGTGTAACAACAACTAAACATTACCAAATTAAAATCTTAAAAATTTGCAACAAATGTTTTTTAGCCAAATCAAACAAGAAGAGTACTCACCACAGGGCACCCAATCTACTATTATAGGTGAAAGTTAACCCCCCCTTTTATCTGTAATTTGGACCATTTGTAACGGGCACCCCCTCCAGTATTAATCAGTAGGTGCTAAGGAAGCTCTGTGCCAAATTTGACACTTTTGTCACGTCTGTAACGATCCGGCCTATATTTTGCACTAAGAGACCTGACTAATACTAGATCAGATCATTGACTCATATCTTAACAAACGTGCAAAAACTTGCCGCATAAACTGTGCTAGACTTCATGAAATTAGATATAACAAAAACAAACATCAAATACAATAATTACTCAGGCTTACCATTCGAGATTCAGTTCCTGAAAGATATCAAGGAAGGCCATAGTTGCTTGAGACTTTTAAACCCTCTTACGCATTGAGCAAGGTGAAAGACGAAAACAATGCCATCCGAAATCGGATTACCCAATTTTGACAAGCGTCGCATTTCTCAACTAAAAACCCAATAAACAAACCAGCCATGGATAACAGAAGACTCTTGATAGCAGCTGTATTTCATTTTGTACATCCAGTGGAAAAAGACAGTTAAAAACATCACAAGTTGACACAAAACTCTGTCAGCTTTACCTGTCAAAGTAAACAACTTTCAAGATGCTGCATAAATTTTCCGCATGAACTCACCTGTCAAATTTTGACCAATCAGAGTACAAAAATTGGACGTAGAGCGTGACCAACGCGTGACCATGGTAAGAAAAGGTCTTCCCCGCCTTTATTTTTAAAAAAGTGGCTGAATTTTTGCGTCCGAGGTCAGTTTGAAATCAAAATCTTGACAGTGCGGGGCCATAGTGACATAAACACAACATATTTCATATGAATCGTTGGAAAAAATAGACTTGAGCCTGCGCTCATTTAAAACTGGTAATTTGTCAGCGGATAACTTCAAAAAGGTACTCGAATTCGATGGGTCGACACTTGAGCCCACGGTACGGTCAGGTGACACTGGTCAGCGGATATCCTGTTTTGACGGCTGTCAATTGAGCACAACATTGATGTGCAATTAGTTTTCTACTGGGCTCCCAAACTAGCTAGAAAGTGTGAGAGAAAACATTGGTTTCCCTGTGGTGCGGACGGACGGTCGGGCGTACGGTCACGTGATTACCAAATTTTCTCGGATGGGTAGATTACCACATTTCCTTAGCTATGGAGCTCCGTCCACACGCGCGCTTCGCGCGCAGGTGGAGCTCCGCTATAAAGCATTTCAGGATCGCTTGACCTGTCTTAATCGACATATGATAGTAACGATTAGCTAGAATCTTTCGATTTTGTGAAATTTACTGATAATATAGGACTGCCAGCCATTTAGTGTTTTGAAAACCTTGACCGGCAGTCGAGCTGAAAAAATTTCTAAGTGTCAGAAAACATGATTTCCTCCTCTGAGCCCAGCGCAAACCAAACACTAGACTTGAGATCTGTAAAGCATTTCAGGATCGCTTGACTTTTCTAAATCGACATATGATAGTTTAGATTAGCTGGAACCTTTCAATTTTGTGAAATTTACTGATAATATAGGACTGCCGGCCATTTAGTGTTTTGAAAACCTTGACCGGTTACCGGCCATATAGCCACAGCGATTAATTAAATATATAATTGACTTGCGTGCTTCACAGTGGGAATTTTTTCCGCTCTTGCAAGAGTGCGTCGGGCGTGTAAATGGAACATTTTGTTTTACTGGCTTGAGTTACAGGGCGCAGATGCTCAAAGGCCGATTATCGCTTAACCCGGGATTCTTTTTCTTTCTTCAAAAACATTTCTTCGGTTAATTTTCTCTGTTATTTTTAAGAGCATCCAATCATCGACTTGTTGACAAAATGAATTTCATTGAATTTACTGTTTTAAAAGCTTTCACATCTGAATTCAAACTTCGCCCCTGTCAAAGCCTTGAATGGAAAGTGTGTGCGGCTCACGTCAATAACTTTTCCAGTAATTTGGTCGAGCGTGTTGATTTCAGTGACTCGAGAGTGGCGGTACTGTGGGCTGGTTTATAAGTTTTTCCTAATAAATAAAGTAGTGTTAAAGTGTTCGTTTGACCGGTGCCGAAAATATCACAAGTCATGATCAAATGGCGCTGCCGAGCTTCACATCTCGGTAGATTTACTTTGTGGCACCGTGACAACGGCTGCCGAGCTACACTGCTCGGTAGATTACTTTGTGACACAACGGCCGCCAAACTAAATCCAGTTTGATGCATGCTCTAGGTGTCGCAGACATTTTCCAAAGACTGTGATGAACCATGCTGAAAAATATGAAGGCTTAATCCAAAGTAAAATTTAACAGCAAACTTCTGAAAGATGAACGCTTTGGACTATTCAGCAAACACAGATCGATGTACGCTTTACGAAGATTCAGCAAATCAGCAAACTTTTTAAAAGATGAACGCTTTACGTAGCCTGCGCGCAGACGAAATTAAACTCTGGTTAACTCCTAAATAATCAGAGTTTAGTTATCGTCTGCACGCAGGCTACGCTTTACGAAGCTTTGACAGAATATCAGAACTCAGCAAACTGTTAGCCTGCGTGGCAGGCGTTCGAAAGGGAAGGGGAAGGGAATTAGGGCGCGAGACCACGCGCGAGGGAGGAGAGGGGAGGGGAACGCCTGCAAGGAAGCCATTGTTTTCGCCATCCCGCCTACTAATTAAAAAAATAACAAAAATAACGCAACTGTGAATGACTAGCTGTCAAATAAGTCTGGCCGCGATGCATGTATTCTAGTCGTATTCCTTGGACTGTTTTTCTTTTGTTTTCCCAAAGAAATCTAAAGTAAAGGTACCATAAAAAAATGTTCAAATGCGGTTGTCCATCGACGGAATCTTCCATGAAAGTTGCAGCGACGCGTGCCGAGTTACATAAAGTCCAGCATAAATCTATTCAAGTTGTTGCTGAAGGAATCGGGCTGGAAAACTATTGTTAATAAGAAATGTAGCGGCTCTTCGCAACTTTCAATGCAATGTTTGTCTAAGAAAAATTAAAACACTTTGTCGTCACGCACTCTTTGAGTTTCTGTCAGGACGAACTGGATCCAGCGGAGCACACAAAAGAATGTTGGTGGCGGGGATAGAAGAGCTGAACTTCGACTTAGATCTGCAAGAAGGCATCAATCTATTATTAAAGTAAGTTCCTGGCGGTTTTACAACCGGCAAGAAGAAGTCCTCGACCAAAAATCCCCAAAAGTCAACTGAAAAGTTATAGATAGCTTCGTCTTCAATTATCTTGCCGTTGATAACGCGGGTCAAACAGCAGATAACAAGCACACAGCCAGCAAGATTTTTCGTTTCTTTCTTCTGGCGAGTAAAACCGACAAGCCGTTGGGAGATAATACTTTTCAGAACCAGTCAGTAAAACTCATCTGCTGACAGGCCTTGTCCTTCATACGGTTCTTTAACTGCTTTTTTGTATTCTCCTTTGAAGCTGAAATTGATACCTTCTAACGATGAATTCCCGTAGAGAAATCTCAACACGCTTCACTAAGGACGTATGTTTAGTTGTGAATGGTAACACTCAAGTTACTGAATGACATGTAGGTGACCAATTAGAACAAGCTATTTAGATCTTATCAAATTTTGACCAATCAGGATTTTAACATTCGCCTGGTAGATGTTAAAAGCGAGAAAAACAATGCTTTCCTGGCAGGCGTTTCCCTCTCTCCTTCCTCGCGCGCCCCTCGCGTTTCTCTCGCGCCTAAAACTCCCTTTCCCAAAGCTCCCTTTCCCTTCCCTTTCAAACGCCGGCCACGCAGGCTAGCAAACTGTTTGAAAGATGAACACCGAGGACATAAGTTAGCGCGTCAAAGTGAGGCAAAACGTAAGCAAGCGCCTCAAAGCGAGGCAAATGTGTGTCGACGACGACGACCAAAATGCACTCTGAAAAAAACCTCCCTTATTAATTGCACAGGGAGCCCAATAATGCACAGAACACCCAAAACAAATTAGGGTTAAATTTTTGACCTACAGTATAACATAAAAATTGGCTAGTGTAACCCACTGTAACGTTGCTGTGTATCTGCCTGCCGTGACTCGTTTCGGAGGTTATTACACGGCCAGATGGAAAACCAGGAGTGGACTCTAGACTCTGGACTCTGGACTCTGGACTGGACTGGACTGGAACTTTATATTTTTTAGGGGGGTAATATTTTTCTTTGGGGGGGGGGGTTGTATTATTTTTTCCAGTCTGTAAAAAAGTCGCGTTTTCAACCTTTCCCCAACAGGCTATATTTTTTCATTTGGGGGGCGGGGAGGGAAGGACTTTACTTTTCTTTTAGTCTGTGTTTTAGTCTTAGATTGGTCGCTCTGTTTGACTCACGACCGTCACGTTTCACTTGAAAGTTGAAGAAAATAGCAGGAGTGGATGTTACGACAGTGGAAATACCCTAAAAATTATCTCGACCCGACCATCTGCCCGACCATCTGATCGCTGTTCGTGAATAAAAGCTATCCTTTTCGAGCACAATAGGAAATAATCGCTGAAGCCGTTGTGAAAGATATTTTTTTGCTGCAGACTCTTCTGATTTCTGTTTGAAATGCACATTAGGGATAAAGATTGTACAAAATTAGTTTCGCCACATGACTTCCTATTATCCCACTGCCGCCATCAACTGCGCCGATAAGTGTTGGTTTTGCGTTCCTCTCGTGTTTCAGGGTGTTTGAGATTTCTGCAGTGATATAATTTTTTGCTGCAGAACGTAGACTACAAGTAGTCCCCATTTTTCCTCAGGGATAGTAGAGAGAGCGAAACGCGAGCGCGCGTGAAAATCACCCACGCGCGAAAAGGCGACACGCGGCGGGGAGAGAGAAAAATAAGGGACTACAGACAAAGCCCAAGCTTTTGAACTAATGCGTTGCTCTCACAACGCAAAACTCTGATTGGCTCTTCCATGGAAATCTGTCAACATCTGTCAAAAACGCACCAGCCGCTATCAACGCTTGATATAATCACAATTTGCAGAACAAATAACTAGAGCAGAACAAATAACAGCACAGAACAAATAACTAGAGTTGCTCTTGTAGCAGCAACTAAGGAGAAAGCCAACCCGGCAACTGATGAGGTTCGCGTGGAGAACCGAAACCATGGTCTTGCTTGATCACAAAGTGGGAATAACAGAACAGTCGCAAGGCTGTTACAAATGTAAGCTTTTTCAAAAGTTATCACCAAGGGAGGAACTACACACTCCAGTCCAAAGACTCACATTATCTCCAGAAAAACAAGCGGTAGTTAAAATTCACGAGCAGTCATGACTGAGTCACATCGCAGTTCTCCATAATTGATGTAGTTTTAGTTTAAGCTGCAATCCATTCTTCGAGATCTGAATTTCACTATCCGTCCTGCAAAAAACGCTAACGAGCTGGGCCCAGCGTGACAAAACATTGCAGGAAACCGTCACATTCACGGCCAAAAAGAAAATCGCTTAACATTATTGAGAACCAGGAGGCAATCGCCGGAGAGATTAAACAACCCAAAACCCTTATTTAGCCGCATTGAAGAGCTTGACTTTTCAAAAGAGGTCAAAGAAAATGCTCTTGCATCAGAGGGCAAATCATGCAGACCATAAACAATAACCGCAGAAAATTAATATGCGTGTCACGACCTTTCAGTATGAAATAAGCGGCAAAAATCACATTTGCTCAGTCAAAACGTTTTCCTTCAGAGCATAATCTAACCGTCTGGGAAAAAAAATTTATTGGAACAAGCAGCATTTTAGCATGAGTAAAAGTCGTTTGTTGCTTGCACTATCAAGTTCTTCACGCGAAACAGCCGTGAAGAAAATTAGTATTTGGGTTTTCTTTTGCTTGCAATAAATATCCCCCGTAGTTTACCGATGACAAGAGCAATGACAGCTCAATGAGGGAAGGAATCCCATTGGATGCGCTTAATTGATTTGGAAGGGGATACGAACTTCACACTCCAAAATCAGTCGGCCGTGAAGGGTCAAAAGCTTGGGGTTTGTCTGTAGTCCCAGATTTTTCTCTCTCCCCGCCGCGTGTCGCCTTTTCTCGCGTGGGGTGATTTTCACGCCCGCTCGCGTTTCGCTCACTGTAATGGGGGACTACTCGTAGTCTATGCAGAACGTTGATAATTGAAGGAGTTTATTTTTGAGGGGCGACTCGGGCGATAGCATCAACCATATCACTCTACGCACCTAAGTACCTAGGTCACGATTTCCGGTGTCGGTGATCAATCAGTCAATCAATCAATCAATAAACTTTATTACTTTATTTACCCTCGAATTTACAGTGTAGCACGCAACTGCTAATATCTTCGAGCCAACTACATTAATAAATGATTATAATAAAAAGTTAATTCTATATAACAAATAAGATAACTAACTACCTAGACAACTAACTTGCAAATTATCTTGATGTAGAAAGGTGTAGAAAGGTTTGCAGTTCCTGCCCGTTTTAAGTAAATTATTGTTCCCAGTAAAAGTAAAATCAGAAATAGTGTGGTGATGGTCAGGAAGAGAATTCCAAGATGTTGCTGCCAAGTAACTAAAGGAATTGATACCATAAGAAGTGGTCAATGGTTTAGGCAAACAGAGCATATTATGTCCTCTTAAAAAATAGGTGCTAGAGCGTAAGCGAAACATATCTTTTAAATATCTTGGATAATCAGAAAAATGAAGACATTTAAAAATAGTAAGAATCATCTGAATCATGTTTTGTAAACGCTTGTCCTTAAGGTTTGCAGTTCCTGCCTTTTTAAGTAAATTATTGTACTCAGAGTTAAAATCCTTGAAAATAAATCGAAGAATACGTTTGTTTAAAAGGTCCAGTTTATCAGAATCTTGTTTACTAGAGAAATGCCACACCATAGAACAATAATAAAAGTGAGGAAGTATAAATGCCTTATAAAGACGGAATGGTTTCAGTAGACATCAGTTTGCCAAACCTTGTCATAACGCTAAACTGATTGTTTACCTTTTTACATATAGAGGACACATGTTGCTTAAACGTAAGATCTTTATCAATTGTAACGCCAAAAAGTTCCACTGAGTCATTTACTGAGAAATTAAACTGATGGTGATTATCGATGACTTGTATTTTAGAATTTCATGGTGCGTTTCTACTTCATTGAACGCAGGACGATTCGCGGATCGGTCGCATACAGTGGGGTAGCTTAAAAAACAAGAATCGGTGAAATATACATATTCAAACTACCCCACTGAATAGCCATGCAAGGCAGAGAAGAGGCAGACGTGACTGAAATATAAGCCTGAGCTCTATGATATTTTTTTAGGCACGACCTGTCTACCTTCACAGGGAGGGAAGAGGTTCTTTGCTTTTCGACCCTCGACAAAAAGATAGACTACAAGAAACAGGTCATGTTTTTGTTGTTACGTAACTTCCACTCCTGCTATTTTCTTCAACTTTCAAGAGAAACGTGACGGCCGTGAGTCAAACAGAGCGACCAATCTAAGACTAAAACAAAGACTAAAAATGACACTAATAAAACAAAACCAACAAACAACAGAGAAGAGTAATGGATAATACTACCCCCCTTCCCCCCCCCCCCCCTTAATGAAAAAATATAGCCTGTTGGGGAAAGGTTGAAAACGCGATTTTTTTACAGACTAGAAAAAACAATACAAACCCCCTCCCCCCCCAAAAAAAATACCCCCCCCTAAAAAAAAAAGTCCAGTCCAGTCCAGTCCAGAGTCCAGTCCTGGTTTCCCATCTGGCCGTTATTACACAGTACCACTGACCCCGACCTCTATAGCCAAAGCTAGTTTGTGCTGGGCTGAGGAAAAATTTCTTTGCTCTTCAGTGTCTCCAAGCGAGTAAGAGATGACACTATTACTGTTAGCTAACAGCTTGCTCAAGTGTTCTGGAGCAAGAACGTTTATTGATCTGTATACCATGAATACTGTGTGATATTTACGTTGACTGTCAAGATTTTGCCCGCCCAGCCTCTCAATACTAAAAATCAGCATCAGCGTAAAGGCCTAAAAAAATTAGGACGCTAGCTGCCCGATTTTGTAGCTTCTGAAGCCTGGCGGCCAGGGTTTTACCGCAACTGTCCCGGGTAACGCTACAATAATTAACTGAACTGAAGCCATTAAACAAAAGGATGGAAACACAGTGGTCAGGACATGGGTTCAAAGCCCCCATACCAGACGCAATCTTTTGGCTAATTCAGTCCTTGATGTGCACATTCCAATTAAGATAAATTATTATCAATGTACGCACCAAAGGATTTCGTCTGAGTATTGCGCATAATAACCGAATTTAGTGTGCACTGTAGTCAAAGTGTGGCAGAATGTGTTTAAGATCGTAGATATTGTTTTTTAGCGAATAAGAAATCAAACTGAAAAATAATCGATCAGGAAATTTTGACGCGATTCCATGAAAATAACACTGTAAGAACTGTGAAAACGCTGAAAACGTTTAAACGTCCGGGACGACTGTCTTTTCGCCGCGTCACTCAAGAACAGGAAGAGTTAACTCAAGTCAAATTTTTAAACTTAAATTCGTTATCATTCATGAATTACTCTTTAACTCTGATATAAGTTTTCAACAAATACAGCATGATAAACAAAAAATGCTATAAAATACTTCATTGGTCGTCTATTGGACGGGATCTTCTTATTACGTCCAGTCTGTTTTTACCAATGACAATACCGCAACGATTTTGTTTAAAGACTTACTTCCATGAAGTAAATGTGATGTCACCTAAACTTCTTATATTTGGACCGTAAACAGGAAGAGTTAACTCAAGCACGATAAATTTCAAACTAACTGTTCGTTATTAAATGTATTGCTAGTAACTGACACTGTTGTGGTATTAACATGAGAATATGCGATGAAGAGTTACGAAAAACTCCTTTAATATTAAGGGTATAAAACCGATCCTCAAAGTGTCCTGCACGTTGCCTAAGTTTATGGAATGAAAGTATTTAAGGTTTAAAACAGACCAACAATATATAAACAATGGCTAAATTAAAGTTCTTGGAGGGAATCCTTAACGTCACAGGAAACCATCCTTTCCGCTCTTTTTTGTTCAAGTAATAAAAGCTGCCCTTTTCCCTGTTGTTAAAAGTAATGTCAAGCTCTTAGCCCCGATCCTAAGAAGAAAGTCGAAGTCGAAGAAACAATCGAGTTCTATATTGACCAAGCTGAGGTAAGTGCGACACAAATTTTAATTGACATAAAATGGATTTGACGACTATCTTTTCGTCTAATGGTAGCGTACAACAGACAAACCTGGAATCTGCATTTGGTGTAGTCAAGCTAAGGGTGCACTAAAGAGGGGATCTTGAACACAATATCAGCATCTTTTTTTGCCACGATATGTACTTTCAGAATTATCGAAAGGGTTGAGACTTTCGAAATTTGGTCTCTGTTATCCTGTTTTGTCATAATGTTGAACAGGGCTCTTTAATTGCAGTTCAGTGTATATGCATTTGTGACTTCAATCACAAGCGACCAAGCATGATAGCTTTTAGAGTCAAAACACTCACGCCGCAGAGTTATCAACATCAATTTATGACCTAAAACTGTTGTTTCCATGCGGTTTATAACTTACAAAGTTAGATATCATGTTAAAAGGTAGCCAGGAGCACATCAATAATTTGTCTTTTAGGGACCAAGATAACAGATAGAACATTAACGAGTATATTCTTTGTAGTTAGACTCGTAAATGAAAAATCTGTGGCCCTTGGTAACAGTATTAAGCCACAGTAACTAGTCAGAGCTGTTGCGTGGAATGTTACAGGGGTTCAGGAAACACTGCTCGATACCGTGACATTGTGTAGCCGGCTCTCTGACTTAAACCTTAGACAGGAAGAGTAAACTCTCGCCAAAAAAATTTCAAACTTCCTTTGGGCTTTGTGAACGATGAATTTCTCCTGTTCAGTGGTTCTGATTTGATATGCTATCGACAACAGAACCTTAGCATCTTGAATAATCGTCTAGGACATTTCTGTCATGGGAATTTTTCAACAACACTCGCTGAGCCATTTATTATACGGCTGAGAGAAGAAACTACAACCCTGGCCCCAATTTAACTTAACTATATCGGATTGCTTGAATTGACGTTACTCGCACTCAGCAAACATTCTACAGCGAAGCAGCAGTATGGTGTTTAGCCCTGAAGTCCCCAAAAGTGTTTAACAAGGAACGAACTTTTTATTAGTTTTGTCGCTTTCCGCGTTATACATGGCTGTCAAGTCGTGTAGAGCAAAGTATGCAGAGTCGGTCTCAGTTGCAAAGTTTTAGAAAACGCAATTTAGTAAGGGTTGTCCGGACTGTAAGAAAATTGACAAAAAGCTCTTGTTTGAGGCAGGGTAAACAGAAGCAGCTTTGAAATTTCACGCAACATGATATTTTTTCCCACCGCGTTAAGACTGTTTTTTTAACGGGTAGAAGACTTGTATCCATTTGGAGGGCGGAATGAGTTAACTCAAGAAAAAATAAATTAACTAACTCAATGTAATTTACCCTGCAATGAATACTATTTTGCGTTCGTTTTTGTCATTATCCAAAAGTAGTTATAAAAACATATGTACCCTTGAAAAGTGGTTTTGACAGTGCAACATCATCCGAATTTCGATACAGACAAAACGAGATGCCTGTCTAAATAATTGATTCCTGGTACGTCACAGGGGGTAATGTTTCTTTCCGCCGCTGTGTTATTGGACTGCGTATCACTTGCTCTTTGAATAAGAACAAAGTACACCATTCGTGCTGCTCTCAACCGCACGATACTCTTCCAGCGATCAGACATTACTTTTGCGGAGGTAAGTGTTTTTTTGAAGGTGCTTATATCAAGTCAGCGTTCTAACTTACAGTTTTTAAAAGAGTTTGTCGACTGCGTAGGTGTACCTGATAGTGACTAACAAAAATCTCCAGTTTTTATGCTGTGGACTATTCACAATTTCTCGAAGGCCATTCCCTTAAAAGCGTCTCACTACAATGGTGCTTCATCAATCAGGTTTTCTAACTGTTGCGATTTACGTACATTTGAGGGGACCACCCTCTCTCGGAGAATCGACCTAGAGGGCCTATAGGGAATCAAAACTTATTTCAACACTAGTCTGAAATCGTCCTGTTGTACATTTAGCAGCAAATTGAAGCAAACATTATCAAAATCCCAAACTTAAAGACATATATCTTGTATCATTTCAGTGTCCTTTGAAATGATTCTGTTTACTGTGCAGTGATTAGAGCCGCTCGGGAATCATCACCCTAAAAATCCTGACTGCTTTGACGCGGATTAGCTAATTGTTTAATTAGAACTTTGGAGACATTGATGGGACTGAAGTAGCTAGTAAGAGTATATTAGGTGAAGTAAAGGGCGGGAGAATAGGTTGAAAATGGGAAAAACGTTCGTTGATAAACACTCTGAAAATAGATGATTGGTATCGAGTCAAATGAGTGCCCCTAAGCGGCTACTCGCAAGCAAGAGTTTCAGTTGGGATAGAGGTAGAAAAAATTAAAGAAATTAAACAGTGGCTTCGTTTAGAAACAAAATATTAATTTGCAAGGGAAACAGGAGTTTCTGTAGACTTAACATTAGTCAGCAAGACTAATGATTAATGTATAAAAATACTGTGAAATTAGTACAACTTTCAATAGTAATGAAGCGTAAACAGGAAGAGTTAACTCAGGCAAAATAAATTTCAAATTACAACTCTTCGCTATCAAAGCAGTATTCGTTAGCCTTGATGCATTTTATCACTAACAAAAGCTGCTGCTATGGCGGGAAGGTTGCGTAACGTTACGTTCATGAAATTAGTCGGTAAAGACAGTGTGAAATGTAAGGCAATGCTAAACTTTTTTAAACGTTAGTACTTAAGAGTCTCCTTAAAAACGTCAAAGCAAAAATATAAATTTCCGCTCTTGATTTGTTTGAGTTCGATTGAGTAGCTATAACTCTGTGCTCTTTGACAAAAAATTGCCCATTTTCATGTTATTTTGAAGTGTATTTCTTTTATGTAAACGTGATCTGGTGGCCAGGGCTTACCACAACTGTCCCAGGTAATAACGCTACAAGAACTGAAGTAGGGTTTAACTGTAGAATTAAAAGAAGGATGCATGGAAAAGCAGCGATTGGAACTTGGCTTCCAAGCCCCTATACCAGACGCAATCGTTTGGCTAATTCCTGGATATGCACATTTCAAATTAAGATAAATTATTATCAATGTACGCAGCAAGGGATTTCGTCTGATTTTTAGTATCGTGACCGAATTTAGTGTGGACTGTAATCAAAGTGTGGCAGGATGTGTTTAAGATCGTAGCTGTTTTATTTTTATCGTATAAGAAATCAAAACAAAAATACTCAGTAATTTTTGACCCGATTCCATGAAATAACACTCTAAGAACTGTGAAAACGCTGAAGACGTTTAAACGTCGCAGACGTATTTTTTGTATGTCATTTAAGAACAAGAAGAGAACTAGTTATAACTCTTCCTGTTCTTAAATTCATAACCCAAGTAAAACAAATTCTTAAACTTAAATTCGTTATCATTGAATTACTCTTTTGCTCTGATATGACATAAGTTTTCAACAAATACAGCATGATAAGCAAAAAATGTTATGGAATTCTTCATTGGTTGTCTATTGGACGGGATCTTCTTATTACGTCCAGTCTGTTTTTACTAATGACAATACCGCAATTATTTTGTTTAAAGACTTACTTCCATGAAGTAAATACCTCTTATATTGGGACCTTAAACAGGAAGAGTTAACTCAAGCATGATAAATTTCAAACTAACTGTTTGTTATTAAATGTTTTGGTAGTAACTGACACTGAAGTGTTAACATGAGAATATGCGATGAAAAGTTACTAAAAACTCCTTTAATGTTGCGAGGAATAAAACTGATCCTCTCAAAGTGTCCTGCACGTTGCCTAAGTTTATGGAATGAAAGTATTTAAGGTTAAAATAGACGAGCAATATACAAACAATGGCTACATTCAAGTTCTTAAAGGGACTCCTTAACGTCACAGGAAACCATCCTTTTCGCTCTTTTTTGTTCAAGTAATGAAATGCTGACTTCTTTCCCGTTGTTGAAAGTAATGTCAAGCTCTTTTTTGAAGCCCCGATCCTAGCGAAAAAACTTGTCGAAGAAACGATCGAGTTCTATATTAACCAAGCTGAGTTAAGTGCGACATAAATTTTAATTGAAATATTAAAAATGGATTTGACGACTATCTTCGTCTAATGGTAGCGTACAACAGACAAACCTTGAATCTGCATTTGGCGTAGTCAAGCTAAGAGTGCACTAAAGAGGGGATCTTGAACACAATAGTCAGCATCTTTTTATGTCACGATATGTACTTTCAGAATTATCGAAAGGGTTGAGACTTCCGAAATTTCGTCTCTGTTACCCTGTTTTCACATAATGTTATGAAACTGGGTTCTTTTATTACCGGTAATAGCAGTCAGTGCATATGCATTTGTGAGCTCAGTCACAAGCGTGATAACTTTTAAGGTCAAAAGAATCATGCTGCAACGTTATCAACATCAATTTATGACCCAAAACTGTTGTTTCCATGTGGATTAACTTACAAAGTTAGATATCATGTTAAGAGGTAGCCAGGAGCACATCATTAATTTGTCTTTCAAGGGCCAAGGCAACAGATAGAACATTAACGAGTATATCCTTTGTTAGTATCGCAAATGAAAAATTTGTGGCCTTTGGTAACAATATTAAGCCATTATAGACGTAGTAACTAGTCAGAGCTGTTGCGTGGAATGTTACAGGGGTTCAGGGGACACACTGATTGATACCGTGATATTGTGTAGCCTGCTCTCTGACTTAAGCATTGGAATTAAAGCGTCGGATTTGTATCTTAGACAGGAAGAGTAAACTCGCGCAAAAAAAAAATTGAAACTCCCTTTGGGCTTTGTGAACAATGAATTTCTCCAGTTGGTTCTGACCTGATATGCTATCAACAACAGAACCTCAGCATCTTGAATAATCGTCTAGGACATTTTCGTCATAGGAATTTTTCAGCAATTAACTATGGAGGAACCCACTTATTACGTACGTATGTAGGAGCTCGCTTTTCTCTCAGGTTTTAGTCTGGGGTGACGTCATGAACTAGACCCTTGTGCATATCAATAAAAGGGAAACCACTAATCCGGAGTAAAAACAACATAGTACACTACTCTCCAGTTGGTCCTCATCTGATATGCTATCAACAACAGAAGCTCAGCATCTTGAATAATTGTCTACCAGATTTGCGTCATAGGAATTTGTCAACAATACTCGCCGAACCTTAGAACTTATTATAATCTGAGAGAAAAAACTACAATTTAACCCACCCAGGAGCCCATCAAATGATGACCACCCTCTCTCGGAGAATCGACCTAGCGGGCCTATAGGGAATCAAAACTCATTTCAAGACTAATCTGAAATCGTCCTGTTGTACATTTGGCAACAAATTGAAGCAAACATTATCAAAATCACAAACTTAAAGAAATACATCTTGCATCATTTCAGTGTCCTTTGAAATGATTCTGTTTACTGTGCAGTGATTAGAGCCGCTCGGGAATCATCACCCTAAAAATCCTGGCTGCTTTGACGCGGATTAAAAGGGCGGGAGAATGGGTTGAAAATGGGAAAAACGTTCGTTGATAAACACTCTGAAAATAGATGATTGGTATCGAGTCAAATGAGTGCCCGTATGGGCTACTCGCAATGCAGGATAGAAAAGATACAGGTAAAAAAAATGAAAGAAATTAATCAGTGGCTTCGTTTACAAACAAAATATTAATTTGCAAGGGAAACAGGAGTTTCTGTAGACTTAACATTAGTCAGCAAGACTAATGATTAATGTATAAAAATACTGTGAAATTAGTACAACTTTCAATAGTAATGAAGCGTAAACAGGAAGAGTTAACTCAGGCAAAATAAATTTCAAATTACAACTCTTCGCTATCAAAGCAGTATTCGTTAGCCTTGATGCATGTTATCACAGTTGCTGCTATGCGGGAAGGTTGCGTAACATTACATTTAAAATTAGTCGGTAAAGACAGTGTGAAATGTAAGGCAATGCTACACTTTTTTAAACGTTAGTACTTAAGGATATCCTTAAAAACGTCAAAGGAAAAATGTAGATTTCCGCTCTTGATTTGTTTGAGTTCGATTGAGTAGCTATAACTCTGTGCTCTTTGACAAAAAATTGCCCATTTTCATGTTATTTTGAAGTGTATTTCTTTTATGTAAACGTGATCTGGTGGCCAGGGCTTACCACAACCGTCCCAGGTAATAACGCTACAAGAACTGAAGTGGGGTTTAACTGTAGAATTAAAAGAAGGATGCATCGAAACGCAGTGGTTGGAACTTGGCTTCCAAGCCCCTATACCAGACGCAATCGTTTGGCTAATTCCTGGATTTGCACATTTCAAATTAAGATAAATTATTATCAATGTACGCACCAAGGGATAATTCGTCTGAGCATGGTGCATAATAACCGAATTTAGTGTGGACTGTAATCAAAGTGTGGCAGGATGTGTTTAAGATCGTAGCTGTTTTATTTTTACCGTATAAGAAATCAAAATAAAAATACTCAGTAATTTTTGACCCGATTCCATGAAATAACACTGTAAGAACTGTGAAAACGCTGAAGACGTTTAAACGTCGCAGACGTGTTTTTTGTCTGTCATTTCAGAACAAGAAGAGTTATAACTGTTCCTGTTCTTACATTCATAACTCAAGAAAAACAAATTCTTAAACTTAAATTCGTTGTCATTGAATTACTCTTTTGCTCTGATATGATATAAGTTTTCAAAAAATACAGCATGATAAACAAAAAATGCTATGGAATTCTTCATTGGTTGTCTATTGGACGGGATCTCCTTATTACGTCCAGCCTGTTTTTATATGAAAATACCGCAATGATTTTGTTTAAAGACTTACTTCCATGAAGTAAATACCTCTTATATTGGGACCGTAAACAGGAAGAGTTAACTCAAGCATGATAAATTTCAAACTAACTGTTTGTTATTAAATGTTTTGGTAGTAACTGACACTGATGTGGAATTAACATGAGAATATGCGATGAAAAGTTACTAAAAACACCTTTAACGTTACGGGGAATAAAACTGATCCTCCTTAAGTGTCCTGCACGTTGCCTAAGTTTATGGAATGAAAGTATTTAAGGTTTAAAATAGACGAGCAATATACAAACAATAGCTAAATCCAAGTTCTTAAAGAGAATCCTTAACGTCACAGGAAACCATCCTTTTCGCTCTTTTTTGTTCAAGTAATGACCTTTTTCCCGGCGTTACAAGTAATGTCAAGCTCTTTCTTGAGACCCCGATCCTAGCGAAAAAACTTGTCGAAGAAACGATCGAGTTATATATTAACCAAGCTGAGTTAAGTGCGACACAAATTTTAACTGAATTAAAATGGATTTGACGACTATCTTCGTCTAATGGTAGCGTACAACAGACAAACCTTGCATCTGCATTTGGCATAGTCAAGCTAAGGGTGCACTAAAGAGGAGATCTTGAACACAATATCAGCATCTTTGTATGCCACGACGTATACTTTCAGAATTATCGAAAGGGTTGAGACTAAAAACTTAAAGAAACTTAAAGACGCAAACTTAAAGAAATATATCTTGCATCATTTCAGTGTCATTTGAAATGATTCTGTTTACTGGACAGTGATTAGAGCCGCTCGGGAATCATCACCCTAAAAAATCCTGACTGCTTTGACGCGGATTAACTAATTGCTTAGTTAGAACTTTGGAGACATTGATGGGACTGAAGTGGCTAGTAAGAGTATAGTAGGTGACGTAAAGGGCGGGAGAATAGAATGAAAGAGGGAAAAAAGTTCGTTGATAAACACTCTGAAAATAGATGATTGGTATCGAGTCAAATGAGTGCCCGTATGGGCTACTCGCAAGCAAGAGTTTACTTGGGATACAGGTAGAAAAAATTAAAGAAATTAATCAGTGGCGTCGTTTTCAAAAAAATTAATAATTTGCAAGGGAAACAGGAGTTTCTGAAGACTTAACATTAGTCAGCAAGACTATTGATTAATGTATAAAAATACTGTGAAATTAGACGTACAACTTTCAAGCGTAAACAGGAAGAGTTAACTCAGGCAAAATAAATTTCAAATTACAACTCTTCGCTATCAAAGCAGTATTCGTTAGCTTTGACGCATGTTATCACCAACAAAAGCTGCTGCTATGGCAGGAAAGTTGCAAAACATCTTCATAAAATTAGTCCCTAAAGACAGTGTGAAATGTAGTGCAATGCTTAACTCTTCTAAACGTTAGTACTCAAGGGTATCCTTAAAAACGTCAAAAGAGAAATATAAATTTCCGCTCTTGATTTTTTTGAGTAGATATAACTTTATGCTGTTTGATAAAAAATTGCTAATCTTCTTGTTATTTTTAAGTGTATTTTTTATGTAAGCTCTTAGCGAAGGAACTTATGGAAAAAAACGAGTTAATTAATTCAAGTCACCTCAGTCTGTGTTCTTCGTGCGACAGTAGGTGATAAAATCAGTGGCTGCAAGCGGAGACTTTTTTTTTGCAGAATTGTCGTTTTTCTACTTAAAACAACTTAGTTTTTGAAGTTATCAATGCCGTTACCATCGTGGCAACCCAAGTACAACTAACGAATCTCAGTGAGTTTAAGATGACTCATCAAGTTTTGACGGCATGCATGTGAGTGCCATCGGCTAGTAATGAGAAGGAAAGTTCCGCTCTGAGTTCACAGCTCACCAGCCCCGAAAGGCTAGTGAGACCGTGCAAATTTTTTAAAGAAATAACAGTACTGATACAAGCACAACCGATAACAACGTAAAAATGCCAACTGACAGGACGCAAACTAGTTGGTTATTTACAAGCGTGGTACATAACCTCAGTAGACCACGCTTGTAAATAACCAACTGGTTTCGGAGCACACAGTCATGATTCGCCAGACCAAAGTACAGTAGGTCCCGGAAAATTACCATAACTTGCTGTTACAGAACACCTACACAAGGCAACACGACATTTTTTGATCGTACTGGATGAACATTGCTCGATAAACAATCACTTACACTGATGTGTTCATAACAAAATTTTTTGTTTGTTAGACCAACTTAATAATATAATGAGAAGGTTTAGAATAAAAAGGCGAAAGTGAAGAGTTAACTAGGATAAATATATGTAAATGTTATAATAATGCCATAACTTTATGTCTTTAACTTCTTTGTACTTGCCTACATATGTAATCAGTACAGAGAGGAAATTAATATGTATACTATAAAGGCCTGCTTCCCATGAGAGCCGTGCCTAGTGTAACCCGCTTTAAAACTGCAGTGTATAATCTGTCTGCCGTAACTCCATTGGCTATTCCACAGCACCCCATTCCTATAGCCAATAAGCTTTTTTTTAATTTTGAGCGGGACTTAGAAATGGACAGTTTGCTCTCAGGCAGTGAGTAAACAGCTTGCTCAAGTATTTTAGAGGAAGACCGTTTATTGATCTGTATACCATGACTTTTGCGTGATATTTACGTTGACTGTCAAGATTTTGCCAGCCAAGCCTCTCGATAATATAATCGGCATCATCGTCATAACCTGAAAAAGTTAGAACTCTAGCTGCCCGATTTTGTAGCTTTTGGAGCATGGTGGCCAGGGCTTTAACTGTCCTAGGCAATGCTATAATATGCCTAGGACAGTTAAAGCCCTGAGGATGAACTAGAGAATTAAAAATAGATTGCAACGCTGCTGTGATTGGAACATAATACGCTTCAACTGAAAGCCCTCACTCCGGAAGCAATCGTTTTGGCTAATTTCATATGATTTGCACATTCCAAGATAAATTGATGTACACACCAAGAGATTGCGTCTGAGTAACCTTTTTAACAGGAGTATCATCGATTACCATGTGGGGGATCGTGCATTATAACAGAACTTAATGTGGACTGTAGTCAAAGCATGTCGAGGTATGCCAGGATGTGTTTAAAGTCGTAGCTGTTTTTTTTTTTACTAATAAGGGATCAACAAAAAACAAAAGTACTCATACACGAATTATGTTTAGCTGACTTGATTCTATGAAATAACACTGTAATAACTGTGAAGAAGGAACAAGAAGAGTTAACTCAAGTAAAACAAATTGTTTAACTTGAATTCGTTATCACTGAATTATTCTTTTGCTCTGATACAAGTTTTCAACAAATACAGCATGATAAACGAAACCTGCTCTGGAATACTTCATTGGTCATCTATTGGACGGGATCTTGATATTACCTCCAGCTTATTTTTAACAATGACAATACCGCAATGATTTTGTTTAACCTTATGTGACGGCCAGCGAGCGGCGAAAAAACCGCATTTTTCACCAGTTTCTCTTCTTTGGACTGGTTTTCGGATAATTCGCATAAGAATGGCTGAAAATGAGTATTGCAACATTTCGGGCATTTTTCCTATTAATCGGATGCAATTAAACAGTTTTTTTGATTTTCGCGCATGCACACAAGTCAAAATTTGCGAATCTATTTCGATCTTTCTCTCACGCTCTCTTTTTCCCCTTAGTTCCTTTGTTCTTTACAGGTAGTTTTTTGTCCACTTAATCGTCTTTCTTTTGCACGGAATTGTAGCCTTGCTAACTTTTTAGGAAAGGGACAAATTTAATCTTCAAAGAGTAGTAGGTAAGCGGCGAAATTCGCAGTGGATTTTTCCCCAAATGATACCATTTTGTGAGTGTACTGTTAGGATTGGTCATAATATCCAAAACGAGGTATCAGTGGAAGGATCTATCTTTGCTGACGCTTACGTTGTTGCTTACCAGTTTATTAGCTTTAACTGAAAGCTTAATGGGTCCAGGAAGGAAAATATGCATCGTTCCATATGGAACGAAAATGAACAAAGCAGTCGTCAAAGGTTTTTAAAGACTAATACTCACCCATAAAGTTAATTTGAGATCACCTGAACTCTAATTTAATATTTGGACTGTAAACAGGAAGAGTTAACTCAAGCAGAATAAATTTCAAACCAACTGTTCGTGAATGTTAGTTGTTTTGCTTTCCACTGACACTGATGTAACGTTTAATAAACGAGCGAGAGGGTAAACCCCAACTGCGAGTTTATTGAACGACTTGAAAACATTCCTGGCGTGTCTCAATGGAGTTGATAACAATGACTGAAAATTAGCATACGAAAAAAACAAGAAAATCAAATCTCACACGTGTTTAGACATTTTAGTCTACGAACGACACTAACCGAAGAGGACATAGCGTCTTGTTCCAGAGCTTTTCGGAAGCCTAAAAATGCCGAGGAAGAGAGGAAGTTAATTGAAAATGGTAGCCCAAAGTCAACTATTCCACTGAAAAAGTATTCTTTGAAAAAATTTTTCTGGAATGGTCGAATGGTAGGTAAAGAATATTAATGAGAATGAAATTTTTAAAGTTTGACAGTGTTTTACCGGGGTTTAAAACACGAGCACGTGACGGATTTTAGCGGACGTGATAGGTTGTTGAGCTCATGAATCATTAATGACTTTTTGAAATATGTTTTCTTTCACAAGTTACCAAAATCTCTTTAAATGATAAACCCGGCCACTAAAACCGATACTCAAATTGTCCTGCACGTTGCCTAAGTTATGTAATGTAAGGAATTAAGGTTGGAAATTATTACAAATAATATAACAATGGCTAAATTTAACTTCTTGAAGGGAATCCTATACGTCACAGGAAGTCACGGCCTTTCCGCCCATTTTTGTTCAGGGAAGTTAATAGACTGGATATAACTAAATAAAAAGGCTGACCACCTTTTCGGTTTTTCAATTATTTATGAAGCTCTTCCTGTAAAAAGCTGCGATCATTAAATGAAGGAACTTGTTGAACTATATATTTAGACCAAGTTGAGGTAAGTTAGTACCAGAGAAGCTTTAGTAATTGGACTAAAATAGCAGTAACTATCACGTTCGTCCAATACTGGGAATGAAAGACAAACCTTGAACCTGCATTTGGCGTGCACAAAGGTGTACTAAAGAGGGGATCTTGAGTACAAAATCCGCCGTTAAGTTTGTATGTCACGATATATGCTTTCAAAATTTATCGCAAGAGGAGATGAGTCTGCCAAACACTTGTCTATTTTAGACATCCTTTTCACGTAGTCAGTGTTGTTAAACTGGTTCTGTAACTTCCGTTCAGTACATATCTGTGGTTCATTTACATGCATGCAGATGACAGGATTGAGCATGTTCGGAGCTATGGCGCGTTGTTAGAGTCAAAACAATCAGGGCTGTGCCTAAATCATACCGTCCAAAAGGACAGCCGAGGAGTACTAGGAACGAGTTGCCGATTCGGGCCGACTTCGGAAATTCTCGAAAACATCCAATATGGAGGCTCAAGCGTGGTGAAAACTGACAGCCAAAGGAGCCGTTTTATCGCCACAGAAGCGTGATTTACGGTATTGTTGACGAAGTTTGCGTTTATTGTGAGTTTTGAAGTGTTCTTGGTCCTGTATGGTAAGCAATCCTTTTATAAATGTCTTATCAATTTGTCTTGTCCTGCTGGCCGGTATTACCGAAAAAAATAGTACCGTCCAACGGGACATCCTAAATCATAGCTACATTTGTTGGCATGTACATCACCTCTAGCTGTTATTGTTAAACTGTGTTGTAGGACTGGATTTCTGCAGGTTTCTACAAGCTTAGGATAACTCTGTGGGAACCTTTTTATTCATAAAAGTGGCCTTGTCCTTTTGGCCGGTATTACCGAAGAAAATAGTACCGTCCGACGGGACATCCTGAGCGTTAGCAACATTTGTTAGGAGGTATATCATATCTGGGTTTTTTATTGTTAACCGGTGTTGTAGAACTTGATTTCTGTAGGTTTCTACAAGCTTAGGGTAACTGTATAGGAATAGTTTTATTCATAAAAGTGGCCCTGTCCTTTTGGCCGGTATTACCGGAGAAAATGAGTTTTAGCAACATTTGTTAGGAGGTATACCATATCTGGGTTTTTTATTGCTAAACGGTCATTCTTTAGGTTTCCAAAAGGCCAGGGCAACTAAACAGGAGTTTTTTTTTTTTTGTAAAAAATGCCTTGTCCTTTTGGCCTGTATTATCTAAGGAAATAGTACCGCCTAGCAGGACATCCTAAACTATGTAAGCAGTTGCTTGCATGCATTACTACATAACATGCAGCTTGATATTGTTACATTGTAATACATACCTTGCCCTATGAAGGCTTTTTCCTACCAGCTGGGGACAGCTGAACAAAGATAGTTTAATTCATTTCTTGTTGTTGCAAGAAATGTTTTTACTCGCCCGAAAAATCGGGAAATTTTGCGACCAAAGCTCAAAAAAACTATAAAAAAAACTACCCTCGACAATTTACCCTCGACCCTGAACAAAAACCTACACTCGAAAAGCACTTATTTTCTTAAATTAACCCACCAAGAGTCATGGAGGTCCAATGGTTTCTTAAAGGGACAGAGTCAGCTGATGCACATGCGCATTAGATACCATTTCTTAACTGATTTGCATGTCACAGGACACGCGCGTGAAACATAAAGTGAGGATACTCAAAACAAACCTTGTAAAGTTGAACTAGTTACAAGCCGAAATTATGATTATAGACTTTAAGCCATACCAGAGCACTCATTTTTTTTATATACCATTGAGCATTCACCGATGGATTTTGCCAGGGAGAGCCAAACATCGACGAATACTTCTGAATTCGTTCATTAGTAGAGGTGAGAAATGACACGGAGTCTGCAAGAATCATTGTCGAAGGTTCAAGGTCGAGAAATTAAGCTTGATTTTCCAAACTTATGTAACCTTTTCCATCGACTTTCCAAATTTATATAATGATTATTTGCTCGCCAGTGTTATTGATTCATTTCTTTTGTTATTTTGGTAAACGAAGGCGATTTCTCCCGCCTGGCGCCTACGCGTTTCTCACCTCTTCTGTTCATGTTCCTTTGAATACTGTTTTTAACCAAATATGATAAAATAATGTGATAAAATGGTTAACGTTTGCTCAAAAAGAGGTTTTCTGTAAAAGATCGAGGATCGAACGAAACACAAGGCAAGGTTAAAACGGATTCTAGATGTATCCGACGAGTACATTTGATTAACGCTTTTCAGACTAAATAATAATAGTCTTTATTGAGGATATCAATTTCACTGATAAGTGATTTACAAAAGAGTCCTCAAAAATTAAAAAAGAACAAAAAGGAAAAATAAAGACTAATATATGAATGTATAGAAATTAAACTAAAAACTATTTACATTTCTTAACACTCTTTTAAAACTAGCTAATGATGGGCTTTGTCTGATTGAAAGGTCTAATTTATTCCAATCGTTTGAGGCAAAGTTTGTCGAGGTCCAATGGCCCCGGTTCCTATTAGATGCACTCTTACGGATATTGGTTTTACATCTAGTATTATAATCATGTTTATCCTTATTGAATTCAATATTAAAACGATGTGAAAAGGCAAAGGCAAAAGGCAAAAGTAACTGAATAGGCTGCGCATTTTACTGCGATGATCATCTTCACTTTCATACCTTCATCCGCAGTTCAAAACAATTTATGAATCATTTCATATATTTCAATTCGTGCTTACAAGATCTCCATAATTTATGTAAACGCAACCTTTTTATGGAACCCTCATTCAAGGCCAGAACTAACACTAACCGCCAAACGGAAACTGCCTCATGCGAAAACTTTTAAACTGATTTACGCGTTAGTTTTAAAGGCCTCACTGGATCTGGATGAGGTTAAATTCAAATGTAGGCGAAACACTTGCAATATTTGAAAGAGCACTTGAGCAACACGATACAATACTGAGAACTAAATACTTAAACAATGTCTTAAAAATAAAGCTATTTTTTATTTCCCTCTGAGACACCTGGAGAATAAAATTCTCAGAGAGCCACAGCCTAAAAAGGCTAAGCTGCTCTGTTGCATTAGGAAGGCCAAACTGTTTTACTTGATGCTGGACATGCACTATCATCAATGTTTTCTTTAGGATTAGTTTTGTTTGTAAAATGAAAGGGTGTCATCACCATCTTCTCTCAACAACACTAAAATGCATTCAAGGAAGTTCTTAACAATTATACCATCTATTATTGATCACAAGTTATGAATAACTTCAAGTACCTTTAAATCATCGCATAAGAAAAAAAACTCGATTTTAATTAAAGCACAAATTCTCATCATTAAACTTAAAAAGAAAAACAAATACAGACATTTCAAACTGAGATTCGAGTCACCGCAAAAACACAAAGAAGATAGTCTAAACATTAAACCTAAAACTCACAACCACCTGAGTTTGACCAAAGCTCAAAAGTGCAATTACTCTGTTTACTAAAAATCTCTGATTCATGTGGTTACACTCCTCATACCCTTAAAACAATTAACTTCACAGATTTAATCAGACAGTGTAAAAATATCCACTACGATCCACACTTAAAAACTGAACTGTGACTGAACTGAACTATTTCAGTGCATGCGATCAGGCATAAGAAATAGTGATCTCCATCAACATTCTCCATGAACATTATTCACACAATTACCAGTTATTAAGAATTTATAAAATGATCGAGTGATCGGTGTCGACGTTAACACATTTTTGTGCTAAAATAGTAATACGTATCCATTTGAAGATGATACAAAGGAACGCAAAATAGACTTACCCCGCTTCGGCTGATGTTTAGAAAATTGAGAAGGACTGAAGAGCATCACCGTACAGCTGAATCCAGTCAGCGACCCTCAATAAAAATCATTTAAGCTTACATAATCAACAACGACATGAATGCCCGAGTTTCTCACTCGACCGTCATCCGCCACCGTCAGGAAATCATACGATATTGCTTCTCGAACGAGTCCCTCATTTTAATTTTCCCCAATTCAGTAAGTATCTTTTCCAGATCTTCTCCTCACGACGACACGCTTTCTCTGACTTCTCTGGCCGCTTCCCGCTATATTTCCTTGTATTTGGAGGGAATTTAGTCCTTCTTTGATCGCTTTAAACCCGCTTTCGTCTGCATTCCATCGGCGTATTAAAGGCTCGGGTTAAGGTTGTGGAAAAGATGAGCCGTTTTTCGACAGATGGCAAAAATAAATAGAAATTATTTGTATTTACTTTTGTCAGTTCTTTGAAAACTGAAGAAGTATGCGCATTTGGAACGAGATAGAATTATATAAGGGTGGTGAAAAAAGTGGAGCATTTCTAGCTAATAATTTGTACTGTTTGAAATAGGGATTAGCTGGTGTGTCTCACGTTGAGATTTATGCAACTGGCTCCCAAAGTCAAACTCAGGTGACTGCTACCGCAGAGATGCCAATCTATTCGGAATTATAAGTAGGAAAGACCCCTAGTTTAAAGCCAAAACTAGAATAAGTCAATGAAATAGCAAGTCGTTCAGTAAATATGTACTTGGGACTTTTCGGCCCAGCGATATGATTGTTTCCACCATAGTTATTAGAGGAGACTGGTTATGAAAAGCGGCAAACATCAATGATAAAAACAACAGTGCTGCAGTTCATCTTCAAAGCACCGTGAAAGTGCACAATCCTTTGTTTTCTGTTGGCAAATTGTTACGGAATAAATTAATGCAACGTTTTTATTGGTCAATACAATCAAAATGATAGGAATTCTTTTGATCGTTGTGCACTTTCAGGTCCACAAAAACATATAACAAAGTAGTCTGACGGGTTTCATAACCATTCCACTCAGTTAACTATGTTTCCACGAAGGAAGTTTATTCCTACAAAACACCTGCGTCATTCGGGTCCATTCCCAGTTCAGTGAACATGAATGACGTGTCTTTTTCTAAACTGAACATGGGAATGTGACGTCTGGTCTCAAATTCTAAATCTCGCCATTCATCGTCAGTTTATTCATTTCCAAACTATTTAATGATAACAGTTTTTTGGAAAAATCTTAAACGATGGCTTTTTTTAAAATCATGCACAGATGGCTTTTAATGGGCACTAAAAATGCATACCGCCGACTCTAAAAAGACTCAAAACCGCCAATCCTTTTCTTGCGGTCTCCATCATATAAGGGCCTTCACTGGCTGGGTGACCAATGCTAAACAACGCCGGGAATAGCTTTGAAAATTTAACCTGATGTTCTGAACTGGACTGTATCTTCAGTTTACCGCAGTTGATTTACTTTTGACTAACATCAAACAAAAACTATAATCCTCTGATACGATATCAGTGATTTGGCAAAGATCTTTAATCCATTTTACAAGTGCGCTAGGATCAAAGATCGTTTTTTCAAGCAAATTTCAACAGAAAGAATGATCTAGCAGGTGTACGATTCATTACCTCACAATTGGAAAAGTGTCAAAATGTCGAGATTTCACGGTTCTATAACTCGTACAGAATATTGACCATTGATTAGAGCTAACAAGCAGCATAACTTTCATTTGACTCCTGGTTGCGTCACAGAGAACAGTACCTCGCAGTTTCCGTGGTAAGTACGCTGCTTCCTTTTCAGTTACATAGTCAACTACTTCTATTTTCTAAAGTGTATCTCACTGTTCGTGACTGAAGCAGCAGTCGGTTAATTGGTGATTAGGCTAGTGCTCTGAGCTCGTCTTCCACATAGCCATAGGGTAAGTTCGAGTTTTCGTTCCCAGAAGCTCATGATATGTAAGTTGCCTTTACGTTTACTGATGATTCTCGTCCCTGCAAGCGATTGTCTACAGCGTAAGTTGGGGCTAACTGCTTGAACGGCAGAAATCTTAATGTGAGAAAAGTTGAGGTTCAGCTTGATTCTGTAGCCGTTACTTAACTACCTGGTGTGATAATATTGTAAATTTCACGCCCTGTGTTGAATTTCATTTGCACGTGCTGCAAGGCTCATTATATATTCAGTTTCGTTTGTACCTTCGGGGCACTTGATAGAGATTAAAATGTCTGTTCAGTAACCGCTTGAACGTGTGGTTCGCTGTGTTATTACACCTGGCATAAAGATAGACAACTGTTTTTAAACAACGACTCGACTCGGCCTTTTGAAAAGAACAGATACATTTCTGTGACTGAAAGCTGAGAAGTTCGTTTTACAACTCACTTATCCAGCTAATACTTGACTACGGGGGTTATTGTCTTGGGGACATGAAACAAACCGAAGCCGCACGTCCAAAACGTAATCAATTTACAGAAACGATGCGCCAGAGTAATCCTAGACAAAAAATGAGACACCCCTTCGGGGCCTTCATTTTGAGACCTTAACGTCATGCCATGATTTGATGAAAGACAAGTACGCGCTTACAGGGGCCTTCAGTCTCGCTTGCTTGTAGATTAGATCGAGAAAGCTTAGGATAACTGTATAGGACTATTTTTATTCATAAAAGTGGCCCTGTCCTTTTGGCCGGTATTACCGGAGAAAATGGTGCCGTCCAGCGGGACATCCTGAGTTTTAGCAACATTTGTTAGGAGGCATATCATATCTGGGTTTTTTATTGCTAAACGGTCATTCTTTAGGTTTCCAAAAAGCCAGGGCAACTAAACAGGAGTGTTTTTTTTTTTCGTAAAAAATGCCTTGTCCTTTTGGCCTGTATTATCTGAGGAAATAGTACCGCCTAGCTGGACATCCTAAACTATGTAAGCAGTTGCTTGCATGTATTACTACATGACATGCAGCTTGTTATTGTTACATTGTAATACATACCTTGCCCTCTGAAGGCTTTTTCCTACCAGCTGGGGACAGCTGAACAAAGATAGTTTAATTCATTCCTTGTTGATGTAATCACCTAAGAATGTCCACCCAGGGGGACACTCCTTATAGGGAGTACCCAGGTATAACAGTGATGGGGAAGTGCAAAACCCTTTTTCTGGTTTGACATTTGAAATCCAAGGATAACCAAGCAGGAGTGGTTTTTATTCTTGAAAATTGTCTAGCCCTTTTCAATGGTATAAGCTAAAAAAATGGTACCACCAAGCAGGACGTCCTAAATTAGCTTAGCAAGCTTGTGTTTAATTTTTCATGGTTTATCTCATTTGAAAGTGTGTTGAAAGTTAGTTTTTTATCTCAGGTAATTTTTGTTTTTCTTTTGTTTTGGGGTATGTTAATGAATGCTAAGGACTTTGAAACAAATGGAAAACAAAAATTACCTGAGATAAAATAATTTCCTCGTTAGATTCCTTGTGTTACTTAATTATTAAGGAGCACGATGAGTTTGGAGTTGCTTTCAAGCTTTATTTTCTCCACTCATCAAAAATAATTGGTAGTACATGTGTCAGTGTTTGGATCCAGGAGGGGTGGATTGAGTGGCTAGCCACCCTTTTTTAGAACAGTCTCCAAAAAATAAAATACTTGGGGAAACAAATGGAAATACGTGGGAAGCAATAACCTTGTGAAGCCAACCAACCATCGTCCTTCCTAAATCGGCATGCTTTGGGACAAAAGTGCAACAACTTAAAATTAATAACGTATAGTTTGATGGCCAATTGGTATCATCAACCCATCATTCAAAAATCCTGGATCTGCCCCTGGTACTTTAAGTTTATTACAAAAACGTTTGCAACAGCTGTTGCTTGATCATGTTTTGGAAATCCTGAAAAGATGAAAGAGTAGAGACAGAAGAGTATTAGTTAATATCCAAGGTCTTAGAGTAAATATAGACTTGTATTTCAAAGGAGGTAGAATACTGTGAAACTAACTTCTTTTCATCAACAGTGTCTGAACTTTTAATACCTGTTTATAGTTGGGCATTATCCCCCTGCTGAGGTACTCTGCAAACTAATCAGTAACAGTAATGATGTACATGTATGAAAATTCTTTTGATGGATAATACTTAAAAGTTCATATTTATTTTGATGGAATTGCATAGTGAATGACTTTCCATTCAATAGTCTTCATTGCAAAGGTGATGAAATAGCAAAACCTACAGTGTACCATACAGACAAAGACACCACAATCAGTTGAGTTTAATTGCTGTGGTAATTCTGTAATGTAGAAATTGAACAGAACTTGTCACTGATGAGTTTCTGTAATTTCGTCCATGAATGAAGAACAAAGCATATCTTGTTATGAAATTGGTAGATAGTTACAATGTACTGTCTAGTTAGCCTACTGTAGCTTCCTCTTCAAAGTGTTTAATTTTTCTTTCATTTTTTTTAAATGAACACTATTGAGCAGCACAAAGCAACGTGAACATCTTGTTTACTTGATTTATTTCTCCGACCGGTAGTGGGGTTATTGGGGCTGTTGACAGTTGGGGAGAGGGGGGACGTTAAAAATAGAGAGTCTCCAGAATCAACAACCAAGGTTAGTTGTTGCCAAGGTAGATAGGTTTTTGGGTATCGTAATCTGTGATAATGAGTTTGAAACAAAAGAAAATAAAATGTAGACCAAGGATAAAATTGAACCACAATTTCAGTATGGAGAGGTGGGGGGGGGGGGGGGGGGTGTTGGGTGGGGTGAGAATAATATTGTTGTCACAAAAAAAAAAGAATTTTCATTTGTTTTGATAGTGCCAGCCAGAGAGTACAGCCAACTGTACCAACCTTTGTTTGGCTGAGTGATACTGACCAGTCAAACAACACACAAATAATGAGTATAGGAAATAACAATGATTCTATAACAATAATAAATAATAATAACAACAACAATAACAATAATATTTATGATAATAATAGATCTAACTGGCCTTTCCTGGATGTAGTAAGGATGGAAGTTTATCATGAATGAAAGGATATCATGTACAAAATCGACTGCTGATATGATCAATCAGGAATTTTTTAAAGAACATGAGAATCTCAAACATCGCAAAGTATACGGTAAAATCGCGCTTCCCTGGCGATAAAACGGCACCTCTAGCTGTCAGTTTTGAGTACTCCCTATAGATTGTCCCCCTGGGTGGACATTCTTACGTGATTACAACAACAAGGAATGAATAAAACTATCTTTGTTCAGCTGTCCCAAGCTATCCTAAGCTTGTAGAAACCTACAGAAATCAAGTTCTACAACACCGGTTAACAATAAAAAACCCAGATATGATATACCTCCTAACAAATGTTGCTAACGCTCAGGATGTCCCGTCGGACGGTACTATTTTCTTCGGTAATACCGGCCAAAAGGACAAGGCCACTTTTACGAATAAAAAGGTTCCCACAGAGTTATCCTAAGCTTGTAGAAACCTGCAGAAATCCAGTCCTACAACACAGTTTAACAATAACAGCTAGAGGTGATGTACATGCCAACAAATGTAGCTATAATTTAGGATGTTCCGTTGGACGGTACTATTTTTTTCGGTAATACCGGCCAGCAGGACAAGACAAATTGATAAGACATTTATAAAAGGATTGCTTACTATACAGGACCAAGAACACTTCAAAACTCACAATAAACGCAAAATTCGTCAACAATACCGTAAATCACGCTTCTGTGGCGATAAAACGGCTCCTTTGGCTGTCAGTTTTCACCACGCTTGAGCCGCCATATTGGATGTTTTCGAGAATTTCCGAAGTCGGCCCGAATCGGCAACTCGTTCCTAGTACTCCTCCGCTGTCCTTTTGGACGGTATGATTTAGGCACTACCAACAATCAGGCAGCAGTGTTGTATCAAAATCACGAAAGAAATTCACCTTGCATCATATTCGGAACGATTTCATTTGTTTGCGCAGTGTTTAGAGCTCAAGAATTTATGACCTAAAACTGTTGTTTCCATAAGGCTTTCCTGACTTACAATGTCACACATCATGATTAGAGGGTAGCTAGAAGCACAATTAATATTAATTTGTCTTTTCAGGGCCCATGCTATCCCACAGAACATTAACCAGTATACTCTTTGTTTGTCATTGAATAATCGGTCGCTTTAGCACAACACAGTTCCCTTTAGGCAAAGTATGCACAGGCATAGTTAAACTGGAGCTGCTGTGGAATGGTTATGTGAACGTCCGACAACAGGACGTGACTTGTTTATTTAGTAAAGATCAGAGCTGTTTTAAACAATTACGAGGCAACAGAAAACAGTCGGCTGAACGATACCAGGGCAACTTTGGCAGTAAGTTTACGTTCTTTGTAGTTTATGTTCCATGAGGTAACTTTGAAGTCATTAAAACGCCGCATTTCGGCCGAAAATAGGAAGATTAACTCAAGCAAAACAAATTTCAAACTGTCTAGCTTTGTTATCAAGAAAAACTCATTTTTCTGTTCTTCATGTTTTGGTTTTGTTATCAACAATAGCTCAGCAGTTATAGAAAATTGCTAAAAAGTCACTGAATTATACACGAACAATTAAAATCGATTATTTACATTTACTCATACTGACCAAATCAAGGACTCTGACACAATACAACGACACTGCCAATAGCAATAGTACTTGAAGGCATTATAAATAACACAGGAACACACTTTTGCCGCCCTTCGTTGTTCACGAAGTGTCTTGATGGAATGGTTCCCACTGGGAATGGGCCATTCGTTCTTCAAGTTGATATTTCGCCCCTTCTGATAAAAAGTGTGTTCCTGTAAAATCAGTCATTTAAAAAAGTAAAACAACTTGGTAGGCGGAAACCAGTAATAGCAACTGAGGTGAAAACGTATTTAGTGCGGCGAAAACCTTCAGTTGGAATAGGTGTAACACACTACACATGTTCAATAATCGCCCGTCTAATATACCTCGGTATGTCTGAACAGAATGCATCAGTGTGGTGTGTACTTGTTCTACTTGGTGAATTGAGGAGTACTGTTGCTGTTGTAAATAAACTTTATTTAAACATTTATAAACTAGCGCATTGTTTACTTTCTGTGGTATTGAAGCAAATTACTTCTTTCTGAGGTCGACCAGAACCAATAAGACTTTGCAAAATGTCGCGTTTGTTAAGGTAAGAACAACTGTTATCAAGTATTCCCATAATAGGGCTTGCGCATCGAGCGAAACATATTTCAAGCTGGACTAAACTAAAAAATTCCAGTAACACGTACACTTAGCAGCAGCATTATCAAAGTCACGAACCCAGAAATATACATCTTGCATCATTTGGGAAACACCCCCCATGGAAAAAAAATGGCTACTTCGAAACTCGTTAACTGATTTACAACTATGGATATATTGATGAAATTAAAGTGGCTACTAGAGTACACATCAGTGTTAGGTGACGAGCGAAAGGACAAGAAAATGGAGTTGAAAAGTTGGCAAGCATTTTTTTGCTTAGAACTTTATCGCTCGGACCCATGATTGAATCGACTCAAGTAGTTTAACCATGAATAAAATATCTTAGAATTTTCGGCACAAGCCTCTTTAACAGACATTATTCACGATATCCGCCATCTTTGCACCCGCTTAAGGACCGATGGGATAAAAGCAATGTCACGTGTTCTGGTGGAAGTGATCATTGTTAGTTTTTTGGATGCAGCAGTAATCTGCAAATGTTCTGTTGTACATGAAGCAAATGAAGCAAATATTGTCAAAATCACAAACTTAAAGAAATATATCTTGCATCATTTAAGTGTCCTTTGAAACGATTCTGTTCACTCTGCAGTGAGTAGAGACGCTCGACAATCATCACCCTAAAAATCCTGACTCCTTTGACGCGCATTAATTAATATTGCTTTACAACTTTAGACACATTGATGAGACTGAAGTAGCTAGTAAGAGTACATTAGGTAAAGTAAGGGCGGGAGAATAAAATGAAAACGGGAAAAGCGTTTGTTGATAAACGCTCTGAAAATAGATAATTGGTATCGAGTCAAATTAGTGTGTTTACTTGGGATACAGTGAGAAAAAATTAAAGAAAATTAATCTGTGACTTCTTTTACAAACAAAATATTAATTTGCAAGTGAAACAGGAGTTTCTAAAGACTTAACATTAGTCAGCAACGGACCATTCAATAATGTATAAAAATACTGTGAAATTAGTAAAACTTTCAATAGTAATGAACCGTAAACAGGAAGAGTTAACTCAGGCAAAATAAATTTCAAATTAAAACTCTTCGCTATCAAAGCAGTATTCTTTAGCTTTGATGTATGTTATCACTAACAAAAGCTGCTGCTATGGCGGGAAAATTGCGAAACATTACGTTCATGAAATTAGTCCGTAAAGACAGTGTGAAATGTAATATAAGGCAACGCTAAACTCTTCTAAATTTACATTAGTACTCAAGGGTATTCTTAAAAACGTCAAGGGAGAAATATAAATTTCCGCTCTTGATTTGTTTGAGTAGATATAACTTTATGCTGTTTGATAAAAGATTGCTAATCTTCTTGTTATTTTGACTGAGTGTATTCTTTTTATGTAAGCTCTTAGCGAAGGAAGTTATGGAAGAAACCGCCGAGTTAATTCAAAATACCTCAGTCTGACTGTGTTCTTCGTGCGACAGTAGGTGATAAAATCGGCAGTGGCTACACGCGGAGACTTTTTTTTTTTGTAGAATTGTTGTTTTTCTACTTAAAACAACTTCTTTTTTTGAAGTTATCAATACCGTGGCAATCCAAGTATAACTAGCGAAGTAGAACTAGCGAATCTCAATGAGTTTAAGATGACTCATCAAGTTTTGACGGCATGCATGTAAGTGCCACCGGCTAGTAATGAGAAGCAGACGACGATCGAATAGTATCCCATGATGCACCTCGATTCATGTTATATTATCACTGCGTACGTGACACATCATGATCAGTAATCTTCAGCACGCGCGAAGTGAACATCGATCGCAGTGCTCGATGTGGATGGTTTCCAAACATGTTTCGGTTCAGCAGCTTCTGCTTTTGAGATTATCGAGTTGGCTTAAATTCACTGTGCTTTAAAGGAGAATTTCAGCGTTGCTTTGACTGAGAAGGGTTTTACATGTATTTCACTGATCTGTCGAGAACTACTTGTGCCGCGCTCGGTCGCACTGTAAACACAAATTATGAGACTCGTAATTGGTAAGCTTCGCTAGATTCACTAGGAGAACCCTGGCCAGAGGAGAACCAAAACTATGACTGATCTATAAAGTGGTTCCAACAAAACATCCGCTACGCTGTGAAGCTAATTACCAAAGGAGAATTTATTACAGCATCGCGCTCAAAGGAGCTGAAGTTTACAATGGCAGTTACAAACAAAATTTAACCTATCGATGCGACAAACAATTCTCTGAAGCACAGTCTACCCGGTACTGACTCAGGCAATCTTCAAGGAAATTTCCTGGCCAGAATACTGATCTGTTCTTTTGAATAAATAAAGTTTCTGATGTTTCTTTTTCAAATTCTGAGCAGGCTTCAGTTTACGTTGTGCCGTTGTACCTTTCTTTGGGTTCTTTTCACACTGAAACACACCGTTATACACCGGTCCTTCTTCGAATTAAAATAATTATAGTCAAATTCCTTTTAAAAATAACCTCTTTGAAAATACAAAGTGATTGCTTCGGCATAGAGCGCTCTCAAAAGCGCCCAACAGATTCTAGCCTTCATCAGGCTTTACACATATATTATGACACATGGCGTTGAAATGTGATAAAAGATTTGAAATTTCAGCCATCTTTGGTCGACAAAAAAGTCTTCAAAATGTGGGTACTTCTGGGTACTTCTTACAGGGGCACCCAACGAGGATATAGTTCAAAACCACTAAAGCATAGCATTGTTGAACGTATTTTAGTATTTAAACGGTAGATATAGGCATATTTTTATCCCCTAAAAACTTTTCATCTGTTCGGATTTCCTAGCTGAAAGTCTACTGATCCGAAGATTATAGGGGTAAAAACTTATCTTCTCGAAAATTTCAGCCAGGAAAAGGCTCCCGAAAATTCTAGGTGGCCTTTTTTAGGGTCAAAATCCGTTAAAAAAATGGGTAATTATTCCATTTTGTAGATGTTCGAAAATCTTAGGAGAGGCAGGCAAGCAAGAAATTTTACAACAAATGCTCCGAAAATTCTAGATCTCAAATCGTCTTCCGAACAGATATTTTCCCGAAAATTGCCGTTGGGTGCCCCTGTTCTTAGCCTGTACAGTATTCAGGACTTCATTTTGCTGGTGTAAGGTCCACATTTGGGAGATTTCAACATATATTCCAAAAAATCTTTAATATTCATGACCTGGTTGTGGGTCCCTAACACTTTGTGATGGGAAGACTAATTGAAACCATGAAAATAAATGTTTCTATGTGGAAACTTCGCTGTTAAGCCATTGCAAATCGGAGAAATCATGTCGAATAACGAAATAATGTAATTTTTTTATTTTTACTGGAAATCGAGTGAGAAAAAAGCCGACGAGAAAACGACCTTATTTCAAGATGGAATCTGCTATGACTGCGATATTGCGTGATGCTTCTGGAAAAATGCATCATGGGATACTATTCGATCCTCCTCTGAATGAGAAGGAAAGTTCCGCTCTGAGTTCACAGCTCACCAGCCCCGAAAGGCTAGTGGGACCGTGCAAATTTTTTAAAGAAATAACTGATACAAGCACAACCGATAACAACGTAAAAATGCCAACTGACAGGACACAAACTAGTTGGTTATTTACAAGCATGGTACAACACCTCAGCAGACCACGCTTGTAAATAGCCAACTGGTTTCTGAGCACACAGACTTAAATATTCTGATAAATATCATCGGCTATTTAGATATACATGATTAGAAATGATTAGTTCACAAGAACAAAGTTACAGAAGGTCCCGTCAAAGTACTATAACTTGTTATTAGAGAACATCTACACATGGCACCACGACATTTTTTGATCGTACTGGAGGAGCATTGCTCAATAACAAATCATTTATAATAATGTGTTCATGTGTTCATTTTTCGTTTGTTCGTTACCAACTTAATAATTAATATAATGAGAAGGATTAGAATAAAGAAAGCGAATGTGAAAAGTTAACTAGCAGGCGAGAAGAAATTACAAAACATTTTAATAAGGCTCTTTAATAATAATAATAATAATAATAATAACTTTATTGCTTTCCAAATTCTGGCTTTCAAAGTAATTACAATATTCAATAAAATATGTAAAACTGTAAAACAATAAGAAATGATGAAAATCACACGAATATAACAAGATTTAACAAGATATTTACAATAAATTTACAACAAAGGTTCTAAAAGTCTCTTTGTTGGTGACGCATAAGTTCCTTTTTGAATGATGCAAGGTTTGTTTCGACAACAAAAGCGACAACAACAATTTTTACCCACGATTTCTTGTCAGGACTTTAAAGGTAAAATAACATACTTAAAAGAAGATAAATACATGTAAATGTTATAATAATGCCATAACTTTATGTATTTAACTTCTTTGTATTTGCCTACATATGTCATTAATGAGAAGAAAAAAATATGTATACTATATACGGCTGCTTCCCACGAGAGCCGTGCCTATTGTAACCCGCTTTAAAACTGCAGTGTATAATCTGTCTGTCGTAACTCCATTGGCTATTCCACAGCAGCGCATCCCTATAGCCAATGAGCTATTTTTTTTATTTTGAGCGGGGCTGAGAAATGGGCAGGTTGCTCTCAGTGAGCAAGAGGTAACACTATCACGGTTAGTAAACAGCTTGCTCAAGTATTCCGGAGCAAGACTGTTTATTGATCTGTATAGCATCATGACTTTTCTGTGCTATTTAAATAGGAATTCGTCCATTTCACAGAGACGCATGTTTAATATGAACGGCCATTCTCGCTAAAGAATGCCGAGAACATAAGACGAGAACAACGTGGTCCGATAAACTAGTACCAGGCTCCTATCGGGCATATAGGACTTAGTGTCTATTCCTTATCTTATAATTGCGTTCTTCTCTAATATTTACGTTGACTGTCAAGATTTTGCCAGCCTAGCCTCTCGATCACATAATGAGCATCAGCGTTATAGCCTGAAAAAGTTAGGACTCTAGCTGCCTGATTTTGTAGCTTCTGGAGTATCGTGGCCAGGGCTTTAACTGTCCCAGGTAACGCTGCAATAAAAGAAGTGGGGGTTGAACTGGAGAATCAAAAATAGATAGCAACGCTGCTGTGATTGGAACACAACATACTTCAACTGAAAGCCCTCACACAAGACGCAATCTTTTTGGCTAATTCCTTATGATTTGCGCATTCCAAGATAAATTATTATCAACGTATACACCAAGGGATTGCGTCTGAGTAACCCGTTTGACAGGAGTATCATCCATGTGTGGGATCGTGCATTAGAATTTAATGTGGACTGTAGTAAAAGCATGTCAAAGTACGCCAGGATGTGTTTAAAGTCGTAGCTGTTTTCTTTTACTGATAAGGGATCAACAGAAAACAAGAGTACTCAGGAATTTTGTTTAGCTGACTTGATTCCATAAAATAACACTGTATTAACTGTGAAGAAGGAACAAGAAGAGTTAACTCATTCAGTAAAACAAATTTTTTAACTTGAATTCCTTATCATTGAATTAATCTTTTGCTCTGGTTAAGTTTTCAACAAATACAGCATGAAAACAAAACCTGCTCTGGAATACTTCATTGGTCGTCTATTGGACGGGATCTTGACATTACCTCCAGCTTATTTTTAACAATGACAATACCGCAATGATTTTGTTTAACCTTATGTGACGGTCAGCGAGTGGCGGAAAAACCGCATTTTCACCAATTTCTCTTCTTTGGGCTGGTTTTCGGCTAATTAGAATAACAATGGCTGAAAATGAGAATTACGATAAAAAGGGCGTTTTTTTCCGATTAATCGGATGAAATTAAACATCTTTTTTGCATTCCGCGCATGCACACAAGCCAAAATTTGCGAATCTATTTCGGGTCTTTCACTCACCCTCTTTTTTTTCCCTTTGCCTTCTTCTTTATAGGCAGTTTTGTTGCCCACTTTGTCGTCTTCCTTTTGCACGGAATTGTGGCTGGCTAACTTTTTAGGAAAGGGACAAATTTAATCTTCAGAGCACTAGGTAAACTGTGAAAATGGCAGTGGATTTTTCCCCAAATGATACCTTTTTTTGTGAGCATACTGTTAGAATTGGTCAGAATATCCAAAACGAGGTATCAGTGGAAAGATCTATCTTTGCTGACGCTGACTTGGTTGCTTACCAATTTATTGGCTTTAACTGAAAGCTAAATGGGTCCAGGAAGGAAAATATGCATCGTTGCATATCGAACGAAAATGACCAAAGCCGTCGTCAAAGGGTTAAATCCATACTTACTTCCATGAAGTTAATTTGAGATCACCTGAACCTTTAATTTAATATTTGGACTGTAAACAGGAAGAGTTGACTCAGGCAGAATAAATTTCAAACTAACTGTTTGTAAATGTTAGTTGTTTTGCTTTCAACTGACAGTGATATATATTTTCTTTCACAGCAAGTTACCAAAATCTCCTTAAATGATAAACACGGCCACTAAAACCGATACTCCAGTTGTCCTACACGTTACATTCCAGTAAGGCCCTGTTTACAAGGAGGGAGGGTAACCCTGGTGCTAGGGTTTCCCTAGCAAGACGGTTACCCTAGCACTCGCATATTTGTTCTTTTTTCACACGACGTGTTTACAAGGCAGGTAGGGTTACCCTAGCGCTAGGGTAACCCTACCTGAGTGCTAGGGTTACCCTAGCAAGAGGGTACCCTACCTGCCTTGTAAACGCTCTGCAAGGGATAACTCGCCTACCCGGGTCAACTTTCCGCCATCGTGCCAATTTGAACGGTATTATCCAGTTTCTGAGCTTAATTATAAACATCTGAAAAATAAAAAGTTATTTTGTGTGTACGATGATAATATTTTCCCTTTTTTTTCGTGAATTTAACTTGTTTTTCATAGAGAACTTACAAACTTATTTCAAATCTTGGACCGTTACAAAGAATGTCACGCATGACGAAACACGTCAGCAAAGCTGGTAATTTTGACCCGGGTGATAGAGTAACCCTACCTGTGGAATTTGCTTGTAAACCAGAGCTAACTTTAACCTGCTTGCTAGGGTAACCCTAGCACGAAGGTTACCCTCCCTCCTTGTAAACAGGGCCTAATAAGCACATTCAGCAGCAGCATTATCAAAGTCACCAACCCAGAAATATACATTTTGCATCACCCACCGAAAAAAATGGCTGTTTCGATACTCATTAACTGATTTACAACTTTGGATATATTGATGAGACTAAAGTGGCTACTAGAGTACACAACAGTCTTAGCCGTGAAGTGAAAGGACAAGAATTCGAAAAGGAGTTGAAAAGGTGGAAAGCATTTTTTTGCTTAGAATTTTATCGCTCGGACCCATGATCAATGCAAATCGACTCACGCAGTTGAAGCATGAATGAAATATCTTAGAATCTTTGCACCCGCTTAAGGACCGATGGGATAAAAGCAATGTCACGTGTTCTCTCAGGGGGCAAACAATCGATGAAATCTGCCGATAAAAAGAAATCGCGGTCGAGTTTGTTTATTGTAGACAACATAAAATGAAGAACTTTTTATTTTAAAGACGATTATGGTAAATTATGGGTGGAAGTGATCATTGTTAGTTTTTTGGATGCAGTAGTGACCACTGATGTCCTCACAGCAAGCAATAATGACCTCACGTAAAACTTGTAGAAAATCGAAATGTACATTTTTCATGACTAAAATCGTCGTTTGGTTTTGAGAAAATAAACAAACCCGACCGCGATTATTCAAATTGTTTATCACTGGCTTGCCCCCCTAAATACCACTGAGCTTTTATCCCAACAATCCTAAAGCGCGTGCAAAGATCGTTGGTATCGTGAAAAAGGTCTATTCTAACGAGGTATGATAAGACTTTTCTGTAGATGTTTTCTGGGCTGCTTCCATGTGTTGCTTTGGAAACCAGTTAGCCACCGATAGTGTATATAAAAGGTTTCGTTCAGGTATGAAGTAATAATCTTTACACATTTTTTAGAAATGGCGAGGATACTTTCATTTATAAGTCCGACCTCTGAAAGGCCAGAAACGGCTGAAAACCCCGTGAAGTTGACATTAGACGGGATCGACACCTCCCTGAGAACTGGGATTGAAAACTCTCTGAAAGGACTCAAAGAAATCAAGGAAGTCTTGGTGAATATTGAAGACAACACTCATGCTAATGACAACGGAAGAAGCGCGTTTCGTGACTCCTCGGAAAAGGTAAACTTTCAACAAACTTTTCTGGAAAATCAAGTATAGTTTACTTAACATCAGGAAGACGTTGGATATAGGTTTCACATTTTGTTAAAATGGTTGTTCCAAAGAATTTATTTGTTTCATCACAAATTAACAGATGTGTCAATTACGAATAAACGTATTAAACGTTTCTTTATGCAAATACTTTTGGCCATTTTCTCACAACTGGCGAACAATTAACCGCGTTTAGAGGAATATAAAACCAACTACAACAGCAAAAATAAATGACAAATTTCCTGTAATAAAAAAAATATATTTTTTTTCCTCAGGTCACTGTAAAAATACGAGTCCACATCATATCAGTTGGTGACATTGACACAGTTCGACAGCAGTTTAAATGTGATTTTTATCTTTCTGCCTGTTGGCGAGAACAACGACTCCAGGGAAGAGAATCAGAGGTGAGTTGTGATCTTTTGCACATTTTCCAGAACTGACTTAATTTGTTAGCGCTCCTTTCATCCTTGGTGGTTTTATCAGCCACATCTACTAGATAATTTCAGTTAAACAAGTTTTAAAAGATTTCATTCGGCTGTGCGTCTGTTCAGCTATTTATCATAGAAACCAAAACACGAAAATAGGTAGCCGCATGCTGCATGTGTTATACATACCTCAGCAGTAACCTCAAGTTTTCACGGTTGTTACATATTTTTCTCATCCCTGAATTTTTAATAGGCTTTTCAGAAGCTTTTTAAAGACTCTGCTGTGCATTCTACTTTAAGGTTCTGTAGTGCTTGTGTGTCCCAGCCTACACCGCGCACAAAACCTAAAACTGAACATACTTTTCAAAATACTTGACCTAGTCATGTGTAAATTAAATTTTAGCGGGGCTCTCGCGCGCAGCGGAACACCATGGGTAAGAAAATTTGGTTATCTATGCATCCAAGAAATTTTGGTTCTGAGAAAATCGTCCGTACGCGTCCGTACGTACGTCTACCCCTTCATGTAAACCGGGTTGAAATTTTGCATTTCAAGTACCCGCGCGTTTCGGCGGTAAATCGCATAGCCACCCGGACAACAAAGCCTATTCTTTCTTTCGAATTAATTTTACTGTCTACATTGACGTGAACAACAGAGAAAGAGCTAGAGAGAGAGAGAGATAAAAACACAGGAGACCAATTTCGTTGGAAGAATAGAATGAAAATTTTTCGCGGCGGTGAGAAAATGAGAAATGCTAGCGGCCTCCAAGGTGAAAATGAGTGGCGGGACGTTTCTGGACGTTTCTCGTTAAAGTCGTGCAAAAAAAAGCCAAAGAAATGTACAAAAAAGTGTGCTGCACGTGCAAAGTTGTTTTTTGCTAATTAGCCCGACTGATTTTTTTTGGCTCTTTTTGTTGCCGTCGCCGCTCAACGTTATACCATCTTATATTCTGTTCCAGTAAACTATAGATATTAACGAGAGCTTCTCTTTTAGCCCTGGCTAAATCTATATATTAAAGGTTTAAATGTCTTTCGGTATAATAGTAACATAGAATGTGGATGTGAATATAAATGAACGAATGAAGAGTCGTGGATTAGAGGACAACAGACGTGCCCTCTTACAATACATTTTAACATGTGAACAGTAAGCTCGGACGTCAGCATACAAAGGCGCCACTGGCAGCCGCCCTCAGTCCATTTGTGAGCTTGCTGTAATCCACCCAACCCATGATGTGAATGATGTGATGTGTGAAGATTGACCACAACTCTGGGGACTACGTCCCCTACTCTTTTCGAACAGTGGTGTGGGTTCTGTTACGTCCCACAAGAACGAGGTAAATGTAAGTGCTGTGAGACGGGACCTACGGTTTATCGTCCTTATCCGAGGAGACTAGAAAGTCTAACCGTTTGTAGATGTCATTACAAAGGCAGAACTTTCTTCTCAGTTATTTAAAGACCCTGAGTGTTGGTCCGGCCGGGGTTCGAACCCGTGACCTCCCGCTCAGCAGACCGGCTCTCTCCCAACTGAGCCAACCAGGCGGAGGCGAATATAAAGCAAACCTAGATTTTTTGCTCATAAGTTTTAAATTTTTTTGTTGGAAGCGTAGCTAGTTGTTTTCATGATCAGTCTCTAAAACAACAGCTGCAACTTTAGATTACAATTGGAAAACTCTCAATTGACCTCAGGTAGATTTAAAGCAACATATTACACAAATCAAACTAGAATTCAGTTTTTACTTTTTTAATGTTAAAATGTTAATTGCGGTTTGGACATAAAAGTTATGCATTATTCTTAGTTTATTATACAGCGAGACTTATGGAAGGTTTCGCTACCAATGCACTGATCGTGGTTGAAAAGAATGGTACTGAATCATGAGAAAATCAGCGACGGATGAGCAAACAAATGACTGAAATAAATAAGCTAGCTTAACGACCATGTTATTTGCCGGCCAGGGTGTGCCTATAGGAAAATACTGTGTGTGCCATCTATCTTCAATGCAGGACAAAAGAACTTGGGACTATGTGAAAAAGCCCTTCCAAGTCTAATTGTTACATAAGACTTTGCTCCTAATGACAACTTGTTAATCGGCTTTGGGTTCATCCCGTCGTTTGCCCACTCCCCGCCAGCAAAGCTGTGGCCCAAAAAAGCAATCATTTCCACCTATCTTGCTCAAAATTAAACTTTATTCGCGAGGTGGGCGGGGAGGGGTCGCTAGTTTTACTAATATCATGGAAAGGTCCCAACACTTTTGACCTCCATTGTTTATTAAGGCCCGAGGTCTGACTCAGGACTCCACTGTGGCAGGCGTCGAAAGGGGTGGGGAGGAAGGGGAAAACTAAGAGGGAGGAGATTGTGGAGAGAGGGAAAAGGAACGCCTGCATAAGAATCCCCTTTTGTTTATTTCTGCGGCCGCCGGTGGTCGCAAATTTCCGATTGGCAGGAGCCGTATTAGTAATTCATTGATATGTAAGTAAGAAACAATAACAATGCGATGGCAGGCAACGAAGGAAGTGTTCTGTCAGCGAAAACTTTTTTGGGAGTTCAAAATTACTGCAATCGATTAGCGACTTCACGTTGAAACCCTAACTAGAACCAGCTGTAATAGCTTGTTAAGAAGTCAAAGATACTGTGGAGGTTTTGTCTACTCGATTTTGCCAAACCATTTTCAGTTTTCATATGCCGCCGTAAATGAAATTCTGTGTGGATTGTGAACAGTGAACTGAAGTGAGATGAAGCTTCAGTAAAAACAAGTTCGTTCATTAGGCGTACATGTGGCGAGTGCATTATGGTTAAATGATGAAAAGAGGTATTACGTAAAAGATGCAGATGAAGATGAGATGAACGGCGTTTCAACCAAAACTGGTTTTGGTTTAATACTCAGAAGAAACAAAAAGCAAACTGCAGTGATAAACATTTTCTTAAAGTTTCACCATTCTTTATTAAGGATGCCAAAAATCAAGAAATTGGTTAAACCGTTCCAGCTGAAAAACGCGAAAAACATGACCAGCACGCTTAAAAATAGGCTCGGTCCACCTTAAAGATAAAACCGGATGGTACAGACAGAAGAACAAAGTAAAGACCTTCACGACGATATTCGTGGCGAGTCACCCCTCCAGCTCCTAAAAAAGCGAGTTTCGCGAGGATTATTGCGAGATACGTATTTCTAGTTAGATTATAGCCGGGTCTTGCCAAGCTGGTGTATCCCGAATCGTAGTGTAAACTTTTTATATGACTTTCTGTAATAGCAGTAGTAGTAGTAGTGGTAGTAGCGGAGCTCCTCGCGCGAGCGAAGTGCGCGCACAGCGGAGCACCATGGGTAAGAAGATTTGGTAAACTATCCATCTGAGAAAATTTGGTCATGACGTAGCGTCCATTGAGGTCACGTAGTGTTTAAAGTTTTGCGCTGATATTTTATTTGATTACGGCTCAATTCGAAGTCTCATAGCTTAGAAAATCGATCCATCTTAGAAAATTCGGCAATCACGTGACCATACACCGACCACCCGACCTTCCGTCCGTCCACACCACAGGTATACCAATGTTTAATTTCACACTTTCTAGCTAGTTTGGGAGCCGGCAACCTGATATTGTACATCCTTGTTTTGATTAATTGACAGCTGTCAAAGTAGTGTTTCTGCTGACCAGTATCGCCTGACCCTATCGCAGGCTCAGGTATCGACCCACTGAGTTCGAGTGTTTTTTTAACTTATTCGCTGACAGGTTGCTACTTTTCAATTATCGCAGGCTCAAGTTCAATTTTTTTAAAAAGCATATGAAATAAGTCGAGTTCATGAGCCGCACTTTTAAAATGTTGATTTCGAACTGACCTCGGACGCGAAAATTCAACCGGCTTTTACATTTACATGAGGGGAAGGCGATCACTTTTGACTTTTCTCACTGTCACGCGTTGATCACGCTATACGTCCAATTTTTATGTTCTGATTGGTCAAAATTTGACAGGTGAGTTCATGCGGAAAATTTGTGCAGCGTCTGGAAACTTGCTTACTGATAGCTGGAGCTTACAGAGTTTTGTGTCATCTTGTGATGTTTTAAACTGGCTTTTTCTACTTGGTGTAGAAAACGAAATACAGCTGCTATCAAGATTGTTCTGTAATTCATGGCTGGTTTTTTTATTGCGCTTTTTGTTGACAAATGCACCGCTTGTAAAAGTCATTGGAAATCCGATTTCGGATGGTATCGTTTTCAAAAATGAGCTTACTCACTTGCCCTTGCTTGAGGCGTAAGAGGGTTGAAAATTCTGGAATACTTGATGACCATCAGAAGCAGCATCTCGACTGGTAAGCCTGAGAAATTGTTGTCTTTGATGTTTTTTTTTTCGGTTTCCTGAAGTCGAGCGTATGGTTTATGCGGCTTAAGTTTATACACGAGCAATGATCTAACCTACAATAGTATCAGGTTTAAAAAACCTTTAGACATTTTTTGACCGCAAATTCAAAGAAAATGTTCGGAAGATTATTTACTTATGATTTTGGCTGTAAACAGAAAGCTCTGAGCGATTTTATTGCCTCGAGTTCATCTTGAAAAAGAGCAAACACCGGGAAGCCGGCTTAAAACATAAATAAGCTTATGCTTACCTGACTCATGATTTTCAAAGACACTTTACTCTCAATACTTCTCTTCGTGAATGAAAATTATTGTCTCTGTACATGTTTCACCGAATTATATTTATTTTATTGATTTTTAGTAGTCCCTCTCGCAATTTTTATCGCTGCACCGGTTGTATCCAGTCGAACATAAACATCTCATGCAGGAATACTCAAAACGCCGCGCGTAAATATCACTCGCTTTTAAAGATTACACATACGAAAACCATACGCAGTTTAATAAATAAAGGGAAATAAAAACCTAAACATAACAATTTATCTATCATGTTGAAGCGTAAATGGTAACTCTATTAATCGCACTGCAAATTTGGTGCCTTTCAAAAGTGAGCCCCGTCCAGCTGGCCGAAAAGTGATTTTGGGAATTTGTTTATCGTTTTCACTAAAAGCCCATATTACCCTGCATATCACATAGGACCAGATTTTTCTAACTGAAAAGTCCTGGCATTATAGAATTCTCTTCATGAAAACGTTTTATAATTCAATGCTATAATTTGTTGTGCAAAGGAAGGCCGTGCTTTCATCGTCGTGGATATTGAATGAGTGCAAATTCTCTTGCAAAATTATGAAAAACTGCAGAATTATAGGTTTAAATAGGGCAAAAAAGAACGAATTCTGTCCGAGGTCTGTATGATAAAAACAAGGGCTTCATAGTACTGTTTACCTGAGACATGATGAGAAAAAGTATGTTTAAAAGGCTGGTTTACACACCACCAGATTCGTCGCCAAGATTTACTAGTAAACTAAACTTGTCGAACACAAAAAATCCGGCCTGTTTTTTTATTTTGGCCTCTCTTTTAGACAGAGGAATGCAACGTGTAAATTGGCTGCCACCAAGGACTATCGTGGCGCGTGTGTTTCTTAAAATTATATTTCGGGGTTGTCCAATTATCCATAATCTCTCAAACGGAGCAATGTTGGAGAGAGTGGTGAATGCCACATTATGATGCAACAGCTAATGCAAATACAATACACGAATAGGTAGGTCTATTTGTTTTCCAGGCCTAATCTACTGTGATCGAACATGATTGCTATTTTTGGGTGTACAAGTAAGACTATTTAATAACTCGATGTAAAAGCTGTTTCACTCTTAGACTGTCATTTATTTTTCTCTAACATCACTAATAGCCTTCGCCTCAAACGTCAAATGAATGTGCCCTGATCTGTGGATTACAAGTTTATTGTTTGATTTAAATTACGAATTTATTAACGGGAGCTTCGCTTTTAGCCCTGGCTAAATCTATATATTAGTAGCAGTAGCAGTAGCAGTAGCAGTAGCAGTAGCAGTAGCAGTAGCAGTAGCAGTGTAGCAGTAGCAGTAGCAGTAGCAGTGTAGCAGTAGCAGTAGCAGTAGCAGTGTAGCAGTAGCAGTAGCAGTAGCAGTGTAGCAGTAGCAGTAGCAGTAGCAGTAGCAGCAGTAGTAGTAGTCGTGGTAGTAGCAGTAATGCACCTATAAATGTAATGCCGGCGGGGGGGGGGGGGGGGGGGCAGGGCATGGGGTGGGGATTTGACTTTTTTCAAAAATTTGCAATCAAATTTCCCTGCCCACGGGCAAATCATTCCAGTCAAATGCAACCAAATTTCCCACCCCAGGCTGCATATTGCTGTCAATCCCAAGGCAGAACCCAAGAAAGGCACAACAAAAATATCTCCAAATAAAACTCTGCAATTTTATATAAACGTTGCTGCATCACCAAAGATACATGTTCCTGTTAGAGTTGCAATTATACGTTTTAACCATAATCCGTGTTACACTGCGTAGAATACATAAACCTTTAGAGAAAGTCCAGATTTTGTAAGTTTAAATATACCGTTCTTAGTAAAGGGTACAAAGAAAGTATGCAGTTTTATAAGTTTACAGTGATTGTAGCGAATGAGCCATACACTAATCAGTTGTACTTGCAAATTTCGACTTGGTTTCTCTTTACTTCCGTTTACTTTGATACCACAGTATTTCAAGAGGTTCAATTGCTCAAAAACACGCTAAAACAAACGAAATTTGAAGACAAAAACAGTGAAATCCACTCAGCCTTACCTTGTTCTCATTGGTCTCCATGACTTCCTGATCTTTTCAAACCGTACGGCGCATGCGTGAAGCGTGGAAGCGGGAAACATATGTTCGGTCTCAGTCTTTTTCGTCCGATTCAGCAGTCAAATATCTCCACGTCGGGCGAAGAAAGATTCAAATATCCCCTCCCCTGGGAGAACAAGATCAGTCAAATGCCCTACCCCAGGGCCAACAAAGACAATCAAATCCCCACCCCATGCCCTGCCTCCCCCCCCCCGCCGGCTTTACATTGTCAGGTGCATAATAGTAATAAATTGCTTTATTTGCATGACCGCATCATTGTACAGATTGCAAAAGCATGCATATGACTATCAAAATATAAAATAAACAGCACTAATAATAATCTAGAAAAATTCAGTTACATTTCTAACAATGAAACACGTATTTTCATACAGGAGGAAACAAATGATTGATTAATAAATGCCTGTCTCTGTACTGAGTATGTAATACATTGAAAGAAGAAATGAATCTCATCTTCTACCTGATTCGAGTTACACAAGGGACATAATCTATTTTCTCTTGGCAAATGATCTATTTGGTATCGACCATGTTCAATCATAAGTTTGTGATTACTTATTTTAGTAGTAGTAGTAGTGTTAGTAGTAGTAGTAGTAGTAGTTAGTATATGTAGTAGTATATGTAGTAGTAGTAGTAGTAGTAGTAGTAGTAGTAGTAGTAGTAGTAGTAGTAGTAGTAGTAGTAGTAGTAGTAGTAGTAGTAGTAGTAGTAGTAGTAGTAGTAGTAGTAGTAGTAGTAGTAGTAGTAGTAGTAGTAGTAGTAATAGTAATAGTAATAGTAATAAATTGCTTTATTTGCATGACCGCATCATTTTACAGTATTGCAAAAGCATGTATATGACAATCAAAATATAAAACAAAACAGCACTAATAATAATCTAGAAAAATTCGGTTACATTACTAACAATGAATCACGTATTTTCATGCAGGAGGAAACAAACTTCATAACTAACTTATTTACATGATGTTCCTTCGAATTCATTATCAGTTTTATGCTTTCTGGAGATGATTTCTTGTCAAAGTCAGGTATTATTCGATTGATTTGATTAATAAATGCCTGTCTCTGTACTGAGTATTTGTTACATTGAAAGAGGAAATGAATCTCATCTTCTACCTGATTTGAGTTACATAAAGGACATAATCTATTTTCTCTTGGCAAATGATCGATTTGGTATCGACCATGTTCAATCATAAGTTTGTGATTACTTATTTTAAATTTAACAAAATTCTGTCTTTCGTCATAATGTCTTAGCTGGTAGAGATAATCAGATGTAGAATATTCATCTTTAAAATTTTTATAAAATTCGAGTTTTTTTGAATTTTCGAGGCTGTGCCGCCAAAAAGATAGATATTTCTCTCTCATTTCTGTGGTATATCGTCTAATTTTATCATTATCTAGAGATTCAGAATCTAAACTGGTTAGATTGTATTGTTCAAACATGTTTATGAAATTGGAAAAATATCCGGAATTATTCATAGAATGTAGATTCTTTGACATAAGGAAAGACTGTTTGACTATAGAGTCATTATCTTTGTTGTTGAGGTAAACAAAATATTTCATAATTTTCTGATTTAGCGGGATAAGCAGCGGCAGTCTATCAAGTTCAGCTCTGCAGGCTATGTTAGAGGCCTTATTGTTAACCTCTAAGTAACGTTTACAGAATTTGAGGTGGATTTTTTCTATTGGGGAGCTATCCCATTTTTTAAAATCTTGCTTGGTGTACATTCCCCATACCTCGCTGTTGTAACTCAAGATTGGGAATACCATGGTGTCAAAAATTTGGGATGCAGTATTAGGATTAAGTTTGTTAAGAATTGTCCGCTTCCGAATACTAGAAAACGCGTGAAGGGCCTTTTCTTTTAAGTGTTCGAGTGCAAGTGTAAAGTTTCCCGTTGGAGTTAAACGTGTACCTAAATAAGTGTATTCTTGGACAATTTCAATTGACTCACTGCCTATGTTGAATTTGATGTCAATAGATTTTTTTGGGCGTTTCTGGAATATCATAATTTTTGTTTTCTTCGGATTAATTTTTAGCTTCCATTTGTCACAATACAAAGAAAGCGCATTTAAACAGTTCTGTAATCCAGTTTTCGATCTTGATAGAATAACTAAATCATCTGCGTAGAAAAGTGAATTTATTTTTTTCCCATTTGGGAGAACAAATGGGTCAGATGAGGTGTTTTCGAATAAAAGTGGTAGATTGTTTAAATAGAGGTTAAATAAAAGAGGGCTTAAAATACAGCCTTGACGTACACCTCTGGAATATGAAAAAGGCTGTGTTTTGTTTTCACCGATTTTGATGGAACATGTCGAGTTGCAATAAAGACTTTTCATGAGGTTGTACAAGTTTCCTCCTATATTCGTTTTTAGCAGCTTATAAAACAATCCTTCGTGCCAAACAGAGTCAAACGCTTTGCGGAAATCTACGAAACAAGCGTAGACTTTTTCCTTGTGATAATGCACATATTTATATATTAGGGTCCTTAGAGTGAAAACATGGTCTGCAGTGCGGTTTTCAGGCAAAAAGCCAATTTGGGAATTATGTAATATCTTATTTTCCTCAAAATACAAGTGAAGTCTTCGATTTCAAATAGAACAGAACAGTTTTCCAAGGCAACTAGAAACACATATGCCTCTGTAATTTGTTGGATCACTCTTGTCACCAGATTTGTAAATTGGGGTTATGAGGCCTTGACACCAAACATCTGGCATTTTTCCGGATTGTAAAATGAGGTTAAAAAGTTTGACATAGACAGGCATTAGTGGTTCGAGGCTTGCTTTGATCATTTCATTTCGTATTTTGTCAACAAATGGTGATTTCTTATTTTTCAATTTCTTCGCCGCTTGACGTATTTCCCTCTCAGTTATCTCATAATCGAGATGGTTAAACTGTTCCTTTTCGTGTTCTAAAGAATTTAGTTCCCTATGGATTTCATGTTCATGCGTGGAATTCGTCGGGTCAATAGAATGCAGAGATTTGAAATGGTGAAGCCATGATTCTTCCGAGATTGGGGCAGGAACATTTTCGTTGAAAGTGTCGCTCATCGAATTTAAACAATTCCAAAATGACGCCTTGTCAGGATTTAAAGCTAGTTCGTCGAGTTGTAATGTTTTTTCTTTGTAGAATCCTCTCTTCTTTGTGTCTAGGAGCTTTTTGTAATCATTCAAGGTTTTGTGATATCTTTCCCGCACTTCGGAGTTGAGGGGGTCACGGTGCTTTTCATTTGAGACTTTTCGTAATTCATGCCTTTTCAAGCGACATTCACAGTCGAACCATTTCTTGTTGGATGATTTCTTAATACGCTTATAAGTTTTCTTAGCTTTAATTTTTAGGCATAGCTTGGAGCTCTCAGTTAGAATTTGCATAGTGTTTTCTAAGGAGATATTCACATCTTCGGTGTTTCTCTCCATATATTGTCTAATTAGAATTTGGATTGGTTCCGTGCGCAGTGCGTTTTTTGAATTTTAAGTGTGAGTCAACTTCCCAGCAAAATAGCCGTGGTAATTTTGATAATCTATTGCTACTATTTGGAGTGTGCATTTCGTCTCCAATTAACCTAGTAGTAGTAGTAGTAGTAGTAGTAGTAGTAGTAGTAGTAGTAGTAGTAGTAGTAGTAGTAGTAGTAGTAGTAGTAGTAGTAGTAGTAGTAGTAGTAGTAGTAGTAGTAGTAGTAGTAGTAGCAGTAGTAGGAGTGTTGTTGGGGCTAGGTTGTTTCTCTTGTAATTTGAATTTTTAAATAAAGTATTACCTACCCTTACCTACAAAGAAATTACTTTCTTTGTACTGAGCAAATGATAACCGTTACGCAGAAGGAAGTCGAGCACGGGATTCGGCTCGCTTACCGCTTCCTCTTTTGGTAATCCATAGTCGCTATTTGGCAATCTATTGAGACCCCAGTTCGCAGACCGCTGTAGTCCGTACTCTATGTTCTATACTGACCTAGCTAGAATGCATAGTAGCCCAATTCAGAAACTGCGCTGAGTGTCTTATAAGTTGCTCCGTCTGCACTCTGTAGTAATATAGTAAGGCATAAGGGATATTTCTGTCTTTCAGGAAATCGACTGGAAAAGTGAGTGGCATCCCAAAATAGTGTTCTTCAATGCCTTGGAGATTACAAAAGAGCAGAAAAACCATTTTCTTCTTAAAGAAGAAGGCAATTCAGTACCACTTGCAGTTGAAACATTCAGAATAAAGGGGACTTTTAGAGAAAACTTGAAGTTGGGGGATTTTCCTCTGGATTATCAGGTTTGTTTTCAATAGTGCTGTTATTTTCTGAGTGGCACATGATTTATTTTACTGGTATTATGACTTATTTGCAGCATGCATAGTATATTCCTCTCACGTTTAATATCTGGAAGTTTCAGAAGCAATGAAGTGCAGTCCAGGAAGTCTAGTACTCTCAAATTAATTGGTGTTGAGCCTTTTTGAGGAACCGCGAAACTTTTTGAGGAACTCTCAAGGTTCTTGCCCCTTTTTTTTTATAAAATGAATAAACCGCTGTAACAGAAATCATCTTGTCACTTATAAAACCGTACGAAACTGATAAAATTGTTTGATATCAGAAGTTAAGAACTCATCTCGCTAGGGTATCACTAAATGATACCTGAGCTTACGCGCGCCAAGCGCGCGGCGAAGACATTAAGTAATATATCGATACAGCCAGAAATTTTCATTTATAACGTCAGCGTATTCCCGTTCATACATACCCTGGGAAAAGGGGAGGAGAGACTCCGTAAGGGAGATGAAGAGAATCCCAGATATGCTGCTTGAGTTTTTCTTCGCGGAAAGTTTGCCAGTTTAGAGGCAACCAAAGAAGTTGCTCCGGGAAAAAAATCTTGAAGGTTCTGTGCATAACTTACGACAACTTTCAAAAATATATTTTTATGACTTTGCTTAGCATGGTCATGCTTTATTCACGATCCGAGACCAACCTAGTCTCAGCTTGGTCAAAATTTTGACAGGAGAATTCATGCGTAAAAGTTCTGCAGCATCTAGAAATGTGTTTATCGACAACTGAAGCTTTGTGTCATTCAGTCAGATTTTAATTATTCGTTTTCTTCCACTGCCGCTACAAAACGAAATACAGGAGCTTCCAAGATTCTTTTGTTTTTCAAAACTGGTTTGTTTATTGGGTTTTTGGTAGAGGAAAGCGTCGCATAAAGTCAGAGATTCATCGTTTAAAATGATCTTACTGTACTCAACCCTGTTTAGAGCGGGCTTATTTTACTTCTTGTGACCGGGGAGGACTTCAGAGGCCCCCTTTTATAACTTTAAAACCGCTCATGGAAGGGCCACCAAAATTATAGAATAATGCAACCATCATTTCCAAAATCTAGGAGTAACTTGATCGACACAATGACGTAATTTTACGTCATTATGACGTCATATTGTTGAATTTTTGGCAGAGCCCAAATTTAATCAACTTCCTTTCCTTTCTAAGTATAGCCACAAAATGAAAAATACTTTAATAGTAAGGTGTCTGATATAATCATAAAGCTAGCCAAAACATTAATAACAATAGCTATAACCCATGATGACGTCATTTATTATTAGAGAAAGAACTGGAACCATCCGCCATCTTGGATCTGCCATTTTGACTTAATTAAATGTATTCTATTTGAGATTTGTCTAAATATACCCGCACTGTAACGGTCCGTATAAGCCACGTTTTGAATGGATCCGTACATTTCGTACGGATGGTAAAACTCAGGGGTGTATGGAGTTGAATACGGTCCGTAAACTTCATGTCATTTGTTGGAATATTTTCATGGCAAGAGAGGGTACATACGGTTTGTCAATCTGTACGGATTGTATGATCGCAAGACTTGCACACGAGCTCACACGGTTTGTAAAGAGTTGTATACGGTCCGTAAACTGCATCTCATTAGTGGGAGTATTTTCATGGCAAGAGAGGTATATACACTTTGTCGGTCCGTACTGATCGCACGGATCGCGAAACTCGCATATGGTTCATAAAGAGCTGTACAGATCGGTCCGTAGAATGCATCTCATTAGTGGCACTCAAGAATAGAGCAAAAAGTAGGGAGAAACACTCGACTACGTCTCGTGTTTCCCCCTGCACTTCTTTCGTGCTCTAGCCGCTTCTTGCGTGCTTTACAACAGAACAGATCACAGTCAAGACTTCTTTATTTGTCGAACTACTGCATGTAACACTGGTAAAACTGGTTAGCTGATTGACAAAACAGTTCTTTGTAACGGATTAAGCCAAAACGGTAACGGCGTAAACACTGAGCTGATGAGAAAACTTCAGCTATATGCGGCTCTCTGCAAATTGTAACTGCACACGCGTTACTAACTGATATAATATAAATTTGAGTGCGTGTTAATCGCGCGTCATGTCAATTCTGATTACAACCTAGTTAGAATATTCGCCTAATCAAATTCAACAGCGCGAGCGTGCTTCATATTTTCATTGAGCACGCTGATGGCTTCAAAAAATAAAAACCTCGAGTTCTTGTAAGCTTATCAATCCAGTCCCAAGTGCATTCATAACTATATAGAACACGATCAAGCGTTTACCACGTGTTTTATAAGGTAATCTAAAGAGAAACGCTTTTTAATTTGTTAACAAATAGTAGGGGAGTGAGATCAGAGTTGTTGTTGTCATCTGGGCGAGCTAGGGCGTGTGCAAATCATTCTTTGCAAATTTCTTTCGTTCAAAAAGAATTATTTATTACATTAATAGCTTTCCATGTCAATATGGATTCTTAAACCCTTTTATATGTTGTCTTGAGCGACTTCTGTAAACCTTCTGACTCTCTTTTTGAAGATAAAAACATTTGCAAACACAACTGAATTAAAAACAAAAAATAGTCACGTAGACATTGACGCGTGCTGCTTTGAGCGGGCGCTATGATAGTTTAATTTTAAGTTTAAGCCAGAGGAGCGTGGACACGGCCCGCAAGGCATCATGGGGCAAATTATCGCATAGCTTCGTAGGAATCATTTGCATCGAGCCTTCGAGCAGTGCGGATCTCCAGTTACCGCAATTTTTTGTTGTAAGAAGCGCTGAATCGGCCTAGATTGCCTTTTCTACCCTTGCTTTTGTCTATTTAATGTTCATTACAACTACTGGCAAAGGTTTATCCTATGTGTGGGTTTTATTTGGCCGATTCATTTTATCGAAGAGTTGATGGTAAATAAACACCTTGAGAATTGTCACATTTTTGTGATAGCATGGACTGGTTATAGTCGATGGTTGGCGTTGCGACCTGTAATTCCCGGCGTATAATTTCGATATCGTCCCGGGATATTTAACAATTATTCTTTGAAATCGAGGTGAATAGTGGCTAAATATTTACCGAACCGCGAAGCGGCGAGGTAAATATTCCTGAAGCCACTATTCGCCGAGATTGAAAAGAATAATTGTTTTACTATATACACACACCAAGTGATCTCAACAAAATCAGAGAGGAAACCATTAAAAAGTACGAATTGATTGACGGATCAAATCACGCGTACTGAGTTTAAAAATAGATCTTCGCAGAATTTTCAAACATGGCAATTCACAAGTTTATCACTTCACAAACAACATCTTAATGGCTTAAATGGAACCGTTAAAGGTTTGAATTGTTTCCTTAACTGAGAAGAAAAGTAGAGCTTTGTTGTTTTCTGTTGACTCGCCAAGTTTATAGCCAAAAAGGTTTGTTGTGTCGTTCTTCGCATTGAAGTGCTGACAAAAATGGCGGCTCGGTTGCTCGAGGTAAGACGTCGTCTTCCCGTGGCATTCTTTTTCCTATTTACTTGAAACGTAGAATTTCCGCAAACATTTGCTTTCAAATTTATTTGTCATAAATAAACTTCGATTTTTGGGCCAAATGTTCTTGTTAGGAAACGGTGAGTTCACGAAACGGCCTCTTCTACGCGAATAAACGGGAGTTGTAAACAATCCATCGAGCTCAAAACTCAGCTACAGTACGCCGTTTTGAATCCTTCGAAGTCTTTTCTTGCCTTAAAAAAGTCAACCCTAGGATTTTGTCGACTTTTAAAAGATCATACTCTAAAAAAATGGGAAAACCAACGAGCTCATACATTATTCACTCGCCAGGAGGTGAATATTGTTGAATAGTCCGAGATAGCGAACCAATCAGATGGCTTAAATCACCAAGATCACTGAGTGTGTATATACTGAATATGGTTCTTGCAAGGACCTTGAATTTGCAAGCATTTAAGCCTGCAGTACTCAATAAACTCGAGTTTCCAACGATTAACGTTATAATTAATGACTATTTCATTACACAAAACCGTCAGCAACTGTTAGCAATTGTCAGTCGTGCAGTCTTAAGGAATTTGATTTATTTTATTGATCTGAAACCGCATTAATGTGGTGAATTTGACCAAGATGAAGCGTATTCATCAATGACATCCCAACAGGTGCTAAGAGATCCATTACCAAATTAATGTACCCTTACGAAATTGTTATAGGGTATAAATACAATAAAAAATTTTCATGATTCATCAATAGGGCTGATTTTCCCGCAGGTTTCGCTTCAAAATTAATAACAGCAAAAACAACAAAAAAAAGGTCCATTTTATTTAGGTTACTAGTAGTTAAAATTAAAAAAGAATAGGTTTTTTGAATCACCCTTTCCTCAACATCTTACACTCCGCTTTAGGCAACGCGTTTCACTCTGAGAGCAACATAACTTCAGTGTGCCACTGTTCAGTACAACCACAGCCGGTGTAGTCGCTCAGGGGTCTCCAAATTGACAGAAAATATTGAACTTGCTCATTATCATATGCCTCTATTTGCCAGGCAGCTCTGGTATGTTCGTTACGACATGCAGCACCACCTTTACATGACATGCAAAACATCGTACTTGCATGCCACCTGCCTCTTTCACAGCCTAAAACATCTGATTAGTTGAGCATGTAATCTGCTGCTGGCGGAGTCGTAGGAGGGGGAGTGACGGGCTGTAGAGACTTGGATACCCCATCCTTTCCCCGGCCCAGCCATAGTCCGTGGGTTCAAAGTCTGGCTGCTGTTGTAAGGTGCACCTCCAGATGCTGCACTGGTATAACAACAAGTCTATGAACGAATGCAGAAATCAAACCGAAGACGATAACGATGAATACCTACAGGATTTAGTTCACAAACTTGCTACCAATGCAAAACATCTTGAAATTAAGTCTACTCCGACGCATGCGATTCCTCCCTTAGAAGCAATTAGAAGATTTCTACACCAAAGTGATACTGTCATCAGTTACATACGGTCTGACAGTGTGGGGTTCGTGCAACAAGACGCACCTAAACAACCTGGAGAAACTCCACGCAAGGGCTGGACGGACTGTACATGGGTTGCCATGGGACACTAGCGCTGAAGATGTCTTAATGCAAACTGGATGAGACAGTTTGGAAACAATGTACAAACTGCGATTAACGGAGTTAATAAAGTTGTTTAAGTGGTGCGTGTTCGTTGCATAATTCTGTGAAGAGCAGGTTCCATGCGTAATAAACAGTGGGATCATCAAATACTTCGCAGACTTGAAAAAGCGCACGGGCAATGTCACTTTGAAAGTTCCTTTCGCTTGAATTTCGAACCTATTTTAGCTACAACTAAAAATAGAGATATTGGTTACGAAAACTTTTAACAGTTTTAATTTTCAATTGTACATTTGCACAACCTATTTTAGCTACAAGTAAAAACTGAAATATCGGTTACAAACATTTTTAACAGTTTTTAATTTTTAATTGTACATTTGCTTTCAGTACTCCTTATTTTTCATGTAATTGTTGTATGCACGACCCCACCAGTAATGCTGGTCTTTTTATCGTGCTAAACTAAAGTTCTTATCTATCTATACTCAGGGGTTTCGTTTCAGGCCGGACGTACGATTGTTTGTAGCCTGAGTAGCAAGCGTTTCCGCACAAGTTTGTGGAGGATTGAAAGTTGCTCTCGTCCTACCTTTCTCGACAAACTTGCGCGGAAATGCTTGCTACGCAGGCTACAAACAATCTACATGTGAAACTAAGGTCGTGCTTGCGGCACAAACTGTGCAAGTCCGCCACTTGAACATCTGCATTCGGTACTTCCAAAAAGTTGCTCCAAACCCTCTACGATAGTGTACTTTTGATGTTCCCTTTGTAAGGTTCATTTGTTGGAGACAAAGTGCACAGTTTGGGTGTAGTTTCAGCTGCTGCTTTGCTCCCTGTCTTTGTTTTCCAAACTTTTCAAATGTGATGGAGTTACATTTTACTGAGTCATGCACTTTGTAGCATGCCAAGGCAAAAGCTGTGGACTGGAAAAATACGTCGTAAAAGTCAGCAGATTTATTGCCAAGGAGGACTTCAGCTGAATTTCCCTCACTGAAGAATTTTCTTACCTCTTACCCTTTCCAATACAGTTGGAGATGGCCAGTGTTACACCTTGGAAGTGCATGGGCTGGTTACATCTCGGGTATAGGGCTGGCATAGCTTTTTACTTTAACAGTTATCTCCACATCAGTTCGGCTCTGCCTTTGGTAGGTGAATGCATCACCATGGAGATGTTTAGACCTATATCAAGGTAATGGCAAAGCTGTAGCAGAACATAGACATCTGAGTCATTTTGTTTGTCCTTCTCTTCCTGTGCTAATTATAGCTGTGACGATTGGCTGCTTCGTGGTTTGTCTTGAGGTCGGCTTTCTGATTATCTTAAATCCTGGGGAGTTCTCGTAAGGGAAGGCTTTATCTTGGCCAGTAATAACTAACTTATAGGGATGACTTCCCAGTACACCAACGTCACCTTTAAGCATCGGGATTAAAAGGATCAATGCTTGTTTTCAGCTTTCTTTTAATAGCTAGGCTGTATTTCCTGTCAGCTGCAATGCGCCCCTTTTTTCCTATATTTTCCGTGGCAAGTCGTACTCTCAGCTGCCTTTCTTCTAGTTCTTCCATGAGGTAGTCATGAGTTTATATTGGCATTGAGTGGTGCTAGAATAATCCCACAAAACTGACGAAATGACCAGGGATGATCGACGAAATCTTGGATTACAATTTTATTTTTTAACAGCAATTTAAGGCCCCATTTGAACAGTATTTATATTTTTGTCCGGTCTATTCAGTCAAACAGGTGGGTGGGAAAAAACCGCACGTATATCGTGTCATAATTTTGAAACAAATGGCCGACGATAGTTAAAGTCGCAGTTTGCAAGGCATGGAATCCCGGAGACGTGTGTATCAGACAACGGCTCTCAGTTCACCTCGATTGAATTTAAAGAATTCAGCCACCAGTGGAACTTTGTGCATGTAACGAGTTCTCAAACTTGTCCGCAAGGTAAGGTAACGAAGGTAGAAGCGGCTGTTAACTCAGCTAAAAATGTTATGCGGAAGTCATGAAAGGCCAGAACAGATCCATATCTCGCTCTCCTCGAGTAAAGAAACGCTCTCCTCGAGTAAAGAAACACGCCTAGTCAAGGACTGGGTACCAGTCCAGTGCAGCGGTCGATGAGCAGACGGACAGGAGCACTACTACCCATTTCCAAGCTTCTCAGGCCAGTTGTCCAGCAAGGGACCTATCGGAAGCTTCTCTCTAAAAAGAAACGACAAGTCCTTTCTTACAACGGGGGGGGGGGGGGGGGGGGGGGGGGGTCAAGGATCTGGGAGCGCTTAGAAGTGGAGATACAGTGCTCTTCGTTACGCGAGGAAATTCGAGTAAAGAAGCTGTTAAACCAAAGGTTGAGAGGTGTGTTGGAACTCGGTACTTCGAGGTGGGTACGGAAGATGGAGACAGATATCGTCGAAATCGCCGTCACCTGAGGAAAGCAAAGGAGGCCTGCGGGAGTCCTAAACCTGGTTTAGTGGCTGAAGAAGGCGCTGAGCAACCGAATCAACAGACGATGTCCTTGCCTGAACAAGCACAGACTAGTCATGAGCTCACCGCGTCGTGCATGCAGACAAACGTACCCAGTGGTCAAGCGGATGCGACCAATGAACCTGCGATGAAATCTAGGCAACCGGAGCCACGGCGTGTTCAGCCTGTTGCGTTACCTGTGCAAGGCTAAACCACGCGTTTTGGCAGAGTTGTTAAAAGGCCAGCTTATTCTAAGGATTATGTTACTGGGATGTAACCAACGTTGAAGCTTTCTTACGTTTACACAAACTTTGAACAGTTGAACTCAGTTGCGTTATTTGTCACATTTTTTTTGGCTTTTGGTTTTTCTTGTTCTGTCTTTGTTTGATTGGTTTTTCTCTATAAGGGAAAGGATGTAACAATAGGTATTGTTTGCTAGAATCCTTGTTTCAGTGTCAACTTAAGGAACAGGCATTTGGATAACGAGGCAGTTGATGTAAACACTTGGTAGGAGATGTTAAACAAGACTTGGTTTCTTGGGCCGTGTGATTTCTTCGTAACTAAACAATATATTTCCGTTTGTATACACTGAGGTGTCTTCTAGGGTATTTTTCTCTTGGCTACATCTTTTGACAGGCAGATGCAGTTTTATCTCAGCTTGTGCACTATCGTCGTCTGCATTCATGTTATCCTTAGGGCAAAATCTTTCAAAAGAAAGTAAAGAGTTTTTAATACATGAGCAATGAGGGTAATGAGTCGTGAAGTTTACATCTTACTGTTAGCTATATATTTTTGTTCCAGCAATAACATTTGATAGTCGAATTCCTTGGTGAAATTGGGCCAAAAGAAAAAGCCTGAAGCCATATTTTTCAGTAACACCTAGAAATAAGAAAAATACACAAACATGAGCGAATTAGTTGGGAAGCCAACCCACTTTTGAACTCTTAGATCCCGGGTAGATCGGTTTGCAATTTGCTACAAACTTCCAAGCTGTATATTGCACTCATATACTCATTTTATATGAATGATACGATGTTTTCCCTAGATCAAAAGACCCCTTGCCCCTCAAAATCGGAAAACATTTATAGAATTTGGCTATTTTCAGTTTGAGACAAGTCGAGTCTTGAGTAAGGGAGGTTCTAGGAGTAGTCTTGTGCCCAAAAGCTTTTGCAGCTTACTCGTGTTTACTTTTAAACAGCATGAAATTACACAAACTTTGATCGCTTATAACAGACAAACGGTAAGAGGTGCGATACCCTTAACTCAAAGAATAGCTTTTCCTTTAATAGACACTGCAATTTTTTTTGGCAAGCACCCTCAGGATATTGGCCGTGAAATCGAACGTGTTGGGTGAACACACGTGGGTAATGGCGGCCATATTGAACAGCCACGCGAGGAATTAAACAAATGGCGAAATCAATGGAAATGGGTGCAAGAAAAAGCAATAAAAGGTTATTTTAGGAACTTAACTTTTATTTCGACCTTTTTGTTCTGACAAAAATATTGCACGTCTTGAAATAAACGCAATTAATCTCTTTATTTCTTGCGTGTGTTCATTCCTTCTAAAATGAGCAATGAATAAATGCGGCGACGTGATTGGTTGAGTACTCCTACCAAGATGTATTTCGGACCGTGTCCAACCTCCTCTGAGTTTAGACTACCACATTGAAAATGTTATAAAACAATTGGTTCGTGTTTCAGCTGTGCTTATGTCGAGAAATGAGGCACTTAGAAAGTTTCGAGAGCACTCAAGAGGCAAGAGTCGCCCCTGGCTGCGCCTTACTCCTCTTTCGTGCCCTCCAAACTTCCCGAGTGCTTCATATCTCAACATACGCACGCTGATTCATGAACCAATTGTCATTTGTCACTGTAACAAAGACTGTATTGGATTTCCTTATATGGAACGAAAAGTCCTTTGAACAATAAATTTATAAATCTCAGGACTTATTTGAGTCTAGTTAAAACATGCACAGATGTATCTGCATGGTCATATGTGTTTAATCAACAAAACTTTAATCATGATAGTATGAGGGCTCAACGGTGGTGGAAAAAATACTGAGCCCCAGTCCATGGACAACCCTAATTATGGACTATCGATATGAACTACCAGTTTTGACGAATTTTACTTATAGTTACGTCATGTACGTATGATTATAGCTCATTATAGTCTATTCAAAAGGCAGTCCATAAGGGCAGCACATTGGAGAAGTCCATGGACCGGGGGTCAGTGTTTTATTCACCACCGGGCTCAACGTTGAGTACAAACTGATAACATTTTTGATTTCAAGATAAGGCTAAAAAACCTAATACCAACAGCTGCGAAGCTACAACTGTTCAAAGCGGCCATACTTCCACACCTGACTTAATTCCTGTTATCTAACTTGACACTTTTGTATAGAAAGTGACAGTAGGAAACTGAAGCGCATTCAAGAAACAGGGCTTAGGGTGATATTTAAAGTACTGTTTAAAAAACCAACAGGTGTGTATCATCAGGTTTAAAAACTCGAGGTGAAGCCGAGAGTTTTTACACCTTATAATACACGACTGCGAGTTTTTGGACGGCTTTAAAGTCTCTGGTATAGATCAGTCAACTCATTCTTGCTCTAATATTTAGATTTGGGGTTACTTTGGTCTAAAGATTGGACGTAATAAAGTTTAGCCATGTCTTTATCAGATATTAAGACACTTTGTAAACATTAATTTCTTTTGTTTTTTTCTTATGAATTATTAACGAGTTTTTGAAGACAATCTAGATATGAGGAACTGCTAGCAAAAGACAACTTACCCTTCTTATACAACAGACGGATACAAGACATGTAAATTCTCATGTACAAAGGTTCACGCTCCTACCACAGAAAATCTGTGACGTATTCACACTAAACTCTTCACCCTATAGTGTTAGCAACACTGATTTTAGTCTTCCCCGGTTTTCGTCTCTTACCTTAGGAAAGCACTCCCTTCGCTTTGCAGGACCTAAACTATGGAACATACTCCTATCTGACGAAGCAAATATCTCATCTCTAAAGCACTTTAGATCCTACATTCGCAATCTCTGTAAAAATTGTAAAATATGCGCAACATAGCACTAACTTAGCAATGTATAAAACCATATAATTGTAATTCATAGCTTTTGGATTTTGACATTATGTACTATTTTTTCTTAGCCTACAATTCCTAAATATTATGTTTTAGTTGTCCTCAATTAGGAGAGGTGACTTTTCCCCTCAGCTAGCTTTGCATCAGTACCGACACGTTAATAAAGTTTCATTCATACATCAAGTACAGAAAAAAACTATTAAGTAGTACGGAAGAACGGACAAATTATATATTAGGAAAGAGTCGATTCCCGATAATTCGAACCAAAATTGATTTCCGCTGGATTTCCTTCATACATTTACTGGACCTGCCCATTTACTGTAATTTTATCCTAGGTAACTCGAACCTCCCCGGCGCTAACTCAAAGTAATTTTTGTTTACCTTCAGATCATTTCTACCTAAATTTAGCCTCGATTACTCGAACCGTGGTTTAAGCGCTTTACAGGTCGAAAACAAATAGAACAAAATCAGTGTGTTGCAGTCCGAAACATTGAATTTATTCCAAAACAACAGTGTATTCTTTGTCTCTACTTTTTTGACAGTCCAGTGTGAATACAGTGTCCAGCCCTGTGTATTAATTAAGCTTTGTTGCTAAAATTCCTTTTTCAAAATCTCAGTGTATCTCTTACTGCCCTTGAAGTGAAGTGTGCATGACACTTACATTCTTTCCCCATCCCAATTTGCTTATTTAGCAATTAATGAATGAGGCTGAGTAGGATATGTAGAATTAAGCAGATCGACGGGAAGGTTATCTGGATAACACCCTCCGAGATCCGCTTATATTTTTCATATCCTACGAAAGCCAAATTCATTAATTGCTTTATTATTCATTCAAAATACTTGCTAGTTTAAAAACATAGCTAAAACATGCTTACCTGCATCTATGTTAAGTTCATCTTCGATAGTGTACGTTTAGGTTTGTCCAGCTCCGCAAATATTCTCCAAATAGCAGATGTCGCCCTCCGAGTTGTCTTTTTGCTGTTTTTACCATGTTTTTAGCTATTATTTTGCCCAGTTCCAGCCGTAGTTCTTACTCTTGAAACGAGTGAAATGTCCGCCATTTTTTTTCACAACCAAAACAACTCAACCTCGTCCCCAGGTCTTCTCGGTAACGGTGCCTTAACCTGTAGCGGGCTGCATTTTTGACGTCATTTCCTCGTTAAACACAAAATTCTTCCAAATTTGGTCATCAATAACTGGTTATGGTAAATTAGGCTTTTGCTCTTAGCCAGTCAGAATTGGGAAATATTTTGAATGAATAATAATTCCGGTTATTTGCTTCGAACTCCCTATGACTCGAACATTTTTCGATTTCCTTACAAGGTTCGAGTTACCAGGAGTTGACTGTATGCGTAAGCTAAAAGGTCGTTACAGAGAAAAGCTTTATCATTTCTTGCGTTTTTAATATTAAGTGCCCATTAGCCTGGTTATAAAACGACAAACCGAATTGCGAAAACGTTTAACTACATAAGATTATCTTAAGTTATTTCATGATTCACACCTTTTCTTTTGTTATTCAACAACCTTTCTTTAACGTACAACCCTCTTGAATATTCAACAAACTGAAAGTCCGAGGAAGGCTTGATAACGTAGCAGCGAAGAGCGGGGCTGATGAATTGAATTCATACATGTAACTATTAATTAGAAATTTATCTGTATAAATCCCTCGCTTGAGGGATTTATACTTGAGGGATTTATTCAGATAAATCCCTCGACAAACAAGCCAAAAAAAGAAAAAAGTTATGGAAATTAATTCTCATAAAAGTTCTCACGCGTTGAATAGGCAAGTTTCGTATTCCCCGACGGCCCCGGGACGAGCACGATTGCGAGGCTAATGCGGGTCAATTTCTTTGCAAAAACAAAAACAAACATAGGTAATTTGCCGCCGAGTCGCTGGAAAACGATAAAAATCTTTAAAATAGTGAGATTTTAAGAGCGAATGCACAGCAAAATCGAGCAAACCGTGGCCACAGCTCAAAACCTAACCTACCCTCATTTTAAGTCTGTAATAAGGTTTTAATGAATTTATAACACTGCTGAGGTTTAAATTTTAAAATGCGGCCGAATTTGGGAATTATTTGAGATTTTCGATTTCAACGGTCTGCGGGCCTAAAATTAGCCGCCGAACACGGCAATATAGCCTAGCGACAGAAATGAGCTGACTTTCATAAACGAGCGAATATATTGGCAATCTTCCACTTAAATCTCAAAAAACAGATGTTAACAATTTCTAAACAGCACATTTTTTTAGATTTAGAGAACAAAATATAGACGAACGAGCACAATTTTGAAACGTAATTTGCATAATGCTCATAAATACAACAATTTACCGCTAAAACCAAAATCGAATTTTCTATATGGGGGAATTCTCCAAATCACCCCAAATCCCGCTTACTACCCAATGAGATATAGTACTTCAACATTATCTGAAAGTTAGTCTGGTGTTCTTGCGAACGCTTGTAAAATAGATTGATTATTTTGAGGTTATTTTGCCCCAAACAACCGCTAATTGACCCCAGGGTCAGTTGACATGTGCACGTCACCTTAGTTTTATGCATCGATTTGAGCTCGTTAAAAGGGAGAAACTAACAAGATTCTTTTAATATGTACCTGTTTTAATGAAATACACGCAATCTTCAAAAGGAGAGGCCGTTCAATGGGTAATTTCTGTTCTTGAGATCTTGTAGATTGTACCATGGCGTCTGCGAGTGGACCTGAGTCTAGGTCTGTTTTCCCGTGACTGCGAAATCAGAATAACATCATGAAATAATTCTCGCTCGAACCTTCGTAAATGAATCAGCTTTGCAGTGCCTTACCTGACATGAAAAGTGGGCCGAATAGGAAAACATTCTAGCGCAATTTGGATCCTTTGCAGCACGTAGTATATTTGCTAAGCGGCGATGGTATCAATGACTTTTAATTAGTTACTCACCTCCGATTGCGTGACCAGGCAATTATCGATTGTCTCCTGCGAAAAATAAGTGCACCGGAAACCAAAGCTTTCGGGATACAGTAAATTCATTTTCCTGTATGACCAGGTGTCCTTTTGTCCTATTTTAAAAGCGGTTAACTAAGATGATTAGCAAACATACTGTCCCACTTTTAAAAATGGTACAGTAACTGAATGTTCTGTTCTTCTGATTTTACCCCCAACCCCGGAGTGTTCTACGCATGAAAGGCAAATGGATTAAATTTTAAGGTTCAAGGCGGTTTTAAGGCGTGGGTTACCAGTGGATTAGTCAGACTTGTCATAAGGTGCATTGAACAAAAAATTACAGGCATCATATCTCTGCTATTGTATGTCCATTAAGTGATTTTCCAGCAAACATTATTTTTTGACTTTTTTACCCCAAAAGTTTTTTCCGTTCAATTCTTATCTATGAGATCTAAACTTAGTTAAATTTCTGGGGGCTGGGGAAAGAAAGGCGTCTTATTTTTCTTTGGCTTGTTCTACTTTCGCGACGTGGTACAGGCTACGAAATACTGACTAGCTCAGTATATGTCTTCACCACCGAGAGTCACTTGCCCTTAGCCGGACACGCCCCTCACGTATCATGTTTCGTTCCTAGAGTTATTTCAAAGCACAGAACCAAACCTAGACTACGAGTAGTCCCCCATTTTTCCTCAGAGATAGTAGAGCGAGCGAAACGCGAGCGCGCGTGAAAATCACCCCACGCGGGAAAAGGCGACACGCCGCGTGTCGCCTTTTCCCGCGTGGGGTGATTTTCACGCGCGCTCGCGTTTAGCACGCTCTACTATCTCTGAGGAAAAATGGGGGACTACTCGTAGTCTAAACCAAACCTAATCAGCGGCCGAAGGCAGAAACGGGGATGGGCAAACGGATGTCACAGCACATTTTGCAAGAAACTGGTATCCTTGTGCCTATCGGTTCAGGAACGATTGATTACTACTAGAATTAATATCAGGGTCAGAATTTGAGTGCTACAATGGGAGGGAAGGAAGAAAAGGAAACCGCCGCGCACACCTGTTAAGTCTTTTATAAACTTTCTCGTCCTGACGGTTTCAAGGAAGGGCGTTGTGGCTGCTATTTAATTTACAGTGTCTGTTGCAGGTGTCGAATTAATCTTACAGCAAAGGGAAACGTGGCCACGCCTGCTGAAACTGAGATTGCTTGTAGAATGAACGGCTATAGTTTGGTATATCCACGAGCGCGTTTTGTCCAGTGAACTGAGTGCGTAGTTTTTCTTAACGAAGGGATGAGGTGGGTCAAGTGAATAGTTCGGGGAACGTTTGCTCTCTTTAGGGGGGGGGGGGGGGGGTATATTTGTTGATATCAGGAGTTCTGGCCTGGATAGAGTCGTTGTAAAGCTATTTTTGCTTCGGAGTATCGGTTTACCGGAAGCTGAGCAAGGAAAAGTCAATGGTGCATTTATGGAATAATAATAGAGATTCTCATGGTCTAACAGTGCGAAGATTAGACTTCTGGTAAGGTGGCAACGATCAAGGCCCGCATTATATATAATTCATGATAATTGAAGGTCATGATGTGGAAAAAGCGACTGAAATGGTGGTTGCCATGCAATCCTCTCGGGTGGGGGCGGCGTACCTGGCCTTAACGGTTGCCCCTGCGACAGAGGGCAAGCATGCCCAGATTGTCCACGGGTTGCTAAATTAGACCGTCCCTTTCTTAGTACCCGTTCCCTGTCTTATAATTAGACCCGGGCAAATTTCTCGAGATTGCACCATCATTTTGGGCTTAAAGCTTCCAAAGTCCAACAATAATAGCGCATGTTCGCGGCGGTTTTTTAAGTCAGTCAAAGTTCTTAAACCAGGCCTTAAACGGCCAGTTTTAAGTGTCGATAACAGTTAAAAAGGCACACAAGCCTCATGCAAAAGACAGTGGGAAGGAAGTGCACATTGGTGATGGGGAAAAAGGAGTAGCCCACAGTTATTTAGGGGTGGATCTTTCGAAACATTCTTATACTCTTGGACAGATATGCATTGTTTAAAGTTTTAGACAAACCAGGTGTAAATTTATAGTAACAAACTGATAAATATACATCAGCAAGATTTTTGCGAATCCTATTTTCGCTGGAGACTATCGTTTACTGGCTGGTCACACAATCAAAGGTAACGTACTTTCCCCGGTTTGTTTACTCACCTTTCGCTCAGCGATACACTGCGTTCCACAAAGGATCCAAATTGCGCTAGAAATGTTTTGCTATTCGGCCCACTTTTTATCTCAGGTAAGGCACTGCAAAGCTGATTCACTTACGAAGATTCGAGGGAGAATTATATCTTGATGTTATTCTGATTTCGCAGTCACGGAAAAACAGACCTAGACTCAGGTCCACTCGCAGACGCCATGGTACAATCTACAAGATCTCAAGAACAGAAATTACCCATTGAACGGCCTCTCCTTTTGAAGATTGCGTGTATTTCATTAAAACAGGTACATATTAAAAGAATCTTGTTAGTTTCTCCCTTTTAACGAGCTCAAATCGATGCATAAAACTAAGGTGACGTGCACGTGTCAACTGACCCTGGGGTCAATTAGCAGTTGTTTGGGGCGAAATAACCTCAAAATAATCAATCTATTTTACAAGCGTTCGCAAGAACACCAGACTAACTTTCAGATAATGTTGAAGTACTATATCTCATTGGGTAGTAAGCGGGATTTGGGGTGATTTGGAGAATTCCCCCATATAGAAAATTCAATTTTGGTTTTAGCGGTAAATTGTTGTATTTATAAGCATTATGCAAATTACGTTTCAAAATTGTGCTCGTTCGTCGATATTTTATACTCTAAATCTAAAAAATGTGCCGTTCAGAAATTGTTAGATATCTGCTTTTTGAGATTTAAGTGGAAGATTGCCAATATATTCGCTCGTTTATGAAAGTCAGCTCATTTCTGTCGCTAGGCTATATTGCCGTGTTCGGCGGCTAATTTTAGGCCCGCAGACCGTTGAAATCGAAAATCTCAAATAATTCCCAAATTCGGCCGCATTTTAAAATTTAAACCTCAGCAGTGTTATAAACTCATTAAAACCTTATTACAAACTGAAAATGAGGGTAAGTTAGGTTTTGAGCTGTGGCCACGATTTGCCGATTTTGCTCGATTTTTCTGTGCATTCGCTCTTAAAGCTTAAGAGGCCCTGCGCCTAAGAAACGACCGATGATTTCCGGCTAAAAAATAAAATCGGCCGATTTTTATCTCCCAAGTAGAGGTTACCGAATACTATTCAAAAATGAATTTCTTTTGTTTCAGTTTCGCTTTAAACCAAAAATATTGAGCCGCAAACTTTTTCCCTCTGATAGCAGCAAAATCAGGCCTAAAATAAGCCCTCGCAAAAAACGGTTCAGAAATCCCTATCGCAACGCAAAATAACGAGAAAACCACACAGTGATGAAAAAAAAGGCCTTTTAATGCAATATCATTCGATAAACATCGAAAAACTGCCGAAGGGAATGAAAAATAAATTTTCAAATATTGCATATTAAATTAGATGGAGCGTTGGAGCTGATTTAAAATAATAATTTCTCAAAAGTCCAACGCTGCTGAAAGCAATCACAGTGATGAATCAGACATTGGAGGGATATAGATCACGTTTTCGGAAAAACATTTTTCGGCCAAAGTATACTGACGTTGTAAAAACCGTTCAAAGTTACCGTATTTACCGTTAAGTTGCCACTTCGGCGAAACACTTCTCTGTTGCCAATATGGCCAAGGATAGCGTGGTAAACGCCACTTTAAGCCTTGCTAAGCGCTCAAAACCATCCTAATTAGAAGTAGATAGAATTAAAAGGGAAAGGAAAATGAAAGATTCGCAGAAAAAGAGAATAACTCGAAATTACCATCTGCTAGGGAGAGTTGAATCTTGGAAATGTTGTCGCGTGACAGCGTTCATTTGTCCGAACTGCAGCGGGATCCAAACAAATACGTGAAATATAAGTTTAAACAAACAATCTTTCTATCACCAGAAATCGTGAAGTGAAACAGTTTTATGTTATTCCTATTAATGATGATGAATTCAGCCTCAGCTAGTCTCCAAGTACTTTGAATGTTGGCTGCTTGTGGCTGCTTGTATTTCGTTACATACATTCCAACGGACGTTACGGGTCAGCGCGTGTAGGGGTCAGCGGACCTGAAGAAATGTGACGAAGTTGGAGAGCAACGCCGTGCTAGGGGTAGGTACCCAATACCGCAATACCGTAAGAAAAATTGGCATATACCGAAATACCGTGTCAAAAATCGACGAAATACCGATACCGCATTTATTTTCGGTCATGCTTACTTAAAGTTGTATCCATCTCGCGTGTTTGTTTATTCCAAGCATTTATGCACCAGCAATCAACCTCAGCAATTGCGAGGAAACGTGAGACGACCTCGAATTGATCGGTAAAACGATCGAAAAAGATTCCCTGTCAATTTCATCATAGATTATCTGTCAGAAATTGTGTGCTGGTAATCATTTACCATTAATCTAAAGTCTTAAAAATACTGACGTGCATTAAACTAGCCTGCGCAGCAGGCGCTTGGAAGTAGTGGGCGCGCGAGAGAACGGGCGCGCGCGAGGGAGACACGCTACGCAGGCTAGCATTAAACAGGAGAGCGCAGTGAACAGTACCGCAATACCGTGAAGGATCTTCTTTTACCGAATACCGTTAACCAAAAGGATGAAATACCGCATACCGCAGTGCTAAATGATACCGCAATACTCCACTTCAAAATCCAAATTACCGAAGAAATACCGCTTGAATAAAAGCTCAATACCGTAAGCCCCCATTTCCCCCTCCATGCTGTTGAAGAGATGATAGAAAATTTGGGCTTAAAACATCCAATTATATTTGATGTTTACAATCTTTGTCAATATTATCACAGCAACAAACTTTCATCTTTCAATGTTGGTGTTGAAGGACATGTGCGGGTATTTCGAAACAAATTTACAGATCTAAAAAGAGACCTTTTAGCCAAGGTTTCAGTATAAAGGAATGTGACTGAGTGCAGCAAAAAATAATTTCATACAGTAACTTTCCAGCGCAAGAGTTTGAGTGCATGGTATGCTGTCCAATGTTATGTGACAAGTTGTGCGTAGTGCGTTGGTTATTATCTAAATATCATAAATATTATTGTGGAAACAAATTATGAAGCATATTATAAAATGAAGTTGCAAAATGAGTGAGGCACTTTCATCGATTTAAAAGTCCTACCGGTCTCCTAGCTTTTTTTATGATGTCCTCCCCAATATTTGGGTGACCCTATTCGGCGGAATGGCGGGATACATGGATTCAGTTGTAAAATATGCAACATACGTAATACTCTAAAACACGGAATTTACAGAACATTCTGTATTTGATTTGAACTGGACTGACGAAAAAGCAGAGGCAAAGAATACTCTGTTGTTTTGAAATATTAAAAATTCAATTTTCGTACTGCCGTAAGCCCCACTATAGACCTTATGACGGTTTTGAAAGCCATCTTGACGGGTGAAGGGTCCGGTATCACGGGAATCTAATGTCGGATAATTTTCATAAAACGGCTGTTGACAGGATTGTACTAACAATTAATGGGGGCCGCACCTGTGCCTAAATTTGTCCGTTCGCTTGCTTTAGATTTTCCAGACATTTGTCCGCAATTTTTCCTGGGAAATTTTATTCGGCAAGAAGGAAAAAAATTGCACTCAACAGTGTATATTTTCAGGTGGTTGCTTACCCGTCAATACGGTCTCCAAAACCGTGATTCGATTTAGCGCCCTCCTTCCAATGTGTTTCGTTAATAAGCGCCCCTATTCTAATATTATGGAAGAGTACGGGTGCGTATCAATCGAGGTTCATCTCCATTTAATAGCTCACACACGAACGGTATTTCCACATTATAAAAACAGTGGTCTTATATCCATGTGAGTGCATAAATTCTTCAAAGGAATGATCTCTTCTTCAAATTTTGTGGAGATTGCTCGGCTGGTCGTTCTGGCGAGGAAGGATCCAGGGACAACAAGTCCGTTTTCCAGTGTCCTTGATCCATTACCTTAATCGACTTGCACTTTGTTCTCACTGCGAGCTTTTTTAAGAAAGGTGAAGATAAGGAAGAAAAGTCCCATCAACAAAGTGCCCAACAAGTTTCAAGGTAAGTCCCTCACGTTAACTGCGCATTCACCGTCAGTATTTGTTACTGCTACAGTTTCAAATATTGTTCGTTTTTAAATAAATATCAAAGTTCTTTTTTTAACATTTGGCTGTTTCTCAAAAAAGAAATAAGCGCCCTGTCCCGAATAAGCGTCCTCCCGGCTAGAGGCACCAAAAGTAAATAAGCGCTTGGGCGCTAAATCGAATCATTACGGTAAGTCAATTCTTTTACTTGTCACACGCTTAAAACATGGTTCGAGTTAATGAGGGTAAAATTATATAGAAATGATCTGAAGAGAAACAAAAATTAGTATTACTTCGAGTTAGTACGAGGCTCGAGTCAGTAGCGAGGGTTCGAGTTATTGGAGTCGACTGTACACATGTTTACCTTTTTTAAACGATTTTTCTCTTATTCTGCGCTTTAGAGTACTCCGTATATTCCGTGTTTTAGAATATTCCATGTATTCCATCATTCCGTTCCGTCATT